>OX421397.1:25473397-26673397 GCA_949126875.1 Lochmaea capreae
GGAGGGTTGGTGATAGAGATGGTCAACAGCCAGAGAAAGATGCAGAAAGGCGAAATTTTTTTGAACAAGGAGAACGTCATAATCATCGAGACACAAGACACAACAATAGCTATTGGAAAAATAATCATCGAAATAGAGCATTTGAAGAGAACAATAGAAATGGAAATTATGAAAACCAACAGATAGAAGAAAACCGAGAACACAGAAGAGACTACAATGCAGGAAGAATATATAGAAATGTTGAAGAAAGAGGAAACAGAAATAGAGAACAAGAGATAGCGCATTTTAGTAAAGAGGAACCACAAAGCAGGTCGCAAGGTAATCAACAAGATATGAGAAGAGTTAATAATATTCAACAGGAAAATTCTGTTGAAGAATCCAGTCAAAATTTTTATTAAGTAGCAGAATGGATCAAGGGGAGTGCGAGTCCAACTACTGTCATCCCCTTGAGTATATAAATATTGAGGAAAACGACTCAATAGAAAATAATAGGGTAGCAAATAATTTAACTTTCTTGAAATCCAAAATAAATAATATAGAATTTTTGAGTTTAATTGATACAGCTTCTGACATTACAATGATAGAAAAAGGATTCTATTTAAAAAACAAAAACAAATTTAATGGAAAAGAAAAAAATATAAGACCCATGACAATAATAGGAGCAAATGGAAAGAAGCTCATGAAGGTTGATAAAATATTAATTACACAAACACAATTTGATAATGCAAAAGTGGATATACAATTTCATGTAGTCCCAGGAATATTGTATCCAGCAATAATAGGTATAGATGTTTTTAAGGAATATAAAGCTACATTGAATTTTCAAAATGGATCTGGAATAATTGAAAAAGAAGATATAGACATGTTAGATGCGAATGGAAATAAAATAAAGGAGAAGTCTAGTGAAAAACACAATATGGATGAAGAAACAAAAATAGATAGCACTGAAGATACAATTATGGTACAGAGTACGAGTAACCATTTAGCATCACAAGACGAAATGCAGGGGAGGGTAAATGACATATCTAAATATTATAAACAAATTATTTCAAAAAGACCAAATGATATAAAAAAAATGTTTAAGCTGGAAACTATATACGAGCAGGAAGATGTGAATAAAACAAGTGTAGCAGATGCATTATCTGAAAAAGACAAAATATCAACAATCAATCCAAGGGTCAATATAAAAAACAAACAGAAGCAAGAATCAATAAACAATATTCACAATTATAAAACGCAAAATTATGAAATAAAAAAAGTCAAAGGAAAGAATAATAACATTTTTGAAAGTTATATGCATACCAAAACTAAAGAAAAATTTTCTTTTAAAAAAATTAAGTAGGATTTCATTGAAGGAAACGTCCATTCTGCTAACTGAACTTAATAAACCTGAAACAAAAGAGTCCCTAGTAAAGAAAAATCTAAGAAATTTAAAAAATAGTTATAGTCTTAGACGGTATAAATTTTATAAACTCCAACTTAAACGATTGAGGGGGGTAAATAAACAATGTAAGAATGTAATTGGAAGATGTAAATTCAAAAAGAATCAAATATGTAACTCTGTGTCAGTAGAAAATTTGAATGAAAATAAATTTTCAATTTTCTTATTAGCTAAAATCAAAAGTCAAAGTGTTAAATGTCAAGTTGATTCAGGGGCACAAATTTCTTTAATAAGCACAGAATTGATAGATAAACAAAAAAGTCAATACGAGGGATCTATAATTAAAATTAATAAAATAAATTTGGTTGCTTCTAATAAGAAAAAACTGACAGAGGTTCAAGAAGTATATCACGGGGAGATTTTTATAGGAATAAACAAAATACTGTGTACATTGTATGTAGTAAAACATTTATCAGTAGATATAATTTTAGGAATGGATTTTATTATGGGATACGGTCTGGTCTAATCATTGACATGGGCAATAAAACTATTAATTTTAAACAGTTTATTGTAAAAATATACGAGGAAACAAATTTTAATGAGGCAGAATATATGGTCAATGTGATGAGGATTGGTAATGTAATAAAAGAATCAGTGGTTGGACAAGATTGGGTGGAAACAATAAAGAGTCCAATAGAACAAAAAGTTAAAATTTGGAATATTATAAAAAATCATTTGAATTTAATAAATGATCGACCAAGGGTAGCAAAACATTATGAACATGTTCTAGAAGTGATTAGGAATGTCATATAACAAAAACACCCAAATTACCATCGATCAATCTATATTTGAAAATCAGAATACGTCATCAACAAGCGACAATCTAAGATCAAAGAGAGAGGACAAAAATCTTAAAGATCTACCAGATTATCTCGTGAGAGACTTAGACTTTGAAACGCGGTTGTTTACCGGCAGTTTACAATTAAGCCGAAAAATAAATCCATCATTGTGTGAAGTCAGCGACTCCGAACTACTCAGAAGAACTGAACCAACATATAAAGCACAACCTGTAAGAACAATGGTGTGCACAGTGTGTAGCAAAAAGATGGAGTCTTGTTTGTGCAAGGAGAAATATAAAGATCTTAAGAAAAACACCGATGACAAGAGAACGAAAACACAGAGTGCCACTGTATCAGTAAACGATAAGAGCCTGGCGGAGGAGTTAGATTCTGCTTCTCACCATTTCCAGGACGCATTTGAACTGATCCCCACAGACAAATCAGCCGTAGAGACCTTGAGCGTTATTCCGGAAGAGAGCTCTGGAGGTCAACCACATTCAGAGCGTGATGACAATTTACTATCCCCCCCTGAATTGCTAAGAAAAAATGACGACTCATATCTAATATCTATGATGTCTTGGTGCGATGGGCTCCAAGAGGAGTTCAGCAAACCAATAATGGAAATACTTCAAGACACAAATCTGAACAACACACAGGTGTCGAATAAAGTCGCAGAAATTATTAGAAATTGGAAAGAGTATGTGATAAAATCCCCAACTAGTCCAACTAGAGACCAAGCTGCTAGTAGGCAACGTAAAGAGGTGGAGCCCACAGAGATTTCGAAAGATGAATGCTTCATGGATGCATTCAGCATACCAAGTGCGAAAAGAAGAGATGGAAAGACCCTGGGAGACATGTTAGAGCTGGACAGCCTCGAGGCGACACGCATACATCTAGCAGACTCGAGACTGTCCTCTTTTCTAGATATTGTTCACGATGAGCAGTCACCTGGCACTAGCAACACAATTTTACCTATTTTACCTCAAGCAAGATACTCACAACCAAACGTAAACGAAGACAACAAATCTCAAGAGAGTGCAAAGAGCGTGGAAGATAAGCGAATTGCGATAGATAGAGATCTGATGGAATCGCTTTTAATGGCTGTGCAGACCCTCAGTGAGCGAATAGGAGCTCCTGAACAAGAGACAGATTCGAACCTCTATGACAGAGTGGGAAAAATCGAGATGGGGCTTTCTGATCTCACTCATTCATACGGTGTTACAATAGATCACATCCGCACCACATCCAGTGCGATAGTCGATCTTAGAGGGTCTATCACACAGATCCAAAAGGAGATTAAAAGCATTAACGATAAAACAACTAACAAAGAGCCCACACAAGATTATGTGAATATAAAAGATATATGGACGATATCGTCATTGTTTAATACATTCAAAATATCCGGGCCCAGAGACAAGCTTCCAGCCCTACTAGAATATATAAAATATCATAAGATACCCAATGTGAACGACATTGTTGTTTATATGTTGCATGATCTGGTGTTCCAAAAACACCATATTTACCTAAAGTGGTTATCAACCTTACCAGAGAGATATTTAATTGCAGCGGCATTCTGGGGTGAGATCTCAGAGTCGTTGGACAAAAGGAAATTGGACAACCCAAAATTAAAGGCTATAGTGGATTACTTCTTGATGGCATACAAGGATATAAAACTTGATAAGCCTTCTACTGGTGATGCTGATTGTAGTAAGAATCTCAAAACAAAATGTGTAGAAACATGCTCACCTAATATCAACTCTGATGAGGAACTTGAGGTGTCTATGGTAACTCCTCAATGTAAAGAAAAAACGTTTCAAAATATGAGAAATCGAATACAAGTTTTATCAGTCCAATAGTTATTGTGAAAAAAAATAATGGTAAAATAAGGATATGTTTGGACGCACGGAAAATCAACGAAATAACAAAACCACAATTCGAAGCTCCACAACAAGTGGATGTTCTATTGACGAGAATTGGTAAAAGTCATATTTTTTCAAAATTAGATCTGAAAAATTCGTTTTGGTTACTACCTTTAGCTCCGTCGTCCCGAAAATACATTGGATTTTCCGTAGACGGACAAGTGTTTCAATTTAAAACAGTACCATTCGGTTTACAATCCAGTAGTGCAGGTCTGGTAGTTGCGCTGCGGAAAATTATGGAATCATTTGAGGATTTTGCCATATCATACATTGATGATATATTGATATTTTCAAAAAATGAAACAGAACATTTAGAACACATTAAGTCAATAGTCAGTGCTTTGGATGAATATGGTTTGAAATTATCAATCGAAAAATGTGAATTTTTTCAACGAGAAGTAAAATTTTTGGGATATCAAGTAACAAATGAAAAAGTCAAAATTTCTGATGATAGGCTAGTAGAAATAAACAAATTTCCAATTCCAAAGGACTTGAAAATGTTGAGAGGATTCTTTGGAATGCTAAATTACTACAAAAAATTTGTTCCGGACCTCGCAAGGCTGGAAGAACCTTTGCTCGAATTACTTAGAAAAGGAGAAAAATGGATTTGGACGGAGAAGAGAATTGGAGCGTTTGAAAAGATCAAAGAGCAATTTCATAAAAATATCTCAATATACACACCTGATTTCAACATACCCTTTATTTTAAGAACAGACGCAAGTGATTATGCAATAAGTGGGGAACTGGTGCAATTTCAAAATAATGTAGAGGTACCAATATATTTTATATCGAGAATACTTAAAGGAGCAGAAAGAAGATTCTCGGTTGGTGAGAAAGAAATGTTGGGTGTAGTTTATGCTACTCATAAATTGTCTTTTTGGTTAAAAGGAAATTTTTTTTACATAGAAACCGATCACCAGGCTTTGAGCTTTCTAAAAACTCATCGATATGCAAATAATAGGATATATAGATGGTCACTTTTGTTACAGGAGTTTTCATACGAAATACGATATCGGAAGGGTTCTTTAAATAAAACATCGGACTATCTAAGTAGAAAAGATCAGATAGATAAAGAACTTGGTGTGAAGATAATAGCAATAAATCGGATGATTGAAGAACAGGGCATTATGTCATTAGCAGCCATACGACATAGTCAGGAAAGCTTAGGAGAATTGAGAAATATTTTGGAAGTTAAAGGAGTATATAGGGGAATGTCAATAAAAGACGATTTAATAATTAAAATTATAAACGATGAAGAACTGTATGTAATAGACGGAACTTTGGCCAAAGATATATTTAAATACTTACACGGACAATATGGACATTTAGGGGTGCGTAAATCTTGGTACATCTTTAGAGAAAACTATTATGCTAAAGGGGATTTATCAATAATTAAAAATATTTGCCAGGATTGTAAATTGTGCCTAATGGGAAAATACAAAAATCATACTAATAAATATTCGGTCAATAGTACCAACGTTACTAGAAGATTGGAATTAATTGCAATAGATTATTTGAGTAATTTAATTAAAACAGAACGAGGAAATAAAAACGTATCAATTATTTATGATCTGTTTTCCAAATATGTACAATTTTATCCGACAAAAAAATGTAACAAATGGAGTACTATAGATTGCATAAATCAATTTATAAGGGATGTAGGCAAGCCGGAGAAGATTCTCACAGATAATGCAACGTATTTTAAAAATGCACGATTTGTGGGTTATTGGGAAAGGAAAGGAATTAAAGTTATTCACACTTCCATTCGTAGACCTAACGCGAATCCTAGTGAACGAATGGTAGAGGAATGTCTAAAATATTTACGGTTGCAGACTCAAGAAAACCATAGAGCATGGGATACTAAATTGAGACATATAGCGGAAGTTATGAACAATTCACCGAATATTGTAACAAAAATTGCCCCTATTACTCTAATGTTGCATATACAGCCTGAGAGACCATGGGTGCTAGAAAATTTAGAATTAGGAAAATTAGTGGAGACAGCAAGAATAAGAATTAGACGTATGAACGAAAAATATAAAATAAGAGAAAATAAGAAAATAAAGAAGAAAGTATTTTTCAATATTGGGGATAAAGTAATAGTCCGAACACACAGAGTTACCGATTTGAATCGAAATATAGACAGGAAACTCAGTTTACCGTATAAAGGGCCATTTACAATAAATAAAAAGTTACAAGACAATGTATACGAGCTGAGGGACGAAATAAATCAATTAAATATTGGGAAATACCACATTGAATTATTATATCCATACGGGGCACATACTGAATGAGGACCAATTATAGATAAAGATTGTTATATTTAAGATATTTATTGTTGTTGTTTATAAAACTAGATTATGGTAAAAGTTTGTCAGAGTATAGACGTTAAAATAGGATAGATATTTTTATACCTTATTTATCAAGGGATAAATTGAAGTTACAAAAATAGAGGGGGGTAATATATAGTGTATTTAAGTAACATAGAAACTATTTATTTGGAAAATATGTTTTAAAGAGTTAAATAGTTGAAATGGAAATAATATTGGCATATTGGTAGAGCCAAAAATAATGAAAAGAAATATGGCTTAAGTTTTATCAAGGAAATGATATAGAGAGAGCTATTCATAATTAATTATTGTGAAAATTATTTTAAAAAGACAATAAAAGTGTACTTTGAATAGATATATTTTAGATGGGATTATTTTATTGATTAATGTACATATAAATTTATTGAAAATTGTTAAATACTACATATATCTGTATTTTTAAATAGTGTAAAGCATATCTGAAAGTTCATGAGAAATTTGGGATCTAATTTAAAAAAGGGAAAAACGTCAAATTTGACTACCGTGAAAACGGATTTTTTTGGAAGGGAAAAAAAAAAAAGGTTTTTATTTTTGAAAGAAGGAAATTAATCAAATTTTGGGAAGATATATATATGATAAGATAAATTGAAAGGAGATATTTAAGGCGACGATAGTTGTTTGGTGAGAGTTCTACTCTACAACTGTATGGAATTTGAATAATAAAGTAATTGATTTAAACTTGCACATATGGAAAAATAAAGTGACGTTTAACGGAGGTAACATCCATATAAATATTAATATTTGAATAAAAACGACTATAGTTTGATAGCTGATCTACCGTAATAACGGTGAATTGATCCAGACGCATTGTTGCATACAATACGTTTTGCAGCAACTTGAAGGAGAGTGCGTTTAATATACGCATTACGCAGTAGATTTTGAAATAAAATTTTTGAAGAACGGACATAAGTGGGTTATTGATTGTTTTTCGGGTTATAAATTTAAATTAAAAAAGTATTTGAAATTTTCCCATCATCCCTAATAAAATTTAAGCTAGACATGAATTGAAAGATATGCCATAAAAAATATTAATTTCAGAGTTAGTTAGATAATTTTGTAGATAATAAAAACTCTGACAGACTGAAATAGTAACATTCAGTGTTGATTTTTTTATTTAATCTTTCTCTATAGTTTGATCCACAAGTCGTCCGACCCACGTATTTCATTCCTGAGAGCTGAGGTATATTATAATATTTAATTGGTATATTCTAAAAATCAAAATAAACATTTGTATCTATTGATGGTACTGGCGCCCATAGAAATAAAATAATAATCAATTTAATAAATCAATTTTTAATGTAAGTATAAAATATAAACAATAAAATAAAAATAGAAATAAAAAACATCACAATATATATATATTTTTTTTTTCTCGATTATGTAACAATTTATTGATAAATTCAAGAAAGTTTATAGAAGTTTTATTAAACAAATTGGTAAAAGTATAGTTGACCCTTGAAAGAATTCATTATAATATTGCATAAATGTTGTCAAAACTATAAGTTTGTAACTAAAATCTGATAACACTCTTAAAATTCCCAACGAAAGTGAGATTTCATCGAGCAAGACAGTCAGATTTGGTACGTTATTCGCGTTTTTCAATGGAAGTCTTTTTCCAGTACGCAAAGGAGTTAAGGAAACGACACTGGAGTATGAGCCAGGCACAGGGATTATACGGATACGATCATCAGCAGTACAACTCGTGTAAGGTGGACTATTGGCAGATTTCAAGCAAAGTCAAATCATTAAGAAGCGGCTACGATAAATTATATATGCATATAAGTAAGTTGGATTTAGAAAGCAAATTTATTCAGCCATTGAGGGTTGATGAGGAACATCCTTTTCATGAGTACTTAATTGCCAGATGTTCGACGCAATGTGCGGTTTATGGATACCTTCGCGTATCAGACTGGGTATGGCTCCTTTCGAACCTTAATCATAATTTAGTGGGAATACGTTGTTTTAAAAGGTATAATTGATACTTACGATGGTTGTCCTTTTAAGGAGATATCAAAGAGGAGATATGAGATCAGAGACGTTAAGGGAAGTTATATTCTGCCTACTCAAGTAGAAGCATGTTTGCAAGCATCCTTGATTGAATTAGACGTTTTTGGAGAAAAGAGGAGAGATACAATGTATTTCGACGTGAATGATTTCAAGTTTACAATAAAAATCTGTTTGTCGCAGTTTGAAGATTTTAAGGACTGTACTTTTCTTGAGTCATCTTGTATGAAAAGGGTTCTTAGTAAAGGAGTTAAAAGCGTGAGCAATGATTTTAATGGTGTTAGAACCGAATGTGTTGAAATACAGCTATCTGGACGCGCTATTTTAATAGATTATTTTAAATATGTCTTGCCGTGGCCTAAGGAACTGAATAATAGAGTGAGGCATCTGATTCCGTGGCTTTTGAAATATTGGGCGTTCTTCTCGAAAGATTATGTCACCCTTCATTATGGAGAAGATATTAATGACAGGAAAGAGGACTTCGAAATAATTGTTCCAAGAAGAGTTTGCAGTCGCAACCCGAACGAGATGTTCAAAAATTCAGCGGATTTTAAGAAGGAATGGTCCGATATGCTGGATGTTGCGAAAGGAGCTGGCACGTTTGAATTTTTGGTGATGGTTGCACCGATCTGCGAATTCGATGTAAGTGATGAGATGACTGTTAAGTATTTAAACATGTTGCTAAAACTCCCGATTATTGGTGGATTTGGCAGGGCAGATCAATTTCTTACGGCACCTCGATCGGCGCCGGAAGACTTAATCAACGAAGAGGAAAGAACAGATATTGCAGAACGAATGTATCTTAATGTAAGGAAATTTATTTCTGAATCAGAGGGTGAGAAATACAAGCCATTGACAGAGAAGGATTGGATAAAGACCGCGTTCGGATATTTTAAATCTACCGGAGCGTCCGAAAATGTAAAGTTAGATATTAGTGCTAGCGGAATTGCTAACGGCGATGGTGCAAAAAAAGAGAAAATTACACTCAGGACTAAAGCAGGAGTAGCACTAGCAAAAGGTTACGACATTTTCAAGAAAGATATACACAGGAAATATCAGGAACCACTCCGTCACATGAGCACAGGAAATCGAAATGTGCCAGTAAAACCAACCCGCACCATTTATCCGGTAGTCTTAGACGTTTCAGTATGTCAAGTTTTCGCAACTCACCACATGATTCAATATTCCACGTCCAACTTGGGTACTTACTCGATAAAAAGCGACCGATTGGCAGCACAAATTTCTTCAGGAATCGATGAGTCAGTAGGGTCTCGTATTTTAGATGATGAGGATTTAATCAGGTTGTCAGGGAGTTCAACTAACTTGATCGTTACTTTGGATTTTGGGGAATATGATTCGCACTCTGTTCATTGGAATTTCCGAGAACCGATAGCTAAAGCTTTTAAAGATCATTACGTAAATGAGGGTCCAGTAGCTTACAATCTAACCAGGAGTGAGATCTTTGATTTGGGATATGGCGATGGACGGATGCACAATACCCTCTGGGACGTAGGACGAGATATCTTTCGTACGACCAGAGAGCGGATAGACATTGCAAAAGAGGGGAGTGAGTGGAAATGTAATTTTGAAAAGTTTCGCCAAATGATTTTCCCTCCTAAAGGAGTAGAAGTAATATATGTTTCGAGGAGTGTGGTGGAAAAATCAGATGGCGATGTTTTGGCATGTAGTGGTATAGGTATAGGACCTCACCAGTTTGTACTCAACAGGTGCCTCCGCCGCATCTAAAGATACACATCCTCAACCGGCTTATTGGTGCACATCTGTAGAGGCTGCGTACTTAATTCGAAGGAGATACAACTGGCTACGCACCACCGACGACCCCTGTACAGCTGCATGCCTCTTAGTCTCTCGCTACATAGGAGGACTACCAGTGGGTCTATTTGCGTCATTCTGCACAAGAGCTGTGCAGGACCCGCTCACGTCAAGCCTTCGCATCGTGAAGACCGCAGCTACGTACCCCGATCTGCAGAAACACTTGCCGAGGTGGCTGACCCTAGAACTTGTGAGTCCCGACTGGGAAACTCTAATAAAGGACCCTCAATGCTTACCCATCCGAACACCTTTGCAAGCTGAGTCCGTAATGAGACAGGAGATAAAGACTGGCATACAATCTGTGGTGAGAAACAAGCTGATCAAGGAGCTGTTTACCCAAAAGGTCGAAGAGGAGAAAGCTAACCTCATCAACACCTTGTCCTTGATAAGACCGGTTAATCCTCGCTTGCTGAATAAACTATACGCCCTTTCTAATATGGGTATCCAGGAGAAGTACAGTAACACCAGATCCATACAAAAGTTGGCTTTCCGGATGTGGGCTAACGAGAGTGAGCTGCTCGTGTGGATGAACAAAATAGAAGAGGTTAACTCAGAAAGATTCAAGAACAGCGAAGGAGATGAGGCTGGCATACAATTAATTATCAACTGTATCTGCACCATCGAGCTAGCTTATGACCTAAGGCACCGAGGATGGGGCCACCACCTTGAGGGAGTAACCATGCCCGCTCAGCAAGAGCAAGCCAGTCTGCACCCTTGGGCCACAATACCCACACAGTGGAGGGCAAGAAGCATCTTGATACAGGTCGATGATGACTTAGGCAGCCTTACACCCATGGCTAAACGGAGAGGAGAAGCCCATACTTCGGATCCCAAACCAAACTGCGAGCACGAAGGGCCCCCTTACAAGTGGTTGAAGTGGGAAGTATGGTATCCTCCCTGAAGCAGCTGATGGAGTTGAAGCTGTGGCTGCATGAGTCACCAACTCTTCAACCATTGCTTAAGGAGCTCATTAATGAGAAGACGACGATAGACACCCAAACCCTCGAGATGTTCTCACGGCAGATCTACTCCGGCACCCTATCACATCGCCTAGACTGTCCCGGTTTGAAGAGAGGAGGACTGTACAATCAAATCTCTACATTCTCAAGTCACAACGTCATCGTGTCAGACACAGCTTCAGATTATGCTAAGAAGAGTGACAATCACACGATTTGTTTTCAATCTGTATTCCTCACTGGATTGTCTCAACTGACGCAACTGGCTTATGCTGGAGTGGACATTAAAGGCCCTTGGGGCCTAGTCCTAAGTTGCAACACCTGCACTCGTGTGATAGAAAAAGACACGTTTGCACTGTCTGAAAACAAATATACAGGAGTCCCTCTTCCCATCTCAGTAGACTCACTCACCCCCAAGATCATAGCGGTGAGAGTACATACATCATCCCACGGAGAGTTATCTCTGAGTGATTCTTACACAGTGATAACGGCGAGGAAGTTCGTGTTGTGGGAGATCTCCATCGCACACTCTGATAGAATCACCCCTCTAACCAATAGAAGTGTTAATGACGAGGTGATGGTGAGTCACTTCAATCTAACCGAGTTCCAGCATCTAAACTGTCGCTTATTTTTCAAATGTATGATTTTCTTCTACTTCCTGTTCGATGAATCTATGTACAAAGATCCCACGAAAATAATCGAAAAAATAATCTTACACTCCAGTGAGAAAGGTGCCTTCGATTCCTTGATGGACTCCGCCTTGAAGTGTGGGTTGTTGAAGGACTTAATGAGACTCACGGCCGGTTCCTCTCTGTCACTCAGGAACCAAAGTCACATCGCCCTTAGAACATTGTTGACGGACTGCCTGAATTCCGCTTTAAGCGAAGGGGCCGACGGCTTGATAAGAAGTGTACCGTATCTGACTCAAGAAGACACTATCAACGCCTACTATCGAGCGACTTGCATGCTCTTACTAGCTCATGGTCATAAAGACTTGCCACCACCTGAGTCTCAGGTTACGCAGGATCTCATATCTTCTTGGCTGCGAGATCATCACGATGGAAGAGAAATAGTCTCGCTCACACCAAAAATATGTCACACAGAGGAAGCTTCTGTCGTCCACATTAGGTCATTGGTACGCGCAGAATTTAGCCCGTCTTCTGCCCTGACCACCTACCCCACAGAACGACGAACCTTAATTGATGGGACATCCAAGGCTCAGTATCTCAGTAACCCGACTCTATATCAGCATAAGGTGTATATCAGTCTCTTAGTCACCAGTTTGACGTACTTGGTTGGTGAAATCGCGAAGACCATTTGGGCCCTTTTGTACTGAAGCCTGTAATAAAGCATTAATTGTTCACACCTTTTGTCGCAACTACTTTAAGGAGAAACTATGCTGGCCGCCTGTCACCTACAACAGCCAGACATCTAGGAGAGTGGTGTCAAGCATAGAAAGAGGAAAGTGGGATAAAGACAAGAGGTTTCCCTTCAAGTCTGAAGAGTTCCAGGGGGTCGACTTCGGTAAATGTCTGAATTTTAATATGCACGTTGACATAACTGACCTCTTACAAGATAAATCGATCATCCCTTGCCGGTCACAATGGATTCACGAGTATGACGCCCAAGTCCACCGAACTCTTTACGATTATTTCCCGCAGGGGCCCAAAGCGACCAGCAAAAGTGCCATAATAGCCTTCCTTGAAACCGAAGAGGTCAACGTCGAGGTCATAATAAGAGCTATAGAGAGTGGGATGGTACCTTCTGAATGGGCTATTATAGTCGCGGTAGCTAAGGAGCGAGAACAAAAAGAGTCGAACCCTCGGTTCTACGCCAAGATGACCCCCGAGATGCGTCTATATCAGACGTCTACCGAAAGCAATGTAGCTGAGCAGATTCTTCCGTACATTCCTCAGCAGACAATGACCATGGGTGAGGAAACCCTGGTAAGAACCATTGATACGTTTCACTTTTAGCTAAACGAGACGGCAACATTAGCGCTAGGGAAATTCTATGTTATGGTTGCAGTTGCAGCTTGTTAGTATTCAGACTTTACCCTGTATATCATTGTAATGTCGCGGCACGCAATATGGGAGTGTATGACATCGGGTAGAAAGATAAATATAATATAATTTCGCACTAGGTTAAATGTACCTTTGTATCTACAGCACAAACTCTTGTAAGCACTTGATTTCTTAATAACATATTTGTTTACTTCCATTAGTACCTTACTAAAATTTAGATGACAGTTTAATCGATTTAAATGTATTGATGATTGGATTAAATACCAATCGATTTCTCGTTCGAGAGATCGCTGGTTCTGTTGACACTATAATGTCGGGTAATTGCACGCGAGACTTGTCGAGCAAGGACGATGTGCATTCCTCTCGTACCCGCTATTGTCCGAGAGTACGTAGGGGTGAATGTACGTCAGTCTGCAATTAACATGACATACCTTATATCTAGGAATGACTGTTCATTGCGCGCGAGACCTGTCAAGCAAGGAAGATTTGGATTCTCTTCGTGCCCACGAGCCACCTGAGAGCACGAATGGTCGGTAAATGCTTTTCGTTCCGTGATTCACGCGAAACATTCGTTGGCAGACGAGCGTCTTCACTTGTGAAGTCGATTCATATTGTTGGACTATCTTTTTGTTGGCTTAATCCATTATTCGAGTAGTAGGTATTAGTGTGAAAAGTGTAGATGGACCAGTTGTACGCTGAACGTATTTCACTTGGATTGCTGTACAGAACGTACTAGCGCTCGCCCCACTTTCGAAATTCTGGAGGCGATGTGTTGTCCTGAAACGATTGGTTGAGGTTAAAATTTGACAGCTGGAAAGGACTCCTGATTGGTGGTTAAACTCGGCAGGGTGACGCGGACTCTCTGCGCCGGGACTTCTTAATAATTACTAGTCTATGGGTACATCAAGCAAACGGGCATAAAATTTCTTGTTATCAAATTTGGTTGAAAACTATGGTTTTCACCCTACTGGGGATGTCCAATTGATAATTAATAATTTCCCGGGTAGTTTGGAGGATATTTTTGGAGAATTTTTGGAGTATTTAGACCCGTGGAAATACCATATGATGGGATTAATGAAATTATGACCTGTGCCGGAAGCCATTTTGTTGTTTGGGGCTTGGCAAAGTTTGGAAGTATTGTACTGTAAGTATTTGAAAAATCTTTTGATCAATACTTGAATCCACTCAAGCAGAGTGTTTTATTTGACTCAACCATGAGCGTAGTTGTTCCTAGAAGTCCCTTATGGATTCATTTTTTTTTATACATAGGTGGTGATGTCTGTGTTGATGAGAAATTTCGTTTGTTGAGACCAGAGTAGGCCTGTATCACTTGCTGGGAAGCTAACACCTGTACCAAAGATTGAATCTCAATCTGGCCAATTGGTAAGCATGTATTATGATAATTTCTTTTTTTTTCATTTTGGGTTATGGCAGATGCCATGTCAGTTTTTTTTGTTGTCCCTTTTGTTTTATATATATGTTGCTGGTACTAAGGAAAAAGTGACGATACTTATAGACCAATTTTAATAAATTAGTATAGGGTTAAATGGGGTGTTAGGATAATCCTGATTTATTTTATTAGGTAGGTGGGATACGAGGTGTACAATAGTACTGTATGCTATTACTGGTACTGTCCAGTAAAGATTAAATGGTGTGACCTTACTTGGTACATACCCGATAGGTGTAGTACATATTTGTTGAGTTCTAATTAGTCCTTTTGTTTTATTTTAGGGATTCTTGATTCCTGACTCCTGATTCCTTATTCCAATTCAGTTTACGATTCCATGTTCTAGATTCGAAAGACTATATTTTTATTCCATTTCATTTTGTATCCAACTCTAATTTCTATGAAATTCTACTATTGGTTTCTGTTCTGGTGTACCACCATATGCACTCTTCTGGCCTAATCGAAGGGTGTCAATGCAAATAATTTGATGAGACGAGCTAGTTATCTCCCATCGGTGGAAGTCGGAGTTCGTCGATAGTCGTCACAAGTAGTCTCATCGTTCTATCACGCAAGTTTTTAAACATTTATCATAAATTTGTACATAACATCACACTGTTATTATATTATTAAGTCATTTAGGGGGGGTATTGCGCTATAGTGGTTTTTACTGAATATTTTGAATGGTTACGCCATATATCATTGGCATGTAATAAACTTATGTATTATTTACTACCAATGCCTGCAACTCATGCAGTACATCCATACATATATATTATAGTGTATTTAAGTAACATAGAAACTATTTATTTGGAAAATATGTTTTAAAGAGTTAAATAGTTGAAATGGAAATAATATTGGCATATTGGTAGAGCCAAAAATAATGAAAAGAAATATGGCTTAAGTTTTATCAAGGAAATGATATAGAGAGAGCTATTCATAATTAATTATTGTGAAAATTATTTTAAAAAGACAATAAAAGTGTACTTTGAATAGATATATTTTAGATGGGATTATTTTATTGATTAATGTACATATAAATTTATTGAAAATTGTTAAATACTACATATATCTGTATTTTTAAATAGTGTAAAGCATATCTGAAAGTTCATGAGAAATTTGGGATCTAATTTAAAAAAGGGAAAAACGTCAAATTTGACTACCGTGGAAACGGATTTTTTTGGAAGGGAAAAAAAAAAAAAGGTTTTTATTTTTGAAAGAAGGAAATTAATCAAATTTTGGGAAGATATATATATGATAAGATAAATTGAAAGGAGATATTTAAGGCGACGATAGTTGTTTGGTGAGAGTTCTACTCTACAACTGTATGGAATTTGAATAATAAAGTAATTGATTTAAACTTGCACATATGGAAAAATAAAGTGACGTTTAACGGAGGTAACATCCATATAAATATTAATATTTGAATAAAAACGACTATAGTTTGATAGCTGATCTACCGTAATAACGGTGAATTGATCCAGACGCATTGTTGCATACAATACGTTTTGCAGCAACTTGAAGGAGAGTGCGTTTAATATACGCATTACGCAGTAGATTTTGAAATAAAATTTTTGAAGAACGGACATAAGTGGTTTATTGATTGTTTTTCGGGTTATAAATTTAAATTAAAAAAGTATTTGAAATTTTCCCATCATCCCTAATAAAATTTAAGCTAGACATGAATTGAAAGATATGCCATAAAAAATATTAATTTCAGAGTTAGTTAGATAATTTTGTAGATAATAAAAACTCTGACAGACTGAAATAGTAACATTCAGTGTTGATTTTTTTATTTAATCTTTCTCTATAGTTTGATCCACAAGTCGTCCGACCCACGTATTTCATTCCTGAGAGCTGAGGTATATTATAATATTTAATTGGTATATTCTAAAAATCAAAATAAACATTTGTATCTATTGATGGTACTGGCGCCCATAGAAATAAAATAATAATCAATTTAATAAATCAATTTTTAATGTAAGTATAAAATATAAACAATAAAATAAAAATAGAAATAAAAAACATCACATATAAAAATTGGCACCACCAACGTGGGGCTCTTGAAAAACACCGAACGTTTTTCTTTCTGGAAGAGTGGATTTACTATAGAGTAAAAATTTATGTCCTTGAGATCTGGGAAAGTGAGGAAGATGGAAAGTGATACAATAGAACAGCTTCTGAAAAGCATAATAGTGACACAAAATGACATGAAAGAGGAGATGAAAAAAGGTCAAGAGAATATGAAAGAAGAGATAAAGAAGGGTCAACATGGAATGAAAGAAGAATTAACGGAAGAAATTGGACACATTCGAAAACAACTAGCTGCAGAGGTAAAACAGATGGAAGCAAATGTGAAATTGGAGATAGGGGGATTAAAACAAGCACAAGAAGCATTAAAAATAGAAATCAAAGATGAATGTGAAAGGAACAGAAGGTGTATGGAAATGAATTTGGAACAGGAAAAAGAGAAAATACAAAAGAAAGTTGAAGAAAATCAAGAATTATTTCGAATTGAAATGTGCAACTATAGAACTACAACTGAAGAAAATATTAGTTTGTGGAAGGAACATACTACACAACAAATTAAATTGAGGGATATGGAATTCAAAAATATGGAAAAGAAAATCCAACACGTGGAGGAGACAATACGTCCAATTGAAAACAAAATTATGGACTTTGAAAATAAAACAAGTAAAGAAATTCACTTTGTGAGAAGAGATATTGATGGATTTGATTTAAATTATAATGGAGATATGAGGACCCATCCGATGAAGTTTCTGAAAGACATAAATGAATGGATAAGAGATAACGAGTTAAGTGAAAATTGGAAAAAATGGATTAATAAAAGTATGCAGGGTAACGCTAAGAGTTGGTGGGATATTATGGAGGAAAAGTTTACAAACAAAGAAGAATTCGAGGAAGCTTTCAAAAACTATTTTTGGGGTGAAAATATTCAACAGAAGGTAAGGGAGGAATTGTATCAAGGAAGATATAGGGAAAATGGATATACAATGGAGTTGTACGTTATGAAAAAAATAGAAAAGTATAAATATCTAGAACCCAGAATGGACCCAAGGGACATAATCAAGTGCCTTCTTAAACATTTTCCAGTTGAAGTGAGAAAAGATATAACTAGGAAGGATATGGAGAATGAGAATAACTTCATTGAATATATACGGCAAATTTCAGAAATAAAAGCAGATATATGGCGAAATAGCGGAAATGCCGGTCTGAATAAAGGTTTTAGACCAGGAAACAACACATGGAGGGTTGGTGATAGAGATGGTCAACAGCCAGAGAAAGATGCAGAAAGGCGAAATTTTTTTGAACAAGGAGAACGTCATAATCATCGAGACACAAGACACAACAATAGCTATTGGAAAAATAATCATCGAAATAGAGCATTTGAAGAGAACAATAGAAATGGAAATTATGAAAACCAACAGATAGAAGAAAACCGAGAACACAGAAGAGACTACAATGCAGGAAGAATATATAGAAATGTTGAAGAAAGAGGAAACAGAAATAGAGAACAAGAGATAGCGCATTTTAGTAAAGAGGAACCACAAAGCAGGTCGCAAGGTAATCAACAAGATATGAGAAGAGTTAATAATATTCAACAGGAAAATTCTGTTGAAGAATCCAGTCAAAATTTTTATTAAGTAGCAGAATGGATCAAGGGGAGTGCGAGTCCAACTACTGTCATCCCCTTGAGTATATAAATATTGAGGAAAACGACTCAATAGAAAATAATAGGGTAGCAAATAATTTAACTTTCTTGAAATCCAAAATAAATAATATAGAATTTTTGAGTTTAATTGATACAGCTTCTGACATTACAATGATAGAAAAAGGATTCTATTTAAAAAACAAAAACAAATTTAATGGAAAAGAAAAAAATATAAGACCCATGACAATAATAGGAGCAAATGGAAAGAAGCTCATGAAGGTTGATAAAATATTAATTACACAAACACAATTTGATAATGCAAAAGTGGATATACAATTTCATGTAGTCCCAGGAATATTGTATCCAGCAATAATAGGTATAGATGTTTTTAAGGAATATAAAGCTACATTGAATTTTCAAAATGGATCTGGAATAATTGAAAAAGAAGATATAGACATGTTAGATGCGAATGGAAATAAAATAAAGGAGAAGTCTAGTGAAAAACACAATATGGATGAAGAAACAAAAATAGATAGCACTGAAGATACAATTATGGTACAGAGTACGAGTAACCATTTAGCATCACAAGACGAAATGCAGGGGAGGGTAAATGACATATCTAAATATTATAAACAAATTATTTCAAAAAGACCAAATGATATAAAAAAAATGTTTAAGCTGGAAACTATATACGAGCAGGAAGATGTGAATAAAACAAGTGTAGCAGATGCATTATCTGAAAAAGACAAAATATCAACAATCAATCCAAGGGTCAATATAAAAAACAAACAGAAGCAAGAATCAATAAACAATATTCACAATTATAAAACGCAAAATTATGAAATAAAAAAAGTCAAAGGAAAGAATAATAACATTTTTGAAAGTTATATGCATACCAAAACTAAAGAAAAATTTTCTTTTAAAAAAATTAAGTAGGATTTCATTGAAGGAAACGTCCATTCTGCTAACTGAACTTAATAAACCTGAAACAAAAGAGTCCCTAGTAAAGAAAAATCTAAGAAATTTAAAAAATAGTTATAGTCTTAGACGGTATAAATTTTATAAACTCCAACTTAAACGATTGAGGGGGGTAAATAAACAATGTAAGAATGTAATTGGAAGATGTAAATTCAAAAAGAATCAAATATGTAACTCTGTGTCAGTAGAAAATTTGAATGAAAATAAATTTTCAATTTTCTTATTAGCTAAAATCAAAAGTCAAAGTGTTAAATGTCAAGTTGATTCAGGGGCACAAATTTCTTTAATAAGCACAGAATTGATAGATAAACAAAAAAGTCAATACGAGGGATCTATAATTAAAATTAATAAAATAAATTTGGTTGCTTCTAATAAGAAAAAACTGACAGAGGTTCAAGAAGTATATCACGGGGAGATTTTTATAGGAATAAACAAAATACTGTGTACATTGTATGTAGTAAAACATTTATCAGTAGATATAATTTTAGGAATGGATTTTATTATGGGATACGGTCTAATCATTGACATGGGCAATAAAACTATTAATTTTAAACAGTTTAATGTAAAAATATACGAGGAAACAAATTTTAATGAGGCAGAATATATGGTCAATGTGATGAGGATTGGTAATGTAATAAAAGAATCAGTGGTTGGACAAGATTGGGTGGAAACAATAAAGAGTCCAATAGAACAAAAAGTTGAAATTTGGAATATTATAAAAAATCATTTGAATTTAATAAATGATCGACCAAGGGTAGCAAAACATTATGAACATGTTCTAGAAGTGATTAGGAATGTCATATAACAAAAACACCCAAATTACCATCGATCAATCTATATTTGAAAATCAGAATACGTCATCAACAAGCGACAATCTAAGATCAAAGAGAGAGGACAAAAATCTTAAAGATCTACCAGATTATCTCGTGAGAGACTTAGACTTTGAAACGCGGTTGTTTACCGGCAGTTTACAATTAAGCCGAAAAATAAATCCATCATTGTGTGAAGTCAGCGACTCCGAACTACTCAGAAGAACTGAACCAACATATAAAGCACAACCTGTAAGAACAATGGTGTGCACAGTGTGTAGCAAAAAGATGGAGTCTTGTTTGTGCAAGGAGAAATATAAAGATCTTAAGAAAAACACCGATGACAAGAGAACGAAAACACAGAGTGCCACTGTATCAGTAAACGATAAGAGCCTGGCGGAGGAGTTAGATTCTGCTTCTCACCATTTCCAGGACGCATTTGAACTGATCCCCACAGACAAATCAGCCGTAGAGACCTTGAGCGTTATTCCGGAAGAGAGCTCTGGAGGTCAACCACATTCAGAGCGTGATGACAATTTACTATCCCCCCCTGAATTGCTAAGAAAAAATGACGACTCATATCTAATATCTATGATGTCTTGGTGCGATGGGCTCCAAGAGGAGTTCAGCAAACCAATAATGGAAATACTTTAAGACACAAATCTGAACAACACACAGGTGTCGAATAAAGTCGCAGAAATTATTAGAAATTGGAAAGAGTATGTGATAAAATCCCCAACTAGTCCAACTAGAGACCAAGCTGCTAGTAGGCAACGTAAAGAGGTGGAGCCCACAGAGATTTCGAAAGATGAATGCTTCATGGATGCATTCAGCATACCAAGTGCGAAAAGAAGAGATGGAAAGACCCTGGGAGACATGTTAGAGCTGGACAGCCTCGAGGCGACACGCATACATCTAGCAGACTCGAGACTGTCCTCTTTTCTAGATATTGTTCACGATGAGCAGTCACCTGGCACTAGCAACACAATTTTACCTATTTTACCTCAAGCAAGATACTCACAACCAAACGTAAACGAAGACAACAAATCTCAAGAGAGTGCAAAGAGCGTGGAAGATAAGCGAATTGCGATAGATAGAGATCTGATGGAATCGCTTTTAATGGCTGTGCAGACCCTCAGTGAGCGAATAGGAGCTCCTGAACAAGAGACAGATTCGAACCTCTATGACAGAGTGGGAAAAATCGAGATGGGGCTTTCTGATCTCACTCATTCATACGGTGTTACAATAGATCACATCCGCACCACATCCAGTGCGATAGTCGATCTTAGAGGGTCTATCACACAGATCCAAAAGGAGATTAAAAGCATTAACGATAAAACAACTAACAAAGAGCCCACACAAGATTATGTGAATATAAAAGATATATGGACGATATCGTCATTGTTTAATACATTCAAAATATCCGGGCCCAGAGACAAGCTTCCAGCCCTACTAGAATATATAAAATATCATAAGATACCCAATGTGAACGACATTGTTGTTTATATGTTGCATGATCTGGTGTTCCAAAAACACCATATTTACCTAAAGTGGTTATCAACCTTACCAGAGAGATATTTAATTGCAGCGGCATTCTGGGGTGAGATCTCAGAGTCGTTGGACAAAAGGAAATTGGACAACCCAAAATTAAAGGCTATAGTGGATTACTTCTTGATGGCATACAAGGATATAAAACTTGATAAGCCTTCTACTGGTGATGCTGATTGTAGTAAGAATCTCAAAACAAAATGTGTAGAAACATGCTCACCTAATATCAACTCTGATGAGGAACTTGAGGTGTCTATGGTAACTCCTCAATGTAAAGAAAAAACGTTTCAAAATATGAGAAATCGAATACAAGTTTTATCAGTCCAATAGTTATTGTGAAAAAAAATAATGGTAAAATAAGGATATGTTTGGACGCACGGAAAATCAACGAAATAACAAAACCACAATTCGAAGCTCCACAACAAGTGGATGTTCTATTGACGAGAATTGGTAAAAGTCATATTTTTTCAAAATTAGATCTGAAAAATTCGTTTTGGTTACTACCTTTAGCTCCGTCGTCCCGAAAATACACTGGATTTTCCGTAGACGGACAAGTGTTTCAATTTAAAACAGTACCATTCGGTTTACAATCCAGTAGTGCAGGTCTGGTAGTTGCGCTGCGGAAAATTATGGAATCATTTGAGGATTTTGCCATATCATACATTGATGATATATTGATATTTTCAAAAAATGAAACAGAACATTTAGAACACATTAAGTCAATAGTCAGTGCTTTGGATGAATATGGTTTGAAATTATCAATCGAAAAATGTGAATTTTTTCAACGAGAAGTAAAATTTTTGGGATATCAAGTAACAAATGAAAAAGTCAAAATTTCTGATGATAGGCTAGTAGAAATAAACAAATTTCCAATTCCAAAGGACTTGAAAATGTTGAGAGGATTCTTTGGAATGCTAAATTACTACAAAAAATTTGTTCCGGACCTCGCAAGGCTGGAAGAACCTTTGCTCGAATTACTTAGAAAAGGAGAAAAATGGATTTGGACGGAGAAGAGAATTGGAGCGTTTGAAAAGATCAAAGAGCAATTTCATAAAAATATCTCAATATACACACCTGATTTCAACATACCCTTTATTTTAAGAACAGACGCAAGTGATTATGCAATAAGTGGGGAACTGGTGCAATTTCAAAATAATGTAGAGGTACCAATATATTTTATATCGAGAATACTTAAAGGAGCAGAAAGAAGATTCTCGGTTGGTGAGAAAGAAATGTTGGGTGTAGTTTATGCTACTCATAAATTGTCTTTTTGGTTAAAAGGAAATTTTTTTTACATAGAAACCGATCACCAGGCTTTGAGCTTTCTAAAAACTCATCGATATGCAAATAATAGGATATATAGATGGTCACTTTTGTTACAGGAGTTTTCATACGAAATACGATATCGGAAGGGTTCTTTAAATAAAACATCGGACTATCTAAGTAGAAAAGATCAGATAGATAAAGAACTTGGTGTGAAGATAATAGCAATAAATCGGATGATTGAAGAACAGGGCATTATGTCATTAGCAGCCATACGACATAGTCAGGAAAGCTTAGGAGAATTGAGAAATATTTTGGAAGTTAAAGGAGTATATAGGGGAATGTCAATAAAAGACGATTTAATAATTAAAATTATAAACGATGAAGAACTGTATGTAATAGACGGAACTTTGGCCAAAGATATATTTAAATACTTACACGGACAATATGGACATTTAGGGGTGCGTAAATCTTGGTACATCTTTAGAGAAAACTATTATGCTAAAGGGGATTTATCAATAATTAAAAATATTTGCCAGGATTGTAAATTGTGCCTAATGGGAAAATACAAAAATCATACTAATAAATATTCGGTCAATAGTACCAACGTTACTAGAAGATTGGAATTAATTGCAATAGATTATTTGAGTAATTTAATTAAAACAGAACGAGGAAATAAAAACGTATCAATTATTTATGATCTGTTTTCCAAATATGTACAATTTTATCCGACAAAAAAATGTAACAAATGGAGTACTATAGATTGCATAAATCAATTTATAAGGGATGTAGGCAAGCCGGAGAAGATTCTCACAGATAATGCAACGTATTTTAAAAATGCACGATTTGTGGGTTATTGGGAAAGGAAAGGAATTAAAGTTATTCACACTTCCATTCGTAGACCTAACGCGAATCCTAGTGAACGAATGGTAGAGGAATGTCTAAAATATTTACGGTTGCAGACTCAAGAAAACCATAGAGCATGGGATACTAAATTGAGACATATAGCGGAAGTTATGAACAATTCACCGAATATTGTAACAAAAATTGCCCCTATTACTCTAATGTTGCATATACAGCCTGAGAGACCATGGGTGCTAGAAAATTTAGAATTAGGAAAATTAGTGGAGACAGCAAGAATAAGAATTAGACGTATGAACGAAAAATATAAAATAAGAGAAAATAAGAAAATAAAGAAGAAAGTATTTTTCAATATTGGGGATAAAGTAATAGTCCGAACACACAGAGTTACCGATTTGAATCGAAATATAGACAGGAAACTCAGTTTACCGTATAAAGGGCCATTTACAATAAATAAAAAGTTACAAGACAATGTATACGAGCTGAGGGACGAAATAAATCAATTAAATATTGGGAAATACCACATTGAATTATTATATCCATACGGGGCACATACTGAATGAGGACCAATTATAGATAAAGATTGTTATATTTAAGATATTTATTGTTGTTGTTTATAAAACTAGATTATGGTAAAAGTTTGTCAGAGTATAGACGTTAAAATAGGATAGATATTTTTATACCTTATTTATCAAGGGATAAATTGAAGTTACAAAAATAGAGGGGGGTAATATATAGTGTATTTAAGTAACATAGAAACTATTTATTTGGAAAATATGTTTTAAAGAGTTAAATAGTTGAAATGGAAATAATATTGGCATATTGGTAGAGCCAAAAATAATGAAAAGAAATATGGCTTAAGTTTTATCAAGGAAATGATATAGAGAGAGCTATTCATAATTAATTATTGTGAAAATTATTTTAAAAAGACAATAAAAGTGTACTTTGAATAGATATATTTTAGATGGGATTATTTTATTGATTAATGTACATATAAATTTATTGAAAATTGTTAAATACTACATATATCTGTATTTTTAAATAGTGTAAAGCATATCTGAAAGTTCATGAGAAATTTGGGATCTAATTTAAAAAAGGGAAAAACGTCAAATTTGACTACCGTGGAAACGGATTTTTTTGGAAGGGAAAAAAAAAAAAGGTTTTTATTTTTGAAAGAAGGAAATTAATCAAATTTTGGGAAGATATATATATGATAAGATAAATTGAAAGGAGATATTTAAGGCGACGATAGTTGTTTGGTGAGAGTTCTACTCTACAACTGTATGGAATTTGAATAATAAAGTAATTGATTTAAACTTGCACATATGGAAAAATAAAGTGACGTTTAACGGAGGTAACATCCATATAAATATTAATATTTGAATAAAAACGACTATAGTTTGATAGCTGATCTACCGTAATAACGGTGAATTGATCCAGACGCATTGTTGCATACAATACGTTTTGCAGCAACTTGAAGGAGAGTGCGTTTAATATACGCATTACGCAGTAGATTTTGAAATAAAATTTTTGAAGAACGGACATAAGTGGGTTATTGATTGTTTTTCGGGTTATAAATTTAAATTAAAAAAGTATTTGAAATTTTCCCATCATCCCTAATAAAATTTAAGCTAGACATGAATTGAAAGATATGCCATAAAAAATATTAATTTCAGAGTTAGTTAGATAATTTTGTAGATAATAAAAACTCTGACAGACTGAAATAGTAACATTCAGTGTTGATTTTTTTATTTAATCTTTCTCTATAGTTTGATCCACAAGTCGTCCGACCCACGTATTTCATTCCTGAGAGCTGAGGTATATTATAATATTTAATTGGTATATTCTAAAAATCAAAATAAACATTTGTATCTATTGATGGTACTGGCGCCCATAGAAATAAAATAATAATCAATTTAATAAATCAATTTTTAATGTAAGTATAAAATATAAACAATAAAATAAAAATAGAAATAAAAAACATCACAATATATATATATTTTTTTTTTCTCGATTATGTAACAATTTATTGATAAATTCAAGAAAGTTTATACAAGTTTTATTAAACAAATTGGTAAAAGTATAGTTGACCCTTGAAAGAATTCATTATAATATTGCATAAATGTTGTCAAAACTATAAGTTTGTAACTAAAATCTGATAACACTCTTAAAATTCCCAACGAAAGTGAGATTTCATCGAGCAAGACAGTCAGATTTGGTACGTTATTCGCGTTTTTCAATGGAAGTCTTTTTCCAGTACGCAAAGGAGTTAAGGAAACGACACTGGAGTATGAGCCAGGCACAGGGATTATACGGATACGATCATCAGCAGTACAACTCGTGTAAGGTGGACTATTGGCAGATTTCAAGCAAAGTCAAATCATTAAGAAGCGGCTACGATAAATTATATATGCATATAAGTAAGTTGGATTTAGAAAGCAAATTTATTCAGCCATTGAGGGTTGATGAGGAACATCCTTTTCATGAGTACTTAATTGCCAGATGTTCGACGCAATGTGCGGTTTATGGATACCTTCGCGTATCAGACTGGGTATGGCTCCTTTCGAACCTTAATCATAATTTAGTGGGAATACGTTGTTTTAAAAGGTATAATTGATACTTACGATGGTTGTCCTTTTAAGGAGATATCAAAGAGGAGATATGAGATCAGAGACGTTAAGGGAAGTTATATTCTGCCTACTCAAGTAGAAGCATGTTTGCAAGCATCCTTGATTGAATTAGACGTTTTTGGAGAAAAGAGGAGAGATACAATGTATTTCGACGTGAATGATTTCAAGTTTACAATAAAAATCTGTTTGTCGCAGTTTGAAGATTTTAAGGACTGTACTTTTCTTGAGTCATCTTGTATGAAAAGGGTTCTTAGTAAAGGAGTTAAAAGCGTGAGCAATGATTTTAATGGTGTTAGAACCGAATGTGTTGAAATACAGCTATCTGGACGCGCTATTTTAATAGATTATTTTAAATATGTCTTGCCGTGGCCTAAGGAACTGAATAATAGAGTGAGGCATCTGATTCCGTGGCTTTTGAAATATTGGGCGTTCTTCTCGAAAGATTATGTCACCCTTCATTATGGAGAAGATATTAATGACAGGAAAGAGGACTTCGAAATAATTGTTCCAAGAAGAGTTTGCAGTCGCAACCCGAACGAGATGTTCAAAAATTCAGCGGATTTTAAGAAGGAATGGTCCGATATGCTGGATGTTGCGAAAGGAGCTGGCACGTTTGAATTTTTGGTGATGGTTGCACCGATCTGCGAATTCGATGTAAGTGATGAGATGACTGTTAAGTATTTAAACATGTTGCTAAAACTCCCGATTATTGGTGGATTTGGCAGGGCAGATCAATTTCTTACGGCACCTCGATCGGCGCCGGAAGACTTAATCAACGAAGAGGAAAGAACAGATATTGCAGAACGAATGTATCTTAATGTAAGGAAATTTATTTCTGAATCAGAGGGTGAGAAATACAAGCCATTGACAGAGAAGGATTGGATAAAGACCGCGTTCGGATATTTTAAATCTACCGGAGCGTCCGAAAATGTAAAGTTAGATATTAGTGCTAGCGGAATTGCTAACGGCGATGGTGCAAAAAAAGAGAAAATTACACTCAGGACTAAAGCAGGAGTAGCACTAGCAAAAGGTTACGACATTTTCAAGAAAGATATACACAGGAAATATCAGGAACCACTCCGTCACATGAGCACAGGAAATCGAAATGTGCCAGTAAAACCAACCCGCACCATTTATCCGGTAGTCTTAGACGTTTCAGTATGTCAAGTTTTCGCAACTCACCACATGATTCAATATTCCACGTCCAACTTGGGTACTTACTCGATAAAAAGCGACCGATTGGCAGCACAAATTTCTTCAGGAATCGATGAGTCAGTAGGGTCTCGTATTTTAGATGATGAGGATTTAATCAGGTTGTCAGGGAGTTCAACTAACTTGATCGTTACTTTGGATTTTGGGGAATATGATTCGCACTCTGTTCATTGGAATTTCCGAGAACCGATAGCTAAAGCTTTTAAAGATCATTACGTAAATGAGGGTCCAGTAGCTTACAATCTAACCAGGAGTGAGATCTTTGATTTGGGATATGGCGATGGACGGATGCACAATACCCTCTGGGACGTAGGACGAGATATCTTTCGTACGACCAGAGAGCGGATAGACATTGCAAAAGAGGGGAGTGAGTGGAAATGTAATTTTGAAAAGTTTCGCCAAATGATTTTCCCTCCTAAAGGAGTAGAAGTAATATATGTTTCGAGGAGTGTGGTGGAAAAATCAGATGGCGATGTTTTGGCATGTAGTGGTATAGGTATAGGACCTCACCAGTTTGTACTCAACAGGTGCCTCCGCCGCATCTAAAGATACACATCCTCAACCGGCTTATTGGTGCACATCTGTAGAGGCTGCGTACTTAATTCGAAGGAGATACAACTGGCTACGCACCACCGACGACCCCTGTACAGCTGCATGCCTCTTAGTCTCTCGCTACATAGGAGGACTACCAGTGGGTCTATTTGCGTCATTCTGCACAAGAGCTGTGCAGGACCCGCTCACGTCAAGCCTTCGCATCGTGAAGACCGCAGCTACGTACCCCGATCTGCAGAAACACTTGCCGAGGTGGCTGACCCTAGAACTTGTGAGTCCCGACTGGGAAACTCTAATAAAGGACCCTCAATGCTTACCCATCCGAACACCTTTGCAAGCTGAGTCCGTAATGAGACAGGAGATAAAGACTGGCATACAATCTGTGGTGAGAAACAAGCTGATCAAGGAGCTGTTTACCCAAAAGGTCGAAGAGGAGAAAGCTAACCTCATCAACACCTTGTCCTTGATAAGACCGGTTAATCCTCGCTTGCTGAATAAACTATACGCCCTTTCTAATATGGGTATCCAGGAGAAGTACAGTAACACCAGATCCATACAAAAGTTGGCTTTCCGGATGTGGGCTAACGAGAGTGAGCTGCTCGTGTGGATGAACAAAATAGAAGAGGTTAACTCAGAAAGATTCAAGAACAGCGAAGGAGATGAGGCTGGCATACAATTAATTATCAACTGTATCTGCACCATCGAGCTAGCTTATGACCTAAGGCACCGAGGATGGGGCCACCACCTTGAGGGAGTAACCATGCCCGCTCAGCAAGAGCAAGCCAGTCTGCACCCTTGGGCCACAATACCCACACAGTGGAGGGCAAGAAGCATCTTGATACAGGTCGATGATGACTTAGGCAGCCTTACACCCATGGCTAAACGGAGAGGAGAAGCCCATACTTCGGATCCCAAACCAAACTGCGAGCACGAAGGGCCCCCTTACAAGTGGTTGAAGTGGGAAGTATGGTATCCTCCCTGAAGCAGCTGATGGAGTTGAAGCTGTGGCTGCATGAGTCACCAACTCTTCAACCATTGCTTAAGGAGCTCATTAATGAGAAGACGACGATAGACACCCAAACCCTCGAGATGTTCTCACGGCAGATCTACTCCGGCACCCTATCACATCGCCTAGACTGTCCCGGTTTGAAGAGAGGAGGACTGTACAATCAAATCTCTACATTCTCAAGTCACAACGTCATCGTGTCAGACACAGCTTCAGATTATGCTAAGAAGAGTGACAATCACACGATTTGTTTTCAATCTGTATTCCTCACTGGATTGTCTCAACTGACGCAACTGGCTTATGCTGGAGTGGACATTAAAGGCCCTTGGGGCCTAGTCCTAAGTTGCAACACCTGCACTCGTGTGATAGAAAAAGACACGTTTGCACTGTCTGAAAACAAATATACAGGAGTCCCTCTTCCCATCTCAGTAGACTCACTCACCCCCAAGATCATAGCGGTGAGAGTACATACATCATCCCACGGAGAGTTATCTCTGAGTGATTCTTACACAGTGATAACGGCGAGGAAGTTCGTGTTGTGGGAGATCTCCATCGCACACTCTGATAGAATCACCCCTCTAACCAATAGAAGTGTTAATGACGAGGTGATGGTGAGTCACTTCAATCTAACCGAGTTCCAGCATCTAAACTGTCGCTTATTTTTCAAATGTATGATTTTCTTCTACTTCCTGTTCGATGAATCTATGTACAAAGATCCCACGAAAATAATCGAAAAAATAATCTTACACTCCAGTGAGAAAGGTGCCTTCGATTCCTTGATGGACTCCGCCTTGAAGTGTGGGTTGTTGAAGGACTTAATGAGACTCACGGCCGGTTCCTCTCTGTCACTCAGGAACCAAAGTCACATCGCCCTTAGAACATTGTTGACGGACTGCCTGAATTCCGCTTTAAGCGAAGGGGCCGACGGCTTGATAAGAAGTGTACCGTATCTGACTCAAGAAGACACTATCAACGCCTACTATCGAGCGACTTGCATGCTCTTACTAGCTCATGGTCATAAAGACTTGCCACCACCTGAGTCTCAGGTTACGCAGGATCTCATATCTTCTTGGCTGCGAGATCATCACGATGGAAGAGAAATAGTCTCGCTCACACCAAAAATATGTCACACAGAGGAAGCTTCTGTCGTCCACATTAGGTCATTGGTACGCGCAGAATTTAGCCCGTCTTCTGCCCTGACCACCTACCCCACAGAACGACGAACCTTAATTGATGGGACATCCAAGGCTCAGTATCTCAGTAACCCGACTCTATATCAGCATAAGGTGTATATCAGTCTCTTAGTCACCAGTTTGACGTACTTGGTTGGTGAAATCGCGAAGACCATTTGGGCCCTTTTGTACTGAAGCCTGTAATAAAGCATTAATTGTTCACACCTTTTGTCGCAACTACTTTAAGGAGAAACTATGCTGGCCGCCTGTCACCTACAACAGCCAGACATCTAGGAGAGTGGTGTCAAGCATAGAAAGAGGAAAGTGGGATAAAGACAAGAGGTTTCCCTTCAAGTCTGAAGAGTTCCAGGGGGTCGACTTCGGTAAATGTCTGAATTTTAATATGCACGTTGACATAACTGACCTCTTACAAGATAAATCGATCATCCCTTGCCGGTCACAATGGATTCACGAGTATGACGCCCAAGTCCACCGAACTCTTTACGATTATTTCCCGCAGGGGCCCTAAGCCTAGTGACTGAAGCAATTCATCTAGAGCTCGTGTCTAGTTTATCATCGGATGCTTTCATTTCTACTCTAAAAAGGTTTATTTCCAGAAGAGGTTGTCCTGAAATAATATACTCAGATAATGGAACTAACTTTCAAGGCGCGAACAACACTCTAAAAGGGATATATGTTCTTTTTAAACAAAATAGAAACAATTTTAAAGAGTTTTTATCTACTCGGGAAATAACCTGGAAAATGATCCCACCCAACAGTCCGCACTGGGGCGGCCTCTGGGAGGCAGGCATTAAATCAACTAAATTCCACTTAAAAAGGGTCGTTGGGAATCGAGTTCTTAACTATGAAGAAATGTCAACTTTGTTGTGCCAAATAGAGGCAATTCTTAACTCTAGACCCATTTCACCTATTTCATCTGATCCCAATGACATCAGCTATCTCACTCCAAGTCATTTCTTAGTTGGAGAAATTATGACTTCAGTTCCTGAACAGGACCTACTTAAAATTCCCGATAATAGACTAAAAATTTGGCAACACTGTCAAAAAATGAAACAGCTTTTTTGGAAACGATGGTCATCTGAATTTCTCAATAGGTTACAACATCACCCAAAATGGTTCCATGAATCCTTCAATTTAAAGAAGGACGATTTAGTATTAGTTAAAGAAGATGGAACTCCTCCATTAGCTTGGAATTTAGCGCGTGTTATTGAATTGAAACCCGGAAAAGACAAAATGGTTCGATTGGTGAAAATTCGAAGTCAAAGGGGCGAATATTATAGACCAATCGTGAAGTTATGCCCATTGCCATTCTCCTTCTCCGATAGAGACTTCTCAGCCGGTGGGGAGGATGTTGCAATCTAAATTATGCTTTTTTTGTTACTACGCTTCCCTGCTGGTTTAACATTTTCTTTGCCTTTACCTCAGACAGCTTGACAATATACAGCCCGCGAACGTAAGCGAGTTATGGCAGAAAAGCGCGCCATAAGGTAGATTTAGATATATAGGTTGAGAGTTTTATGTTTAGAGCATTCTAGAACATGTGACAACAATCCTTGTCAATTTTATATATAATTAATTTTAATTTTAATGTCACTGTCAATGTTACTGTTACGAAGTTTTGTTGTAATAAATTTATACTTTCGATAAGTGATCAAATCATTTATAAAATACAGTCCACATTCTCAAATTTAAATAAAAGGAAACCAATAACAAAATTCTCCACCACATTACATATTTCTATAATTTCACCGCAAGAAGAAGATCCAAATCGTCCCGCTCTTGCATATTATAGCATTAATGTTCAAATGGTGAGTTAGTAAAATATTGAATGGAGTTCGGCCCTGGCAGCAGTCAGACCAGCACAGTTTATATCGTGTCCGAATTAAATTTCGAAGTTCAAATAGTAGAAGTTATCAAATATTCTACCCAAAGTGCAGTGAGTTTCCTTACCTCACGAGGGTTAGTGGAAGAAAGCCTTACTTTGAATTGAGATTGTGAGTAGCATAACATCATAATAACATATAAAATAGTGGTGTTAAAACAACAAATTATTATCTCTTCATACATTTCAAGTTTTTTCAATACTGACAGTAATTATCAACCGTTTAACTAGTTCCTAGAGTACAGGCCCGTACTCGGGAGCTAGTGATGAACATATTATATCCAAATAAATTAATTATCCCATCATGGCCAACAACACTATAAACCCAACTATAAATTCAACCCCAACTTATTCAAACATAATAACTCAACATCCCACCTTCAAATTTCCAACAAAAAACAGGCAATTATTTTTCAATCAATCGAAGGAATCAAAATCCATGATTACATCGTAGCTGTAGGAAAATTAATTCAACCAAAAAACATCATATTCTCATCCAGAGTCCCAAACGGACGAATCTGTATTTACTTAGCCAGCGAGGAGATTGTAGACATTTTTATGAATGAACATAAATCAGTCACCATAGATGGTCTAACCCTTGATGCCAGAAAATTAATCACTCCTTCACGAAGATTATTGATTTCCAACGTCTGCCCTACCATCCCGCATAATATAATAGATACATATTTAAACAATGTAGGAATAAAACCAGTATCCAAACTATCATTTCTTCACACAAAATACAGAATATTTTTATCCTTAGATAGTTTTCACTGCTCCATTTGTAATCAAATAGGTCATATCTCATCTGAATGTCCCTGTTCAGCTAATTCCTTGGGTCAAACCGAAGACATGTAAGTTAATCCATCTACATCATCACATATACCTAACAGCCAACCAGTAGACCCCCTGATTACTGATACTAATCCTGTGTCAACAAGCCATAAATTCAATCCCCCAGGTACTACTAACAACACTCTAGAAGAAGATCAATCAAATATTAATACTCCTGTTTGCCAAATAGAAACGGTCCATAACACTGATCCATGTCAGAAACGCCTGAAAAACCAGCTATCTCAATCTTACTGGAATCAACAAAACCACTTTTTGAATCTGAAACCTGTCCATTAACCTTCGATGAATTGGTAGATTTTCTTGAAAACTGATATAATATCAGTTACGAAAAACTATACCAACGAAATTGAGAATCTAATAACTCTCCTCACAAAACTGTACCCACTTATTCAAGACAAACTTATCTAAATCTAGAATATTCCCGAATAAGGAAGAAATTACATAAAAATGTATTTTAAGGTATCACTGAAGACAGCGACGCATCCTCATTTACTGATGATACTAACCGTTTACAAGTCCAAAAAGAAAATTGTAACAATCCTCCCGCTCTTCGTTCTTTGCAAGACAATTAACACTTAACACATTCATCTTGCAATGGAATGTAAACGGGTATTTTACCCGATTAGACACGCTACAACTCTTGATCAAGGAAAATTCTCCTCTCGTTATTGCTCTACAAGAAACTCGTTTCAATCTATCACAACATAGCCCAAAAAATTACAATGGCTTTTTCTCTAATAGACAGCACCAGAATATAAATAGTGGTGGAGTAGCCATTTTTGTAAGAAACAGCCTAGCATCCTCAGAAATACCTTTAAATACAAGCTTGGAAGCGGTAGCTGTATCCCTTTTATACCGAACTAAAATCAACGTTTGTAATATATTGTAACATGTTGTACCTTAATAATAAGATACTATGGTAAAACAAGTCTTATCGTTTAATTTACTGAAGGCAAATACTTGATAGATTCTATTTCATAGAAATAGTAAAATAAAACCAGAATATATATAAAAAAAAAATTATATTAGATCATAAGATTGTTTGTAACTAGGTAGTTTTAAGTTGTGTAAGTGGCACCAAAGGGATTCTTTAGAATTTTTTTAAAGTGAACTTTCAAAGGTCAAAATTCTAAAGGAAAACAAACTTTTGAATATTTGATTTTGACAAGAATGTCAAAGTAAACAAACCATTGATTACCTGTTTCATAAAGTAGGACAGGAATTACTTGGATTAGGTTTGTTTTAATCCTGGCAGAATGAACACAGAAAAAAGAAAAAAAAAACTATTCCATTGTTGCTAGGAGAGGAGAGTTTTTTTTGAAGGAAGAATGAAGAGCCATATTGTCTGATGGTTTTCTTTTATGGAATTTTTGAATATAACTGATTATATCCAGTACCATTTTCACCATTTACACAAATCCTAGCTCCAAAGTTCAAGACACATGGTCTAGGGATGTTTTACACTGTCAAGTAGCTGAAACCACAATATTTTATTAAGCATACCTGAAAGAAACAGGTACACGAGATTACCAGGTATCAACCCTATAATATTTTGCAAAATATTCGCGTACTATACCTATATAAGTACGTACAATTTCATTAATTTGGCCAAAAATATCTATAAGTAACTAATACATAACATAGTGAACATTGAAGTAAATTTCTCTGTAAATCTATCTAAATTCTGAAAGACTTTCTTAACAGCTGATGAAATGCTGTCAATATTGATCATATTTATTGAAAAAACAATTATTAATTTTAGTTGAAGTTAGTTCGTATTAATTGAATTTGAATTACGTCTTGTTGCATTTAAAATTGTAAATTAAAATATAACATAACACGAAATTCAAAATCACAATATTCATTTGACACCCATAAGATGATTTTATTTTAATTTTATGAAATGTTTTAAAACTTATAGACTTAAGCGAACATTCCACCGGGTACGGCGCTGCACGCTGCATTGACGGAGCGGCAAGATGCGTCGCTGCATAAATTTTAAATTACATAGTGGCTTATGGGAATGATTCCACCGAATACGTTGCAGCAAAGTCAATGCAGCGCAGTACGGCGCATCGCTGCGTGCAGTGATTTCGGCATCAGTTGAAATTTTTTACCGTACGCGACGGACCGAAATATGGAAGAAAAATTAATTGTTGCTGTCGAAAGTCATCCTGTCCTGTACGACAAAAGTTTAAAAAATTATAAAAGTGCAAATAGTCGTGACTATGCCTGGAAGGAAGTTGCCAAAAATTTAGATATAAAGGGTAAGAATATTTATCAATTAACTAGGTGAATTTTTATTATATCATATTAAATAACTAGAAATGTAAATTGAAATAAATAATTTTAATGTGTAATTGCATCATACTGCCAAGGAACTTCGCCAGCAGGTGACATAAACCAATCTGCATAAGCATTACGAATATCTAATGCCTGTCTTCCCGGTCTAGAATATTGATGTTTTTCTCGTTGCGTTGCAACGTTTTGTACAGATGTAGACGTAAACTTGGAAATATTCTGATTGTTTCCAGTATCTAATAAATAATTGTGAAGTGTGCAGCATGCAACTACTATTTCATTAGCAAATTCAACGTTAACTTCGATGCGTTTTAGTAATATTCTCCATGTATGTGCAGATGCCAAAAGCGTTTTCGACGACTCTCCTCGCTCTGGATAACCGATAGTTATAGATTCTTTGACGTTCAGTTAAGTTCCTTCCAGGAAATGGTCGTAATATATTTTCTTTCAATGGGAATGCTTCATCTGCAACTAATACTAGAGGGAAAGAAGTTTCTGTGAACGGAAGATCTTGATTTTCTGGCAAATTCAAATTTTTATCGTTCATCAACCATGATTTTCCAAACGAACAGTTAGCAAAAATTCCACCATCGCTGTTTGATCCATACGACCCAACGTCTATCATTATATATTTATAATTGGCGTCAACAACAGCATACATTAAAATGCACACATGCCCAGCCAATGAGAATTCATAATGCTCTTGCCGACCGAATGAATCTTCGTTAAATGTTCGTGTCAACTCGTATGTCAAATTTTATGGAAATTTGGCGGTATAGGTTAGAATAGAAACTTATCAGATTTTGTTCTTTATATGATATAATCTATGTGTATAAAACAATTTAAATTGTTCACATAAATACTCGTACTTCACTTGGTGAATTTTTATAGTGGTTTTGAATTTGATTTTCATAAATTTATTTACTTTTCAACATTTTTAAATCTGTTCATCTCCTTAACTTATCTTTTGCAGTTTTTAAAGTAGGAAAATATGGAATCACCGAGGTAATTATTTTTTTATATTTATTGTGGATAAGAATATCAAAGTTATAATATAAATCTTGGGTTAACTTTGTAGTCTACAGAAAGTGATTTATGTGAATTTTGTGATGCTGATGAATTTTCAAGTACATCTACAAGAAACAGGCATTTAAGGAAATTTCACCCCGAATCTACCGAGCAGGAAAAGAATAAACGCATTATATGTCCGATGTGTACCACTACAGAGAAGTTTTCCTATTATAATAATTTAAACAAACATTTGCTTGATATTCATCAATTAACTATTCAGGAATCTGTTTTAAATTTTAGAAATTTTGAAGAATTCACATTTTGGAGAACACAGGAAAATAGAGAAACTGATTATGCTTGTCAAAGAAGAAACAAATTGAAAAATGGTGAAGAACTCATATTCTACAATTGTAATAGAAGTGATATAAAAGGTAGTACCAACTTTTATTTGTTAAATATGTTTAATTGATTTTTAGGATTCAGTAGCTCATGTAAAGTACGAAATATGAAATCTGGGGGAAGCATTCGCATCCGAGGAACATGTCCCTCCAGAATTATAGTTATAGTCTCAACTAATGGTGAATAGTAATATTCATTTATTCATAATAACTATCATTTATTAATACAACCAAATGCCCATCAACTGAGGTCATTCAGCCATAATAATTTCAATTTCATTAATTTTGTAAATATTTTTTATCAGGATTAGTTCAAGTAACATTTTTTGAAACTCATGTGGGACATGTGGACGAGCTAAGAACAAAGCGACTGTCAAAGGCTGAAGAAAATATTGTAGTTGGACAATTAGCTGCTGGGGTAACAAACAACAGGATAATTCAAGATGCCAGAAAAATTCAAAATAATAAGATTGAAAGAATAAATTTGATAACAAGAGGAGACTTAGCATATTTTTAATAAGAAAGTACAATATTGACAAAAAAAGGGACAGTGATGACATGACAGCAACTACTTTAAAAATTGAAGAATGGAATAGACAAGGAAAAAACCATGCATTTTTATTCAAAAGAATTGGTATGCACTTACATACAAACACATTTAAAAATATGCAAGTTTTAAAAGATTAAGTTGTAAAATGTAGGTGTTTTTTATTTTTAGGTGAAAGTTACCCTGGATTAAAGGATGAAGATTTTGCAGTGGGTTACATGAATGGTGTAATGGAAAAGAAATTGAGAGAATTTAAAAGGATTATTTGTATTGATGGAACGCATGGAATAAACCGAAGAAATTTGGATCTTACAATAATTTTAATTAAGGATGAGAACAATATGGGATTTCCAGTGGCATTTTTACTTTCAAACAGACAAGATCAGATAATTCAAGAAATTTTTTTTAGGGCACTTCAATCAAGGCTGGGAGAGACACTTCAAACAGAATATATAATGAGTGATGATGACCCAAAATATTATAATGCATGGATCAAAGTTATGAATTCCTATGAGAAACCCAGAAGACTTCTTTGTACATGGCATATTATCAAGAATTGGAACATCCAAGGCCGATCAAAACTTAGGAAGGCAGAAAATAGACAAGTTATGAAAAAGGAAATGAGAAGAATATTAAAAGAGACTGAAATTGAAAAGTTTATGGTACTGAAGGAAAACTATTTTAGGCATTTGGAAGAGGAGGGTGAAAATGATTTTTTGAAATACTTGCAGAAGTAAAGAATGTACAACATACAATAATATTAGATTAAACAATGATATTTGGTTTTAGCTACTATTTCCAAAGTGAAGAGAGGATCAAGATGTGGGCCCATTGTTACAGAATAAATGTCGGAATAAATACAAACATGGCTATAGAAAGTTTGAATAAAGTATTAAAATATAACAAAATGGGTGGACAACGTAATCTTAGGTAAAATTATACCTAATCATTAATTGGAAAATATATGGAATGAAAAATATTGATATACTAAAATGAGAATACAATTTTAATTTTTTTAGAGTTGAAAAGCTGCTGGACTTATTGGATGAACTTGTGGATGACAAAATGTGGAAGAGGATCATTAATACCGAAAGACCAAATGCAAATAATTATCAGCACAAAATTGTTATAGAAGCACATAAAAAAGCAGAAGATATGGATGGTAAGGTAGAATTTTTGGAATTTGGAAAATTCAAAGTGAAATCTTCAGTAAGTAATGAATATTATGTAGTATCCTGTAATGAAATATGTGATATACAATGTCGTACTGGGTATTGTAATAAATGTAAAATTTGTTTACATAGATATAAATGTCAGTGTCCAGATAATGCTGTAAAGACAGTACTATGTAAACATATACATGCTGTAGCTTTGTTTGAGGAGAGAAGCGAGTCTGTTTTAGATTCTTTAAATTCTGGAGAGGATGAGGATGATAATGATGTTTTGGTTGTTGAAGAGCCCAGTATTAGCCAGTTAAATTATCAGGATGATGTTACCCACTTTATTCAGGAGAGTTCTAGAATGGAAGATGATAATTCAATAATTAATTTTGAAGAAAGACGAGAAGTATATATTGATAAACTATAATTTCTGCTTTTATTACATACTATATGGTTTGTAGATAGCATTACAAGAAATTTCTCGAGAAGTTTAGATGAAAACTCCTTTGCTAGGTTTATGAGTGACTTTAAAAAATTTAGAAGTAAAATGGTTTGGAACAAGAAAATTAGATATAGTTCATTTGAATTTTGTTTGATTTTTACCATTGTGTGCCTGACAGAATTTCAATACATTTGTATTTAAATGTTTTTAATAAACCTTATAAACATAAATATATATGGTATTTGTTATTTAATTTTCCCACTTCTTGGTTTTATTTATTCAAAAATATAACAAACAGAATATAATAAATATACTACAAGCAACATATTACATTGAGTGTGTGTACCTAATTGTTTTAAGACACACAAATTTAGAAATCAATTAATTATCAAATTTTTTTCACAAAAGAGTTTAAATAAATTTTCTCTATAACAATTTTCGATTTGGTCAAATAGAAGTAATTTACCATTGAATCAATATTTATATCTCGATTTACCTTGTATTGATTGAAAAATTTCGATAATTGATGGTTGTGTTTAAAGACTAGACCATGCAGAAGTTTATTTTTTTCTTCACATTCATATAAATAATAAAAAAGTTTCCCATATGCAAAATATTGTTATATTGATTAATAATTCCAATAATTATATTTCATCATTTAAAATTTACTTGGTGTATGCCATGCAGCTTGTATACAAACACTATTTGCACTATTGCTTTATAGCACCGATTATTATTCGGTGTTTATAGTCACTGCTTTCCGGCAACAATAACTTCCAAAAATACATAAACTGGTATTTTGAATTTGGCGGTACATAGGCCACGCCTCGGCAGATGCCGAAGCAATCTCATTGGCTGGGCATGTGTGCATTTTAATGTATGCTGTCAACAACGGCCATTAATACAATCGAGAAACCTCCTTTGTAATTAAAAAAATTTGATCCTGAATTTGACATTCGACTTCAAATCAGTAGCGTAACGTTTTCACATTTTGTAGGTTAATACATTAAAATCTGTCGGCTTTGACTGCGGAGAATTTTTCCTTTAACACCAACAAGTTTTTTTAGGGCGCATGGTTTCGGATCAAACAACACTTACAGATAAACTGGTCTTAAAATAATCAGAAATATTCGACAGTAAATAATTGTTTCAAAAACAACCTCATATGTCAATACTAAAAAAGCTGTCGACACGAACCATCGTTTGTAACGACTCTAAAATTGAGTGTATCAAAAACTTTCCCCCTCCTAAAGATCAAAAAGGCGTTGAATAATTCCTAGGATTAGCTTCTTATTATAGACGATTTATACAAGATTTTTCGAAAATTGCTAATCCACTTCCTAATTTATTGAAAAAAGGTCAAAATTTTATTTGGACATCGCAATGTCAGTTAGCTTTTCAGGACTTAAAATCTAAACTGGTCCTGGCAAGTAAAGTGAATTAATGTGTAAAATATTACTCCGTTATAAAACTCAAATTTTCGGGCTGCGACGAGTCTATTTTACATAAACGTCACAAAGATAAACGAAGTGTCAACAAGTGAAAAACTATAAAAAAAGATAAGTACAAACATAACAATAACAAATTTTTTTGATATTCACTGATAGGATACATAACCTCCGACGAAAGGTCGACTTGGGTCGTGTCTCCTTCCGCTGTGACTAAAAAATAGGCAACACAAAATACGTTGAATAAACTGATTAAGGTAAGGAACAGGGCTTAAACTAATTTTGAGGAAAATGCCACTTGATAGTGAAACTGACACGGACGAACAATACAAAAGGAAAAGAAGGGAATTAGACGATAGTTTTGGAAGAAGTAAAATTACTAAACGTTCACCTGCTATACGAAGACAAAGAGAACACAATGATTTCAATGATGAAGGATCTCAAAAATGTCAAAAAACAATGAACTGATGGACGAGATCAAAAAAGTAAGGAATGAAATTAGGAAAAACAACGTACGGATACGCGAAATAAAAAAAGAAAATGAAGAATTGAAAACAGAACTAATAACTTTAAATCAAAAAGTAGAAGTGCTTGAAAAAATCAACATAAAGAGACATTTAATAATCTCTGGTATCAAGCTAGAAGCATATGATGATAAAACACTGAAAGCAGATATGGAAAATTTTTTGGAGAGAGTGGCAGTCAATCTAAGAGGGGCTCAAAAAATTGGAGAAAAAGTTTTTATAATTGAAGTTGATTCCTTCACGGACAAAGTAGATATACTAAGGAATAAAAACAAATTGAAAAACCTACGGGACCGGATATTTATTGACCCTGATCGCACCAAGAAAGAACAGGAAATACAAAAAATAATGAGAACGAGTGCAAAAGAAGAAAGAGACAAAGGAAATCAGGCAAAAGTGGGTTACAAAAAATTGATTATCAATGGAATATGCTGGAAATGGGATGATGAGCAAGGGAAACTATTGGAGATTTCAAAAACAAAGAAAATCATAGCGATCACTATCCTTACTAAGTTTTTCGATAAATAATACTACTGAACAAAAATACGACAAGAAGGTTTTCTGATACACAAAATGGAAATAAGCACAAACTACATTGTAATCTTCTTCTTGTCACGTACTTTTTACATTACTCTATACTACACTTTACGTAAAAAATTACATTTAAGATCTACAAAGTTGTTCGCCACTGTGTTTGGAAGATATTGCAATTTGAATTTTCGAGTACCGTTCGACTCGTGTGAATTCATTCGTACGAACAAAATCCATTCGACGTTCTCGCGAATAGTCGAACGTTCAAAGATACGGGTCCAGTCCCACATGGGAGTAAGCGAGTTGAGTCTTGCGCAGAACGTCAAAAAAACAAATAAACATCAAACATAACCTGTGGATATAGCGAGATAGAAAATCATAGCATAGCGATCATTATACTTATATAGTCTCCATGAGTATACTTACTAAGTTTTTCGATAAATAATAGTAGTGAACGAAAATGAACGCAGATGAAGCTTTTATGCATCAAATAATTGATGATTTGCAAGATGCTAAGGAAATGGCGGATGATACGACATACGACAAGAAGGTTTTCTGATTCACAAAATGGAAATAAGCACAAATTACATTGTAATCTTCTTCTTGTCACGTACTTTTTACACTACACTTTACCTAAAAAATGACACATATAAGATCTACAAAGCTGTTCGCCACTGTATTTGGAAGATATCGCTATTTGAATTTTCGAGTACCGTTCGATTAGTGTGAATTCATTCGTACGAACAAAATCCATTCGACGTTCTCGCGAATAGTCGAACCATGGAGACTATAATATATAGTCTCCATGAGTCGAACGTTCAAAGATACGGGGGTTCTGGTGGACTTCGTGACCCTCGGAATTTTGCGTTAATTTTGATTTTGTTTGATGGCTTACCTTCAATAAAGGAGATTAGAACAAAAATTTCGCTGGATCATTCAGAAATTACTTCAAAAATCACGAATTTATTTCAAAACATGGTACTTTTTCAACACTAATTAATGCTATTTTACGATACATATTTGCACTTTAAACTGTAAAGGTTATTATCTTGAACTAAATGTAAGTCTGTTTCACAAAAAAACCGGAAGAAAATACTTAAATTTTGCCAATTTTTAGAAATATTCTTGAGCATAATTATTGTCAGTTGACACTTTAGGTTATAAAATTACACACTAGTGATAAAAGACGAGCAACAAAATAAATAAATTATAAAAGTAGATAAGAGAAGTGAGGTTACATTATTTTTAAACACTCTCAAATACTCAAATCCGCTCCAACGCGTTCGAGATAGACTTTCTCACTCCAAACGCTCCGGTATCACGTGGTTGATACGCCGCTCTCACTCCGCTCCAGCACCCTATGACCAAATCGAACCCACCTATTGTATATAAAAAGAAGAAGAAAAATAAAAATCTAGGTATTACCTTTTTTAGCATTGCTGTGATTCTATTACGTTTTTGCGTGGATATTTGCAGATATTTGTTACCAAAAAAATTTCCCTAGGAACAACGCTGTAATGGGGCAAATATGTGAATATGCTTGCCGTCGATGGCACCCACACAATTTGGAAAATTCCATTTTTTATAAAAATCGTTTCGTATTTCATTCCATCTTTCTTTGTTCACTCTTGAAATGAGTAACGGCATAACTATATTTTTTATAGCAATGCAGGTTTCCTTGACTATTTTATTCACAGTTGTTTCTCCTAGGCGAAAACTGAATGCAATAGATCTGAAAGACATGCCAGTTGCCAGATATCTGGAAAGAAAAAAATTTTAATATTAAAAAAAATCTGTTTTGTCACTTCTCGATGTTTGTTCTTCAAAAGTAACAAGAAGTACCAAACAATAAATTCCGTTTTTCAGATTCTGACGTTGAAGGGCTCGAAAATATTAAAAAAAGATGGAGAACTCTACGTGACGCCTTCATCAAAAATTACAGGTCATCCAAAAGTGAGAAAAGCGGATCAGCTGGAGGAAAAAGAAAGAAATGGGTATTTTATGATCAACTTCTTTTCCTAACCCCCTTCATCGATTTTAAGGAAACCATTGGAAATTATAACAGTGCCCAAAAAGAGGAATGCACATCTAAAGAGGAAGGAAACGTAAAGGAAAATAACGATGAAGATACTTTTATCGAACAAGCTACAACAAGTCAAGAAACGTCAATTTTAGATGAACGCGAAACGTTAGCCACTCCGACGACTTCTACTGCTACTTTAGCAACTAAAAAACTACAAAATAAACAAAAAATAAAAGAAAAACCAGCCAACATAAAGACTCAGTTACACGACGCCAGTAACTCGTACGAGCTACTAAAAGCGAGTACTGGAAATGCCGTGTAAACAGACATTCTAGTGCTGGCTTTTAGTACTCGTTCCATCAACCGTTCCAGGAGAGCGAATAGAAAGCCATCCTATTCGATGGAACGAGTTGCCCCCTCTTTTTCACTATCTTCCATCAATTGCCTCGTGTAAACACGTGAATAGTAGAATAGTCGAGTGGTTAGGAGAGTGTAGAGCTGTCAGGCGGACAAAACACGTGATATTTAATAGCAACGCAGTATTTGTTTAGTTTGTGAATTCTAGTTACTCTAATATTATTATTATTAATATGGCGTCTAATAAATGGACTGAAGACACTAGTGTGAAATTTGTGGAGTTATATAGGGAACATGAATGTCTGTGGAACTCCAATTTGCTTGTTTATAGAAATAAGCAAGCCCGAGATGCGGCAATTAAAAAATTAGTAGAAGAAATGGGTATTGAAGGTTTCGGCGCCGTAGACGCAAAAAATAAAATAAAAAACTTACGGTCCACTTACATGCAAGAGGTAGCAAAAATCAAAAAGGCAAATCATTCTGGAATGGGCGCAGAAGACTCATACGTACCTAAAATGAAGTGGTTCGCAATAATGCATTCATTTTTACAAAAAGTGAATAAAAGAAGAGATACACTATCTAACTTGGTAAGTATATTACCATTTACATTAAATTTATTGCAATATTTGTGAGTCATTACATGTTACATCTACTCCAAATGACAAGTTTAAAAAATCATTCGATCTTGCCACGAAACTGCTCCTGTAGTCATAAAATAGTCAACATATCTGTCCCTCAGTTTTCTAGCAAATTGCGATGAATGATTACTTCCTACGGTTACAGCTTTTTGCAATCCAGATGTTTCAGATCTCCAAGATCCAAGAACTACTTTACCTTGATTAATGTCTTCTTCGTCGACTGATCCCGTTGGCAAATAGACATTCACTGATTTAGCTCGAAGCCAGTTATGCAGGGCACAACAGGTCCGTACGATCTTGTCAACTGTGGAAACTTTACAGGATATTGGTTTTTCAAAAATCCTGAATCTGCTGGCTAAAATGCCAAATGCGTTTTCCACAATCCTTCTCGCACGACTTAATCTATAATTGAATACTTTTTGTCCAGTGGTTAGTTCAGTTTTTGAAAATGGCTTCAATAAATAATGTTTGAGTGGAAAGGCATCATCTCCAACAATGAACCCACCGTCCGGCAACATATTATTTTCCAGTGCTGAGTAAATAGAACACTGAGAGAAAACCCCTCCATCAGATGCTTTTCCATTACATCCAATATCAATGTAACGAAAACAATAGTTGCCGTCGACAATCGCCAACAAAATGATACTATTTTGCCCTTTGTAATTATAATACTCGCTTCCAACGTTAGGAGGAGCACGAATGTTGATGTGCTTCCCATCAATTGCTCCATAACATCCTGGGAAATTCCACCTTGTGCTGAAGTCACTTTCTATTGTTTTCCATTCATGTACTGTCTGAGGTACCTAGAACAATAAAAGCCTTAATAAATATCATGTGAAGCAACTAGCCAGCTTTTGACGCCAACCCGTTAAATAAAGTGCTTAATTACAATACTGTCCATAATAATATTTTTGATTTTTCAGGGCGATCAAGAGGAAGCAACAAATACAGATGGTACACCTCCAGACGCAATTGAACAAATAGAATACGAAACTACTAACCGTGATAACAACAACGATCCTACGCCTGAAACTGTACCAAAGCGTAAAAAACTGACAAAGACTAAGGTAAAAGAGGTAGCTGCCTGTATTCAAGAACTACAATCGCTAGCAAACACTATGCAAGATGCGGACCATTCAGAAAAAGATGATGAATTTCATATTTTTGGACAGAGTGTTGCCGTTCAACTTAAAAAACTACCGCTAGATCAAGCTATCTCTTGTCAAAATGAACTTCAAGGCATCCTAACTAGGTACAGACTGGCTAGTATTACTAAAAATCAGAACACAACTTCTACATTAACTACCGTGACGCCAGTTGCCTACACATCTGCTTCTATTGGGCCCTCTAGCAGCAGTAGTCTCGTATCTGCATATTCTGAATCTGAGGATTATCACAATACGGCACCATCATCACATTACAGTGAATTTTCGAATACCTGCGAAGAGCAAGCGGACCATAGCATTCTCTCAGAAGCTATGAATATCAGTTTCGGTCATAACACTAGCATGCAATAGCAATACTTTTGGTTTAACTGTTCTTAATATAATAAATGATTTATGTACTTACCTTCATAAATTCTTTTATTACTTCATAAATGGCATCGCAAACTTCAGGAACAAATATTGAAATAGCAGGCCGCGATACACGATACTGTTGTGCCAGATTTCGAAAGCTATTTCCAGTAGCTAAGTATGACAATGTTACCTGCAATTTTATTTTGGCAGGAATGGCCATTCTCATTGTAGAGTTCGATCGTTGTATGTGAGGATAAATTTTTGTGAGTAGATTATCAAAACATTTTGGAGACATTCTCATACAATTAGTAAATTCTGCAACATCTTCTACAGCGAGCTCCTTCAGAAGTAAACTTGAAGCACCACGTGTATCTCTTCGTGCAAGCCACTTCCTTATCCACAGTCTTTTGTGAGAGTTCATTAACACATCTTCCAAAACATCTATCATCTCCTCACATAGCAATTTTAGAGTTATTCTGAATATTTTTTGGAACTTTTTCGCTAGTACCACACGTTTTACGTCACAATCCATATTGGTTATATCTTTCTCGAAAACTCAACTAGAATAGACATATCGTCGTGTAAACTCTTGAATTAGTACTAAGTTCTAGTTACTTGAATGACATACTAAAATGCCGTGTAAATTCTACTGCCTTGACAATCATTTTGTGCCAGTACTCGCTTTTAGTAGCTCGTACGAGTTACTGGCGTCGTGTAACTGAGTCTTAACTGATGCTGAGCTTTTAGAGATAATTTCCAAAAAAGACGACTCGGATGAACAGTTCATGTTGAGCTGCGTGCCTACACTGAAGCTGTTGAGCCCGAGAGATAATTGTTTCGCTCGGATTCAAATACAAAATTTACTTTTTAATTTAGCTTTCGGAGAAAGCAGACCATCGACGAGTGGCTCCAATTTTAGTCGGCCATCATCTAATTTAACCTATACGCCAATGAATGAAGACTCCACTTCAACACAATTTGATAACAACAGTTTTATGGAAGATACCGCGAATAATTTTTATAATTTGTAAAACCGATTTAAAAAATAAAGATTTAAAATCTTAAAATGAAATTAATTTAAATTTTAAGTGTTATTTACCTTAATGTAACAGCCAATCTTTCTCTTGATGAAATAGCATCTCTAAAATTAGTATTTTCTTTGCTAATTGCATTTTCCAACAATCTATGCAAATTGTTGAACTGATCGAAAGAATACTGCACATTGCTGCACTAGGTGGAATGATATTCAACAAGACTCTACTGCTGCAGCAAGTGACGCTGTGATGATACGCCAATGCAGCGTGCCGTGCCGTACCCGGTGGAATTTTCGCTTTACCTGTTGTTTAAAGTCACATAAGAATTTATGTACGTGACATAAAATCACGTAAACTTGTTGAACATTATTCTTATGAACACAGTTACATGTTTTCTTTTGTTCCTCATTATGTATTTCAGCAAGGCATGAAATCATACCATTATTATAATAAATAATTTCCATTTTGTAACACTACAGATTTGTTTTACTCTAAATAACTTTTCTAGTTTTTTATTTGCTAAACGTTACACCATAAAAATAAAAAAATAAATTACACGACTCTTTTACATTTCTATGACACTACTGTTTGCCATAATCATAGAATAGAATAACATATCATTTCGGTCAAGGTCAAATCTTTTCAAGGAACTCATGCTACAGGATGACAATACTGGAGCACGACCCATAATGAGAATAAGATTGTTGTAGTTGGGAATTATCTTTAGTTTATTATTCGCTTCTAACGATAAGTAAGATATTGTCTTTGTTGCTTGACACATTTATTTTCGTCATAGCTCAAGGACTGGCGTCCAGCGGGAAAATTCAAAAGACTAAAATTAATATTATATCTATTTAAATAATTCACACCTAGATACAATATGCAACAATATATGTGCCACATCCTAAAAACCTAGACCTTAGAGATATTGAAAACATAATAGAGCAAATTCCGTCTCCACAAATAATACTAGGAGATTTTAACTGTCACAACGTTATTTGGGGCTCAGAAACCACTAGTAAAGAAGGTCAAACATTTGAAAATATTATTAACAACCAGAAACTAAACCTACTCAATACTGGCAGCAAAACCAGATTTAATGCATTTACTGGAAAAGCGTCTGCAATAGACATATCACTTTGTGACCCTTCTTTATCAGCTTATTTATCCTGGGAGGTTGCTGAATGTCTCTACACAAGCGATCACTGGCCTATTTTCATCAAACATTTAAATGATTCTTCGACAGACCGCAGCTTTGGTTCAAGCACATGGAGAATCTCTTAGGCAAATTGGGAGTTATTTTCTGACAACATCCTAGACAACCTTCAAAAGCTCAACTTTTCTCAAAACATAAATCTTACCATAGAATCTTTCACCTCAATAATTTTAAATTCCGCTCACAAATCAATCAAGAAAAATAGTCTCAACGGCAACAAGGCAGCAGTGCCGTGGTGGAACTTAGACATAGCACAAACAATTAAAGCATGTAAACACGCCTACAACCGTCTTAAAAAACACAACACACCCGAAAACCTAATAGCATTCAAAAATGTACGCACAAAAAAGATATACCTATATAACGAAAGATTTTCTCTAACGAAACTCTATCGCCAGAGACCATATACCCAATGAAAACCCACAAACTTCCAATGTTCGTTATAGATGTTAAGACTGTCCCGCAGGCAGTCAGTACTTGCCGTCGACTAGCTTCGAGTCGAAGAAGGGGTGGATCCTTCTAAACTTAAGTTGATAAATTGGGCGCCAGAGAAGTTAAAAACAAGTACTAAAGGTTCCTCAAATTAACCCACAACTCCTCAGTAAGTTAATGATAATGATTCCTCACTAGGAAGGTCATACAGGTATCACAAAATAAAACCAGAAAGTTCCCCTGATTAAAGAATAACTTTAATTATTGATTTGTTTGGACCTAAAGTCTCTTTTAAAATTTATGGCATATCTACATATGTCAAGTTTACAAACGTCAAAATTTACAAAACCTGGTACTCGGCTGAAGGCTGATGAACCAGGGCACACAAAAGGCTGAAGGCCGTAGAAGTTAATTCACCCAATTAAACAGAACAAAAAAAATGAAAGAATATTACATAAATAACATTAACCAGACAATACTTAGGTATACTCAACCCTACGTCAAGTACTGTTCTAGGTCTAACCCAATCTCTCGAGTACTAACAACGGTGTGTCATCCCAAGGTATCGTAGAGATGGTTAGCTTACTTGAAGTATGGAGAATATCCAAGAACCATTAGTTAACAGATCAAGCTTAAAACCAAGTCTACCCCCTTACTGTTCAAAAAAAATGTATGAAATACCTAATTAAATTACAAACAAAAGTTAAGTTTACTGAAATTACAGGTGATCAAGAATTATAAGCAATACCAGCTACAGCCTACTGGTTGTAGTTATTGTACCCAACAGACAAGATTGCGCAATCGATGTTACAATTTTACAAATTCAATCAAAATAGAAAACCATATAGGTATGTTAATAAAATGAAAACCAATGGTACGTACCAGTGGCTGTCCAAATAGGAGCAACTCACAAAATGTATATAATATATATAGGTAAACCTTAGGTAGGCACTAAAATTCTAAAATTACGAAAAGTTTATCAAATTTCTAAAAGACTGAAAATTACTACTTATATTCAAAATTTTTGTATCATAAATCCCAATTGTACTTCACCAGATGGTGAATAAATGGTAGGCTTCACGCCTTCACGGAGTCGATCTAGTAGGAGGCTCCCACGACACTGTCCAAGCTCCTATTCCTGTCCCGTAGGTACACAGCAAACTGATACCAGAATCACTAAAATTGACATCCGACTTCCAATCTAATATTTTGAGCCAATTACAAAAACCCTAGAACGAAATCATCATTAATCCACTACTCAGCAACAGTGTTCTATCTCCCAATTTCTTTCCAAAGCTCATCATGCATATCAATCACAGAGTCACTAGTGATAGTGATACAAATCTTGTAATTACTATGGATATGGAGAGTCTTAATATACATGACTCAACTTCCTTAGTGACACTTATATCAAAAATTATGGACACTTTCCCCAACAATATAAGACTGTATTTGTTAGCTACAGTCAGAGTTCCATTCCCCAAGATCTGACCCTCAGAATGGAAACTTTATCCGGATAACCGTATACAGAGCTGATAATCATAAGAGCAATATAGATATAGATCGAATCTACAAAGAAATCCATGATAGCCCATGCACTTGTATATATGGCTCTGACCACTTTGTTGTGTCAAATTTGGCTATGGAATTGGAGGACAATCATGAGTCACAAGATATGTTAACCAGAGAAAAATCATGGTTTACTAGTGCTATTAAATATAGGAATGCATTGGCAGTAATGATAACAGAATTAGAATACCCCTTATGTGTACAACCATCATACATATATGATTTAACAGAAAACCCTTTGGAATGTCACAGCATATTATTAAAACTTCATATGATCTTAAATTTGACGAGAGAGACTATCAAAGAAGAAAATCCATTAGCTTCTTCAATAATATATAAGATGGGAAGGGAGAATATATTTATAAATAACCTTGAGGAATTAGTGATAACTATGTTCTGCGGGATAGTTTATGACAATGACTATCAATTTGCATCTTATTATCTGATTTATCATTTTTTTGAGACATTATGTAGTACACCATCAGACTCGGTGGGATATAAAAGATAATGAAATTGATGATTTGATAGTATTGCTAGTCAAGAGTGATAATACTAGCAATAATCTATTGGTCAGAAATAAGACATTTGTCAGAAAGACTTTACAGTGTCTTCTTTATCATTATCCTAAGTGTAATTTTAGGCCATCATTTCCCGACCACTATAACGTTCCGTACAATTTGCATATGTCTCCCCATAGAGTAGGTTACGGTGCAGAGCGGAACTGCGAATTCTATTCGTAATGAACTATTGATTTCTATGACATCTAAGAAATAAATGATTTACGGAGAATTTTTACCTTTACACCTAATAAAAAAATCAAGAAAGGAATCCTGGTCACACTATGTCTCTTCAATTAATGAACTTACGCCCATGCCAGTCATATGGAAAAAAATTCGAGCAATCAACTCATGCCGAAACTATGATGGAATTAGCTCATTAACAGTAAATAACGTAAATATCTGGGATGTTGTGGTGTAAATATCCTCCGATAAGCCGTGTCGCAAAAGTAAAACCAGCGAATATTGTAAGATTTCGGGAAAGTCCCACAAACAAATCGATATTTGCTGTAACACCACTAACCTATTAGAAGTTATTTTTCCCTGATGAAGTTATAGAAGAAATAGTGGTATGTACAAATATAAAAATTCAGTCCGTTCGTGCTAACTATACACAGGAAAGAGATGCCAGAGATATAGACGCTATTGAAGTAAGAGCATTTATGGGATTGTTGTATTTGGCTGGCGTTTCACGTGCTTCACACCTAAATCTTTCGGATTTATGGGCCACCGATGGCACCGGAATAGAATACTTCCGATGTGTCTAGGTTTCAGTTTATAATGCGCTGTATCCGGTTCGACAATATACATGACCGAGAAGCTCGAAAAACAGCAGATAAGTTAACTCCCATTAGGCATTGTAACGTTAATTTTGTTCACTCTCCTCTTATTTAAAATTTATTAAACTATCGTATGGGTGGCGAGTAGCCAGTCCTTTCTCATGCCCAGCGCTGAGAAATGTATCGAGGTTGAATATATCTATAGTCGATGAAAGACAAAATTTTAGTTTATTTGCGGGTCAAATCGATACCGTCTGTAGGAAAATAGTCACTTCGGTTTACTATTAATTATTCTGATTTCAACTTTAACAAAAATGAATAAAGAATCCACTTACGGAATTTAAATTATTTTCCTAGTCCAAGCAAATGAGCTTGATAGAGATATGCGACGTATGTGCATTATCATTCACATGATTTCATGTTTAAGAGGGGCCTCACAATTTAGACAGCTCAAAACAGTTGGCATCCCTGACTTGCAGAAAAATTTAGGTCATTTTGTATGCAACAAATCTAAAGAATGCAGTAAAATTAAGAGTTGAGATTCAAACATAATATAACTTGGACCTTTGTCTTGGGGATAAGGTATTTTGGTCAAGTTTAGGATTGTTATAAAAAAGATATAAGCCATTAAGTGATGGTGTGATTTTGACAGTTTTGACAATTTGTGGTCACCAATTTGAACGCCAAAACCTTATCCCCAAAAGAAAGCCTAGAGAATTCGATTCTGGAAATATGAAATCTCAAATCATTGTATTTTTTGAGATTTGTTGCACGGAAGTTTCTGTAAACGAACGCTTCTGTACATTAGTTCAGCTGTTCCACCGTTTTGATGGATGGCGCTGTAAGGAACTTCAATGACAGATGACGACGGAAAAATGTCATTGTCATGTCATGTGTTTTGTATTGTATTTGTATACATAAAAATATTTATTTACTGTTTATAGCTTGTTAGTATTTGTAGGCGGTTATAATAAAATAATTTTCATGCTAGAAAAGTAAATTTGGTTCCTCCGGGGACCTGTACGTAGCCATAGATTGCATCAGCATAAACATAGTTATATACATCAGCCTCCTGAGTTATTGAGTGAAACTACATTGGTAATAGTAATAAAAATGATTGCATTCTACTAATTGACCTAAATAGACATTTCTTATTCTATTGTACACTATTATTTTCGAAACACAGGAATATAAATGTTATATATATATGTTTGATCTTTAATTTTTCCAGGTTATGTAGGTATCCAAATGTTATTATAAAATATGTTTTGCAGTTTTCCTCCAGTTTGTAATAATCGGACATGCCTGTTTTTCCATTGGCTCTTCTTAATTATTCAAGTAAATTATAGCAAAAATGTTTCATTTTATTGAATACGGAAACAAATCATTCAGGCAATCTGCTAGTAGTATTACAAATTTGAAGTACTAAGTGAGTAGGTAGTTTTTATATTTATTATAAAACAGATAGTCTGATTTTCCACTAACCCCTCTCAATCATTCAAATGAATTATAGCAAAGAAATGCTAATTAGGTAAACTATAAAAAATTTTATTATAGCAATAAACAGACATGTCTGCTTTTTCATTGACCCTTATTAATTATTAGAAAAAACCACAGCAAAAGTGGGTTTATGTTTTTATTGAAAAGAAACAAATCAAAAATATTCTATAAAAATATAAATGAATTTATTATTATTACAAATTTAATGTAATTGTCTTCATATTTATGATTACATGGTAACTGAAGTTCATCTTCCATTTTTCTCTTAAATTTCTCCTGAGAACAAAAAGAAAAGAAAAAGTTTACAAAAATATCAATTTTTCACAATTCTAAATGTCATTTTTCTACTTACTGATCAGTTTGAGCGAACACTTCTATATGAAAATTATTTGGATCTGTGTGGGCAGTTACATCAGACTTCATTTTAGATACATAATCCGAACTGTAAATGGAATAAAACAATTAGATGTTTCTTCTAGGTAGGTGTTGTCATTTTTCTACTTACTGAATAGTTTTAGCGAACCCTTCTATATGGAAATAATTTGGATCTGTGTGGGCAGTTACATCAGACTTCATTTTAGTTTTGTAATTAGAACTGTAAATGGAATAAAAGAATTAGATGTTTCTTTTAAATAGGTGTTAGTTAATGAAAAAAATGTATTTTATTCTCTTCAGCACCTGAAACCCAAGAAATCAAAATTTTGTACCATCAAAGAGACCTCTTAGGTATAACTATATCGTTTTACCAATTGCTGCATCACTACTTCAACTCTTAGATAATAAACTCAGAGCACTTGAACCCTCCATCTCATACATATTTAAAAATATCTACTTCCGCCCTAAGGGCACTTTACTTATGGAAATTTAGTTTTTTTTTGCACACTGAGGGTCAAAGTCAAAAAATTGTTTGTGGGATTATTTATAATATATCAGCAATATTTAGTCCACAACACAGCTCAAAACAGTTGGCACCCCTGACTTGCAGCAAAATTTTGGTCATTTTGTATGCAACAAATCTAAAGAATGCAGTAAAATTAAGAGTTGAAACTTGAACATAATATTACTTGGACCTTTGTCTTGGGGATGAGGTATTTTGGTCAAGTTTTAGATTGTTATAATGTGTTGTGATTTAGACAGCTCAAAACAGTTGGCACTCCTGACTTGCAGCAAAATTTTGGTCATTTTGTATGCAACAAATCTAAAGAATGCAGTAAAATTAAGAGTTGAAACTTGGACATAATATTACTTGGACCTTTGTCTTGGGGATGAGGTATTTTGGTCAAGTTTTAGATTATTATAATGTGTTGTGATTTAGACAGCTCAAAACAGTTGGCACTCCTGACTTGCAGCAAAATTTTGGTCATTTTGTATGCAACAAATCTAAAGAATGCAGTAAAATTAAGAGTTGAAACTTGAACATAATGTTACTTGGACCTTTGTCTTGGGGATGAGGTATTTTGGTCAAGTTTTAGATTGTTATAATGTGTTGTGATTTAGACAGCTCAAAACAGTTGGCACCCCTGACTTGCAGAAAAATTTTGGTCATTTTGTATGCAACAAATCTAAAGAATGCAGTAAAATTAAGAGTTGAAACTTGGACATAATATTACTTGGACCTTTCTTTTGGGGATGAGGTATTTTGGTCAAGTTTTAGATTGTTATAATGTGTTGTGATTTAGACAGCTCAAAACAGTTGGCACTCCTGACTTGCAGCAAAATTTTGGTCATTTTGTATGCAACAAATCTAAAGAATGCAGTAAAATTAAGAGTTGAAACTTGAACATAATATTACTTGGACCTTTCTCTTGGGGATGAGGTATTTTGGTCAAGTTTTAGATTGTTATAATGTGTTGTGATTTAGACAGCTCAAAACAGTTGGCACCCCTGACTTGCAGAAAAATTTTGGTCATTTTGTATGCAACAAATCTAAAGAATGCAGTAAAATTAAGAGTTGAAACTTGGACATAATATTACTTGGACCTTTCTCTTGGGGATGAGGTATTTTGGTCAAGTTTTAGATTGTTATAATGTGTTGTGATTTAGACAGCTCAAAACAGTTGGCACTCCTGACTTGCAGCAAAATTTTGGTCATTTTGTATGCAACAAATCTAAAGAATGCAGTAAAATTAAGAGTTGAAACTTGAACATAATATTACTTGGACCTTTCTCTTGGGGATGAGGTATTTTGGTCAAGTTTTAGATTGTTATAAAAAAGATATAAGCCATCAAGTGATGGTGTGATTTTGACAGTTTTGACAATTTGTGGTCACCAATTTGAACGCCAAGACGTTATCCCGAAAAGAAAGCCTAGAGAATTCGATCCTGAAAATATGAAATCTCAATTCATTGTATTTTTTGAGATTTGTTGCACGGAAGATTCTGCAAGTACATTAGCTCTTTGTGTATATTATCTCTGATTAGCTCAGCTGTTCCACCGTCTTGATGTATGGCGCTTTATGGAACTTCAATGACAGATGACGACGGTCAAATGTCGTTGTCTGTTAGTATTTTGTATGGGGTTATAATAAAATAATTTTCATACTAGAAAAGTAAATTTGTGCTTCGTAAATACTCTGTTTATTTTCATTCCACATGTGCTATGTGCTCCAACACAAGTACCTATCGTGTTTAGTGCAGGGGACTATAATAGGTGTAAAATGAAATGAACCACAAATATTTTGAGTTATGCTAGTGATTCCACAAAGTGCTTGATATTTATTGATTCTCATCTTTTGGTTCCTCCGGGGTCCTGTACCTAGCCGTAGACTGCATCAGCATAAACATAGTTATATACATCAGCCTCCTGAGTTATTGAGTGAAACTACATTGGTAATAGTAATAAAAATGATTGCATCCTACTAATTGACCAAAATAGACATTTCTTATTCTATTGTACACTATTATTTTCGAAACACAGGAATATAAAAAAATAAGCAAAAATAAGTTCATGCTTTTATTGAAAAGAAACAAATCAAAAATATTCTATAAAAATATAAACCAAATTATTATTGTCTTCATATTTTTCAAAATACATGGCAACTAAAGTTCATCTCCTATTTTTCTCTTCCATTTCTCCTCAGAACAAAAAGAAAATAAAAAATTAACAAAAATATCAATTTTTCACAATTCTATACTCACAAAGGGGTGGTGGCCTCTATTGACATATTGAAGTCTTGATCCATGTAGTTATAGACTGAAAAAATATTATTCAAAAACTGTATAAATAAATAATATTTTTACTTACAAATTATTTTTCTAACCCAATTCAGCAAAAATATATGAATAGTCCATTTTATCCTGGAAGCCATATTACAAATTTGATATACACAAGTACTGAATAAATTGTCTTTATTTTTATTTATACATGGCAACTGAACTGCATCTTCCATTTTCTTAATCCTCAGACAAAAAAAAAAGTTTATAAACTATTCGTTTTTTAATATTGTATACTCACAAAGGGTGCTGACACCCAGCAACATTGAAGTCTTGATCCATGTTGTAATACTGAACAAAAAAACATTTCTTATTTCAAATACAGTCGCATCAGGTTTTGTCTCTGAATAGTTATAGCAAACACTTCTGTATGAAAATTATTTGGAACTGTGTGGGCTGGACAATTACATCGGGCTTCCATTTAGTTAGATAATCAGAACTGTAAATGGAATAAAAAAATTAGATGTTTCTGGTAAATAAGTGTTGCAATTTTTTTACTTACTGAATAGTTATAGCAAACACTTCTGTATGAAAATTATTTGGAACTGTGTGGGCTGGACAGTTACATCGGGCTTCCATTTAGTTAGATAATCAGAACTGTAAATGGAATAAAAAAATTAGATGTTTCTGGTAAATAAGTGTTGCAATTTTTTTACTTACTGAATAGTTATAGCAAACACTTCTGTATGAAAATTATTTGGAACTGTGTGGGCTGGACAGTTACATCGGGCTTCCATTTAGTTAGATAATCAGAACTGTAAATGGAATAAAAAAATAAGATGTTTCTGGTAAATAAGTGTTGCAATTTTTTTACTTACTGAATAGTTATAGCAAACACTTCTGTATGAAAATTATTTGGAACTGTGTGGGCTGGACAGTTACATCGGGCTTCCATTTAGTTAGATAATCAGAACTGTAAATGGAATAAAAAAATAAGATGTTTCTGGTAAATAAGTGTTGCAATTTTTTTACTTACTGAATAGTTATAGCAAACACTTCTGCATGAAAATTATTTGGAACTGTGTGGGCTGGGCAGTTACATCGGGCTTCTATTTGGTTAGATAATCAGAACTGTATATAATATAAATACTAGCAGTAGAGACCTTGTAGGTTTATGGTGGACGTTTTAGCGGTAGGCTCTTGGAGTTCCATACGAAACTCTTCTGTGACAATCTACTACGTTCAACTGTCACTTTCGCATAGACTATCCAAGTGCCCACCACTTCAACCTCCTTTTTCCATCTTGTCATTAGATTTTTGTAAAAAGTTACTTATGGAATAGTTATAGCAAACACTTCTATATGAAAATTATTTGGAACTGTGTGGGCTGGGCAGTTACATCGGGCTTCTATTTGGTTAGATAATCAGAACTGTATATAATATAAATACTAGCAGTAGAGACCTTGTAGGTTTATGGTGGATGTTTTAGCGGTAGGCTCTTGGAGTTCCATACGAAACTCTTCTGTGACAATCTACTACGTTCAACTGTCACTTTCGCATAGACTATCCAAGTGCCCACCACTTCAACCTCCTTTTTCCATCTTGTCATTAGATTTTTGTAAAAAGTTACTTATGGAATAGTTATAGCAAACACTTCTATATGAAAATTATTTGGAACTGTGTGGGCTGGGCAGTTACATCGGGCTTCTATTTGGTTAGATAATCAGAACTGTATATAATATAAATACTAGCAGTAGAGACCTTGTAGGTTTATGGTGGATGTTTTAGCGGTAGGCTCTTGGAGTTCCATACGAAACTCTTCTGTGACAATCTACTACGTTCAACTGTCACTTTCGCATAGACTATCCAAGTGCCCACCACTTCAACCTCCTTTTTCCATCTTGTCATTAGATTTTTGTAAAAAGTTACTTACGGAATAGTATCAGCACCCATATCTTTGCCGTAATAAAGCCTCAATCATCTGGATTCTGTCTAGCCAGACTTTTCTTTATCTTATATTCGGATATTGCTTGCTTGATATAAGGGGGGTCAATGCATTTCTGCCCTTTTCCTATTTGATTTCTGATTATTTCAGGAGCTATACATTCTGTATAGAATTGCTTGAGTTTTGGAAGCATTTTGTGGGCCCATATTTTTCTATCTATCTCAATTTCCTCTATATATAGATCTATATTATCGCGGACATACACAACAAAGTAACATCTGCTCCTATTAGTTATATTCAATTGCCCCTGGATCTAAAAACAAAATATTTTAAATAGACATTTGCAGTAAGCATAGTATTTTTATCTATGAAAGTGCCTTTTTGCTCTATACACTGTGTCAAAAGTTGTTTTTTTTGTGGGGGAACTCGCTTAGAAATGAATAGTACAACCACAGATTTTTTTTATTTCAAGCTGAACGCTATTACTTGAATTTACATTTCGGCATCATTATAGATCAAGATACAGTCACTATTTTTTAATATTTTTCATATTTATTATTGGTAAGTACATCAAAGTGATTGAAAATATTACGTGGGAATGATTGTGAGTTTTTGTTCTTTGGAATAAATATATTATGTTCATACCTGATAATAATAATTGTGATTCCGCTCAAGTTGAATTTTATTGTTGTGTTTTTCCAGGCAAATTTTGTTCTTCATGAGGTCAATTATTTCACTTATTGTATTCATTTGTAAATTCAGTTTTGATGCAGAGTGGAGGCATTTTATTTCAAGTAGTGCATCATCACCTACAAGCCCTAAAATATTTTATCAATAAATGTATGTCATCTGATTTATGAAAAGAATTTATAACACATGGTAATTATTTGTTATGTTGAAAATATTTACCATCAGGAGAAGCACCCAGAAAACCATGTTGAACATCGACCCATAGTCAACTGATGATTACCAGTGATTTATATGGGGGGAACCCAATTCTCACAATGAACAAAACCTATATTGTATTTTCACGTAAAAGACGTAATATTTTAACACCAACAAAATGTTTCTCTCCCGTATCTACATTTATTGATGTCAACTGAAAAAAAAATCAGAAATAGATCGATAAACCGGTAAATTTTAGCATGTCATATTCAAAAATTACTGACAAACGTTCAAAGGGTGAGAAATAGAAACAAAAATCAGTTTTCTTAAAAAAGATATTTTCTTTATTTTCTCGCCTGTATCAACAGATATTGATGTCAATGAAAAAAAAATCAGAAATAGATCGATAAACCGGTAAATTTTAGCATGTCATATTCAAAAATTACTGACAAACGTTCAAAGGGTGAGCAAAAAAAAACAGTTTTCTTAAATAAGATATTTTACATTATTTTCTCTCCTGTATCTACAGATATTGATGTCAATGGAAAAAAAAAATAAAAATAGATCGATAAACCGGTAGTATATGATCATTTTGATATCAATTGTCTTCTAATATTTTCTCAATCTTATTATAAAATAAAAAACCCAATCTTTTATCATCAAATAAATGAAGCATATTCTTATAACTGTAATTTCCATTGGTTGATGAGTTTGGGTTATTTTTATCTCTTATCTCAACGGTCTCCCACAACCTTCTGAGGGAGTAGATTATTCTTTTATCGAACCATCTGTTATTTTCGAGTTTTTAGTTTGCTCACATCACAACAACATATATCTTGTTACTGCAAAGACGTTTATTTTATTTTTCACTTTTTTCTTTTCATCGAAATGTAAGTATCTTTATTGCTATGAAAACATGATTTGTCTTTATATTTCACTTCGTAATTATTTTCAGGGAATACCGAACATTTTGGAGAAAACTAGCTAAAAAACAAATTCCCATGGTACATATTGATTTTGTTCGTGGGGATTTGTTCCAAGCTAGTGGTGCCATTGGACATTGTGTGTCGCAAGACTTCAAAATGTCTAAGGGGATTGCACTCCAATTTCAGTAAGCTATTGGATTTTTTGGGCAATTTTGATAATATGGTTTTTCATATAAATAATTTTTTCAGGCGAAAGTTCAACAACGTTGAATCTTTAAGGTCCCAAGGGAAAAATGTGGGCAGTGTGGGAGTACTGTATGTACAGGAAAGGTACATATACTACCTTATTACAAAAACAGCTTTCCACCACAAACCCAGCTACAAGTCAATCTTCATGGCACTACAAGATATGAAAGTCCATGCTACAGACAATATGGTAAGGACAATATCCTTACCCAAAATTGCTTGTGGCTTGGACGGTAAGTCATGGAATGTAGTGCTATGGATGATTAGATTCATTTTTCAATCGAGTAACATTAGGATTAAAATTTATTATTTATAGTTTTCTTTTATTTATATGATGTTTTAGTTTTAGTAGTTTCTATTGTTTAATATTTTGTTTTGGTTAATCGTGGATTAGGCCTAATAGGGGACACCACGTTAAAAAAAACGCATCGAATCCTCTACCTCCTGGGTGATGTGGAAACGAGGATACTTTCAATAGTTTTGGACATCGATATATAGTCGTATATTTAAGAAAACTGATTGTTATTTTTTTTCTCACCCTTGGAACGTTTGTCAGTAATTTTTGAATATGACATGCTAAAGACTACCGGTTTATCGATTTATTTCTAATTTTTTTTCCATTGACATCAATATCTGTAGATACAGAAGAGAAAAAGTAAAACATATTTTTTCAGAAAACTGATTTTTATTTTTTTTCTCACCCTTGGAACGTTTTTCAGTAATTTTTTAATATAACCTGCTAAAGACTACCAATTTATCGATCTATTTCTGATTTTTTTTTCAGTTGACATCAATAAATGTAGATACAGGAGAGAAAATAAAGAAAATATCTTTTTTAAGAAAACTGATTTTTATTTCTATTTCTCACCCTTTGAACGTTTGTCAGTAATTTTTGAATATGACATGCTAAAATTTACCGGTTTATGGATGTATTTCTGATTTTATTTTCCATTGACATCAATATCTGTAGGTACAGGAGAGAAAATAAAGTCAAATATCTTTTTCAAGAAAACTGGTTTTTATTTTTTTGCTCACCCTTGGAACGTTTGTCACTCTTTTTGAATATCACATGCCAAATACTACCGGTTTATCAATCAACTCCTGATTTTTGATCAATGATAGATAAAGGAGAGAAAATAAAGTGAACATCATATATGTAATAATCCATACCATTTTCTTGGGGTCACTCTAGTATTGCACAAGAAATAACTTTTTTCTTTATTTCCCTGTCCAAGTTACGTTTTTTCGTAATTTTTCCTCAAAATAAAGCAGAGAAAAGTTATTATTTTATATGCAACGTTCGATAACATAATATAAATACGGTCGACTCTCAGCAGCTGAGCGGTGTTGCCAGATCAATTTCACCCGTTTGGAGCTAGGAGAGCTTCTCACTCGTATACATATTATCTACAGTAAAACAAATTGACCTTTACCCTTACGTCACTAGCAATGAACACTAGTAAACACAAACTTTATATACCTCATCCTTTTCTACTGACAATAGAAACACATCATACAGTATATGTACACTTGTCTTTCAAGCAATGACATACGTTCTCTTGTAACTCTAATTATTACCTCCAAATGTTGAAAAGAGACAGCGCAAAAAACGATTGATCGGTTGTATTCGTAAGAATTCATTTTGACCTGACAACTGTCATTATTTTGATACATCGAGTTTTGTTCAAAGCGTTTTTGCATTCAGATAAATTATATAAAATCGGTTTTTGTCAAAACCTCTAATTTGTTATTTTTATTTTACGGTAAGTACAAAATTTCTTGTTTTTCTTTTAATAAATATTTTTAACATAACCTTACTTCTTAGACGTGGCTAAACTTTCGTGTATAGGGAACCTTTATGGTAGATTTATAAAGTCAACTAAAGTAAGAATTACGTTAAAAACCAAGAATTAAGAAACACTGCATGTAAACACTTATACCCTTCTATAAAAAGGTTTATAAAGCTAATGGTATTTACATACATTAATCTTTCTTAATTCTGTGAACTGAATTCTCACAGATTATGACAATTGTGTATGCTTTAATTGAACAATATTTTACTTTCTTTTAGAACATGCCAGGAAAAATGTTGAAATCACAAGCACAAGAACTTGTAATTTTATTGTAGAGAGTAGCAGCAGCATTAAAAGTATCCAGAAAAACAGTTTATGCCATCAGAAAGAAAAAGGAGACTAATCCTTGTTTTTTTTTACAAGAGAAGAGTAAAACTCGCAGAAAACCAAAAGCTACAGACTTACCTGAGGGCAGTAAAATGGCTATACGCAATAAATCATACGAGATGTACAAAGAACCTGATTACATATATTATGATATAGATATTTTGTAGAATAACATTTTAGCAAGCTAGCGAAGAAAAGTTTTAAATTAATTAACAAATGAGAAATGAAACACAAAATTGAGAGATATATCAATTAATTTGTTAAAACCAATATATAGCGTCTACTTGGGTAAGTTTTAAGTAACTTTAATCTCAGATAAGAATTTCTTAATTATCTTTTGAAAATTTCTCTGAATGTATAAGTATTAGAAAGTAAATAATAGTAATTATTCTTTTAGGAAAACCAGTAACTCTTCAAACATTAAATTATGAGATAAAGTCAAAGGAAATAGTTACATGTAGTACAACATCATTAAGCACATTGTTGAATAGGATTTAAATTTAAAAAGGATTATAACCGAAGAGCCCTTATTGAACGTAACCATATTGTTTCACAGAGCTTGCTTCTTGGGAAAATATATGGAAAATTTAACCAGTGCTTATCCAAGAGAACTAATATTCTTAGATGAAACATGGATTTATTCCAAAGGAAGTAAAATAATAAGTTGGCAAGATGATAATATTAAAAGTGTACGTAAACCTGAAGGAAGTGATGGAAAAAGATTTATCATTGTTCATGCAGGTTCTTCAAAAGGCTTTGTTTCAGAGTCAAGTTTGGTTTTCTGTTCAAAATCTTTAAGTATGGATTATCATGGAGAAATGAATAGTATATTATTTACTAAATGGATCAAGACACAGGTACTGCCTAATTTAGAGGAACCATCACTTATAATACTGGACAATGCACCATATCACAGTGAGATTTTGAACAAACAGCCATCGACATCAACAAAAAAAGAGGAAATTGCCAGTTGGCTGAAAGAAAATAAGATTAACTTTGATCCAAAAATGACAAAACCAGAGTTATTACAAGTAGCGAAGATGCATAGAAAGCAAAATGTCTATCTTATAGATGAAATAATAAGAGAACATGGACACGAAGTATTAAGGTTGCCACCATACCACTGCGATTTTAATGCCATTGAGCTAATTTGGGCTAACTGTAAATCGTACTACAATAAACATATTGGTAGAGATGGATCCAGTGACGAGAAAGTAATAGGCATGTGGAATGATGCTTTAGAACAATGTACACCTACCATGTGGGCAAAATGTGTGGCCCATACTGAAGCACTATTAGGAAGTAGTACGATAGAGAAAAAGTTATTTGTAATATGGACGTGGAACCACTAACTATTAATGTAGGTAACAACTCCTCTTCAGAGTATGACGATAATTTTTAAGATACCTTATATATATTTGTATTGTAAATTTCAGAATGACAATAAATGTATAAATAGTGTACATTTCATACAAACCTTTATTACCCATCATTTAATATTTTTTATTATGCTTAACAATGGCTTTTGTTAGTACTAAATTATGTGCTGTTTTAAATTTGAATAGATTCATTCAAATGAAAGATTCGTTGAAATAAATTCATTCAAATGAAATATTCGTATAAATTCCTACTTTTGTTAATGGTCAGAGAATAGTTTTTTATATGTATACCTATTAGTATATTAGTATACCTATTAGTGGCAGACAAAAAAATTTCAGTAAACATTAGGTATAGAAATCTCATCTAAATTTTCGACTATTTTAAAAGGGTAATATTGGACTTCAACCAACAGCAATATTTAGTTATTTATAACGCAAAAAAATACTGACAAGATAAACAGTGAAAATATTTACGCAGACAACAAAGTAGCATTTTTTACTCTGATTCATTTCGCGAGGTTTGTAGGTATGACGTCAGGGTAAAGGTCAATTTGTTTTACTTGTATAGGTTGTATCACCTGATAGTTTAGACAAGATTAGCTTTTTGCATTCAGATAATCCCAATGGAATTTAGTTAGATGTTAGATGCTTGGTTTGCTTTGCATTTTATCATAACTTCTCAATAAATGGCAATTATAAATCTCGGATAGGTATAAAACTTCAAAATATAGAGAACCGACGATAATGATTGATATACTATTTTAATTTCAAAATTAACCTATAAGTACAGAAACAAAGAAGAAAAGAGAATACCTACCTAGGTAAAATGAACATACTAGCTGGTAAATAAATAAAATCATAATTTACTTATTGAGATTGACAATAAATAAAAATACCTGCTGGCAGAAATTGTGTTTCAAACTTTGAAACCAAAACATCGAAACAGCTGACCCGGAGAGGCGTTTGTTTGAATCGTCAAGAGATGCATACCGATTTAATACTACCAGCGACATCTATCGTAAATATTTTGAACTTAAAAATAACCAGATAAGTGACCAGTTTTGTTTGTTTTGAGGTTTGTGTACCTGTGAGGAGGCCCCTCTTAATATTTAAACAGAAGCAAGCAGAGATTTGGTCTTTTTCTGTGACAAAAATGAATTAACAAGAGATTAAAATTTATTTGGTGAGGGTTTTCACCTAAAACTTTTTCTAAGTGCATTCATGTGAATGGTAAGTAGTTTCGCTTAAATGCATATATTACATTATTAACTTTGCTTTTCTTAATACCTAGTAGCTTTTCTAATTATTTTCTCTAGCGTGCCAGTACCAGATATATCGATAACGTTTTTTTATATTTTTTTTGTTTTTTTTATCTTGTTGAAGACACTTGATATATTATTATCTTTGCCGGCATTAACAATACCGTTTTATTGCTTTCCTTTATTATTTTTGTTTCACAGTAAAATACAGGATGTTGTTTTTTGTATGAACCACGTTTTTAAATATTCATTTTTCAATCTGTACATCATATTACAACCATTTTCATTTCAATCTTCAGATATCCTGCATTTTACTACGTTTATTTATTATATATCTGATTCAAGTGTTCTTTCTAGAGTCTGACGATGATTTTCAAGATACCTTATATAATATATATTTGTATTGTAAATACTAACCTTTATTACCCATGATTTAATATTTTTTATTATGCTTAACAATTGCTTTTGTTAGCACTAAATTATATGCTGTTTTAAATTTGAAAAGATTCATTCAAGTGAAAGATTCGTATAAATTTCTACTTTCGTTAACGGTCACAAAATAGTTTTTTTGTGTATACCTATTAGTAGGAGACAAAATAATTTTCAGTAAATATTATCTAAATTTTCGACTACTTTGAAACGCAAAAAAATACTGACAAGATAAACAAACAGTAAAAATATTTACGCACACGACAAAGTAACAGTAGCCATTTTTGACTTTGACTGATTGATTCATTTCGCGAGGTTTGTAGGTATGACGTCAGGGTAAAGGTCAATTTGTGTTACTGTATATTAGTTTTCTAATAGAATTGTTTCGATATATCATTTTATATCATCGTAACATTTTATTTTCTACTTTGAACGCGTCATGTCGAAAACTACAGCTTAAAATATATTTCCAAATTTCCTTGACTACGCGAGAGTTACCTTTTTTAATAAGAGGCACCCGATTATGAGAGCATCATTTGAAAGAGTACGTTTTGACAGTATTTTGCGTTTCTGAACTGATGTAAAAGAAAAAAATAACTAGTCTACTTATAAGGTTTTCCCTCCTGACAACAGCGCAAAATCTCCTTGTTTGTCATTGGCTCTAGCCTACCACAGAAATTCAAATTTCAATGTTTTTTTTTCATTTTTATTTGAAATCGTAGAATGGCGTTATTAGTTGCAAATACTTAGTTGGGACCCAATATATCTTGTGACATTTTCATTGAAATTCATGAAACGAGCCCATTGTGGATCAAGTGCTTACATTAGATAATCTGTGCCTTTGAAGACTTTAGTGCCGGCCTGCTTGACGGAGATGGAAATGAGAACGTAAAAGATACCTTAAATGTTGAATGTGAAGAAACCAGCATTATTTCAATAACAGACCAAAAAAATACAAACCAGAATCAAGAAAGTGAGCACGAATTAAATCAAGAAGAAACACCGTTAAGTGAAGACCCGAATGATCCAAGTTATAATTTAGAAGAGAAACCAAGTGGTGAAACAGATAAAAGTTCAAGTGATAAAACGGATGAAAATAAACGAAAGAGAAATAAAAGACAAAATGTAGACGAGGATAAATGGAATAAAAATGAAAATAAAAGAAAACGGGAAAAGGGTGAAGATTATTATGGAAAACGAAAGTGCGATGGAGCATGCAATTATAGCATACCAAGGAAAAGACAGATCGAAGACGTTTGCAACTGTAAATATTCATCTAATAAAAAAACTATGCAATGTAAAATATTTAAGGAAAAGGAGAGGAATGAAATATTTAAAAGTTTTTTTGTCAGATATGTCTTGGGATCAACGGAAAATTTAATTAAAAAGCAAGAAACGAAAAGGCACAGACACAGAAAAGAAGAACAAATATCAAGAAGGAAATTTAGCTGTGCCTACTATTTAAGAAAACCAAACAATGACGACGAGCTGCGTGTATGTAAGACAATGTTTTTAAATACCTTTGGATTGAAAGAAAGGACAGTAATAGATTGGAAAAATGACACATCTAGATCACAAAACTACAACAACGAAAATAGTGACGGACATAAGGAAGACAAAATCAGTTACTCGAATGAAGATGTGAAGAGTCGTAAAGGTGTTTTGAAAGAATTTTTTAGAGACCTACCAAAAGTTGAGTCACATTATTGCCGAGCCAGATCTTCAAAATTATATTTGGAACCAAACTGGGAATCGAAATCTACGCTATATAAAGTTTACAAAGCTTGGTCCAGTGAACGCGGTTGCCTACCAGTCTCAATCGCCTGTCTCATGTCTTTGAGGAAATGAATATCAGCCTGTTTAAACCTAAGAAAGATGAGTGCGACCAATGCGTAAGTTATCGAAACAAAAATATTTCAGAAGAAGACTACGCATTCCATCAGATCAAAAAAATGAGGCAAGAGAAAGGTTCTAATAACAGAGTTTTCTGTATGGATATGCAAGCTGTCATGTTAAGCCCCAAATCAAACACATCAGCCTTGTATCTTAAGATGAAATGAATGGTCCATAATTTTGCCATTTACGACATGCAGTCACGTCGAGGATACTGCTTTATCTGGCACAAAGCAGCTGGTGTTGTTTCCGCCAACAACTATGCTTCCATAATCTGCTTCTTTCTTGAAAAGCATGTGTGGAGCAGCTTAGGTAATTGTCAAAGTATAATTCTGTATAGTGATGGATGCACATCCCAGAACAGAAACGCTACTTAATATTGCTAAAAAACACAACGTACTAATTGAGCAAAAATTACTTAAAAAGGGACATTCACAAATTGAAGCCGACTCGATGCACTCCCTTATTGAAAGAAAGTTAAGAAAAACTGTTATTAATGTCCCAGCAGACTATGTAGACGTCTGTCTGCGTGCACGTACCAACCCGGAACCCTTTATCATCAAATATCTCGATTTCAATTTCTTTAAAGACTTCAGCTCCATTAAACTACTGACATCAATTAGACCGGGGCGTAAAGCTGGAGATCCAGTTGTAACTGATCTGAGAGCTCTTAAATACACTCCGGTTGGTAACGTACTTTACAAACTTAGGCATACTGATGAATTCAATACTTTGGAACAAAGACTAAACTAGAAACAACTACTTGTTTATATAATTCGTTACTCCAACTTTACAGGTCAGCTCTGACAATAAAAAAGAAAAGTGGGAACATCTACAGGCCTTAAAAGCTAGCATTCCAAAGGATTTTCATACTCTCTATGATAATAACTAAACAAATTCTTTGTTTCTTTATGTTTACTTGGTTGTTTCCTTTATTTTTATGAATAAAGTTTAATTTTTTATTTAATTGTCTATAATTTATTTCAACTGGTGAAAATATCGTAAGTCCTTTCATTATTATGGCAGTAGGTCCTATAAAATAGTTTGAAGTGGATGGTTTATAATAGTTTCTATACATTTGCACTTATAAGAGTTACAAATTATTATGTAAATGTTTAGGCAAAAAAAATAAGACAAACAAAAACAGTTTATTGGCTCTCCTGTAAAATTTGTCAAAACGGACTTACGATTTTTGCGAATTAGGGTAACGATATATCAAGTCTGACTTTCGAGGATGTGGAATTTTTCCTTTGTCACCAGGTACCGTCATAGGTGGGGTTATATTGGATGACCATATTTTATGAAAAATTTTCTTGTTTTTTTTTTGACAAAAGTCATTCCAGACCGCAAAGGCTTCCGGTTTATGAAGGCTCCGAATCAATGTTTTTCCAGAACAGAGAAAACTTAGCAAAACCCAAAATATCATCCAATATATCCCCGTTTGACGGTACTGTTCTGAAGAAAATACCTGATCCCGAGAGAACGGTAAGCGAAGAAGTGAATGAGAAACATTCTACCAACACTCTTAAGACATAACTCCATAAAAATAGACTAACTGTTACTCAAGACTTTAATAAGAAACTTGAAAGAAAATAGCAAGGCCAAGATGATCCTAGAAGACATAAGCGAAGAAGAACGTTCTAGTGAAAATGAGATTACTTATTTAAAAAGAAACTGTTGAAATGCAGGGTGGAAATAATGAAGATTTGTTTTTTCAAAACCAAAGTAATGCTAATGAGTCTGACTCTGAAATAGAAGTAGGAACTTTCGTAGTAGTTGAGTTCTATTGTCGAAAAACCAATAAATACTACGTTGGTTGTGTTAAAAAATAGTTATTTGTATACTTAGGCCGCGAAATACCTTTTTAATAACAATAATCTTGAGGTCGTTAAAAAGTTTCGCGGCCATGGCATACACACTATTTTTCGTGCAATCGTTAAAATTATTAAACTAGATAATTGTAAATAAATATATCATTGCTCTAAAATCAACAGCAGTTTAATTTATTTAACAATGGGTGCTATGGAAATGATTTATGTTTCAATATATACAAAATATTTTGACAGTTCTTGCTTCAATTTCTGGAGTAAATATAAGTAATAATACAAACTGTACAATTAATGTTAATATTCATCCTAAATAATATAAGTACTTATGTATTTGTTGGTATTCAATAAAAAATAATCCTTGTCTTTGTAGTATTTTAGAAATGTCAAATTTGCACGAAAAAATTTAAATTTTGTTTTAACTTTCTTAAGAAAACAAAATTCAGAAAAAGTAGGGCAATATTTTACATATCCGGCAGTTAGAAAGTATTTGAAAAGCATTTAAGGCGCCAAAGATATCAATTCCCGGTTTTGTGTTTTAAGTAGTGACGTGCGGATAATCATCGTTTAACTTTTAAATTTCAAGTCAATGCTTAATGCTACGATGATTGTTTCGCACCATTTCCAATATCTGGAGCATTGTTAAAACAAAATAAATTAAAACAAGATCGTAAATTACAGTCTCAAGACAATTTCTGCCTCATTCTTATGATTTAATTATCCAAAAATTCAAAGTTGATACGTCTTATCTATTTTTCTTAAAATTTTGTTATTTTTACAATATATCATGTTAACTGCCATCATGTTTTTTAGTAAACGAATTAATTTTTATCAAAATGATATCCAATTTTTTTTAATTATTTATTTAGGTTGGAGGAATGTAAGTAGTGATGGGCCATGGGTATTTACCCGATGGGTAAATTCATAAATACCCGGTAAATACCGGGTATTTACCCGAAAGATATTTACCCGTGGGAAGATTGGGTTTTTTTCCTTAAAATAACATAAGGACTTCATAAAAAACATAATAAACAGCTATTGATGAAAAAAATCCCATCATGATGTATAAAATTTTAAAGGTGGCAACACTGGAAGCGACGGAGAATCCCCAGGGGCGCGTTGCGCATTATTGGTGTGGCTGGCCTGGCTGCTACATGTTTTTTCTTGTACCCCTCGGATGCATTTGCCATACTCTGCAATTGTTGTGTACAGACATATTATCATGTAACTCCTCAAACGAATTTTTAAATTGCTGTACTCAGATAATCAAAACTATAAAAAATGTTCATGTTCTAAATGCACTATTCGCATAGATAAACGAAGAGAAAAATATAAAAATTAGTTTGAAAATGCCAGTTAAAACACGTTGGGGCAGTTACCTAGACACTCTGCAGAGCTTACTTACTTGTAAAAGTACACTACAGACCTTAGCTGTAAATGAACAAGCTGCCGAGTCTTTGTCAAGAGAACTGAAAAGTCGTATTCTAGATGACAACATTTTTTGGGTACGAGTCGAGAAACTCGTACAAATTTTACAACCAATCGTTGCTTTGATAAAAAAGTTTGAAAGTAACGATTGCCTCATACATATGGTGCATCATGCTTTAAAGGAACTGCAAAGTACTCTTATTGAGTTGTTGCCACAATCACCCCTTACAAAAAAAGAAGAAAAAACAATAATACAGAAAATGGAAGAAAGAAAAGAAATGGCACTGAGCCCAATTCACTTGGCTGCTGCGCTGCTAGATCCGGTTTCTCAAGGTTGCAACCTAAGTCCCGATGAAAACGTAGATGCCTTGGAGTTTATCCATAAAGTCTAGGCAGACTTCTCCAGTTAGCTCTGCTGCCACTGAAAGGTCGTTTAGCACATTCAGTTGGATTCACAATAAAAGACGCAATCGCCTCACAAACTTAAGAGCAGGAAAGATTACATACCTTGCACATAACTGGAAGCTGCAGCAAAAAACTAGAAATAAGAATAAGACGGAAAATGAAGTGATCATAGAGTCGGAAATATCAACTCATTCAACTCAGACACCACAACCAGGTCCTTCTGGACTGAGCAATAATTTAAGCAGAAAATCACTTCATTTAGATGATAGCGTATCACAAATTATAAAGAAATCAAGTAATTCAAACGGTAATAAAAATAAAGTGATTAACACTGATGAAACGGACGAAGAACTGGAAACCAGCGATACTGAGACTGACGATGACAATGACAGCGACAATATTCCATACATGGACACAGACGATGATATATCCGAGCCAGAAACAACATAATTTATGCAGATTATTATATTATTATACTGTTTTTTCATTTTAATATTTTTTATATATTTTATTCGTTCTACTCCTATCCTATAAGTATTATCTCTGCTAGTCGTAGTCTAGAGAATCGAGATTATGTTTTTACATGTTAAAAAATTTTCACTGTTTTTCTTTTATTTTGTTTAACTCATATTAGCTTTCTAGTAATGTTAATGTTATGTTTTTATTATTTTTTATTGATGTGTTACGACTTAAAGGAATTTACTAATAATTTACATTTCCAATAAAATATATAAAACACTTTAAATCTATTTATATATATCCATTAAGGGTCCGGGTACAAATACCCGGGTATTTACCCAAAATATATTTACCGTGTATTTGCCCATCACTAAATGTAAGTCTAACTAAATAATACCTAGTGAGAAAAAAAACTTGTCTAATTCATTTTTTAACAGCTGGTTATCTACCACATTTTGCACCACTACATTTTTTATCGTGTGTTCACTCAAGACGGTCTAAACTGTATTTTCATAGGTATTTGCAGGATTTGAATAAACAATGCCTGGAAAAGTTTTTCTATAAACAGTTCATATAACATTGATATATTAAATTTTAGAACTGGATATAGAAAAACAAAAAATATTTTTTTATTGAAGAATCAATCCAAAGATGCGAACACAAAAAAATCCTTGCCACAAGTTGTCACTGTGGAATTGATCCTTGGTTATTCAGATCTGAAGTTGAGAATTGTTCTTGACGCCCAAAATAAAGTGGAAAGTGATCAGTAGTCATAATATTCAAGTACCTGTAATAAAATTTAAAATTAAGACAAATAACCATTTCAACCATATGTTAGAGAGAGCATATCAATACTAAATTTCATTGTCTGTTCGCGAATGAGCTACATTCCCAAACCATATTCAATGCTAATGATATTTTTAAGACTATAAACCTGTTTTGTTTTATGCAATTGATTTTATGAAGATGAGGCAATTGTATTGAGAAAAAGGAGTCACTCGCTAGCTATTGGTTCGGCTTTTTGAATAGATCTCAAAATTATTTTTATTACAAATAGATATTCTGGGAATACACTTTGTTGAAATTAACAGTTTTTCTCAAAATACAATAATGATAATTTTATAATTCATTTCATAGAAAATACTACGAATTGTTGCTCGAAAATGTAGGTAATAATAGAGAGATACCGCAAGCGCGGCCGGTATTATCGTAAAACGTTATTTTCTTACCTTAATAGCGTATAACGGTATATAACTTTGCAATGAAAACTAGAGTTATAGCATAAAAAAACTTACGTTACATTCTTATTTTTTAAAACTTAACGTTGGTGAGATTTGAGTTTCAATTTCAATCGCATACCTCTAAATTAAACTTCCAGCACTGACAATAAAACTATAGATTGCTACAATAAGTACATCTAAACTGGAAACTATAGGAAACATTTAAGCATACTGATTAATTAAAAATCTACTCATAATAATAAGTACACTGAGAAGTCTACTATACTACAAAGAGAAGAGTATCTATGGAATAGGTTTAATTTTTTCCAGTTTTCGTGCTCTTGTTTATTCAGCATATAATTTCTGCTTTTAAATATAATCAATTTAACGTTTTATGATTCTTCCACCTAAATAAGGTTCCTTTATTTCGCCATAAATACCGTAACATGCTAAACGTTATTAACGTATTGATGAGAGTGAGCATGCTTATATGTGAAAATAAGGTTTCCCCTTATTACCGGAACCCAAAAAATAGCTTGCAATATCTCTCGAATAACCCATTCGTTGCTGAGGACGTCTTTCGACGCCCACCTCTTCTGTGGTGGGAGGCGGACGGCGTCTTTCGACGGCCCGTACAATGTCTCGTATAATGCTTTAGTATTCCGTCAGCCTTTGAGCAGGGATGTTGCGCTGTTCTCAGCCGCTTGTAGACGTACTAAATTAGCGTAAAAGTATTACAGTTTGAGTTCGCCATGTAAGATCATGCGGCAGGACCGTCAGGGGCGAAAAGACCTAAATTAGGCAAAAAAACATTCAAACGAACTGTTCCTTTGACTCAGGATGAATTGGAACGGTATTTGCTTGATTCGGATGATGATATTGGTGACCCAGACTTTGAAGAATCGGAAGCTGAATGGGCTGGGTCTAGCGATAGTGAGGAAGAACTTGATTTGTCGGTACTCGGGGGGAACAACTACCGATGTTTTGGACAATATTTAAGATTTAGCAACCCCACAAAGCCCAACACCCAAATTAAAAAGAAAAGCTCCTGCTCAGACACCTGCAGATGTAGTTATATGGGACGCTGTGGAAGATAATATGACACAAATACCATTTACAAAACAGAGGGATCTTTTAGTTCAACCTAACGGTAAGTTTGATTGTATTGTAAGTGTTTCACTTTTATTAGGTATTTTTATATTGTTTTAGGAAATGAACCAAAACATTATTTTGATTCACATTTTGATGACGATTTCCTAGAAATGATAGTTCGGGAAACTCAATGCTATGCCGAAGACGTTTTTCTGTCGGAAAATACAAAAGAAAACTCACGAATAACTCAGTGGGCAACATTGACAAAGGAAGAATTGAAAATATTTTCAGGTCTAGTATTTCATATGGGCACTATTAGGCTGAATAGACTACAGGACTACTGGAAAACACACCGGCTTTTCAATATACCTGCATTTTCGAACTACATGAGCAGCATGATAATTTCAAGATGTCTACATTTTAGCAAAAATCCTAAACCTCAAGAGCCAAAACCGGAGGATAGATTATTCAAGATAAGACCCGTTGTAGTCTATTTCAACTCAAAAATGAAACAAGTTTATTACCCAGGAAATTTATCATTAGATGAATCCACGGTACTGTGGCGTGGACGCTTAGTTTTCAGGTAATATATTAAAAATAAGCGACACAAATACGGAATAAATTGTATTTGCTAACGGAGCCGGATGGAACGGTTTTAAAATTTTCCATCTACACTGGTACTCTAGACGATTTTGGGGGTAAAGGGCACTCTGCCAATGTTGTACTCAACTTGATGGAAGAGAAACTAGATGCGGGACACTCCCTGTATTTAGATAATTTTTACAATAGCTATGACCTCGCCTGCAAATTGTTGTCTAGGAAAACCTATTGTACCTACTGGTACTCTAAGGGTAGATCGTAAACAAATTCCCTTAAAAAAGTATTATAACAGACGCCAACAAGAAAAAGAAAAACCGGAAGCTATTTGCGAATATAATAAATCAATGGGAGGTATAGACAAAAAGGACCAGATGATGTCGTACTATCCATGCGACAGAAAAACTTTGCGGTGGTATAAAAAAAATTGCAGTTTACATTAATTTGTTACATGCTTTTAGTAAATTCTTTTTTTTTTATTCAAAAAGTAGCAACAACCGAGAATTTCCTTGTATGGATATCGACTTCGTATTCTTGAGTATTTACTGCCTGAAAAACAAGGTCCTAGCTCTGTCGAAAAAACACGCACCATGACCCACGTTCCAGCAAAAAATCCTGGAACAGGTGGATGCAAGAAACATGCCCATCGCAAGTGCACTTACTGTGCCAAAAATAAGGTTCGCAGAGAAACAGTTTTCCATTGTCCATCCTGCCCTGGAAAGCCGGCCTTGTGTTTCGAACCTTGTTTTGCCCAATTTCACATGAATATGTAGCTTTTTATTTTTCTCAAGTATTTTTCTGTGTTTAATGAGATGTTTTCACAAGGCATCTTTAGACTCCTTCCGCCTCTAGTGAACTTTTTTTTGCAAGAGGCTGACGGCGTCTTAAGACGTCCTAGCCCTCGGGGCGTTATTTTTGAGTTTTTTTAGAAATAAATGTTGTTTTCGTTCTTCTGGAATCATAACTGTGTATTATTTCAAAAAAAACTATTTCAGCTTCTGGGGGTGGGTAGTCTCAAACCAGTCCGCAGCGAACGGGATAATATCTAGTCAGCTTCCAATCTCGAATAAATCCCACTCTAGAACAATACGATAACATCAAATACGGCTGATATAAATATTTGAAAACAAATCATCAAAGTTTACGTGTATATTGATAACTTAGTAACTATGGATATGTCTAGAAAAAAACCATGTTGTTGGTGAGCAAGCTTGTAAACTATCTTCACAAAGTATTAAATGAAATATCTTAGCAACACGATATGGCGTAACGGTTTGTGGAAACTAAGAAATAAACAAACACCTAACCTCCAATAAGATAACTACTGTCAAACTAGCTCAGTCAGCTGGTTTGTGTGGTTGGTTAACTGTCATGTCATGGTTTGGAATAAAAGTCGAGGAATATTAGAGAGTTATTGAAGATCTGTACTAAGGCTGCTTTTATTGAAAGTTCCTTTATTAAAGTATCCTTTAATGTGACTTTTGATAGAGTTATTGAAAGTAACAAATACAAGACCAAAAACTTTATTTTATTATGACATTTATGTTTTATGCTGCTTATTTATGTGGATCTATTTATTGTAATATTAATTTATATTATGGAAGAACAATTAGAAATAGCAATTTTAGCGGGAGCGAGTGCTGAAGAGATAAAGATGTTTATTTTGTGTTGGCAAATACTTTTGGCTGTAAAATCTTTTTTAGTGAGCACAAACACACTATGTTTGATATCACCCCATGTATGTTTGCCATTTTTCAATGGATTCTGGGAAACCACTTCTCTTAAGGTACGTTTTCCTCCACATTCGCCAGTCGCTGGTAGCCTCGAAAAAGTAGCGACGACTTATTCGTCACACACCTATTCATGTATTTAAACGGGAGTGTTTTCCTACGCGTACTGAGTAGCTGCTACCCAAATTCACTGCGAATGTGGAGGAAAACGTACCTTTAGCATAATATAATCCTCATAGGTGAAACGAAGACGGTTTTTCAACGGTTTTGATGATAGTTTCATAATTATATAAAAAATATAGCAAATCCAACGAAAAATTGTGCAATTTAAAATATTTCGCTCGACAAAACAATTATTTTCTGTCACATATTGACAAAAGTATGTCAAACTTGTATGTCAAAATTAAAAAGCCTCAACTGAAACTTTCCTTTCCTGTATTCAATTTAAATATAGGATATCCTTTATTTACATAAAAACCTTTAAGACAAACTTAGGAAATGCGCATGCGTATATGTCAAAATAGAGGAATCTTTTAATAAAGGAAATCCCAAAAGACGTTTCAATAACTCTCTATTGTCTGGTTAACTTATAGTTAACCCGGTTGGTGTCTTTAACAATGTGTGATATTATTTCATCAAGAAATTGAACAATTTGAAACTTTCTTCAGTTTTAGTGACACTGAAAATTGTGTGTGGTTCTTCTAGTAACAAAGATTTTCAAAATATTCTGTATTATAATGTTATGATTATTAATGCTTAGGTACCTCCCTATCAGGAAAACAACTTGGGCATGTGGTTGACAAGGTACTGACAATAAATTACTGCTACAGTTAAATCTAAATCTATTAATTTGGGGTACTATACCATGATACTATCAGATATTAATTAAACGACTTACCATAAAATTACGTTATCGACACCAGGTCAGATTTCGAATGCCTTGGCACAGTTTTTGAGTTCTATCTATAAAAAATTCACAGGTAGTAGTTTTTTGAAATAACTGAATTAATTGTGAAAAATAACATAAGAAAAATCAAGCCAAGGTAAGCTGTGGGTAAGAATTATATTTCTCCATACATATATAATGGTTGTATGGATTAATTGATCTGTCATTAATTCAACCTTTACCCAAAATCCAATAATTTCCCATCAATTTTTGAAACATTCCATAGGCACACTCATATTTAAATCTGAAGATGTATAAGGCTTAACTGGTTTTGTTGTTAAACGATAGAAAAAATACAGTTCAACAAGTTTACTTTGATTAAAATGTGTTCTTGTTAGGGGATCTTGATTATTAACATCCCTTTGCAAACTGTAACCTGGCAGTTCTTCGTCGGAGAGCTAATATGAATTCTGGGGAGATACTGTTTTTTAAATTGAACTCAAGACTAAAAGGGCGCCACCCAGCTTTTGATTAAGATTCTAAAAATAGGGAAAATATAAGTCGAAAGGACCAGAATCTTTCAACGGTTTTATAAGTATTTATGTAAGCTAAAATTTCAAATACAAGCTATGATCATAACAAAATTAAATTTTATATCGAATATAATTCATTACCTTCTGTTTTTCCTGAGGAAATAAAAAAATAGTTATTTGTAGAATATTTTATTATCAATGGTTGAGATGTTTGTTGTGTTATTTTTTCTTTTGATACCTAAGGTATAATCTAATTTTCAGACATCGTTGTATAATGTGTAGCTGGATGCAAAGGCAGACAACAGCGCATGAAAATACTAAGTAAAATGAAAATTTCAATTCACCATTGTAAAAAAATTAAGCTGGATGCTAGGGCAGACAACAGCACATTTAACAACAAGGCAAAAAAAAAAGTTCAAGGTACCACAGTTACGTTCCTGTACACAATAGATACCATACATAAAAAACTGCAAGCTCAGCATCCAGAAGTTATAAACAGGAAAACTCAAGACATATTCATGGAATTAACTATTAGACATTAATTATTAATCTTTGTTCATAATATTAGTTGTAGTCCAGTAATTTTAATCAAGTTTATTCTGAATTTATATTTATCAATTTGTAAAAGTATACAGTGTATTTCAAAAGTAAATAAAAGTTTTTAAAAAATCATTTTCAAGTGTTACAAAAGTTAACTCCACTTAGCTAAACACTACCTAATTTCTACAAAATGATATGGTTTTATTATTGAAAAATTGATCATAACCAGTAGTAACGTCGCTCACACCAAGATAAAATTTATTAATTTTAGAGACCTTCCTAGGATATCTACTAGGAAACATTGAATAAAAACTAACAAAAGAAATTGAAAAATGGTCTCCAAAAAAAATGTTAAACCCCAAACTTTATGAAAATATACTAGTCGATACTTATTAGTAGCCAGGAAGTAATGTAAATTTAAATAGTTAAAGATAAAGAATTTTGAAATGTAGCCAAACAATACTAAAAGATATTTACACTAACCTTATGCTCATTATTATTATTTTATTCTCATCTTGTAGTAGAGACACTGTAAATCAAAATCTCAAAACGGAGAGTCGTTCTCCAAAGGATGAAGGTTTGATGAGTGCTCGAACATGCTTAGGACGGCATTCCGACCATCAAACTAGTTGCTTACGTCCAAATAAGGACAAAAAGTTGTCTGGATGACCAGCCCAAAGCGATGACACCATCTGACAAAGAATGGCTCTTCACCTCCAAACATTCTTCTTATAAAAATTAAAATTTAAGATCCTGGTGTACATTATAAGCATCACACTGGTTATGTCCAGGGACCCCAACAAATGTGGGAAGTTATATTGTTATAACATCTTCAAAAGAAATATAGAAAAAGCCGGTTTCCCCAGTAGCTAACAAAAAATTCTCTAGGACATTTATGTATCCCACTTCAGATTTAGAGAATACTTTCACCCATCCATTTATTAGGCTCTTACAAATCCTAAAAATAATTAATTCCAAATAATAATGTTAAATTTGCGAGGATGATTCTAAAATACATACCCTCATTTTAGAAGGAAGCCATCACGACCTATACGAGTCAAAGACCCTTCACCAAAAAGGCCCAAGTCATGCCATGGAAACTTATATGCTGACCTTCGCAATTTCTCCTACCACATTGATCCCAGTCAGTTAATAAAGACAGATGACAGTCTACCTCATTCTCGAAACCTTTCAATCATTTGTATCAGGATGATCGCTGATTGTGACAAGTGACAAATAATCTCGCTGTTTTTATTCTAAGTTAGCTTTAAATTTAGTTTTGGTTCTTTGTATCTTTAAGTTTAATTAAATAGACCGTTAGTTAGTTTTGAAAGTTAAGTTTTATTTATTAGTTTACTGTAGGAAAAAGCTAAAAATGGTCAATCTTTTGTAACATCTGTTTGAATTTTTGGGAATGATCCTATTAATTTTTGTCTCTTTATTCTAGTTAAAAACTTACACAAATAAATTATTGTTTAAATTGTTTCAGATCTGCGCTCAAGAATGAGTATTTTAAAATGTATTGGCAGTAAAAAGGTAGATCTAACACCAAAAATCGAGGAAATTTATAGAATCGCTCAACATATGAGAATTACTGCTAGACGTTTGGATAAGGAACTTACATCCACAAAGAAAATAATTAAACTGGCTAAAAACCTGACTGAATCTTCTGATTAACAGAATGTTAATAAAATTACATATAATTTTATTATAAATCAATTGTCCATGCAAAAACGTTCACCAAAAGGAAGGCGTTTTACAATAGATGATAAAATGTTTGCTCTTTCTTTATTAAAACAGAGTCCAAAAGCTTACAGAGTATTGAGAAAAGTATTTGCATTACCATCAAGAAGGACTCTTATACATTTATTGAGAAAAATTCCAGTCAAAACTGGAATCAATCAGGCCTTTTTTGATTTGTTGAAGGGGAGTGTGGAGAAGATGAATGACATGGACAAGTATTGCACCATAATTTTTGATGAAATGGCTATTGAACCAGCTGTTATATATCAAAAAGATATTGATATGGTGGTTGGCTTTCAAGATAATGGACAGGAGGGCAGAAAACCTGTATTTGCAGACAAAGTTCTTGTATTAATGGCAAGAGGTATCCACAAAAAATGGAAACAACCACTTGCCTACTATTTCAATGAAGGAGGCATGAAAAGGGACTTGGTGTCCACATTGAAACAAGTAATTTCAAAATTACAGGAAATACATTTGAAAGTGGTGGCAACTGTGTGTGATCAAGGAGGACCTAACTTTGCTGTTATTAGGGAGTTGTATAAACAAACAGAAAAAAAATATGCAGCAGAAAAACAAGACAAAAGTATTTTTGGATTTAAAGTGAATGGACAGGAGGTGGTACCTATTTTTGATCCTCTACATTTGCTAAAATGCATGAGAAACAACTTTTTAAGTATGATGTTTCTTATTCTTGGAGATCTGGTCAACAAACAGCAAGTTGGGACCATATAAGAAAATTGTACACAATGGAGGACCATGATAATGATTATAAAATGTGTAATAAATTGACGGAAGTTCACAGTAACAATTTGAAAAAAATGAGTTTCAATAGCAGCACAAATCTTCAGTGCACGAGTTGCTGCAGCAATGAAGATGTTAGCAACACACAGTAAGTATACATTATCACATAATTGTTTTAATGTAAGCTAAAATGATCTTTTATTAATTTCACATTAAAATTTTTAGGTTCTGATATGCCTGATGAAGCTTTGAACACTGCGGAATTTATTCTATTTATTGATAAGCTATTCGACAGTGTCAATGGAACAAAAGTTTTAATGGAAGGGGGGAAAAGCCTAAGAGTAGCAGTTACTCTTAACTCGGACCATGAAAAAACTTGGACAGAAGCAATGAAAGTGTTAGAAAGTGTTAAATTCATTAATAGTACACGTCAACCTCCATCTGTGAAGAACTGGATTCATACCATCAAAGGTATAAAATACCTATGGAACAAATTAAGTAAAAGGGGATTTAAATTTTTGTCAACAAGAAATTTGAATCAAGATTCTCTGGAGAACTTCTTTGGATCCATTAGGTCACATGGAATTAGAAATGTGAATCCCACATGCTTCTCTTTCATAAACTCATTTAAAGCACTAATAATAAATAATTATTCAGCATCACATTCTGACTCTGCAAACTGCGAGAATGATGATTTAAAATCATTGTCGAATTTAATAAATTATTTAGTAGAAGCCTGTGAACCAGCTCAAGAAACTAAGAATGTTGTAGTGCTCAATAGTATAAATGTTTCTGAGATAAGTACAACCGAATTAGGTACATTGACTTATGTAGCAAAAAAGCTATGGCATAAAATTAGACATTGTAAAATATGGAGAACAGATCTTGTTGGAAAAAAAGAGCATCTAAGTGCAACAGAAACAAGATTTATTGAAGCAAGAGCTTATAGCTACAACGCCTTATTGTACCCAAATTCCAACTATAATAAGCTAGTGACAAATTCAATACAGATTTTAATGGCCATAATACCTCAGATCTGTACAGTTAAAGACATCAAATTCAATTTAATTTATCTACTCATAACTCAAACAGAGTTTCGTTGTGTCTTTAATTGTACAGACCGCAATATGCTCCAATTATTTGCAGAATTTATATGTTCATTCCATATTTTTACTTGGTGTTCCAGCATCAATAAAATATTAAAAGGTAAGACACCAAAAAGAACATATACTGACAACATAAAACAACTGGCACAAAAAAAATATCTAATTCATAAAATAATTAAAGAAAAAATTAATACAATGAAATCACTACAGAAATAAGTAATTGGATTTATTTATTAACATTTCCATCCAGGAAGAAAGTACTTTCGTCACTAAAACAGATTGTCCTTACATAGTCTGGCAGTTGGAGAATTGGATATATTATCACAGAATTGCAGCCTTCGGTCGGGATCGTCATCTGAAAGTTGATGCACCATTTTTAATTTGTATGGGTGAAATTTGTTTTTGATCAACACCCTGTGTACTGTACTGTGACTGACTCCACTTGGGCTGTGCAAGAAGAAGGGTTTACCACAATTTCTGCAATTATATCATTACTAATATTTGGTCGACCCGACCGTTTGGCATCATGAACACTACTTGTTTGTTGAAACTTATAAAAAAGCTCCAGCAAATAAGTACCTACTCGATTTAGGTCGATCGGGGTATCTCTCATCAAAAATGCGTTCCGCCGCTTGAAAATGATTTCCACTTTCACCTATAATTAATAAAGCTGTTACTTTGTCAGCTAGAGCACGTACCAATTTGTTTATGTGGATACTTAAACGTCTCGTTAAACAATAATTCAACTAAAAATTCAAGACATTATCGCTACCAATTTGACACTCGTAGTTGTTTATCTGATTACAATTTTTCATGTTTTTTTGTTTGTTTCTTGTTTATTTGTATGTAGGTGAGCTAATTTTTTTATATTCCCCTTTTCTGTTTATATTTACTTTTAATGTGTTTAATAGTTATTTACGTAATAAGTGGGATATGGACATTATTAACGCACGCATGTGAAGTTTGCACGACGAGGCCGTAGGCCGAGTCGTGTATTCACATAAGTGCGTTAATAATTCCTATCCGACGTGTTATGTACAAAATTTTATCTACAACTGTTTATTAGTAGGTATTATTAAAAGTACTTATATCATAAAATTTTATTTAAAAAAAATACTCCAATCAAACGTATTGACTGCAAACATAAGGTACTGTGATCATATTTTGTAACCATAGCAAAGTCAAACAAAGCTGTGGAAATAAAATAAATGAGTTGTCATTGAATTGTCGAAGTTAAATGAACAACTATCTTCGAAAATGAGTTCAAGCGAAGACACTCTCCCTTCAGATATAGAAAGTGCAGCTTCAAGTGTTATTTCAAATTTTGTGCCAGAGAAATCAAGAGAAAAATACCAGCTGGCTTATGATCGTTACGAGAAATGGTGTCGAGAAAAGAAGATTGGAAACATGAGTAGTGAAAAAGCATTATTAGTATATTTTAACGAGCTAAGCAAGATACAGAAGCCTTCATCCCTTTGGTGTTACTATTCCATGTTACGAACAGAATTTTCAATGTCGACATCAAGAAATACTTACATTTGATAGCATTCCTAAAACGAAAATCAGAAAGGTACAAACCTAAAAAGTCAAAGGTATTAACAAAGGAGGAAATAACCAGATTCTTAACAAATGCGAACGATGAGAGATATTTGTGCATGAAGGTATGTAAGAATCCTGTGTAGATTATAAAAAGGTGTATTCATATTATATTCACTTTAAGGTTATATTGATCTTTGGTTTGGCTGGTGCATGTCGGCGGGAAGAGCTAACAAATATGTTGTTTGAAGATATGGAAGATCAAGGAATTTGCTATCAAATTACTATACCAAATACCAAAACAAAGGTGTCTCGAGAATTTTTTATAACATCTGGAAATATTGACGGCGTGAATCTAGTTGAAGTCGTCAGAAAATACGTTGCATTGAGACCTAAAAATTGCGAACATAAACGATTTTTTGTTGGATACCGGGCTGGAAAATGCACAAAACAACCAATTGGTATAAATACTATTGGTAATGTGCCGAAATTAATTGCCCAATTTCTTGAATTGCCTAATCCAAGAGAATATACTGGACATTGCTTTCGAAGATTTTCAACCACACTTTTGGCTGATTCTGGGGCAGATCTTTTGAATATAAAAAGACATGGTGGCTGGAAGAGTAATTCTGTCGCTGAAGGCTATATCGAAATGTCTGCTGAAAATAAAAAACGAACAGCAATGAAAATTTTGGGACAAATTGAAAACATTCCTTCGACATCGGGAAATATTCAAAATCAAAATGTAAGCAATTATTCTAGTCAAGCGTTGGGCATGTCAGCGTCTGGAATTAATTTATACAATTGTAAGGAGTGCACTGTAAATATATACAATAAATAATTTGATTATATGTACCCTAAACTACATGTTAGAAAATAAATATTTAATTCTGGTTTTAATATTTTTCTTGATTCTCATTACCGCACTAGTGCGGTAATGTATTCAAAAACGCACTAGTGCGGTAATATACGTCATTATGACAATTAAAATAGTGTCAAATCGTACCTGTTACATGACAGTTGTAGATAAAATTATTTACGACTGTAATTATGTGATATTTACAAGAATAAACTATCTAATAAAGTTTGTGTAGCAGCCAAAGCTGCAATTCAGAACCCTAGTGCCACTGTGATGCCTTTTGGCCTAAATATTAAGTTATTAATTATTTAATAAATTCCCTTCAGCTAATTCCAATAAACCACGAATTGTTTTATAAATGATAAATATAAAGGTTGCACGTACGAGTCAATGTCAAAGCGTGAATAAATATAAACAGTATTATTTATATTTACTAAATGGTGAACTTGACTCGTCGTATAAATATGTAACGATAGTATTTTAAGAGGTCATTACAATTCAATTCAATTCAGTCGATTCATTCTACAGTATTCTAATTCATTCTAATTAGTATTCTAGTATTATTCATATTAGTGTTAGTAGTTAATGTATATTAGTAAAGTTTAAGTAATAAATAGAACATGGCCCAGTGATACAGGTAGTTGTTTTATTCCTGTAAGATGACCCACCGAGTGACCCGCCGCACCACCTATTCAGAGGCCCTTCTACAATTCTAATGCACGCAGTATCCCTACTAGGATACACACATTACACCACCGAAGTCATGAGAGCAACGACGACAGATATAAAAATATTTATTAAGACATCGGTTAACAACGCTTGGCAACACCAGTGGTCCCAATCTCACAACAAACTTAGAGAAGTGAAGAGAACAATTAAACCGTGGAGGGCCGTTCCAGAAACCAGGAAAGAACAAGTTATCCTGACCCGTCTTCGAATAGGTCACACCCGATTTTCCCATGAATATTCAATGTCGAAATCCGAACAATCCCGCTGTACAGTGTGTCAATGCCCTTTAACAGTCAAACATGTGTTAATAGACTGTCCAAAGTTTTCACAGCAAAGAGTGACATTTAACATCCCACCTACTATGTACCACTTACTCGGAGAAGAATACAATATGGAAAACTTGGTAGCTTATCTACGTGCTATTCAGTTTCTGCACAAAGTTTAACCATTAATTATTAAAATTGTTTTTTTTTATACCTATACTGTAGTACTACTTAGTATTTATTGTTCATTTGGTAGCGCTAATAACCTAAAGGGTTGATGCGCTTTATTTTTCTTAAATAAAAAAAAATTTTAAAAAAAAGTTTGTGTAGAAAGTCTGTTGAATATTTTTGTCTTACATTGAATATTTCATTTTCATCAGGACAAAAAAATAAATTGTTTAATGCCCTACTAATTCATTTTCTCAGAAAGTCCAGAATTCACGTTAGGTTTACAATATGCAGCTATTTACAAATATCTCATTATACTAGCATTTAGAAAATTTAGGTAGGTAATTTGTGAAAAACAATTTGTGGCCAATGGATATATTTCCAAGCTATTCTCTTCTTTATCACACACACAGTGGTTGAGATTAAATGGTAATAAAAATAATGTGAGACCCTTTCTAATCAAAGATTTCTTTAGAAGAATTTCAAAAGCAATCAAATTTTGCAAATAATGTAACATGTTCAAATTTTAACGACGCAGTCCAGGTGAATTCAGCTTCGTTTAAACAAATATCTACTCAGACATGCTATTTTTGTGGATATCCTAGACATCCACGATCTCTCTGTCCAGCACGAGACGCAATTTGTAAAAACTGCCAAAATCTGGTCATTTGGGTTGAAGTGTGCTTAAAATCTAAGGAAATTTCAAGTATATCCGCAAAACAGACATCTGCATCTACATTTTTTATCGCTTCTTCACCAAGTTCACTCTCAAACGCTATTATTAACGTACCAATTAACAAAATCAATGCGAAAGCCTTACTAGATACTGCAAGCTCTGATACTTTTCTGGATTACTATACCTTGTTTTTAAACTAGGAGGAGCATTTTAGGAAACCTCAACCACACCACTAAAAGTTACTAGATTGGGAGTGTGTTCCGAAAGAGTCGTGTTCAGACTTTTTGAACTAAATGAAAAGTACGTGAAATATGTATTGTACTACTCGCTGTTGTCGTGGCCAATGAGGGATCAAGGCATGTCTAAATATCGAATGTTGATTGGCCACAGGCCATTGCGAAAGTAGTAACCAAATGTCACATTATTGAGAAAAGATGTAAGGTTATGATAAGTAGTTTATGTGAAATGTTTTAAGAATTTGAGGATTAATGAGAATATAGAAATGCAATTGTATGATTAAATTTGAGGCTTTGGTGTAGCAAAACTAAAAGTGAACAGAAGTTTTGTTATCGAAAAATACCATAATATAGTACCTACTGCAATGTCATGTAAAACTTGATGTGAAATTTATATTATTAACAAGAAAAAAGAAGCATGGGTTTTTATCATAAAAGGGAATAAACAATAAAAATAGTAAATACCTTGGGTAAAATATAATACTTTGTTAAAAATAAACAATAAACAACAAACGTGGTGGTAATGATTGAACTAATGACTATTTTTATATAAATAAACATAAAACTGACAAATGTCAGTGTCAGTGGTATCAAAAGAGCTGTGTGAAACTGGTGGCAATCTGACCAATCACTAGGCAGCAGAAATGCCAACTTAAATTCAAATCGCTCCTCTTAGTTTAAAAACAAGGTATACACTGTACAAAAACAAAATACAAATTTTTCAAACCAATGGACAAGTTTTAATGGCATCTACATTGTGTTCATCTGAAATAAAAGGTTTTTGCTTTATAAAACTTGAAATTCAAAACGAAAAATATGAAAATACAAAAGTCTTAATTCTCTCGAATCTTTTCACAGATATTATTATTGGTCATGATTTTATGAAACAACATGAACGAATCGAAGTAACATTTGGAGGTTTAAGATCACCACTTTCCATTTGCTGTCTTGCTGAAGTAAAAATTGAGTCGCCATCTTTGTTTGCTAATCTAATAGAAAATTACCATCCTATAGCTATTAAATCCCGTAAACACTCTAACGATGACGAACATTTCATTACTCAAGAAGTGAGTAATTTGCTAATTTGCTTAAAGAAGGAATCATTGAAGAAAGTACATCTTGGAGAGCCCAAGGATTAGTAACCAAAAATGAAAGTCACAAACGTCGAATGGTTACTGATTATTCACAAACAATAAGCAGATTAACTCTCTTAGATGGTTATCCACTGCCTAATATTGAAACTTTAGTTGCTAAAATATCAAAATTTACAATATTTAGTACCATTGATTTAAAATCAGCTTACCATCAAATCAAGTGCCAATTCAGAAATCAGATAATCCATTTACAGTTTTTGAAGCAGGCGGTCGGCTTTATCAATTTAATCGTATTCCGTTTAGAGTTACTAATGGAGTTTCCTGTTTCCAAAGGGTGATTGATTCTATTATACAAAAAGAAAATCTACAAGGCGTTTTTGCCTATTTAGATGATGTAACAATTTGTGGTAAAGACCAAATGAATCACGACTCATATTTACAAAAATTTATTGATGCTGCTAAAAAATATGGACAGACATTGAAAAAAAATAAAGTTATAATAAAAATAATGAAATACTATGGATTTTAGATAGTGGTTGTACGGACCACATAATTAATGATGAAAACCTATTTGACAAATGTATGTTATTAAAAGAACCTGTAAATATTTATTTAGGCGATAATCGAATTGTAAAGGCAACAAAATTCGGTAATGTCAAAAGTTTTTTTAATGCATTTGGTAAAAAAAATTTGGTAGATATGAAAAATGTTTTCTATGTTAAAGATATGAAGTCAAATTTAATGTTACAGAAAACAATACAATAATTTATAAAGGAACGATAGCTAGAATAATAAATTGATCATGAAAATAAAGCAACAGCTGTAGCGGTAAAAAATAATGGTTTACATTTTATGAAAAGTAAGTTGAATAATTAGGTTTCTTGTGTAAATATTGCAAATAAGAATACAAATAATATGAGTGAAAAACAAAAATGGCATCGTTTGTTAGGCCATGTAAATTTTACATACTTAGATGTATTGTTGTCAAATCAACTACTAAATGGTATTCCAAGGGAATTTGAATCTAAGTTTATGAAATGTAAAACTTGTATAGAAAATAAAATGAGTACCTAATGTACCATTCGGAAATAATAGAGAAAGGACCAAAGAAATTTTAGAAATTATTCATGTTTGTGGACCTTTCAAAACTACAGGAGTTCAAGGTGAAAAATACTTCATTTCTTTTATTGACGATTACAGTAAAATTTATAAAGTGTATGTAATAGAAGAAGTATGTGATTGTTTGATTGAGTATGTGAATGAATGTGAAAATCTGACAGGAAAAAAGGTGAAATTCTTGAGATGTGATAATGGAACAGAATATTTGAATCGGAAAATATTTACTTTTGCCAAAGAAAAAGGTATAGTTATTAATAATTGTCCGGCTTATGTACATGAATTAAATGGAACCGCAGAACGTTCTAAAAGAACGATTATGAATATGTCACGTTGTTTATTGGATGAAGCAAATGTACATAAGAGATACTGGCCTGAAATAGTTTGCGCAGCAACTTATTTAAAGAAACGAACGTTAACCAACACGAATGAAAAAAAGACATCATTTGGAATATTTTTATAATACTATTTATTTGTTAATTTATGTTGAATTATTAATTTGTAGTAAATATAGACATCATTTAAAAAAAATTAAAGCTTTGTGGTCTGAAGAATTTAAGATGAAAGATCTTGGTAATAATAAAGATTACCTTGGAATTACTGTACATTTTGATATGCATCTTAATGAAATGAAATTATGTCAAACAAAATACATTGAATATTTAGCTAAAACATATAATATAGAAAATAGTAAATTATATCATACACCAATGGAAGTTAATTTAAAAATTATGAAGTATGATATTTGAAGGGCCGGGGGTGAAAATCTGACAAAATTTTGCATCTTGACATTATGGTTGAAACAATGGTATGTGGGACCAGTGAACGGTTATCAGTTCTAATTTTTCACAACATCTTAATAGATGGCGCCAAATTTGCGAGGTTGATTTGTGTGAAGTAACATTTATTTCATTTAAACAGTGGTAAGTGTCAAAGATGGCAGATAGTTCACGTGCGGCTTGTAGTTTTGGCGCACAAAAGCATAGTGAAAATATGTCTGAAAATAGCGAAAGTGACTTGTACGACTCTGACCAAGATCCAGAGTATAATCCTACAGATGTAGTGTTTGTGATGAACTTAATGTTTCCATGAAAAATGCTGAACTTATTAAAGACCAAGAGGCTATAAAGAAACTAAAAATGGACGAAGAATTACATCATAAAAAAGCAAAAGCTGGTCAGGACGCAATAAAAATGGCAAAAATAGAAGCCACTGAAAATAACGGTACTCATGCTATCACATTCGATCTTCAGCAGGCATTGCCAACGCCGAAACTTTCTACTGGACCAACATTTTACAAGAAAAAGTTGTTTTGTTACAATCTTAGCATTCATAGCTTGCATCCTTCCCAAGGTTATTTTTACATGTGGGATGAATCAACCGCTGGTAGAGGAGCTGATGAGATTGGAAGTTGTTTGTTGAAGCATTTTTCACAACACAATATAAAAGGTACAAAGCTAATTGCCATATCAGATAATTGCGGAGGCCAAAATAAAAATTGGTCTCTAGTGTCCGTATGGCTTCGCTTATTAACCCAAGGGATATTTCAAGAAATTTTACATGTATTTCCTCAAGTTGGCCATACAATGCTTCCTTCAGACCGGGGTTTTGCCTGTGTCGAAAACTATGTCAGAGCGCCCTGTCAATATATCTACACCCCCGAAGAATGGGAAACATTTTAAGATCCGCACAAAAGAAGACACCGTTTATTGTGCACAGAATGACTCAAAATGATTTATTGAAAATATCTGATGAGAGGTTTTTTTCAGCAGCCAAAGGCATCGGAATCAACAAGCATAAGAAATACTGTAAGAATTAAATTTTCATCAACACAACTTGATAACATTGAGATGTCCAATACATATTACGTTTACGTTTACCTCTGTTTCTTTAAAAAAAAGGGGGAGACCAACAAATTTAAAAGAGCTTTTTGTTCAAGATCTTGAAAAGAAATACAATTCGAAGCTACCAATAGATCAAGGAAAGCTGGAGCATGTTTTGTCTTGTCTCTGTTGGATTCCTTCTGTTCATCATCCATTTTATACGAACCTGCAATCAAAGTAGCCTACCATATTCATTCACAAGTTAGTTTAAGTTTAATATATATGTTTTAAGATGATATGTGTTTTTCAGAATAAATATTTTTTGTAAGTAAATAATGTTATCTGCATACTTTTTTCAAAATAAACTGAGTTTTTTCGAAACAAAAAAAGTCTATATTTACAGTCTTCATATCAGATGCTTAAGATATAATGCTAGTTACCAAATCCATTTAGAATACATTTCAAAAACTTAGAACTATTGAGAGATGATTTTCTAAACTTTTGAAAAGCTATATCTCAGAATTTCAAAAATGTTAGTTACCATTTTTTACGCCCGAGGCCTTCATTTGTGAACAAAATAAAAAATATAGAAATTCGATCAGTGCTTTATTATACATAAGCTCAGCTACAAGGCCTGATATAAGTTTCAGCTTGAATTATTTAAGTAGATTTCAAAATTGTTATAATGAAACACATTTTAAATATGCTTTACGAATTCTGAAATATTTATATTTGACTAAAGACTTGAAATTAATTTATATGAAAAATGTAAATGATATTGATTGTTATGTTGATCCACTACTGGATATGTGATTAGATTATTAATTTGGTAATGTAATATATTGGAAATCAAGAAAGCAAAAATCTGTAACAAAGGCCTCGACATTTGTAGAGTATGTAGCTTTGTCAGAAGCTGTGAGTGAATTAAAATTTGTAAAAGAATTATTAAACGTTTTTAATGTTCAATTAATAAAACCGATTAATATATACGCAGAAAATTCTGGTGCAATCAATATTGCAAAAAATCGAAATTTTACAAAGAACTCTAAGCATATAGAGGTTCATTATCATTACGTAAATGAATGTGTAAAAGAAGGATTAATTAATATCGTTAAAATTAATACAGCTGAAAATACTGCAGATATTTTTACTCTGTGTCGAGAAAAATTTCAAGGATTGTTAAATGTGTATTAATGTAAATGTAATAGGTACTAATATAACTGTAATATGCATGTAAGTATAATATAAATGTAAGGAGGCGTGTTGGGAAACATGTAATACATTTATATTGTACGCCACTGAGAATATATTATCAATTTTGTATACGGCGCACGAGCGCTTATTTTTGTAGCGAAGTTTAAGACTGTTAGTTAGTTAGTTTGTTAATTAGATTGGAAGTGCTTTGTTATCTTTATGGCAATAAAACCTTTTTTGCAAATATATAATGTATCTTCCCATCATTTAATAAACCACACACCGTAACAATACGATTTGATTCGAATGAGAAAAATCGCACACGATACAAAGATCATATTTTCAATCATATCAAAATTGCTCATTTTTGAACTTTTCACCTCCATCAATTTCCAGAATTGAAATTTAAAAGCCATATTATAATTCAAATTGGAGTAAACCCCTGATGATGACAATCATCAGTCAACTAACACAACATGTTGAATTTCTGATAAAACTTGTTAAAAGAAGACCAATTATGTTTGATCATATTATTAACTCCACATATCGTGGATTACTCCAACTGGTAAGTAGTTACATAAATTTAACTTACTTGTCCTTCAAAAAACGTAGTTCTTCCATGTTTCATGATAAATGAACACTCATTACAATAAGGGAGTCTACTACTTCGTGCACCACCTTGGCTACAGTGCGTTGTGAAACAGCATGGTTCATATTTTTGGCCGAGTCCCACTGATAACTACCACTTGCAAAAATCCTTCATGTGGTCAAAACCTTGAAAAAAATAATTAAGTAATTAGGTGGAATGTATTAATTTGTTGAGAAGACTAGTAGGTAATGTTTTCAAAGTTTGTGATTTATACTTATATCAGAGATATGATGTAAGGTAATTAGGTCATATACTATTCTACCCATAAATGTTTATTTAACTAAACTAGACAAAACATTGTCTTACTGCTTTTGCTGCGCCGTTAGGAATCATGTTTTATTAAGCTAATGTACATCTTCAATCATAAATGCTTACAGCCTTATTAATAATAAAGACAATAACACCATACTAACTAATGGTTACTAAGAGCGTACTTATAGCATGTTAAAATAATGTTAAATGTATTTATTAATATGTTTTTTCGCTAGTTTGATTTTAAAGTCATGTTAGAATAATCTAAATTTATTATTAATAAGTTAAGCTGTTAGTGTTTACACACATGAATAATGCCTTTTTTCCTCAGTTAATGGCACTGGCTATTGCCAACTGGCCAAATCTTCGTATCTTGTAAATTATATGCTTTGCCAATTTTCCTAGTTTTTTTTACTGAGACACTAGGGAAAATTTTCATTACCGGAGGATCTCCCGGATAGGTAGACATACACTGGTGTTAATCCTTCGATGAGTAAACATAAGAGTGGTAAATACAGATTTTTTCTACATTTACAGTTTTGGACTAACTGATGGAAGAGTTTGTTGATGTGTAAGATATTGTTAGGACACTCTTAGATTACATATTTTAGGTTTCCTATAGTACCACATGTACAGTCTGGACTATTTATATATTTTTCAAAAATAAGATGATTTTGAGCAGCACTATGGTTTGAGCCATGGATATATAATCTCCATACTTTGATCAATGAACATCCATCTCCCATAGTTTTGTTGTACTTACTTTTCTCGTTATGCTTAGCGCCGATATTCTAGAAGAATGTGTTGGGGCTTCAGAAGACTAATTAGTCATAAATAATAGACAAAACATTCCTCCAAGTATTAATATATTCGTGTACTAAACTAAAAACCAAAAAGAGTATTACATTAAAAGTAAAAGTACTATTTCAGGAATATATGTCCAAAAGAACTCAAAAACCATCAAATATATCAAATAACGTCACTACTATTGTAAATAAATACATACAAAAAAACTAGTAAAGTATCTTAATATAATTCTGAGGTCAGACATTCTGACATTCTATATAACAATATTGAAAGTTCAACTGCTCATAGAGATGAAATAATGGCAGAGGTTTTACAGTTTCAACCCCCAATACTATTATTCAGCGAAAGTAAGACTACAGTAGACACAGAAGACTGCGAGTTTAATCTACGCGACTATAAAACAGTAAGATGCAATTTTCAAGTTCACAACAATCGGGAGGAGTTATAATTAATGTTAAGTCTAATTTTAACCTTTCCACTTATAAACAAACAATATGTGTTGGAGACTAACTATTAGTGCACAATAATAAAAATTAAGTTGAATAATGTAAACATGTTGGTTGGTTAACTCCCCTAGTGCTAGTCATTAAATCTTTCTTGAAAATTTTAAAAACATTTGTGAAGATTTGTCAAGATCTAATCTCAAATACATTTTAGCAGGTGATTTTAATATCAATTTAGTGAAAGATGATTTGTATTGAACTCAGTTCAACTACTCGCTAAATATTTATGGGATTAACCAAAATGTAAAAGAAAGTACTAGAATTACGAATACTAGTGAGAGCTTAATTTACTATGTTCTTAGTCACTTTGACCTTCAATCAGCAGTTCATTATGTATGTACTCAAATTGACTGTGAATTGGCATTGCAGCTAACCAATACTAAGTGAACACAATCTATAAATAGGAGGGAGTATATTGTAGCCATGTTCCTGGATTTGAGAAGAGCATTTGAAACAATCAGAATATTTTAATAAAAAAACTAGAAGCTGATGGTATAAAAGGAACAGTACTGAGTTGGTTTCAAAATTTTCTGTAGGGTAGGCGGCAAATTACCAAAGTTGATAGTGCCTTTTTAAATTTTGTAATGGTGTCTCTTAGGGAAGCGATTAAGATGTGTATTTTTCCTAATCTATATTAATGATATAAACTATGATCAAAATTGTGATTGTGATTTGCTGACATTACATTGTTGTCTAGCTCCCATAAAAACTTGCTTGTAGCAGTTAAATAAACTGAACTCATCTTTACAACAAGTAGAAAACTATTTAAATAGTAATAGACTAAAATTAAATGTAATAAAAACTAAAGCTATGATATTAACAACTAAATATAAATATGTTCACTAATGAAATTTATATATTAATAATGAAAAAATTTGGACTAAATAACATAGGGTTCATGTGAAACAGTAATCTATCATTTGGGGCACATTACGACTATATAATTAAAAAAATTAGGAAAAAATCATGTTTTTCACTTGAATTTCAACTCACCTGTCTGTTGCAGCAAAAGTGACAATACTATTATACCTACAACCATTTTTCAATTATTGCAATACCTTGCTATTTGGCTTGGATAAAATTAAAATAATGGCCATGCAAAAGCTGTAAACCATGAGAGTGATTTTGAAGTGCAGCCAATATATCAGCATTTCCTTCATGCTTGATGCATTGCAGTGTTCATCAGAAGAGGAGAGGTTGTACATAGTAACAGTGACATTTATTTTTAAAATCATCAACAAATTGCTACCAAGTTATTTCTCCATATTTAAAACATTAAGAGGTACCTAATGTACATAATTGTATCACTAGAAAAAAGGGATAATTTCCAAGTGCCCAGATACAATTTGTCTAGTAATATAAACGTTGATAAATTGTTAAGTAGAATATATTGTGTGAGCAGCGGATTTAAGAGCTGTATCCCAAGGCAGCAATTGAAAAATTAAAACTAAAACCAACCAAACACGTTGACCCTCCTGAAAGATAACCTCAAATTATGGAATGTGATATATGCGAACAAAATAAAGTAGCAGTATACAAATGTGATCATTGCAAATCCCGAAATTGCAAACAATGTGGCCAATTAACATCATCAGAAGTAAAAGTGTTAGAATTGAACTCGAGAGTAATGAAATTCTACTGCGTGGAATGTAGGGAAACAGAAATGAAGGTAATGTTACAAGAGGTGATAAAAAGTAAAAATGAGGTCATTACAACTAAAGATGAACTGATTGAATCAAAGGAGCAATTAATTGAGAGTTTAGAGAGGAGCAAATTAACACGTTAAAGAAAGATATTAATGAAAACAAAGATCATCGAAATCAAGTAAAGGAAAATACTTAAAGTTTTAGTAGAAATTTATTAAGGATGGTGAAGTAGCAGTAAGTTGTGAAAATAAAGAAGATTTAATTAATGTATCCAGTAAAATGAAACAACAATTAGGCGCAGATTATGAAGTCAAAATACCTGAAAAGAAAAATCCTAAAATTAAAATAGTGAATATGGATGAAAAAATGTTAAATAATGAAGATGACTTTATAGAGAAGATTATTTTGCAAAATACTATAAATACAGCAGAACAAGAAAGAAAAGTGAAAATGATTAAGCACTATAAAAGCAAAAATGATAAGGTAACTGTAATTTTAGAAGTAGACTCAAATACATATGACCTATTACAATACAGAGAAAAATTATCTATAGGTTGGAAATCCTATAAATTTTTCGACAATATTAATGTTATTCGATGCTTTAAATGCTACAAATTTGGACATATGGCTAAAGACTGTAAATCCAATAAATATATCTGCCCGAAATGCTCAATTAATCATAAAAATGAAGAGTGTCAATCCCAAGAAAATACTTATAATCATCCTGCATATGACAAGAATTGTGATGCATATAAAAGAATATACAGAGAACTGGAACAAAAAATTAGTTATCCAAATATTTACCACTCAAATCAAAGATAGCAGTTAAAAGAAAAATTAATGTATGTAAATATACAAAGTTTTCTAGCTCATAAGATTGAACTTAAAGTAACGATAGAAAATTGGAAACCTGTGATACTCTGTTTAGCAGAGAGCCATGTAACAGATGACATTTATGATCATGAATTAGTTTTTGTTGGATACAAGAAAATTAATACAACATCACATAGTAGACACACTGGAGGAACCATGATATGCATTAAAGTAGGGATTCCTTCAAAAACTTTATTAAAAAAAATAATACCAAATAATCTGTGGGTAACAGGGGTGGAAATTATAATGAAAGAAAACAAATTTTTAATTTTTTATCTGTATCATTCACCTGCAGCAAGCAAATCAAACTTTTAAAATACTTAGAAGACCGTTTAGAAGAATTTTCAAACAAAGATGGAACATTTATTTGTATAGGTGATTTCAATATTGATATTTCTAAAACTACATAAGTACTACTCTGATAGAAGAGAAGAGAATCATAACAGAAAATGGGCTATATCAAAACGTAGTAGACTTTACCAGAACAACAACAAATACATCAAAAATTATGGACCTTTTGATCACAAATGATAAAAATTTTAAACCTCAAGTACACTTAACCCCAAAAATCACAGATCACACCATTATTACTGCAGACCTAGTTGAATATGAAAATGTAAATGACACTATAAAAGTCTATAGAGATTACAACAATTTTGATGATTTGAACTTTCAGTTAGATCTTATGGAAACAATGTGGAATAGAAATTGTACAAACATAGACATAATATCAACTATACTTGTTCAAAATCTTCTAGAAGTGTTAGACAAACATGCTACAAAAAGGAAAAAAAATATTAAGAAAGAATGGTCAAATAAACAATGGTGGACTGCAGATATAGAAAAAAATATAAAGAAAAGAGATGAATTATACCGCAAGGCCATGATAACAAAAATAATCATGACTTTAACCAATATAGAGAACAACGAAATAGGGTAGTAAATATAATCAGACAACAAAAAAAGAGATATTATAATATAAAAATTGATATGAATAAAGGAGATGCAAAGGTAATGTGGAAAACCATAAAGAAATTAGTGGGAGGGAAAAGTAGAAGAACCACTACAAATATTTCATTTAATGGAAAAGTCTATAGAGACGAGGAAACCATAGCAGAAGAATTCAACAAATATTTTATACAAAGTATTGAAACCATAACAACCAAGGTTAGTGATGATGACATAAAAAAAAGTCATAGAAGGTGTAGAATGCTGCAGCACAAAAATGGACAAATTTAAATGTATATCATTATCAGAACTAAGAAATGTGGTAAAAAATATTAAGAAAAAAACAGCAGTGTAGATGGAATAACAACAAATATACTACAAAAAGCATTTGAAGCAATAGGTGGAACAAAGAAGTGGGTCACCCACAAATCTCTGAAATGGTGGAGGAACTCACCAGGACAGAGGCAAGCGAAACAGTTCATATTAGAACACTCGCCAAAACCTACAGCAGATCTGATGGCCAAATACAGGAAAACTGTCAAAGCTGTAGTGGGTCTGTTAACAGGGCACTGTAAGCTCAATAGGCATTTAAAGCTGATGGGATTGACAAACGAAAATATGTGCAGGTTTTGTCACCTAGAAGAAGAAACGGCAGAACACATTCTATGTCAGTGCGATAGCCTGGCAAATGTGCGGTTTTTTGCATTAGACGAAGAAAAGCCATTGGCAGGCAAGGCAAGGCAAGGTTCAGTCTCCATGCTAATAGACTTTTTAAAAAGAGTCAGGCTGGAGAATGTAATCTGGAGTTTGAGAGGACCACAATAGATCTGAAAAGGTCGCAGTGGATTAGGCCAAAAGCCACCTCATAAAATCTATCTATCTATCTAATAGGTGATAGGTTTCTAGATGTAATAAATAGTAGTCTCGAATATGGAGATTTTCCTCAAGATTGGAAAAAATCTACAGTAAATCCATTAGAACAAAAAGTAAACACAACACTATGTGAAGAATTCCGACCTATAAATATGGTTCCTATGTATGAAAAACTGCTGGAATTAATTGTGAACAATCAGTTTATAAACTACTTTGAAAGTAACAATGCCCTCACTATTTACCAGGCTGGATTTCGAAAAAACAACTCTTGTGAAACTGCATTACAAACAATATTAATGAATTGGAAAAGTGCTTTGAACCAAAAAAAATAATTGGAGTGATATTTCTGGATTTTAGACGAGCGTTTGAAACCATTGATCGTCTTTTACTTTTAGAAACATTGAATAAATTTTATAGTGTGCAGGATACAGTGCAAAGGTGGTTTAAAAACTTCCTCTCAAAGAGGTCACTGGAAACAAAATATGGGAATTCTATTTCAACGCAGAAAGAAAATGTGTTTGGTGTGCCACAAGGGACAGTGTTGGGTCCCAACCTATTTATTGTGTATATTAATATTGTTCTCAAATTAAAAAAATGTAGCATTCAACTATTCGCTGATGATATACTACTATACTTTGTAGGTGAAGATGTTGAAACTGTAATTAAAGCTATAAATGAAGAATTGAAGGGTATTTTTGATTGGGAGACAAAAAATGGTTCAAGCTTAAGCACTGAAAAAACAAAATTCATGATGATTAAAAATAAATTTAGCTCTATACAAACCAAAACAAATTCAGGAATTTTTATAAACAATCAAAACATTGAACAAGCAGTGCAATGTAAATATTTAGGTGTTATCATTGACGAAAATTTAACATTCTCTTATTATGCTCAATATATAACCAAAAAAGTAGCAAGAAAAGTAAATTGGTTAGGTCGATTAAGTGTGTATCTTAGCGAATGGGCAAAATTGAATATATATAAAATAATTATACTCCCTCATTTCAATTACTGTTCATCAATACTGTTTCTATTAAACAACACAGAACTTAATATATTACAAAAGAAACAAAACCAAGCTATGTGGTATATAACAAACAGTAATCGATATACAAATATAAACAGGATATTAGTGGCTACTGGCTTCTTAGCAGTGAAACAAATTATTTTTTTAAATACAATGACTCTCATATATAAAATAAAACATGGTTTATGTGTTGAACACTTATTAAGACATATAAGATACAATACAGATGTCCACAATTATGCCACTCGCACAAGACAGGACTTTTATGTTTCTTCTGTAAGTACATCTCATTGTCAAAATGTTTTTCATACTGGACTTATAAGATTTAATAGTTTGCCACAAGTCATAAAAAGTTTAAGAACTATCCAAGTTTTTAAAAAGAAATGTACTCTATATTGTAAGGAAAATGTAAAGATTTAATGTACTTATTTGAAAAATGTCAATATGTCAAAAAAAATGATTTTGGTAATTTAGCTATATATGCTACTAATAAAGTTATTATTAGCTCAATGAGCTAGATGTATTGTTTCCATTACCTGTACTATGAATTGTAGGTATATTTTGTAATGTATTAGGTAGGTACTTCATACTGATATGTTAATATTTTAATTTTCAAGATTAGATTTTAAGTTTAAAAAGTATTTTATAAATGATTTATTATATTAAGATATTCCTAAATAAAGATTTGAATTGAACTTGAATAGGTTTCATTAGCCTATATAATTTCACAAACTGATTATCCAATAATTCCTCAAAGGGGTTTTGAAACGAAAGGTACACTATTTTCTCCATCCGCTAGGATTTCAGTATGTTCCAATCCATTTATAACATTTTTTTTATAAGAAAATTAAAGCCTGCCATTATTCACATTAGAACCCAAAACCGATTTTCATGTAAAATTCAATTTATTAAATTTCGTACATGAATTGTACTCGAGTAATCTCGAAAATACGACCCCTGTTCCAATTTATTGTATTCCTTAAAATGTATAATTTTACCTCATCTGCAGACTTGTTCTGTCCTGTTGCAGTTAAATAATTCAAAAACGAAGTCCTCCAAAACTTCCATTCAGCAGAAGAGTTCTGTACTTGATGTTGAAATCTGGCGGCAACTTCACCGGGCTGGCTACTTATTGCCATCATAAACTTGATGCCATTAAGGTTGACTTGCTTTTAAATTTAAGCTTGAAGACTACTTTGTGTTAGAAAATGTTTACTTCCACATTATGGAGGGTAATCTATGGTAATCTATGGTAGAAGGAAGAAGGAACATTCTGGAACATTCCGTAGATAAGCATGGTACATTCAACTTCAACAAATGACTAATGACAGACATGACATAAGAGATAAGTTCGGCTTGGTCAATAAGAGTGATTGAGAGCAGAGTAGAGATGGGTAACACCTAAAATTTTCGCGTGTTAACACTTCAACACACGCACATCTGTGTGTCAACACTTCGTGTTAACACAGTACGGCGCATGCACTATTTATAGCGCAGCACATGAAACACAACACATCATATGCATATCATCAGTCACAGATAAATCAGTTTACTTTTCTACCCTAAATGTCAACCACCACATTTACAAGAATAATCAGTTGCCTACGTTCACGTTCTCTATTATATTCACCCAATACGTGCTACAAAGCTCAACACATGAATGCAAACGAAACACGCAGCGACACAGTGCTGCCGAAGCTTCAACAAATAATATACCAAAACCAAACGTATTCTTTGGCTGCAGTGGCACACCGGCAAGGTCCAGCGCGCCCCACACCATAATATACTATATTCGAAATTCGAACGGAGTGTTCCAATCATATATAATCCTTTATCTATGGTTCCAATAGTGCCGGTGTGCTATGTGTGTCATATAAGATTAGAGAGATTAAACACGTCCTTATGCGTATACGTAAACGTAGGTTTTGAACTTTGCGCATGCGCAGCAATGGCTAATTTGCGTTCACGTACGCACGTGCTCCGTAAGCTTACGTATCTTTGCGTACAGACTAAACGTTATTCGTATCAAGCCGAATACGCCAATCGGGACTAATCGGGATCATATAGATATATAGGATTGGAAAGGTAACAGTGCTAGGTAACAATAACAAAACAAATAGGCAATCCAACGACCTGTAAAATAAATTCAATATGGCGCCTGGTTGGCAAACAATTGCTTAATACGTTTGTTTACTTGTTCAGTTTTGTTAATTGTTGAAGCTTTTTTGAAGTATTTGGGTATAATTACCTTTGGTTTCATTCAGATTTATAGAAAATAGTGAGACCTAAGTTCAGTTTTGAAAAAAAATGCCAGTAACGTGTATTGTGGTGGGTTGTGGAAGCCGTGCAGATTGGGACCATTTGCTTAGTTTTTTTCGCATTCCCACATTGAAAAACTTTGTACATTGCCCACATATAAACGATTTATCAAGGAAAAGGAGGGATATGTGGTTAGCAGCCATCAAGAGGGAAGATCTAACACTTGAAACTCCTTGAAACAACTAACGATTACTTCAATAATAATCAAAATGCAAAATAAACACCATTAAAACTTGCTGTATATAGCTACCTTGCTATGGCTTAAAAGCTTTGTTTGCCAACCAGGCGCCATCTTGACAGTTGAAAAGTCACGTGGTTTGGATTCCCTAATAATCGACATAACCAAAACAATACTATTTCCTTGGTTTAAATAAAATGAAATAATTAAGGCTCTGCATAAAAATAAAATAAGATTTTCGCCAGAAGATGATTTACAGTTGTTACGGGAAGGTGTTTATCAAATTGACAGAGCTTCTGTGCTTTACTTTTTTCTTAAGTAGTCATTTGATTTTCTTTATGCTTTATTTTGATAGACAGAATCAAATAAGGTTAATTGATTTTAGGTTTTCTTTTTTTAGTTTATAATTTATACTCTAACGCAAGCCATACACCCACCTTCCACTGCATCCCGACCATCTGTAACAATTTGATTTGGTATTTCGAGGGCAGCAGCTATTCAAGGGATAACTTTTTTTCCAAAAGGAAATAATTCTCTGGATTCTTCTGTCATCACCCATATCACTATCAAGTTCTCCAATAGCGCCTGCTAAGAGCAGATCTTCCATTTTTGAATTGATAGTTGAACTGAATAAGCAACCATAACCCTAGAAACTTCAAACAAACAACAAACACTCGGCAGCCGGCGCAGCTGCTGAGATACGTTTTCTCTCACGTATTTTTGTGTTTAAACTGTGGCAAAGAATACAGTATATTCTGTGACTGTGGTCAAAGAATACACCAGTTGTTTGGTGTATTCTGTGACTGTGGTAGTTTACGCTACTGGTACGTACATAAATTGACGGTTACGTGTTCGTAAAACTTCACGTGAAAATGTACGTGTTTAATCAGGATCGTCTAAATGTAGCTCTCTACCAACGTTGCCAAGTGTAGTCCTAAACTAAAACGTTTGTGTTTTGGAAAGTAAAAATATTTTAATAATGATATTTATCACAGTTGATTAAAAAGCAATGTGTTAAGAAATCAATATTTGTCATTTTTAAAATTATGTTTAGCAAAACGTACTGAAAATTGTTCGAGTTTACAATACAGAATTATCATACAAAAAGGAAAACTCACGAATGCATAGATACATTTTCCCTAATCGAAAAATTGAATTGTGTAATTGACAGATTATTATAATAATTTTCAATAATAACCTAACCAAAACCACCCTACCTTACCCCCTACCCTAATCCGAATCGAAAAATTGAATTGTGTAATTGACAGATTATTATAATAATTTTCAATAATAACCTAACCAAAACCACCCTACCTTACCCCCTACCCTAATCCGAATCGAAAAATAACCAAAACCACCCTACCTTACCCCCTACCCTAATCCGAATCGAAAAATTCTTCGTATTTTTAGTCAATTTTTGAAAAAAACAATAAGAAAATAAAAATAAAAATATCTTGACTCGGACACGACTCGAACCTGGTACCTCTGTGTTAGGAGCCCAGCACACTTACGCTGGGCTAATCTCTTCACACATTAATGATATCGTATAGAAGGTTAAAAGCTTTAGAACCGTCGCATGAAAGCCGAGCGCCACCGGAGATACTCGATGGCGCCCTTTCAGTTTAGGACTACACTTGGCAACGTTGGTAGAGAGCTACATTTAGACGCTCATGTTTAATCTCTCTAGTGTCAACACATTATACTGTAGGTGGGTTCGATTTGGTCATACGGTGCTGGAGCGGAGTAGGAGCGACGTATCAATCACTTGATTCCGGAGCGTTTGGAGTGAGAAAGTCTATCACTTCTTTTACTTTTATAATTTATTTAGTTTGTTGTTCCAGTTTTTTATCATTTTTAAGACCAAAGCTAAAAAAACTTAATAATAATATTTTTATAGTTTGTTTAAATAATTTGCTTAGTTTGTTGTTGGTAAGTACAACCTTATTATAATTATATCTTAAATGGTATGTGATAAGTATTGTTCGAGTCCGTTTAGGGCGTATTTTACAATACCAGAAGAATTGACAGGAGAATTAAACATTATTTAACGTTTTGCTTTTGAATAATATGCCGATTATATAAAAAAAAACAATAACAAACCCTAAAAATTAGAGGAAAGTTTGTAACACGCATGTCCACTCCGATCGTGCCACCTTCTCGAGGTAGGGCTTTAGGAGTGAACTCCGTTCCCTCTGAAATCACAAAAACGAACGCGGGGTGCACGGCACTTTTCGCTCCAAAGGGGCATCTCGATCGATATTGGAGCGAAAAGAGCTTATGGAGTGAACAGAGTGTGCAAATCGAACACGAGCGTCTCGCGACAGTAAGAATTTGGCTGTCCCGCACTTGCGCACTTTGAGATCTTTAAATTCACATGTTCCTATCGTGCGACGTTGCCGGTTCCATTGTAGACAGGAAACCTTGGGGAGGGCATTCTTTCAAGATTTTTGTTATTTTTTGGATAGGTAACTAAAAGTCTATGACGATCTCGTACATAAATACTCACCTTCACTTTGGAAATGCTACAGGAAATAATGCTTGATGTCTTACGTCATCTTTCCTGATTTCGATTCTATTAGGTATAGATAGGTTTAGTAGGTACAATGTATTATTTTTAGGCTTTCAATTTTGGAAAAATTACACATTTTAACCTTCTCGTAAAATATCAGTCATCTCAAAGTGATGACGTAGATATTCACCTGAAATGAATTAAACGATACGAGGAATTTGAAAAGTATAATTTTTTCTGAGCTTCAAACTTGTTTGGAAATATTCTTCACATTTCTCGACACTATTAAGGCATTATTAAAATGTACCTATTTTTAATGCATTAGAAATCATGTACCTATTTTTAGTTTCCACAATATCAGGTCAGTTTAAATGTTCCTAACATAAGTTAGAGTTTTACCATGTAAAATCCTAGTCATCGTTACAAAAAACACACTGTATAATACTTACCTAGTTATTTAAAACTGTGGTCAGTTTACAATAACAAATTTTTATTTAAGATTTTCAATTATGTTTGTTGAAACATTGAAAGAACACAAATTGTTAATGCAATATTTTATAAATAATACTATATTACAATTACATTCAGATTCATCCTCAGCATATAACGTGTACCTATAATAGTTAAAAAAATGCTTCTCGTCGTCAAGAAACACCACGACAACACAACTTGAATAAGTGAAAATGTACAACGTCGCACGATAGGAATATATCTGTGAGGAAAATGTAAATTTATAAATCTCAAAGTGCGCAAGTGCGTGAAAGCCAAATTCTTACTGTCGTGAGACGTTCGTAAATCGAACCCACCTGTGTCAACACAAAAGTGCCGCACCGCACAGTGTTACCCGTCTCTAGAGCAGAGAGAGAACGGAGTATGGAGTGGTGTCACGTCTATGGTGTCACGCCTAGTAAGAAAGACAACACCTAAAGTGGTATCGCCAGAGACATCGCTTTTGTATTTTCCAAACGACTTGAGACCAAAGACAATCTTGAGACCACGGAATAGTAATTTACGTTACAAGACCGGAAAGTAGTGTTTTTCAGGTCGAGACAAGCAGATTCCAGGGCGAGCCGTAGGCGAGTCCTGGAAGCTTGGAGATTTCCGGGTGCGTGACGTACAATAGTTTTTTTAAGACAGACACTTCGATATACATTTAATTCTTTATCGGATGATTCAAAATCTGAATTCATATTATTGTTAAATTTGCGCACTCGCGAAATAACTTTGACATAAACGACAAATTAAAAATCAACGAACTGTCATCACTCGACAATATAAAGAAACGTTGTTGTCATAGTAACGAAATCAAGGTAGTTTGTATTTGTATTATAAAGTGAATAAACCAGCAAGAGAAATGAGATCAGTGGACTGTAGTTGAATAATAACAATTGCAGCCAGTTCATCAATTATTCACATTAGTTGATTGAAAAGATGTTTCGAATGACCACCCCTTAATAGGGGAAAATAGGAATCAGAAATGCAATAAAATACAATTAATCAAACGTATATAATTATGTCTCTCAAAGAGATAACATAAACAATAAGTATGCTTTACAACAGGTACAAACAATGGTATTACATATACTAGTCAAAACACAAGCTGAGGGTTTAAGAAAGATTCTCCCATATTCAAAGTCCGAGTTCTGAGATTTGGCAACCTTTAATCGTAAAAACGAGGGAAACGATGTCCGTTGAACATTGCGGTTATAATTATATTAATTACTAAACTGTCACCTTACCAGTCCCCAGATGATATAACATATAATCTTACATAAGTATTTTACTTTATAATACACTATCACTGACTATTTAACAAGCCTAGCGGCATGAAGATATTTACGCCCTTTTTGAACGGAACACTGGACGACCCAAACTCTTTCGTTGACTCTGAACAAGTCAGTTAACGATATCTGGACAACAACCGAAAGAGGGGGGAAATTTTGATGCGGAAATCTGGTAATAAGAACGCGCGAAATTATTTGAATTTGAAAAAGAACACATGGTGTTAAATGGATTTTACTTTTTCCGGTCCTTCGACCGGAAAAAGCTTTTGCCGGTCCTTCACGTCCATTTTCCGGTCTTGATCGGCATAATGTTATATTTTCTGGACGAAAAATTGTACAGGAAGTGTATATTTTCTGGTCTTAAAAAAAGTAATATTTTCACAGGCTGTTTAATGCAGATGAAATCTTAACCTTTGACTCTAGACAGCAAACTCCTGTGGAACAAACACGAGAAGAAGATTACTTACAAAGCAAAAATGGTGTGCAGGAACCTGGCAGGGAGAAACTGGGGTTGTAACCCAAAAATCCTGAGCTGGATGTACACTGCCATAGTGAGACCAATTATCACTTATGGAGCCATTGCGTGGAGTAGTAGAACTAGCCTCTTGACGACGAGAGAAAACCTTTCCAAAATTCAAAGACTAGCCAGTATATGCATAACAGGAGGAATGAGTACATGTCCAACGGCAGCAATGGAAGTGATTCTCAACCTCACACCATTACATATGGTGGTGGAGAGTGTTGCAGAAAGAACAAGATACAGACTAAGTAGAAAGGGGATCATTAAAAAGAAAACCACCTCTTCACTTCTTAGAAATCGGACAACCTGGGACATGCCACAAGATGGTATGATGAAAAAGTATAACTTTTCAAAGAAATTCGTTACGGAATTAAGCAACAAGAAGGAATGGGATCCAAATACCATTACCAGACTTGGAAAGAATGCCATTCAATGGTACACAGACGGCTCAAAACCAATAGAAGGAACTGGGATAGGAGTGTACGGGCCCGGCACCAAACACTCTGAAAGATTGGGAAAAACCCCAAGTATATTTCAAGCGGAAATTCACGCAATAAGAAAGTGTGCCCAGTTCAATATTGACAAAGGATATAGAAGCCAAAGGATTATCATAATGTCTGATAGTCAAGCAGCCATTAAAGCGCTGAGTTCTTGTGTAATCAGTTCCAAAATGGTGTGGGAATGCCTAGGCAAACTTAATGAACTAGGCGAGAACAATATAGTCACCTTACTGTGGATTCCAGGACACACTGGAATAGAAGGAAACGAAATAGCAGATGAACTAGCGAAGAGGGGACTGAAATACCCTTTTGGGGGCCGGAACCTTTTTGCGGAATCAGCTCCAATGTAATATTGGAAGAAATAGGTAAAGCCGAAGAAAAGAGAAGATCTGACAATTGGAAAGATCTAGTAGGGCTTAGGCAATCAAAGATTCTTCTGGGTGACTACAACCTGTTGAGATCAAATATGAATACGTAAGTCAAAGCAAAACTGCACTAAGAGTTTTAACAGGAATCCTAACGGGACATTGTCGCCTGAATGAGCACCTTAAAAAGCTCAAAATAGTGGAGGAAGAAGATTGTAGGTTTTGTGGAATGGAAGAAGAATCCTCCATCCACATACTTGCGAACTGCACAGCAATTCAGAATCCTAGGGCACAGCACCTGGGAGACTACTGGATAGAAGAGGGACAGTTACCTAAGTTGAAGCCTGCAGATATCCTAAAATTCCTCGGGGAAATAGGACTAAAGGAGCTACTAGTCTCTGAGACTTTCCCCAGGAACTAAGTAGAAGTAAGGGGGTACAATAGATCTTTTAGGTCTCAGTGAATGTTACCCCAAAATACATACATACATACATACATCCAACAGTCTGCCATAGTTCAGAAGTCATAGCCATAGATAACCGCCATAGCTACCTGTTCAAATTGCATAGTACAATTTCAACTGAGAAACCCCAAAAATATAATAATAAATTCTGTATGCAAACCACGCCGCCACTGGAGCGTCCGTTTTCCAATGTAAATCCGCTTAACCCCTTCTCAAAAATATAATTCCAGCCCGTGTCGCTCAAAACATACATCGTGTCGTGTCAGCAAAAAAGAAGCTGAACCGATACAGGTGTCCAAAACCAGTACACTGGAAATTTCGCGAACGGCCAATGAGGGCCAATTCTCTCTCTCCGATACCCCCTGACGTCACTCGTCATATAAATATGAAATGCACCCTAAAACGCCGGTCATTCTCTACTTTTATTTACTTAGGTTATTTTAATGAAGATGATTCCGTGGGTGATTATTAGTGTGGTTTCACCCATCGTAACGTGGTTTAAGTAATTTGCTCCCTTTTTTTGTATCCTGTGCTTGTGGATTTTGTGCTATTCGCTACCCTACGTATTATTATTGGATCACTATGAGAAATTGCTAGACCGTAAATGTTCTACTATTGTGAAGCTATAAATACCCGATATGTGTGTGGAAATTAAACTGGTGAACATAGACATTGTGTTTTATTATAATCACACGTTAATTCTAAAGTGTCTCGACTAAAGTCTAGTCGACCCCAAACGGGAATGGGCATAATTACCCCACTTTCGTTCAGCTACCTATACAGCCAATATAAAAATAAAATTTTATGCAAGACAAAGACTGAATTTTTAAGTGGTGATGTGTGACTTCAAATTTGTCTGTTTATAAATATGTATTTTGGTATTATCTGTATTTGAATGAAATACCTAGGTATTTTCTTATAGGGCATAAATTATCTAAATATATTACAAAATCATGTATGAAATGTGTCATTAGTACCTTAGTTGTACCTATACCTAATATATTTTGTATTGTTATTAAACAGATTTAAGATTATGTATAGAAATTTCAAAGTATCTGATATAGTTTGTACAACATACAACAGTGGGAAAAGTAATGCCTAGAAAAATAGCAGTTCTATGTTCTCCTTGTTGATTACTGGTTTGTTTATTTGAGGTCAAATTTGATAGTGGGTGTTTCTCTAAAATAAAATTGGTATCAAGGTATGTATTTTCTGTAATAATTTTTTTGTTTTGAAAATTGTTCGCTAGAACAGACATAATTCAATTGTAATGTAGTAAATAGTACACCAAACTTGGTGTATTCTTTGGTGAAACGTAATGCGTAACCAAAACCATAAATCTTATGCATTCTATAAAATTTCTTTTTCATTTTTCAATGTAAATGAGATTTAAAATTTTTAGGTCATTATATAATAGATAAAATTGTTTATACCATATAATTTTTAAATAAATATCACGTTTGGTCTTTTTATTTTATACTTTATACCATGCAACATGAAGCCATAACTTGAAAATTTGTATCAGTAGCGCATATATACAGATATGCAACCTACAAAACATAAAACAGCATGGTTGCCAGCTGTAATCGACTACTTGAGAATCATGGTATTTTTCTACATTGTTATTAAGATGCGATTGAATAACTTTGTAACGCGCATATCAAGATTCAAGAAGTAGAAGGGTGAATCGAATGATTATATTCCCTTTCCCTTCTTGAATAACTTAATGTGCATTACAAAGTATTGGATATTTTTCAAGAACTATTCTACTATTATTTCATCGAGAGCTGCATGCAATTTGTGGTAAATTTGACCACATAAACCAGGACGTCGAAGTCTATTTAATTGGTGAGCTAATCACTATACAGGATGTCCCGGTACTAATGGGAAAAAAGTCAGGAGCGTATAATCTGAGCCTAAATAATGTTAGTTCTTCATATAAACTTTTTCTATGCAGTCCCTCGTTTTCGAGTTATAGGCCTCCAAAGTTTTAATTTTATTTTTATTTTTTGTACTAGTTATTTGATCTTTATAAAATTTACGGCAAAGCTATAATGTACGTGTATGTTTATTTTGGAAAGGTAAACAGATTTACAGTAGTGCCTTGAAGCCAGGGACGGACTACTCGCAATGGTTAGTGATCCAAAAATTTTGCAGGGATGGCACACCCTGTATGAAGTTATCGAAATTGACTTCCCACACATTGAGCTAACGAAAATGTACTCTTTTGGGAATTCGATAAAATAAGCTGCTTGGCTAATATTTACAGTTTTATTAATGCACAACGTACCAATTCACGCATTCACCATTTTTATAAGTACACAACGAGGTAAAACTAACTTATTAATACGATGTCCAAGATTTACCTACAGTACTACAAAAAAATAATTTAACGGATAGCAGAAGATAAAAAACATTAACGACTTATTAATTCGAAAGTTCGTGAAAACGTGTTTTTACCGTTTATCAAGTAACCATAGGATAAGTTGTCAAACGTTGTGTAGAATAGTTCGTAGTCAGTATTGTCACTGGCTTCTCGAAACTGTTTAGATGCCAGAAGGCTTTATGCAGAACATTTTCCAAGTAGAGCATTGCCAGACAGACGAATGTTTGAGCGTATTGATCTCAAGATACGAGAAACAGGTATGAATAAGTAAATGTAATTTTCCATGTATACAAAACAAAATTTCAAATTTTAGGAAGTTTTTTGTCAAGAAAAGGTGGAGGAGAAGGTCCAGTACGAACCGTACGTATGTGGCAGTTGAACAAGACGTGTTAAATGTAGTTGAGACACCAATAATTTCATCACCATTTTATAATACTCTTTCCTCCACTTATTATTTTTGCGCATTCTTTTTAGGATTTCCTGCTCACTTTGGTCACCCGCTCAGGTTGAAAATTATCTCAACAGAATACTGTAAAAAGAACACAACAATTGTCTCGAAATCAGAGATAGATAGGAAACTGCGGACAGCGCCACCCTGCGGGTTTAGGAAATAACACCGACTAAAGATTTGGCGGAATGTTTAAAAGTTTCACTTCAAATCAATGTTCAGGTTAATTTTGAACATTCGATTAAGGAAAGCAAGTGTTATGAAATAGTATATTACGTAACAAAAGTTGTAAGTAACCCATTACGTACGAAGTGAAAAAGTTTACGCACGAAGCCACGCAGCGGCGAGTGCGGAATGGGATTACAACTCGTGTAACGTACTATACTTTTTCTACGGCCATCTATTTTCTTCTGAGTACTCATAATTTCATCTTTTTCACTAATAACAGACATATAATATGGATAATAGAAGAATGCTTCATGCAATTTGCCTCTTTCATAAAATTATTATCTTTAAAAGTCCTACTTATTTGCACCAAAAAATTTCTTTTCGAACTGATGTTCATAATTTAAATCTAAGATTTAATGGGTCTACTATCTCCACCAGTATTCAATACTGAACTATTTAGACGGTCCTTTCAATACCAAATATTTTTTTCTTATAACTCTGTTTCTGAAAACTTAAAAAAATTTAATAATTTAACTTTCAAAGCCAAGTTTAAAAATATATTACTCCAGAGGCAATCATAATTAATTGTCTTCTCTCCTACACTTGTTACACTTGTTGCACTTGTTAAATTAAATTTAAATATTCATATACCATGTATATTTACTCTTTTTTTATGGGTTGAGTGGAAGAACATTTTCGTAATGACACTAGACTAGATAGAAAAACTTAGATTTCTTTGTTGAATCAAATTGCAATCAAATTTTTATTTACGCACTACTTTATTTGGTTTATTTACATACTTTTAATCAATTGAAAAACATAAAAGCTCTTAGTGAAATACATTTTAGATTAAAAGAGTGATGCCCCTAAATGTCGGCAACACATTTTACAATTTCAAAAAAAATAATTCGGTGTTTCTTGATATGGGAAAAAACGTCATCTCATTTATGCTGTCAATTTTGGTAACAAATTATAGTATCCGAGCATTTTCTCAACTTTACCTATGAATATGACTTAGTGATGAAAAAGATGAAATCATGAGTACTCAGAAGAAAATAGATGGGCGTAGAAAAAGTATAGTACGTTACACGAGTTGTAATCCCATTACGCACTCGTGAAATTTACGCACTAGCCGCTGCGCGGCTTCGTGCGTATTGGGTTACTTACAACTCTTGTTACGTAATATACTATATTATTATTATATTCGTAGGTTAAGTTGACTATTTCACTAGAGTAAATTGATAACTGACAAAATTTGAAGGTTTTGAACTAGAAATTTTTTGTCTTGTCGCGGCAATTTTTTGACGTTCAATATATCAAATCTATGTGTATAAAATTCTGATTTTTTAGTTTTTCTCTCGTGAAATAGTCATGTCGAATACCACTCGATTAAAAATTTTGTAAGGTAAAATTTTTCTCTTGTCGTATTTAAGTTTGTTGCTTTTAGGTAATTTTGCTCATGACATTTAATCCAAAACCACTCGCCTGACGGCTCGTGGTTTTGTTAAAAATGTCATTCGCAAAATTGCCAAGCAACAAACTTTCATGACAATCGAAAAATTTTGCCGACAAAATTTTCACTCTCGTGGTATTATATATGAGAAAATGTTCGGATCCTATAACTTGTTACAAAAATTGACAGCATAAATGAGATGACGTTTATTTCCATATCAAGAAAAAGCGCATTATTTTTTTGAAATTGTATAATGTTGTCGACATTTAGGGGCATCACTCTTTTAACCTAAAATGTATTTCACTCATGCTAAGAGCTTTTATGGTTTTCAATTGATTGAAAGTATGTAAATAAACCAAATAAAGTAGTACGTAAATAAAAATTTGATTGCAATTTGATTCAACACAGAAATTTAAGGTTTTCTATCTAAACGCACGTGTATGGTATATTGTTAAATGTCACTTACAAGGAATGTTGTCAGTGCGATTTTTGACGTTTACAGAGATGGGCGTAGAAAAAGGAAATAAAACACTCCTACAATATATTTTTATTAACACTAAGTATAAAATTAAATAGGTACTTAAATTATATTCAAACATTTTAGTTTTTTCATGTGCAAGAATGTATAACATGAATGTTAGGATAAAGTTAATGGAATATTCTTTCGCTTACCACTTGATCTTTTGGAAAAATATGCATTTGGGCATCCTTGTTATAATTGTTACAACCATTAACGCAACAATTAAAAACCATGTCGAAAAAGTTCTCAATTAATAAGCTTTAAATTTCAAATAACAAAAAAATAGCGGATTTCAAATGAAAGAATAACACAAAAATTTTAACGCACGAATCAAACTACCAAACACAAATAATGAAATAAAAATAATACTAGATCGATTGATAAACGCTGGTACACAATGCGCAATCGCGGAGCTTTGTTTCGCCCTCTGGTGAGTTTAGGAAAAAAAAATGTTTAGTGAACTTACACGCTAATTGAAGTTACCAGTTATCTTTGAACGTTCGACCAAATGCTCCCATGTATTTCATGTGATGAGAGTGGATTTGTTATGTTCGAGCAGTATCTACGAAATCTTGAATGTTCGACTTGCAAACGAATGAATTTATCAGTCGTATCAGTCCCACATGGGAGTAAGCGAGTAGAGTCTTGCGCACAAATAAAGATCAAACATAACCTGTGGATATAGTGATCATTATACTTACTAAGTTTTTTGATAACTAATAATACTGAACAAAATGAACGCAGATGAAGCTTTTATGCATCGCCATCAAATAATTGATGATTTGCAAGATTCTGAGGAAATGGTGGAAGATACGACAAGAAGGTTTTCTGATACACAAAATGGAAATAAACACAAACTACATAATAATCATCTTCCTGTCACGTGCTTTTTACATTACTCTACACTACGCTTTATCTAAAAAATGACACATAAGATCTACAACGTTGTTCGCCACTGTGTTTGGAAGATATTGCTATTTGAATTTTCGAATACCGTTCGATTCGTGTGAATTCATTCGTACGAACAGAATCCTTCGACGTTCTCGCGAATAGTCGAACGTTCAAAAGATACGGGTCCAGCTCTGTTCAAAACGAGCGCTTAAAAAGAATACGCAAAATCATTCAAGTGAACAGTGCTCGAGAAGATTCTGTAAAAAGAGCACACCATATAGGTTATATGATAGGTGGGTTCGATTTGGTCATAGGGTGCTGTAGCGGTGTGAGAGCGGCGTATCAATCACGTGATACCGGAGCGTTTGGAGTGTGAAAGTCTATCTCGAACGCGTTATTTGAGAGTGTTTAAAAATAATGTAACTTCACTTCTTTTACTTTTATAATTTATTTATTATAATTATAGTTTGTTTAAATAATTTGCATAGTTTGTTGTTGGTAAGTACAGCCTTATTGTATCTTAAATGGTATGTAATAAGTATTATTCGAGTCCGTTTACAATACCAGAAGAATTAACAGGAGAGTTAAAAAGGAAAGTTAGTAACACGCATGTCCACTCCGATCGTGCCACCCTGTCGAGGTAAGGCTTTAGGAGTGAACTCCGTTCACTCTGAAATCACAAAAACGAACGCGGGGTGCGCCGCACTTTTCGCTCCAAAGGGACATCTCGAACGGTTTTGGAGCGAAAAGAGCTTACGGAGTGAAAAGAGTGTGCAAATCTAACCCACCTGATATCAACGATTATATACTAGGATATATACTAGGAAGGATAGTCTACTTTGACAAATTTATTTGTGTGCGATGTTGCAGCTATGACGTCACCACAGGACCTCGCTTATATTTAAATACATTGGTTTATACTTACTGAAAATGTGTTTCTATTGATTTTAATTAAAAATAAAGGTTGTTCGGCTTTAAAACGAATTACCTTTACCATATTAGAACACTATATTTGCTTTAAAAAAGAAAACACATTTTTTTTAGTTTTATTTTATTAATAATTATTGTATATCCTTACAAAAGAATACGAATATCGAAACAGTTTATATCTACAAAAGGAATTCATATAGTAATGTAGCTAGAAAATATTTATGTCATTTAAATTTTCTATATTGGAGCTAGTAAAACCAATTATTTCTTCAACAATGTTTCTATTAGTTTTTTTTTAGCTCTTTTTGCCCGAAGTGTCTCTTCACTCTCTTCAGAAGATTCAAGGGCTCTTTTTACTTTAACAGTGGGGACAGCGTGTCTTCTTCAAAATCTTGCGTAAAGGTAACTCTGAAAATAATGTAGGAATGAGTCTTAAGAAAAATTATTTATTTTTAATTAAATTATAATTAGAGAAAGCTGCAGATTTATAATTGTTTTGGAATAAACCATAAAATGCACTAAAAAATTGTATAGTACTTACTTAACAACTCATTCTGTAAGTCTCTTCCATAATCATTTAGTGTAAAGTGTTCAGAACAAATTGTAGACGTATCTACATTAAAATTATCTGTCCTTCTACAACGCCTAACCCATTCTTTGCGAATAGTGGAAGACACTAAATCGTTCCCTTTTGGGAAATAATGAAATATAACAGGAATGCCTTTCTTTTTACAAATAATTTGCTTGTTTTTGCACGTAGCAATAGCACATATTCTACCAGGCATGCCTTGACTAAAATAGAAAAAACAACCTTAAAATAATATTTCTACCAAGTCGTAAATCAATTTTACCTTGAATATAATAGTACAAAAACCAAGTTTTCAATTAAAATAAAACGAATTATGATTAAAAATCACTAAAACTTTACCAGAAACAGAAAAATTCTGACAATATAATAAATGTAAACGTAAACCACTATGTAAACAAACTGACTGTCTGCTATTTAGGTCCTACTGTGACGTAATAACGTATGCGCAATTGCGATCTTGTTTTCAAAATGCTTGAGAATAGGAACTAGTCCATCCTTAGTTAGTATATAATTATATAATCGTTGACCTGATATAATCCTTTATCTATGGTTATATAGAGACAACCGTGATGTTAATATGTTATATCTATGATTGAATTTTAAAATAGTTCCTAGATACCATAGAGTCTATGGTCACAGAATACATTGGCACCATAGATAACCAACTGATTGGCACGGAATATACAATACATATTCCGTGATATTGGTGTCACAGCACGCTGTGATTGGTGTATTCTTTGATTTTGATTGAAGCCCATGAAAATTGTTATAGCATTAAAATGAAGTTGATTTCCGGCAGAATAAAATTGAATTACAACAGAAGCTGGTAAGTTTTATTTATCAATATTATTATAATTGAGTTGACAAATTTTTTACCATGACTAGGACGAAAACAAGAAAAGTACAGCATCGTTTTATTATTTCCGACAAAAATTCACTTGATAATGCTTACATCCCTTTCAATTATTTAGTTGAAGGAATACTTTCCATTGAATGAATATTTATGGTCCATTTCATAAATCATTTTCTAACAATTTGAAATGTCCAAGCAAAAAATATCCACTGAATTGAATTTTATAGTAAGTAAATGCTGTAGCTGGCCTATCATATCAATATTGGATCTTGATTTCCCACTCCAAAAATCATTACCAATTGATTACACCAGTATGTTATCTGTGATGTAAAGTACTTGCTTCTCTACAAAGGTGGAACTTATAAAAGTAGCAAAGAGTGACTAAAGCCAGTTCCAGATTACTTAACAAAACATGTTAAATTAAATTACAAAGTTGTACAACAAATTTACCCCAAAATTGGAGATAATTACCATCATCAGGCTATAAAAGAAAAGAATGTGATGGGAACTAAATCTAAGGATACTGCAATATTAAAATAGGTACAAGTTGATTAAACATTTTGGAACAAATGTGAAAAAAGTTATATTTCAAAATAAATTAATGTGGATGAACAAATATTATTCATTATTGAATTATAAATTTAATATTTTCCAAAAAGGTTTAAGTATAATACTTATGTCAATTGAATTGAACTTTTTTGTGGATTCTAACACACGAACAACAAAAAAAGATTGTTATAATCAAATGGATTGCTGGTTATGTTCTTATAAATCACACAACTTATGTTTATCTATAAATTCTGGTACAAATTTGATCATTTAATAAAGAAACTTGTGTTTGCTCAGTGATGAAACTTTAAAATAAAACACTGCATATGTACTCTGTAACTTGATAGAGCAAAGAAAAGAAATTTCTTTCTATCGACAAATGCTACTCTCTATGACTTTTTCCTGTGAACTTCGGGCGAGCTCGGGTAGAAGTAAATACTTACTTGAAAACATTTTCAAATTTTTCACTCTGTGATGCTTTTGACATTTAGTTGCCAGTAATATCAATTATTTCAGTTTCTCAGATTTGTTTAAATGTCTTTTCATCCTACCATTCTATATAGAATGTTTAACTTTTTACCAATCTTTAAATACTGAGAGGATACATTTGTTTCATGACTAAGTATTATTGAACTCTAAGAATGTTGTACTCCTTGGTTGCGATGGCTAATCACTTGCTATGCACAGCGAGGGCCGTCGGTTCAATTCCTACCAAAATAGTTTTACTTTTAATTTTTTTAATGTTTTTACACTAATTATCATAGTTTGGCAGAATAATATAATAAAAATGTTATGTAAGTCAACCAGAAGGTAGATAGCGAAGTAGACGAAAAAACTATTACCTAAGTTTATTTAATCATATAGGTACCACCAATTTATTTAAAAAAATTACCTATTCATGTTTAATTAAAAATAAACAATATTCAGAACCTAATCATAATCAATATAAACAATGGCAAAACGGGATAAGTATGTATATAAAAACAGATAGAAAGACCTTTGTAGCCATTTCTATTTCTATCTGACGAATATTCACAAGGAATTATTCGAAAGTCTCCGAATAGACATACGGAGTAACCTTACAAGAAAGTTCCTTTCTATTCTGTTACAGAGTTCATGCGCTGATCTCATTAATTATTCTTATTTATTTTTAGCTGGGAGATTGAGAAAGCTCATTGCTTGGCAATAAATTAAACACAATCAATGGACTCATTCAACAAGATTAGTTGTACCTAGTAATATTGATGCTGTGCAATATAAACATATGACTTACCATGTGATTGATATATCTCTGGGCATTAGTATTCCAAGCAACAATGAGGTATTGCATTAAATCTCGCATATTCTGATAACTGTGCAAAAAATTGCTTCATAGGTGATACAAATCACTATTAGGATAAGCTAGATAAATTGTGACGCAATTGGTAAGTATGATATTTCCATCTGTATGTCTACATGTAATTTTTTTTCGTTATTTACCAAAGTCTCAATACTAATGAATGATTGTCCCATAACTATAAAACCACAGACTGATACCTTTAAAGTTGAAAATTTGTTATTTTTTGGTTTTGTTAATTTTCTTAATGTTAATTTTAATTATTACTTTGGTTTCCTTTGGATGATTTTGGCATTTCGCTTTCCATTGAGAAACTTTAAAAATATTTTGATGCAATGGATTTAAATATTTAGAATTGTAACTATAGAGTTTGATTAGTTATACAATGTGGCCACCTAAGTTGGCAGCATATGGGCAACTTTTTTATTAAAAACCGTTATCTTCATACAAAGTAATGCATGATCTCAAATCCGATATGCAACCATCATACATTGAAGTCATATATGAGGTGTAGGTATCAGAAAACATAAATTTTACCCAATACTAACAAACTTTTATTGTTATTGCTATTAAGATGATTTATTTGAAAGTAAATTAATGTTCAATAAACAGTTAACTCTTTTTTGTCATCAAAAATTTGATAACCTTCAAGCTTCACAAACTCCTGCACTGCAGCATTTTGATGGTGTTTTAAAATAATTTTTTATACATGAAAAAATTTTGTATTTTACATTAATTAATTGAAATACCTACAGTGCTTTATTAATAATTATGTCATAACTTCTTTGAAATGATTACAAAAACATTATGTAAAACAAATCTTGTTTCTATGACAAAATGATTTTAACAGGTTTATTATTATGTCGGTACTTGAAACCTGACTGGTTTCCATAGTAATTCTTTCCAAATGTTGGACTTTTGAAAATGATCTTTGTTGTATGTATGTATGTATGTCTTTTGGGGTAACATTCACTGAGACCTAAAAGATCTATTGTGCCCCCTTACTTCTACTTAGTTCCTGAGGAAAGTCTCGGAGACTAGTAGCTCCTTTAGTCCTATTTCCCCGAGGAATTTTAGGATATCTGCAGGCTTCAACTTAGGTAACTGTCCCTCTTCTATCCAGTAGTCTCCCAGGTGCTGTGCCCTAGGATTCTGAATTGCTGTGCAGTTCGCAAGTATGTGGATGGAGGATTCTTCTTCCATTCCACAAAACCTACAATCTTCTTCCTCCACTATTTTGAGCTTTTTAAGGTGCCCATTCAGGCGACAATGTCCCGTTAGGATTCCTGTTAAAACTCTTAGTGCAGTTTTGCTTTGACTTATGCATTCATTTGATCTCAACAGATTGTAGTCACCCAGAAGAATCTTTGATTGCCTAAGCCCTACTAGATCTTTCCAATTGTCAGATCTTCTCTTTTTTTCGGCTTTACCTATTTCTTCCAATATTACATTGGAGCTGATTCCGCAAAAAGGTTCCGGCCCCCAAAAGGGTATTTCACTCCCCCTCTTTGCTAGTTCATCTGCTATTTCGTTTCCTTCTATTCCAGTGTGTCCTGGAATCCACAGTAAGGTGACTATATTGTTCTCGCCTAGTTCATTAAGTTTGCCTAGGCATTCCCACACCATTTTGGAACTGATTACACAAGAACTCAGCGCTTTAATGGCTGCTTGACTATCAGACATTATGATAATCCTTTGCCTTCTATATCCTTTGTCAATATTGAACTGGGCACACTTTCTTATTGCGTGAATTTCCGCTTGAAAGATACTTGGGGTTTTTCCCAAGCTTTCAGAGTGTTTGGTGCCGGGCCCGTACACTCCTATCCCAGTTCCTTCTATTGCTTTTGAGCCGTCTGTGTACCATTGAATGGCATTCTTTCCAAGTCTGGTAATGGTAATGATCTTTGTTAGTATACCTCCCTTATTTTTCAAGTAACTTCAAAAAAATGGTTTCAATTGGGTGACCTAGCCGGCTAAAACACATTTGAATATCTTTGTGAACTTCAGTGAGCACATTGGTTTATTAACTGCATTTTATTGCTGGATTATAAACAATATTAATGTTGCCACACTCTTTTGAACATCACATAAAATTTTTAAGTAGGTAATCAAAAATAGATTTTCATTTAAAAATCATCCTGAAATTCCTACTTTTATCAGAAAAGTTATAAATGCTGTCCAAAATATCCTAGATGAAAATGGCCACCTCAGTCAAAATTGGTAAAAGCTGAACTTATTTCAATTTACCTACATGTAAATAAAAATGTACAAGCTGTACCATAGCTGTTACTTTTCATGTATTATGAGGGCATCAAGAAAATTAAACGAGTGAGTTCATGAAAAAATTGATAAATTGATCTAGGATCATGGATTGGGATTCTATAAAAAAAAACGATTATTCTATCTTTGAAACATCACACCAAATGTTCCACACTTGAAATATATATACAGTGGTGTAGCAATAACAAAACTGCAAGTTTTAAGAATAATTGGGAGAATACCATCTGGACCAGGTCCTTTAAAATAACCTATACTACACATTTTTTTCATAGATACTAGATCTTGAAATTGATAAATTACTAATACTAATATTTTTACAGGAAATTGCAGCAATTGTATTACATTGTTTTGCAGGATGAACTGTTTGGAAAAAGCTTGCAAATAAATTTGGAAGTTCAGCTCCCAACATACTATGTTGATGACCATAAAAATTTCAGAAGGTAAATTATTATATCTTCTATAAGTTCCTTGTGGCATTACTTATTGTTTTTTCTTATTTTCTTTGGGAATCAAATCACAATAACGTCGAAATAAAAAATAAAAAAACATTATTGTGGTTTGACTCCCAAAGAAAATAAGAAAAAATAGTAAATTATTATCTTTAAGTTTTGAGTTTATGAAATTCCAAAACTGCTTAATATTATTCTCAACAACTAGAGAAAGCTGTCAGTCTTCTATATATTCTTCGTAACAAATTCTTGATGCGATTTGGCACTCTGAGCGAAATTTAGTAGAGTTAATGAAATTCTCGTCAAAATATGAGCTAGTAAGAATTGCATTTCAAATATTTATTAACTCACCCTGTAACTATCAATATTTTTGGTCAAAAATTAGTCTAAAACTGATGCGTCAAGGATAAGGACTTTCCTAAACAAAATAAATGATCAATTTTGAAAAACCGTTACTTTTTAACCAAAATTGTCCTGTATCTCAAAAACCAGTCATAAGATTTATATGTACCTATGGACACTTTAGTTCAGGAGATAAAACTCTACAAAGTATACAAATTTCAAAAAAATTTACAAAGATGTATTAAAGTGTTTTTCGAAAAGCGTTAATAACGTGACATCAATTTAAACAAAATGAGTACAAACTTCAATTTTAACTGCCAAGTACAAACTTTATTTTTAAAGAATTTGTGACGCGTTTTTCACCTTCCTTTGGTGCCTACCAACTAGGCACGTCACTTTGTACACCCTCGATGCAAAATCTTCTAAAAGAAAAACTCGGGCGCCATATTTTTTTGTCGTGGTTTACTCCACGGCCCCTTGACCCTTAGCGTCAGTAGTTCCAGATAGCCTCAAGTGGAGGTTACGGAAAATTCCAGGGGTCTCGTTGAATACAATACTTCTAAATTCATTAACTGTATTGAATGGAAGAACTCATCAGGATTGTCCTGGAAACTTTACATTTTGTAGTACATTAGGATGTAGCGTTCTAGATCTAGTATGGTGCTCAAGTAGTCATCTTTCCTGCATAAAATCTCTAAAGGTCTTCAATACCGTTTATCTCTTGTATCATTTTCCAGTACAGCTAGAAATTATTACATTAAAATATCCAACTATAAGATCAAATACAGGGTGTCCCACTATAAAGTAACACATTTTGACGGCTTATTACTCGAGAATGGAAAAAGATATCGACGAGCAGTTTTCGCTAAACTTCTTATATTTCCTTCAAATTTTTATTGACATAGTTGCCAAATAAATATTTTTTTCCGAAAGCGCCGAAAAAAAATTACCATTTTTGAAACGAAATTATCGGTTTATTTTAAATACAACACCCTATATTTTTTAATACCATTTGAAAGTCCCTTTCTTCCCCTTTCTAAAAATGTATACATTATCGGCATATACTAAAGTTTTTATGGAAATATTTAATTTTTTATGAAACCATAAATTCCAAACGTAAATTACCACATTTTAACAGCTTGCAAGTCTCAAAAGTCGTCTAAAATTTTCGTAAGAAAGTTACTTTTGTTAATTAATGAAAGTGACCAGGATAAGATTCAGAGTCATTTTTGACAGAAATACGCCTATACACGAAAATCGATATTAACTTGGGTACAACAATTTACAGAATCGGGAAAACTAGAAAGAAAGAAAACATTTAAAACAAACATTTTTATTTACATATAAGAACAAGGAACCAAACATAACTTCATAAAACACATCAAAACAAAAAAAAATTATATTTAATAAATAAGTTGTTGCATTTACTATGTTATTTCTTAACTCCTGAAGGTTTTTAGGGATTGGATTATAGTAACTTTGTTACGAAAATTTTAGACGACTTTTGAGACTTGCAAATGGTGTCATAAAAAATTTAAACATTTCTAAGAATTTCAGTGAAAGCCGCTCATTAATCCCTTGTCTCATTTTCGAGTTATAACGTTTCCAAGCTGTTAAAATGTGATAATTTACGTTTGGAAGTTATTGACATGGTTTCATAAAAAATTAAATCTTTCCCTAAAAACTTGAGTATATGCCGATAATGTATAAATTTTAGGAAAGGGGAAGAAAGGGACTTTCAGATGGTATTAAAAAATATAGGGTGTTGTATTTAAAATAAACCGATAATTTCGTTTCAAAAATGGTAATTTTTTTTCGGCGCTTTCGGAAAAAAAATTCATTTGGCAACTATGTCAATAAAAATTTGAAGGAAATATAAGAAGTTTAGCGAAAACTGGTCGTCGATATCTTTTTCCATTCTCGAGTAATAAGCCGTCAAAATGTGTTACTTTATAGTGGGACACCCTGTAGCATGAATGCCACAAGTAGCAATGCATCATTGCAGTGGTCAAAACAACGCAGAGATAGATATTTTTGGACAATGCAACTGTCTAAAAGAGTAGGTGCGATGGATGGCAGTGTTGATGATATGAATGATAGTTTATGCTTGGCAATAACAGAAACTGCAAAAACTTTGGAAATGATTAAAACCAATAAACTTTATAACGTAAGTAAAAATAAACCGTGGTTTAATTCGGAATGCCAAAAAAAAATAATGCTGTTAAATGCTGTTTAGAGGCATGTCGTTCTGATAATTTTTCAGATCAGTCTAGAGCTGAATATGTTACATCGAAAAAAGAATATAAAAGAATTCTAAAATTGAATAAAATCCAGTATGAAAAAGGCATAATTGAAAAACTGACCAGGGCGAATAACAAAAAAATATTTTGGGACACAATAAAAACTTAAAAATGTTCATAAACGGTATTCCTTACCGAGGGATGCATGGGAAACGTATTTTGATTCTCTTAATCGGGAGAAATTTATTTCTGATATAACTTTTTTTGGTCTGCTACATCCACAGGTAGATACTAATATAGAACTTAATGAGATTTATGCTGCTCTGAGCTCATGTAAGAATGGCAAATCTCCAGGTGAAGACAGCATTTCGTTCGAGTTTCTTAAAAACCTACCTCAAAACTGGTATATGTATATACAGTTTGTTCGGTGGATCTTTTCCCATGCGTCATCATTCATATACAAACGCAATACATCAATACATTCAGTAACACGTAGGTCGTATATTGATAGTTTAATTAGAATGTGGCTAAAATGACGGTGAACGTTATTTATTATTGTATTGAAGCTGGTGTAATAAATATTTGCAAATATTTTATAGCCATTTAGCTATGTGCTACCTAAACTTTTAGTTTGAAAAAACTGTTAGTATTCCAGAGTTTTATGGGGCTATTCTGCAAACTTGCTATTAAGCAAATTTACTTGCATAAGAGTTAGTATTAATAACAACTTCTTCAGTAGAAACTTTGCAAATCAGAATTGTCCTGTTAGGGTTATGGCAGGCAACCATTACTATTGGGCCGTCCCACCCATACAGTTCAACAATGTAAAATAAAAATCTTTTGGGTTGTAAAAATAGATTCTGTGAGTAGAAAAGAGACATACTACAAAAAGTAGTATGTGAATAGTTTCATACATGGGAAAAGATTCACCGAACCAACTGTATGTTCGTTGTTTAACAGAGTTTTAGAGTCAGAATGTATACCAGCCTCGTGGGGCAATTTGTTATTTAGTATGCTACACAAAAAGGGTAATTTAGACGATCCAGTCAATTATAGACCTATAGCACTTGTAAACTGTGTTCTGTGTTGTTAAGCTCTTTACCCATATATTAAAAATGAGAATTGAAACATGGTCGGAGAATATCAATATTATCCCTGAATCACAAGCAGGATTTCGCAGGGGGCGTGGTTGCGTAGATAATATATTCACTCTTATGTCCACTATACAGATCTAGTTGAGATTGAAGAAAAGGAAAGTGTTTGTAGCCTTTATAGACTTCGGACGTGCATTAGATTCTGTAAATCATTTGTTACTATGGTAAATGCTATACGGCATAGGTATTAGCACTAAATTGATTAGAGTTATTAGTAATATCTACAACAGCGCAAATTATAAAGTTAAAGTTGATAGTGATGATTTTACAAAAGCATATGACATTGTCCAATAATATTTATTAGAATTGTGGCACAAACCAGACTTTCCTCTAAATAATTCATTAAGTACTTTTTAAACGGTAATTCTTACAAAATTAATCAGCAAGAAATGTGCACTATCTGTAACCTGCATCAAACAGAAACACTGGAACATATATTTCTAATTTGTCCAATATACAACTGTATAAGACCTTTAGAGTTTCGAAATTTCCATGGCATCAACGAGTAAATATTTTAGGGACAATTTTTTTTTCTTTAGTTAGGTATCTATTTGTATATTCATAAATTATTCTTTACAGCAATAGCGAGGTATTTTTAAGTTGAAATCATACAGGATTGTTATACTTTTAGTTATTATTCAGAATTGTACTTCTTGCATTATACATTTAATTTGTATTAGAGATGCAATAAACATTATTCTATTCCTTGAATACAATACTTCCATAACACTATAAGCACTTAGACGACTATGCTATGGGTTATTAATTAAGAAAACACTGTTTATGTCGATTTGTATATTACCATTGATTCAATATATTTATATACAGGGACAGTTTAAAAAAATATCAATATACAAAATAATAATTTCCAGAAATATTATAAATTAGATATTTCCGGTGGTTCCAGACAAAACAAATAAATATATATATATATACAGATTTCAACGGCGGCAAAAAAATATGTGCGGCATGCAAAACTTGCAGTACGTGCATAAACAATGGTAGGTGTAAGCAGGTTAGTTCAGTTACTTAATAACAGATAAAGCGGTATAAGCAATTTATTAGCAAACGGTGAGCAGATTTAACGGAATCTTAATGATAGAAACGATCAAGCGGGATATGAGGGAAAATACCACCAGATCAATAAAAAAAATATACTAATGAACCCAGACTAGATAGTCGAACAAGATGTGGCAACGGCCTCTTACTCGTCCGAAAATCTTTTTTTCTTTACAAAAAAAAAATACTTTTCAATTATATCTTATGACTGTTTGAAAGTTGGACAGCTTGTGGCAAAAGCCTCTTCTCTGCCCCACAATCAATTTAAATTTTGAAAATATTATATAACTGAGTAAAATTTACTGGTTTGGTAGTTAGGAAAACGAGTCGACCAATGGAACTGAAAACGGTGAGCTAAACTGGATAGTCAATCAACCTATGGCAACAGCCTCAGACTTGTTTGACTATCTTAAATTTACTAATAAAATTATTTAGAAATAAAAAATGCTATTGCAAATAACGTTACCGGCTGAAAGTTGGACAGCTTCTGGCAAAAGCCTCTTCTCTGTTTTTTCTCTCTTTCTCTGTTTTTAAATTTCAAATTATCGGAAAAATGAAAAAATAATCAAACCCGAACAAAAAGGTCTCTACTTTGGGTAGTTGGGGAAAACGGATTGACCACTAATAATGAATATGGTGAGCAAAATTTGATAGTCAATCAACCTATGGCAACAGCCTCAGACTTGTTTGATTATCTTGAATTTACTAATAAAATTATTTAAAAAAAATGAAACTCCAAAAAAACTTTACCGGCTGAAAGTTGGACAGCTTGTGGCAAAAGCCTCTTCTCTGCCCCGCAATCAGTTGTAAATTTCAAATTATCGGAAAAATTAATAATTAATAAAATATATTGGTCTCGGAAGAGAGGACAACGGGTAGGTACCCAAATAAAAGGACTACTGTGATTTAAAATAGATATTCAATCAACCTATGGCAACAGCCTCAGACTTGATTGAAAATATTAATTTGTCAATTAAAGCTACTAAAAAAACTAAACGAAGTTATAACCGGCTGAAAGTTGGACAGCTTGTGGCAAAGGTCTCTTCTCTGTCCCACGATCAGTTTTATTTTCAAATTATTGATCAAAGTTTTGAATATATTTCGGTAATTAGGACAGGACAAAGGGTATAAGAAATTAAATCTAAAAATAGAATCTAAAATCCACTTTAAACGGTATCTTATATGAAGCTTTCATTAACTAGTAAACTTTAAAAAAATTATAAAAGAAAACAATAAAGAAATTGAAAATAAATTTTTATCTACTGAAAAAAACCACTAAGTAGAATACTAATGAACGGAATACTGAAATTGTTAACGGAAATCAATTATATATTTTGAACTGAACAAAATATTTTCTTTGGATTTCCTAAAATAATTGAACCTTACTTATTTTGTTTCACACCGTGTTTTAATATTCAAATATTACTTACACTAGCATCTAGCAGGTCGGGCACTTGTAACACAAAACTAGGAAATCAGCGGTAGCAGAGACAAATTCGAAGACGAACGGTACTAGGTATATAAGTTTTCACTAAGTGTCTATTGCCACACACCACGGACAATATCCGTGCCTGTAATTTCCAAAATGGCCGCAATCAGTGGCTTTATCCGTGACTGTAATAGAGACACGGATAATGTCCGTGACTGTAATAGGGACACGGATAATGTCCGTGTCTGTAATTTTTATCCGTGACTGTAATAGGGACACGGATAATTTCCGTGTCTGTAATTTTTATCCGTGACTGTAATAGAGACACGGATAATGTCCGCGCCTGTCCCCTTAAATATTCATTTTATTCCGTTTTTAGTATTTGTTGTTAATTTGTATGGATTATTTTATTCAAACTCACTCACCCGGCGGGTGTAATTTAGGCGCTAACCATCCTTCTTTACCTGCCTGACCAAGAAGGGTAGATAATCCGACATGTATTTTCGCCGCTAAGAAGTGCAGGTAGGTCGAGTCATAAAATAACTCTTATCTTAATAAAATACGAAGGTGGTTTGGTAGGGGTAGGTTTGGTTGGGTTATTATTGAAAATTATTATAATTTATTCTTCAAAAACTGACTAAAAATACGAAGGTGGTTTGGTAGGGTTATTATTGAAAATTATAATAATTTACTTCACAAAAATATATCTTATTATAAATGCTGGTGATTTAATAAATAACTGTATTACATAAATCACGTACTTCAGTCGGTTGGCCAAAATACACATAGGATTAAAATGACCCTTCGGTCTTGGCGCCTAGTTTACATGTTGTAAAAAGTGCACGGATATTTCTAGAGATATTACAGTCACGGAAAATTTTAAGCCAGATGAGTCTGTGTCTCTATTACAGTCACGGATAAAACCACTGATTTCGGCCATTTTGAAATTAGAGGCATGGAAATATCCGTGGAGCGTGGCAATAGCAGCACCGAAGTTTTTAATACGAACGGTAATAATCGATATCTTCATTCTTCCCTACAGTTTTTGGTCATTAGCGAAATATTATTTACTTGCAGCAAAAAGTTTCTAATATACTGGACGGTTTTCGATTTAATTGAAATAGTTGATATACCGTATGTCCTCTAGTCTTTGAATTTTGAAAATGGAAATTAATAAAAAAATTTATATTTTAAATTGGACTTCATGTCTTTTTAATAGGGAACTTGCCCATTTTTTTTTTATTCTACTAAAATGTGTGTTTATATATGAAAACACATTATACCAAATATCAGTCCTTAAATCGCAATACTTATTTCACAATAAATAATTAAAGTTGGAATCGCCACCGGGTGTATCCAAACGAAGAAAAATGCGCGGCAGCGGCTGTGACGTCACACCGCACCTCGCGCATCGGTAACCACAGAAACAGACATTTGAAGCATTATTGATTTTTTATCGAATTCGAATCGTTAGCGTCAGTTTGTCAGTTTTTAAGTGTTGTTTGCATTGTCGGTTCACAATCGCCTGACTCGAAAAGTGCGGTCTGACGTCACAACCAATGGCAGCGCGTTTTAAGAGCAGTTCAAATTATTCAAATTTTAACCCTTTATTTCTCAGGTAATTTAATCGTTATTGGAATTTTTCTTTTTCTACGAAGTTCCTTATGATAATATCTTACGATTTTAATTGTTTTTAAATGATTTTATTTTTTTGGCAAGTTCCCTATTACTTATAAAATAAATAATCAAAGTAATGCTGATATACAAAAAACGGTAAAAGAAATTCAAGTCGGGAATTAAGTAACGAGTTATATAAAACTTACTAATAAGCAATATACTAACGGCAAGAAAATCCAACATGATTTACAAAAAAAAAACTCTTTACAAATTGAAGCTGTTGATATATCTATTTTTTTGTCGACACCATGAAAACATACCATTGCTGAGATACATCATGAAAAATTGTTTCACCCATCTGTACTAGACTTTTGAATATTTTCAATATTTTCTGATTGGTTTGAAAAATGTCTTCACTTTTTGAACTAGATGGTTGTAAATCTGTATTATTGACAGTAGTGTTGATTTGGTTTGCTACATGTTTTTTTCTTTCCCAGATAATTGTGCATGATTCGGCAATAGTACAAAATAATGAATATACCACAAGGAACCAACAGAAGATGAAAAACAGTATTGGACTTTCACCCTCCTTGTCATTTTATAGTAGTTATATGCCTGACTACATCAATAAGAATAGTTGCAGATGTTCTTTAGAAACAGTGAGTCATGAAAATTTAAGGGTTCAGCAGTTTCAGGAATGTGGTTATTGGCTTTGCCATTGAACCAAATTCATCGACTTCTACCTTTTGACTTGAACATTTTCCTTGTGGTAAGTAGTATAAAAAACAGTGATTTTCTTTTGCATGAAAAGGATGAAGAATTTATATACTGTTTAATGATTTCATAATATTGTCCTGTAATGGTAAACTTCCTCATCTGGTAACTACTGTAATTATTATCATTGATCCAGTATCATTCATGTCAATAGTTGTCATGTTATACAGAACGGCCAATTAAGTTATGCTGTATAATTTCATAGTTAGACTGTTGAATACGAGGCATGTTTTTTAAGTAAGCACCCTTTTGGAATTAAAAAAAGGCGTGCAAAGATATTGCAATAATTTTATTTTTACATGAAAGCCTGTACCTTAATCTACTTTTCTACATAATTTCCGTGAATATTGAGGAACTTGTCATAACGTGGCACCAGTTTTTGAATACCCTCCTCATAAAATTCTGCCGCCTGACTTGTTAACCACTGTATCACAAATGTTTTGACTTCGTTATCGTCTTAAAGACGCTGACCGCCAAGGTGTTTCTTCAAGTGCAGGAACAAATGGTAGTCGCTGGGCGCCAGATCAGGGCTGTATGGAGGATGATCTAGAGTTTCCCATTGAAACTCTAGAAACTCCGTTCTTCATCATGCACATTTGTGTGGCCATCTTTAAATGCTCTCACCCATTTCCTTACCATTCCATCACTCATAATGTTTTGTCCGTAAACTTCACAGATCTCACGATGAATATCGATCGGTTTCACGCCTTTAGCACTAAGAAATCGTATAACAACCCGTACTTCACAATCGGTGGGACTCACGATTGTCGGAGGCATCTTAAACACTCAGTAAACAAGAATTAGACTGTAATGGCGTCAGTGCATAGACAAGAGATGTAGGTAACCAGCGCGCACGCGCGGAACGCCGACCGCAGCACTACGGCAGTGAAATCGCAAAACGGTACTTACTTAAAAAACATGCCTCGTACAATGGAATGTTTTTTTAATATACCAAAAATATTGTTCAGAATGTCGAAAAAACAATCCTGTTGAAACGACGGCTGTATATTCATACTGTGAAATTTTGTAACTTGATAATGGATTGTCATACATATGAGATTGTTGCATATTATTGGAAATTGAAAGCTCTTTACTATACAATATATAAATAACTAATTATAAACCCAATTCTAAAATAGCAGCGTTTTATGGACAACCTGTTTAATATGCAAAACTATGTAATTATGTATGCAAGGATAAAGGAAAGGACATACTGTATCACAATCGCTAAACCGCGGTGAAACAATTTAATCAGATACGGTACCTTTATTCTAGAACATCTTTGTGTTTTTGGACTATATTGAAAAATTTCAAGGAATCTTTTCTTATGTTACAAATCCATGAAAGGTCCACTGCAATAATAATTAATGTCCTTTATTCCTTTTAGGATTTTATGATAATTGTGTTTTACTTTACTAAATGCTGAAAGAAGACTTATTTTGGAACATAAAAATGATTATTTTTGAGAAATTAAACCACAATCTCTTTTTATAATTTCATTTCAATGTTTCGGTAAAACAATATAGGGTTAAGTAATATAAGATAGACCGATTAATTTGAAAAATAATACAACAAAAACAGAACAAAAATCAGTTGAACATTTCAAAGATGATGAGTCTATCATTATCTTACCAACAGGTAAAAACAAGTCATCTGTAATTATAAACAAAATTGATTTTGATTCAAAAGTAATAGATTCGTTTATAAATGGCTTTTGTACAAAACTATGAAAATACTCTACCAAATCAATAAAAAACAAAATCCAAAAAAACACTTTTTAAATTGAAAAACGAATTAACTAACGGTGAAAAAACAATGTTAATACATAAATACAGTAAGCCATCACATTTTTATGGTCTGTCAAAAATTCATAACCAATTTTTAGCATTATTAATTTCCCGTGCGACAAACTATCAAACCATATTATTTATAATTATTGAATCCATCGCAGGACGAACAGATTCGTGACTTAAAAATAGCCAACATTTTTTAGAAAAGCTATCAAATATAATACTTTAACACAAACCATTATTTAGTCAGTTTTGCTGATAAAATTCATCAAATCAAAATAAGTATCTACTCAGACACTTATAGAACGAACCAAACCGAGCGTAGCAACAATAGATTTATTAAAATTATGTATACCAAAAACATATTTTCTGTAGTAATATCACGAGACAGAATCAATTGAAAATAATTTGACAGATTTGGTCGTTGCCAATGGCAACAAGTTTGAGAAAAGGATTGGAGAATTATTATCTAATATATATCGAACTCTCATTTGGTATTCGATAGATTACTTTTTGACGTTACCACGAGGGGTTGGTCACAGGTAATTTTCGTACAAGGGCTAGATAATCGGGCAATACCGATGTCCGTCCCGCGGTCAGAAAATTGAGGGTTTAGGAAAAGGGTTTTTAAACCCCGACCGATGTCCGTCCCGCGGTCAGGTGGATACACAGGTAGAATGCGCAGGGTAGAATATTATTCCTAGAATAATTAGTATGATTCGTGTATTATCGACACCCTTCCACAGACCCTACCCTACCCTACTACATATTATATCTTATATGTATATATAATATATAATATCTGCAATATAAATTATCATACGGATCCACGGGACGGACTTCGGACAAACGTCTTGACCCTTTTAACCGCGGGACGGACCTCGGACGTACCTGCGTTTTACCCTGACCGCCGGACGGACATCGGAAACACCGAGATAATCTAGCGGAAATCCAAAGGAAGTTTTGGGTAATCCAAGGTAGTTTCGGGGTAATCCAGAAGAAGTTTTGGTAAATAACATGAATGATCGAAAATGCTATACTATCCATCATGTTATTAATTTTTATGACTTAAAACAATTTAATAACATTAAAAATTCTTCTGATCGTTTATTAGATCTGGTTTTGTTTAACTTGAAATGTGATGTTATAAGAAATATACCTCCTGTTGTCATAGAAGATACAAGAAACAAACGAGAAATTTTATTCATCCACAAAATTTACACAAATTTCAAGAACAAAAAATGTATAAAACTTATCGGACTAGTCACATTATCACAAATGGCAAATTCAAATATAACATTAACATATAGGTATATACAGTATCCGCCAAAATAAACAGTACCGAAAATAAAAATAAAAATTAATTTTTAATTTCTGTAATGTAAGTGTTCAAAATGTTCACCATTTCGACGCAAACAACCACCAATTGATTTGAACATGCGACGTAAAGACGTTTCACTAATGTTGAGTTTACATGCAGTTCTTACAAGACTTCTTTGAGGTGATTGCACAACTTGGTTAAAAACACGTCCTTCATTTCGTTAGTGCATACTGTTTTTCGACGACCTGAAGAACCTTTACGTTGACACAATACACTACCAGTGCGACGAAATTTTTCAACAACAGCTAACATCACACTTTTACTAGGAGCTGCTTTATTAAATTTTTGTTGATATTTTATTGACACCTGTTCTAAGCTTGGACCATCATTACGACCTTTTCCGTATGAACGAAAATAATGCTCTACCAAAAACACTTTTTCTTCCGTTGTTAGAACCATTTTTAAATCAAATTTAACTGCAGCGTACTATTAATATATCAACTAATGACAATTAAGTCAAGTATGACAAATCCATATTACATAAACAACTCCACAGCACTCTCTGTTTCGGTACTGTTTATTTTGGCGGATACCGTATATACAGTGTGACCCATTTTGTTTGGAAGCACCCCTATAAAATCCGCATTTTTCAACCGATTTTGATTTAGTCTTTTTTGTTAGATTCAGTATCAAAAACAGAATTTGAGCACAAATTTTCATACCATAATAGCTATTTTCAAGGCACTCTACGTTAATTTTTCTTTGCCAAAAAAGACGAAAGTATATTAGGCATTTTTTTTCTCAAATATGACTACACCACTGGATTCAGAATCATCACAAATGTAAATTATCAAAATTTTATAAAAACTATTAACAACAAAGTTATCACTATATGAATTTGGAAAAAGTTTTTTTTTAATTAATTTTTTACTAAGAATGTAGACACATTTTAAAAATTGCAACATGGTAAACAAAAACTAGGACTCAAACATATTGCACTGTAAAAATTCGAACTCGATACCTTAACCCGTTCTGGAGTTATAGCTTCTGAGAGTAATGTAAAATTGTGCTGATGTGACGAAAATACAAATTAACACCAAATAATACATTTTGATTATTAAACTACTTAATAATAATTGAATTCTACATTTTTGTAGCCTCGACTAGACCTCCGTTAATTTCCACACATTTCTCGTATCGTTTGCGACTATGTCTTAGCGCTTTTTTTTATTTCATGTGGCGTTATTCCAGCACACGCCTGTCGTATTCTGTCACACAGTTCTGCTCTATTCCTTGGACGTGTCTTATACACTTTTTGTGTCAAAAGCCCCCACAGATAAAAATCCAATATAGTTAAATCGGGCGATCTAGGAGGCCATTCGATTAACTCGCTACCGCGACCTATCCAACCATTTGGAAATTTTTCGTTAAGCCGCTGCCTGACAATCCTAGAATAGTGTACAGAACAACCATCTTACTGAAATATCAAATTTCTTCTTTCTGCTAGTGGCAGTTCGTCAATCACTGCGGATAACTCACCTTCCAAGAATTACATGAAGTTATTTACTTTTTGTTTACCATGTTGCCATTTTTAAAATGTGTCGACATTCTTAGTAAAAAATTAATTAAAAAACAACTTTTTCCAAATTCATGTAGTGATAAGTTTGTTGTTAATAAAACTTTTTTTTATAAAATTTTGATAGTTTACATTTGTGATGATTCTGAATCCAGTGGTGTAGTCATATTTGAGAAAAAAAAATGCCTAATATACTTTCGTCTTTTTTGGCAAAGAAAAATTAACGTAGAGGGCCTTGAAAATAGCTATTATGGTATGAAAATTTGTGCCCAAATACTGTTTTGGATACTGAATCTAACAAAAAAGACTAAATCAAAATCGGTTGAAAAATGCGGATTTTATAGGGGTGCTTCCAAACAAAATGGGTCACACTGTATATAAAAATTTATAAAAAGTAATCTAATCAGAAACATCTAACAGTTGCTACAAAATTCCTAAAAATTTAAAAACTCATTAACACTGTAGAATGTTTTATCCATTAAAAATGTATAGACGGTTTGACCCTTCACTATTTATAACAGTAATTAATTTATTTAAGAGTTTAGATAAATTTCAACCAAATTTGAACAAAAAGACTTACAACTTTAAATGTGCTCATTATTTGCAGTTATATGAATTTCTTTCGAATGTTAACTGGGATTATTTATTAAATTTGGATGATGTTAATCAGGTGGTTGGTGAGTTTTATGACAAGCTGTATTCAACCCTTGATAACTTTGTGCCTGTATATAAAAATTTTAAACGTAATTTCCCACCATGGTACAACTCTGATATCATTTATAATATTAAACTTAAAGAGAAGTATCTTCATAATTACAAGCAAACAAACAATACATACAGTTGGTTCGGAGGATCTTTTCCCATGCGTCATCGCAATACATTAAGTAACACGTAGGTCGTATATTGATGATTTAATTAGGGTGTGGCTAAAATGACGGTGAACGTTATTTATTATTCTATTGAAGCTGGTGTAATAGATATTTGTAAAAATTTTACAGATATTTAGCAATGTGCTACCTAAACTTTTAGTTTGAAAAAAATGTTAGTATTCCAGAGTTTTATGGGGCTATTCTGCAAATTTACTTGTATAAGAGTTGGTATTAATAACAATTTCATCAGTAGAAGCTTTGCAAATCAGAATTGCCCTGTTAGGGTTATGGCAGGCAACCATTACTATTGGGCCGTCCCACTCATATAGTTCAACAATGTAAAATAAAAATCTTTTGGTTTGTAAAAATAAATATTTTAAATAAGTATATTTAAGACTCATAGATATATACAAGAGATTTTATTAAATTTTCTTCATAGTCAGAATCGGATGAGCTCTCACCAGTGTTTATATCTATTATAATTGGTGGAATGCTAATATCAACTATATTCTGCTCTCGGGCATACCACTTTTGTATAATTTCATGGGTATGCCTAACACATTTTTCCCAAATTTGTTGATTACATTGTCCCAGTGCCTCTTTCCACATATTTATAACAGAACTATCTGAATACCCATCTTCACAAATTTATTTATTATAATATGACTTGCAATTTGCCCAAATTAATTCAATAGCGTTGAATTCACAATGATATGGCGGTAGTCTCAGCACTTCATGACCATGTTCTCGTAGTGACTCATCAATTATATACACATTTTATTTTCTATTCATTTTTGCAATTTGTAGCAATTCAGGTTTTGTAAGTTTTGTATAAAACTTGATGTTGTTTGTTATCAACCATGTATCAATCTCATTTTTTGTCGAATTAGTAGAAGGTTGCTTTTCTAAAAGAGCATTATCCATAACAATAAGAGGTGGCTCTTCTAAGTTGGGAATTAATTGAGTGCTTATCCATTACATAAATATTTCATTGTTCATTTCTCCATGGTAATCAGCTACTTTAGATTTTGAACAGAATAATAAACTTACTTCAGAGACAAATCCTTTGGTAGAACTAGCATGGACAATTATAAAACGTTTACCATCATAACCATCTGGTTTACGTTCACTTTTAGTGCTGTTGTCTTGCTGAGACTTTGTTTTATTTCCCCTCGAATAGATCCATGTTTCATCCAAAAATACAAGTTCTCTTGGGTGAGTACTTGAAAGGTTTTCCATATATTTACGTAGAAAATTGGCTCTTAAGGCTGCAATTCTGGTCCGCTCCATTAAAGCTCTTCGATTTTCATCTTTGTTATATTTGAATCCCAATGTTTTTAACAAAATTCCAATGCCAATAGTGATAAAATTTAAGTTTTAGTTTGGCAGGTGTTTTAGGACAAACTAGTAAAACGCCATGTTTTATCGGAAGTGCTTTTTAATTTTTACAAAAGGAAGAGGATAACAAAAGTCATGATTCAGTGATACCAACATGTAAAATAATTAAAATAAATATTTTGTTGTTACCAACGTTATTATTTCTTAACATCCCCCCGTAAAAACATGATGTTTGTTTAGATCTAGACTGCGAAAAATTGTACAAACAATATACAAAAAAAAATTATACAGACAATATTTGATTAAAAGGAACTACCTATAACATAACAATTTTTTTAATTTTATTTACATAGGTACTTGTGGATATATTAACAATAAAATAAAATTGTACATTCTTAAGAACAGTATAAATTGTTTGCACATTTGAAAAAGTTAATTTCTTTCCTTGATCCTATTCTCCACTACTCAAAAGAGCGCCTTTGAGTTTTTCAAATTTCGTGAATACTAAGGGTTTTGTGAAAATGTCAGCTACTTGGTCATCGGTTGGACAGTATTGAAGAGAAAACAATTTATTTCTGTAGTTTTCATGTAAATAGTGATATCTCACTTGAATGTGCTTTGTCTCTCCCCTCATTTGTCCAGATTTCACCAATTTTAAAGTACTCTGATTGTCTATGTTTAGAACAATGGGAATGGATTTTCCAGTTAATTCCTGTACTAGGAATTTCAGATACTCTAACTCCTTGCAACAATCTGCTGCGGCAATGTACTCGGCTGCTGTGGATGACAGTGCCACAATTTTCTGCTTTTGTGACCGCCATGTCACTGGTCCGCCTGCCATCATTATGACATAGCCTGTAGTGCTCTTTCTTTTTTCATGATCACCAGCAAAGTCTGAATCACTGTATGCTATTATTTTCATATCTTCGTTTATTCCTGATGCATAGTGAATTCCCATCCTAGTGCTTCCTTTCAGATATCGAAGTGTTCGTTTAACATTCTGTATATCTTGATCTGTTGGTTTCTCCATGGACCTGCTTTCAAAGTTCACACTATAAGCCAAGTCTGGTCTGGTTTTACAAGACATATATAAAAAACTTCCAACAACTTGTCTATATGGATATGTTGTCTTCATGCTGTTCTCTGTTGCACCAATCTCTTCATTTTGGTTTATTGGGGTTTTAACTTTTTTACATTCCTGCATGTTGAAGCGATGAATTACATTATGAGCGTATTTCTCTTGAGAAATGAAGATTCCATCTTCTTTTCTGTTTATTTCCATCCCTAAATAAGTTTTGGGTTCATGAGTTGTCTTCATTTCAAAATTTTTCTCAAGTTTTGAGAGTAGTTCTGTCATTGTCTGTATATCTTTGCCCATCATGATGCCATCGTCCACATGGATTGCCAGAAACAGGCTGTTCTCGGCATTTTTGAAAATGCAGGGGTCTGACTCAGTTTGTGTCATGCCTTCTTCATTCAGGAACTCTGTCAGAGTTTTGTTCCATCTACAGGGGGCCTGCTTCAGTCCATATAGAGCTTTCAGCAGTTTGCATATTTTGCCTTCTTCCATGTAACCTTCTGGTATTTTCATATAGATGTCTTCATCTAGGGTTCCATATAAAAAGGCTGTCTTTATATCAAATGTTTTGATGTGTAGGTTGTAGTGTGCTGTGATGGCAAAAAAGAACTCTCAGTGAAGTCGTGTCTACAACCGGACTAAAGATTTCTTCGTAATTTATGTTTCCACTTCTTTGCTCACAGCCTCTTACTACAAGTCTGGCTTTATATCTGCCGTCTTCCTTAACTTTAAACACCCATCGGCTTGACAAAACTTCTTTTCCTCTTGCTTCTTCAGGGCTTACTAATTCCCAGGTTTTATTTTTCTTTAAAGAGTCTTTTTCTTCTTTAATGGCTATTTTCCATTTTTCTCTGTCTACATTTGTTAGTGACTCCCTGTATGCCATCATTGCTTCACCATCTTCTCCACTATCTAATTGATAATCATCATATTTCTTAGGTTTTTGCAATGTTCTTCTTAATCGTAAACCAAGTTCATGACATCTTTCTTCTCTCTGTTCTTGATCTGAATCTACAAAGTCAAGATTTTCTTGTGATTCATGATCTGTCTCCTCATCTGACTCAGACACACTGTTTTCTTCATCTCTTCTATTTTGATTTTCATTTCTTCCATCTCTTCTATCTTGATTTTTATTTCTTCCATCTCTTCTATCTTGATTTTCATTTCTTCCATCTCTTCTATCTTGATTTTCATTTCTTCCATCTTGATTTTCTTCTATTTCTTCAAGATTAGCTGGGTTGATTTCAATTTTTAGGTTATGATGATTTCTTTTCATTGTATTTTTCTCAAAAATCACATCTCTTGAGATGAATATCTTTCTTTTTTCTTCATCCCACAGGCGGTATCCATTTTGTGCATAGCCTACAAAAATACATTTCTTGCTTCGGCTATCAAGCTTCTTTTGATATCCCAAATTTTTGGCATAGGCAATACAACCAAATATTTGCAGATTAGATAGATTTGGTTTCTTGGATGACCATTTTTCAGCTGGGGTTGTTTCGACAGTACTGGTGGGGCTTCTATTCATCAGGTATGCAGCTGTTTGTGCTGCTTCCCCCCACATCTCTTTGTCTAGATTTGATCCAAAGAGCATACATCTTGTTCTTTCCATAAGAGTACGGTTGAACCTTTCTGCTGTTCCATTTAATTGAGGTGTATATGGAATTGTATAGTCTAGCATAATACCCTTGTTCTTACACCAATCTTTCAGATCACGTGAAGAATATTCTCCTCCATTATCGCACCTTATTTTGGTTACTCTCAGGTCAAATTTAGTTTCAGCCATTGTTATATATTGTTTCAAGTACATGGGGACTTGGCTTTTGTTAGACAACAGATAAATAACACAAAAATGTGAGTAATCGTCAATACAACATAGAATGTATTTGTAACCATCATGGGTGAGTGGATCAATGGGTCCACACACATCTGTGTGTATTATTTCCAATAGTCTTGTTGCTCTAGCTCTCTCTGTACTAAATGGTAACCTGACCTGTTTTGATTCCACGCAAGTCTCACATACTTCATCCAATTTAATATGTGCAACAATGGGAGGTACACCATCACAAATGTTAGGTAGTTTATTAAGGTTTTTATAGCTTAGGTGACCTAGTTTATTATGCCATTCTTTACCCAGATCATTATCTTGTGCATAGAGTGCTTCATTTTTCATATTAACATCAAGATCAATAGTATACAATCCTACTGTATTCTTCTTACCTTCCAGTACCACTTTATTGTCCTTGTATATTTTAACGTTGTCTTTTGTGAACACAACGGTACCATTATTTTCTGTTACTTCACTTACTGACATCAGATTCCTAGACAGTTCAGGAACGTAGTGAACATTATTCAAATCACATTGTTTAGCAATGAAGGTTCCTTTACCTGCAACAGACATAGCATGATTTTTCTTGGCTACTAATATATTTTCACTGCAGCTCTCAACACTTGTTAGTGAATTTTCATCATTTACCATGTGACATGAACTTCCACTGTCTAGTACAAAACTCATGCTTCCATCTAGCATAACATTGTAAGTTTCCTTACTATCAGCTGTAAGAAATGCAACTTTATTTTCTACCCTGGAATTGTTTTTATCCCTGAAATAGCAATCTTTCTCTTCATGATTAAACTTTTTACATATTGAGCAATGTTTTTTGTCTTTGAGAAAACAATTTTTGGTTTCATGATTTGTCTTTTTACAAATATTACAATTTATACTGTTTTTAAATTTATTTTTAGATTTAGATTTACCTTGTTTATTTTTAAACTCTGCTTTAAAGGATACATTTTGTTCTTCTGTTGTACGCTTGAATTTGCTTTCTTCCATCTGCAACCTCGAACACAGGTTCTCTATAGTCCTGGACGTCTCTGGAGTAGAGTCCCATGCAGTACTAAAATGGGTATATTCCTCGGGCAGCACGGACAGGATTTTGGTAATCAGCATCATCTCATCAACTTTCTGGTCCAGTTTGTTAAGTTTAAAAGATATGTTCTGGAGGTCACTTATGTTGCTCATCATATCCTTCTTGGCATCAAATTGAAAGTAGTAAAAGTCTCTTAGCAATTGACATTTTTGTTGGCTCGAGTCTCTCTGGTAAATGTTTTGGAGAGTGTCGAACATCTCTTTAGCAGTTGTACAATTTAGAATATGTGGTTTAACTTGCTTGTCAATAGATGTAACAATGTAATATTGGGCTTTTGCATCTCGAGTCTTCCAGTGTTCTATCGAGTCTCGATTTCTGACAGGATCAGTAACGAGCATCTCTGTCCCGTCGACGATTTTGAACAGGTCTTTTGCGGCAAGCAATATTTTTAATTCAAACACCCACATAGGATAGGTCTCGATTCCCGTGAGTTTCTCAACATGAGCTACGTCTTCCAGTCTTGATGCCATTTTGTGTTATACTTGCCTCAATTCACTGAATTTACTTTTAGTGTTTTTACTGTCAGCTGTTTTTACTGTCTGTGTTTTATATTTAAATGTTTGTATTTTACTTGTTTTTACTTTTACTATATATTATAGAGCCACCTGGGCCCATAACCTGATAAAATTTAAGTTTTAGTTTGGCAGGTGTTTTAGGACAAACTAGTAAAACGCCATGTTTTATCGGAAGTGCTTTTTAATCTTTACCACAGAATACACCAAACAACAAGAAGTGAAGGCCGGCGAAAATCCTTTGATGTTCGAGGTCCAAAAATATATAACCTTGAACAAGCGTCAACTACCTTATTCATGCACTGAGAAACATAATTACACTTGATTCACACTGAGAAAAAGTGTGTTAGTATGAAGTCGTATTTTATGAAATGTATTTGTAAATATTTTTTCTTTTGGTAACTATTTCTGCACGCTTCGTTGATAACGTTGACGTGAATTCTGCCAAAAATAATTCATAATAAAACACATTTACGTAGGTATCTAGATATATAATTGTAAAAAATAAACGAAATATAATTCTCATAAACAAAGAGAAAGCTAATATGAAGAAAACCAAAGATTTTAACTTAATAATAAATAGAATATAAGAAATTTAGGCAATATCTTCTTTCTGCATATATTTTGCAAATTCTACACAGGACGTAATGCGAAAGTTGTCACTATAGGGAGTTGAAATATGTTTATTATTGATAAGTGGGAGTTTTATTGAAAATTTGAGTCTCCCTCTTAACTCGGGAGAGGTGGCAATCCTAAATCTAATCTAATTTGAAAGTGTCGCCTCATTTTTCAATAAAAAGTTGACTTGTATGTATGTATCTATGTAGCGAATCTTGGAACTGAATCTTAAACCAGTTGCACATGCCTAATTTAACTTAAATTTAGCAACTGTTTTTAAAAAGGCTTTTTTTCTCAAATATAAACTCATTTTGAGTGAGAAAGTGTTTACAACAGTAAAAAAAGATGTAGAGGGTACTTATAAGAAATAAAGAAGTAAAAGTAAGGAATCCGAAAATATGGAAATAAATTGTCAAGAAAATGAAAGTGAAGGGCCTGTACACATCCTACATGAACTGTAGAGTTGTTATTTTTTGGATAATTCAATATTTATCCTCTTATCCAAAGAAAAACAAAATGATACATGAAATGATTGTAAAGGTTAAAGAAAATAAATCTTTTATCACATTTAATATAAAGGTTATTTAAAAAAAAACAGACTTGTTTCAGCATTTTCTTAAAATTCAAATAATACTGCCAAATATCAGAGCGGACTATTTACAGTGGCCCACACCATACATAAAAAACATACTCATTTTGAATAGAATTGAACAGTGCTTTTTATTATCATTTGTATTAATAGGGATTAAAAGAAGACAACTATTAATTTTGGAATGTTTTATTAAATATACCAATTAATTACACACAATAACCCAAGGCACAAAAATAAAAGCAAATAATACACCAGCTAATTAGACAAACCATTAGCAGAATTGTAAAAACACAAATTAAATTAATCAACACCCACATCACAAAACCCAACAACTAACTTCATTCTTACCTACATCAAAGTATAAATGAGATTTTAGGACATTTTATCTAAACAGACTGCATAATGTTTGTCCTGTCTTGTCATTGCTTTGACTTTAATTTTCAATGCCTAAAACACTTCATTATTTTGAAGGCCAGGTTTGGTATAAGGCTTCTAGTTAATTTGCAAAGTTCTTTTAGATGGCCAATAAAGAATTTTTATCAAAAAATTGTAAGCCCTGGGCCCCAAAAAATTTAGTGTCATTACATACTTTTTATATTCACTGGAATATCGTCTGCCAAAACATGTTTTATTTTTAAGCAATACTTGCTCTTTTACAATTTGAGCCAAAGATTTATTCAGAAATTGATCACACATCTCCATAAAATTACCAGGAGTATATTTATTTGGCTTCTTTTGTATCAATTTGGAGTATTTCCTTTTTAACTTCCTCACTTTTACTTTTAATTTTCTCCTCCTAGGGCTGTCACATGTCAAGCATGGTGATGTTTGTGTTGACATCGGAGAAAACTGAGGAATGGAAGCTGTTGCATTTGCTTTTTCAATATCTATTTCCAGTATCTCCCCTAATGATGATGTTCCAGGTGCGGATAATTCCTTTGATATCCAACGATGCTATCTATAAAATTGAAATATTTACCAATGTTAATATGAATCACATTCTACATGTTATAATTTGTATACAGTCCATTGGAACAGCCTGTAGACTTATAAGTACTTACACAGACCCATTGAAAAACCCAAAAACAATTTCAGAGGACTATAGAAGTGATCCTCGGTATGTTTTTTGGATTTTCCTATAGATTGATGTGTATTTATAAGTTTATGAGCTGTTACCACTGACTTCGTACCAACTATAGTATATTTTAACAATTCATAAAAAGCAGACTTACCAGTTGGATAAATTTTCTTTGGTTAATTCTCAATTTCAGGAATGATAAAATGCTTAACAATGTGTGAGTAAATATTATGGGCTCAACTTGAATAAATAAGAGTTTTCTGACATCACTACTGCTCTTATACTTTTGTTCAAAGTGATGCTCACATATTCTGAAATTTGTTCGAATATATTCTAAATCGTAATCAACTACATCTTCTAGTTACATGCTGTTAACCATGCTCGAGTCCTAAAATAAAATATAATATGTAGGTAACAAATATGGACTACAAAACATTATACTCATATTAAATTTAATTAATATAGCAACATGTCGGCGATACAACATTAACAAATCGCAATAAAGATTTTTTACGTTAACTGCAAATGTAGATACGTACCTGATAATATCATTTGGAAATCTGAACAAACTTAGTCCTTCTCCGGTTTTGGAAACACATCTACTTACAATACAACTTATGTGTGTGTGATTTGGTTTCCCTTGGCTGCGGATACTAAGTCCATTCGCCAACATAAACAATACAACTTATTTTCCCCATAATTTTACTATTTTATAATGATAAATGTAAGATGCAAAATATTATAAACTGGTAATGGCCTACAAATTGTCTACACAGAACATGTTATTGCAGACAAATGTCAAGTGTCGACTACCTTAAAATATGGCGTCTGAAGACACCGTTTTATGCGAAGCTTCGCTTCTTGTTGTTTGGTGTATTCTTTGATTTTTACAAAAGGAAGAGGATAACAAAAGTCATGATTCAGTGATACCAACATGTAAAATAATTAAAATAAATATTTTGTTGTTACCAACGTTATTATTTCTTAGCAATACAATTTCTCTTTCCCTCAATTTACAATTTAAGGTAGTAAAAGTAACATGCTTCTCTAAAACAAAAACAAAAATTATAGTACAGATTCAATTTGAACAAATACTATATTTTTAATGATATTATGTTTGTTTATTTCATTAATGTTTTAACCTTGACTGTTCAAAAATAAGGTAAATTTAATAGTTGAATTAAATTGTAATGTAGTCACAAAACTACTAAAATCTACATAAATGCCTTCCTAAATTTTTCTTGAATATACCGAAGGTTCTCCATTTCTTTCTTCTAACTCAAAGTACTCCAACACATTTAGGACCAGCTCCTGTGCTTGCGAGTTCAACGTTTTTCCAGGCATATTCTAAAAATAAAAACCATCCATAAATAGTTCTGGTCTTTCAGAAAATTAGGTCAATATTTTCTACATTGGTGGAAGCAAAATATGTTTCATATAAATTCAGTTTGATGGAGTTCTATCCAGAATTACAATGAAATGTCAATTTAAGGTTAGTTTTCATTGCGAAGTAAATAAATAAGAAGTAGATAAATAATATTTACTTACCACAATAATTCGAACACTTAGGTATAAGTTAGTCGTTACAACAACTGTTTTTGAAATAAATTTATATGCAAGGGGCAAAAAAATGGATAAAAATGTAAAATAAATAATTATGTAAACAAAGTCTTTGGTCTGTCAATGTACAAAACTACAGAACTTCTGTTGTGTGGGCTACACCTATCGCCGTCATTCATCATATGGCTCTGTTTGTTATATTCTGTTGTAATGGAACAAACGGTTTCATTTCCGGGGTTTAGATCCTGTGAGTAGAAAAGAGAAGTAAAGTTCATATAATACCCTTCTTGGTGTGCGTCATCGTTTGTGACGTATATACGGGTTTTTGGGTATGTCGTTTGTTTTATTTGCTATTTTGACATATAGCTAACCTTAAATTTGATAAATAAAATGATCAGGATCGTATTCAGCCAAATTCGAAAATGCTATGAAATTAATAATACTTGGGATATGAAAACACTGCAAAATGAAACAAATTGTATATTCAATTTACATATTCAAATAATTTTACATTAGTAAATATAGTCCTGCAAAAGAATTATACATTATATATCAATTAAGTCTGCACCTTATGAGTCCCAATTTTATTCTTAAGTTTTATGGAAAAAGGTATTCTTCACTTATAATTCAATGTTTTATTTGTTTAAATGTGGCCACTGTCTTATTGATGTTTTTACTGACCTCATGTATTTGATGTTCATTAAAATATGTACAGGTGGTGTATTGAAAATTTATGTATGTATGTGTTTTGGGGTAACATTCACTAAGACCTAAAAGATCTATTGGGCCCCCTTACTTCTACTTAGTTTCTGAGGAGAGTCTCAGGAGTGTTGTCAAAAGCTCCTTCTATGTCCAAAAATGCACATACTACAGTTTCTTGGTTGTCTAAGGCACCTCGGATATATTGAAAATTTAACAAAATAGATATTATTCTATAGCTTTTTGAAGCTACGACCACTTGTTCTGCCGTTGAATAGCTTCTTTCCAAACACTAACTAGAGTATTCTATCTTCAGTTACACGTTCAGTAGAAAACAAACATAAACATAGTAAATAGTCAAGAAATTAACCAACTAATAAAAAATTAAAAAGAAGAGGATTATGAAAGCTCAAATTTTCACAACCTGCATGTAAAATAATTTACCGTACACCTTCACCACTCGTCTTCATTACTGTCTTAGTGCTACCATCTTGCCAACTCTTGTGAAAACTCCCTTTACTAAAAATCCAGGTCTTGTCCAAAAAAACAGGCTGTAGAGGGTAAGGAGAACTCTCATTGTTCTTGAATTCTCTCAGAAAATGTAATCTTTTTTGAGCTACATGTGGTTGTTCCATAAAATATTTTCTATTGGAAATACTGCAATTTAGCTATCTGAATTTTAGTTCCCTTAAAACATTAGCCAGTGAACCAACACACATAGAGATTCCATCCAGATCGATGAGTTTTATATTCAGTGTAAGTAGAGTTACATGTTCACCTAAAATAAATAAATAAACAAAAAATATTAATAGAGAGTTATTGAAGATTTGTACTAAAGGTTGCTTTTATTAAAAGTTCCTTTATTAAAGTACCCTTTAATGTGACTTTTGATAAAGTTATTGAAAGTAACAAATACAAGACCAAAAACTTTATTTTATTATGACATTTATATTTTATGCTGCTTATTTATGTGGATCTATTTATTGTAATATTAATTTATATTATGGAAGAACAATTAGAAATAGCAATTTTAGCGGGAGCGATTGCTGAAGAGATAGAGATGTTTATTTTGTGTTGGCAAATACTTTTGACTGTAAAATCTTTTTTAGTGAGCACAAACATACTATGTTTGATATCATCCCATGTATGTTTGCCATTTTTAAATGGATTCTGGGAAACCACTTCTCTTGAGGTACGTTTTCCTCCACATTCGCCAGTCGCTAGTAGGCGCGAAAAAGTAGCGACGACTTATTCGTCACACACCTATTCATGTATTTAAACGGGGGTGTTTTCCTACGCGTACTGAGTAGCTGCTACCCAAATTCGCTGCGAATGTGGAGGAAAACGTACCTTTAGCATAATAATATAATCCTCATAGGTGGAACGAAGACGGTTTCATAATGATATAAAAAATATAGCAAATCCAACGAAAAATTGTGCAATATAAAATATTTCGCTCGACAAAACAATTATTTTCTGTCACATATTGACAAAATTATGTCAAACTTGTCAAAATTAAAAAGCTTTAACTAAAATTTTCCTTTCCTGTATTTAATTTGAATATAGGATATCCTTTATTTACATAAAAACCTTTCAGACAAACTTAGGAAATGCGCATGCGTATATGTCAAACTAGAGGAATCTTTTAATAAAGGAAATCCCAAAAGACGTTTCAATAACTCTCTAATGAATAAAAAATACAAAAACACTTTTTTAATTACACACTTTTATTAAGAAATGCTCTAAAAAGTAAACAATAATTTTTTTAATTTCTCATTCACTCTTTCTCGCTATGACTAAAGTAGGTGGCACAATCTATAAAATGTGACTACTAGTTTTAAATAAATATTTAATATGAGCTCTCGAATATTTTACTTACATACCACTCACTCACTCACATATAAAACATTTTTCTACATACCTTCACTAAATATTCTGTATTTACGCGTCCTAATGGCATGCTCGTGCTTCTCTCGGATTGTGGGACCCTTTGACATTTTCACAGACTTACTCATTTTAGTGGTATATTCTGAATCACTGTGAATGCCATTTTTAGCCAAATTTGCTACAGTCGGCAAGGATATTCCCAATGCATCCGAAACGCGCTGAAACACTATAGATAAAAATAAAATATTTAAACAATCCTAATGAAATAGGATTAACTTATTGTTTTATAAAAAATACTTACTTGGTGCACTGAAGTTAAAGGTATCAATGGATTACCAGCTTCTTTTTCTAACTGAAAATATTTGATAACTTTCAAAATAAGATGCTGCTCTTTTTCCGTGTATCTAGGAATATTTTTGTATTATTTAAATAAATAAAATGCTAACAATAAGATTAATATTTACTTTTCATAAATAATAATTGATCGTAAACAACAAAATACAGACCTGACGAGAACTGTCAGTGGGACATTAGAAAAAGACGTAAGCTTGCACGTAAACTAAACATCAACCAATCAAATTTTTCTATCAAACGTTAGGGTTAACGTTTGTAATACGTTTAAACAGTTCATTATTGTGATATTTTGATTAGGATTAATCACAGACCTGCATTTTTTTCCATTTCTTTCACCGAAATGTGTTAGAAGGACATTAACAATCAATGACGCACACCAAAAAGGCTATTATATGAACTCTACTACAAAAAGTAGTATGTGAATAATTTCATACATGGGAAAAGATTCACTGAACCAACTTTACTTTCATGATCAATTTAAGCAATTAAGGAAACAAACCAAATTACAAATCAAACTTGCTTATCAATTGTACCTAAACAAAATTGAAACTAATATTGCTACTGATTCTACTCAGTTTTGGTCATACATAAATGCAAAGAATAAAAGTTCACGTTTACCTGGATCTATGTCGTTTAATAATGAAACATATTCAAACCCTATAAGTATAGTTAATAAGTTTGCTGAGTTTTTTTAAAGTGTTTTTGTATCATCAACAGGTTCAGATTCTTCTAGGGCAAAATTGTATGAAGCACATTTTTATGGTGACATCGTAAACATAAAAAATATCACTGAAGAGGAAATGATTGAGGCTGGAAAAAGATTAAAAAACAAGATGACATCAGGCTGTGATGATATTCCATCTTTTTTTGTACGAGACTGTATTTCTATATTAGCTTATCCGCTAAATATTATGTTCAATCTTGCTTTACAATCTGTAACCTTCCCCGATACATGGAAGGAAGCTAAAATTATTCCGGTATTTAAATCTGGTGATCGGTCTATAATTAACAACTATCGTCCTATTTCAATTTTCTCAAATTTCTCCAAAGTTTTTGAGATGGTCATCTATAATCATATCTATCCTTCTGTTTGCAATCTTATGGAGATGGACGTGATATATACAGATTTCTCTAAGGCATTTGACATAATGGATCATGGTATCTTGATTGATAAATTGAATCAGTTCGGATTTTCTACAAATTTGTCAATGTTTTGTCAGTCTTACTTAGAGAGTAGGAAGCAATTTGTTTTTTTATAGTGGTCACTCCTCACAAAAATATAAAGCTAAATCAGGTGTTCCACAGGGATCAAATCTCGGACCTTTGTTATTTATTTTATTTATAAATAACATTGATCGCTCTTTAGATTCAGGTAGGCTGATGTATGCAGATGACATGAAGATATTTCTTCCCATATCAAATGTGGCTGATTGTGTAGTATTGCAGTCCAACTTAGAAAAAATATCTGACTGGTGTTCCGTGAACAGACTCTCATTGAATGTTTCAAAATTTAAAAAGGTATCATACTCTAAAAACGATGTCAAATTTTGATTACAATATGGATGGAAATGTTCTATCTCAGCATTCATCTATTAAGGATCTGGGGGTTATTTTCGATTCACGTTTGAATTTTATTGAACATATTGAGACTAAAGTAGCAGAGACATTTAGGTTTTATGGCTTATTGTGAGGAACTGTCGAGGTTTTCAAAATATTGCTGTGTTAAAAATACTCTACTTCTATTTTATTCGTTCCAAAATGGAATACTGTTCAATTATCTGGTATCCGTTCTATAATAATCACATAACCAGGGCGGAATCTGTACAGAGGAAGTTTTTAAAGTGTGCAGATCTTATCCATTAAGAGGAGTTGATTATCAATCTCTCCTAGATAAATTTCATTTTGAAAGTCTAGTCTGTCGTAGAGTGCTGTCATCCTTGTCTCTACTATATAAGATTTTTCACGGTGTAATTATGTGTCCAGAGATTCTAAGTAAGTTTAATTTTAATGTGCCTAATTACAATACTTTTTTATTGTGAAGGATCTAGAACTAACATTTTATTTAACTCGCCAGTGAATGTTATATGTGTTGTATTTTTAATCATTTATGTAGTTCGTGTGACTTGTTTGTTGATAGTCTGAATTTTATTAAGAAGAAGGTTCATTCTGAATGTGTGATGTAATCTATCCTACTTTTTTGCTGTAATTTTACTTTATTTTATTGTTGTAATTCGATTTCATTGTTTTGTATTTTTTTAGCTTCTTTAAATATTTTTTCTTCATACCTCGGTCGAAAGTACGCACTTTCGTCCGTCCCTCATAGCAGGGACGAAAGTTCAACATTTACTCCCTGTGAAAAGTACACGCGTTTCCTCTATAACAGCGGGAGGAAAGAGTTTCTCATGCGTATTTATACTCGTAACTACGACCAGCGGCACTCGCTTCCGACCGGCTATGAAGAAAAATAGTATACACTCCACGGGCCGAAAGTTGAAATCTCGGTCCTGCGCGTCATGATGCCCTCGGCGAATTTCGGCCCTTGGAGTGTAATATACTATATATATACCTACCTTTATTTGTTTAATTGCAAATTTCAATTGTATTTTTTCGTATGCTCTGTAAAGGGATTTATATCTGTTGGGCATTAAAGGCTATTAGTATTATTATTAATCCAAGGTAGTTTGGGTAATCCAAAGGAAGTTTTGGGTAATCCAAGGTAATCTTGTACAATCTTTAAGTGAGTTCAGGTATTCTTGAAGTAGTCTCAGATAATCTGAGGTAATCTTTAATTTTTGAAGTTAGTGAACGTAATTTTTGTATTCCAATAAAAACCTACAATCGATGTTCTCGAATCTATAGATATTCTAGAGCGATCTGATGAAATAATACTTATATATTCGTATATAAGCTTAATCTCAGATGATCAAAGTAAATTTGGAAATTTAAATAATCTGAGGTAGTATTAGGCAATCTCGGGTAATCTGAGTTAGTTTTGGGTAATCTCGGGCAATCTCTTGTAATCTGAGGTAGTATTTGGTAATCTCGGATAATCTGAGGTAGTGTAAGGTAATCTCTGGTAATCTGAGGTAGTATTAGGTAATCTTGGATTATCTGAGATAGTATTAGGTAATCTCTGGTAGTCATAGGTAATCTCGGGTAGTCTTAGGTAATCTCGGGTAGTCTTGGGTAATTTTCGTATACAAAAATGTCTAGTGACCGACCCCTCGCGTTACTATCATAATCACTTATGAGATTTTATATTTTTATAATAATTTTAGATTCAAACCAATGTAACTTATTAAAGGTAGAATTATTCGCTCTTGACGGTTTAATTTGTAATTTAATAAATTATGAAATACTGAAAATATGTACATGGTGTACTATTTAAAAAAATATGTTAAGTTATTTTGGAGCAACGGTGCACACTGTATACTTCTAATCGACTTGGATTATTTGAAAAAACTTTTATTCAACATTTTTTTTTTGTAAACCTACCGGAAATCGAAATATTAGCAAGTTACGTTACTTTATGTACACACTGTATTTATGCAAATAGAAAATGAAAACTTGGAGCACATAATTTGAAAGTCACATCTTAGTCAAAATATCGTTAAATAAGTACCAACAGAAACAGTTTTTGAAAATTTAATAGAGCTAAAATTAGGATATCAGAATTTTCAGTTCCATTATTAGATCATTCAATGTGCAGTATCAGGCTTATTTTAAATAGAACACACTGTATTTTAATGATTCACCATATTCAAAAAATGTCCTCTTTCGAATGGTATGAGGGTGTCCTATTCCTAGGTATTATCTTTTCGTGCAATTTACAATTTTCTTAAATTGTACGCTAAATCAATTTTAAAACATCTGCAATTCTCTCTAAATTTTTTACTAATTATCTTGACATAGTTGTTTTAAGAGTCTAAATAGATCACGTTTCAAGCCTTCAGAAAATATAGGGTTTCACTATCCTATACCGAGTGGTTAAAAAGATATAGCCACTTTCACAGAAAAGTCACTATCCACTTGGGGACATTTTATGAAATAACAAAAAACTAAAAGTATGTTTTAAACATTAAAAAACTTCAAAATAATTTCAATAACATACTAGACATTATCTCTTGATAGTAATAATTAGTAAGTATTTCGCAATAATGAATATATTAAAATAATGATCAACATAGGTACATAATTATCCTCTAGTGAATAATTAAGATATTTAGTAGCCGTGAAGCAAGCCATGGAACTGTCATTATTAAAACGTCAAACAACAAGTTTCGTTATGGTGTCTTGTTAAAATTTTTAGTAGCCGTCAATTAGTTTTGGTAGTAGAATTTTAAGTATTGTTGCCCAAGTTATTTTAGCGTAAAATGGCATTTTTATCAGAAAGAGAAAGAATTACAATTTTGATGGTGGTAGGTTATGGAGATCGAAGACGATCGTATCAAGATGTATGTAATTTATTTAATGATACTTATCCAAATAGAAATCCTATATCAAAATCAACTGTAATTAGAATTAAACAGAAATTTAAGGAGACCGGGATTGTTAAGGGCAGACAAAAAACTGGTAGACCAAAAACTGCCACAGATGACAATACATCTCTGAATGTGCTATTGAACGTTGGTGACACTCCAAAAACTTTAACAACTGAATTGGTTCTGAACCATGAAATAAGTGATAGATCCGTCAGAAGAATATTAAAAGTAAACAAATAACACCCTTACAAAGTTCGGCTTGTTCAGGAGTTGAATGAGGATGACCCAGATAGAAAATTACAATTTTCTGAAACGATGATGGCACGAATTGATGCAAACCCCAATTTCTTACATTCCATAGTTTTTTCTGATGAAGCCACGTTTTCTTTAAATGGTTTTGTTAACACCCATAATTCAAGATATTGGTCTGATAAAAATCCGCATTGGATGGAAGAATTTCATACACAATATCCACAAAAATTGAACGTTTGGGTTGGAATGGTCAGTACCAATATCATTGGTCCTTTCTTTATACGAGGTAATTTAAATGGTGAGACGTATTTGGATCTTCTCCGAAATCAATTTATACCGGCCATTTGTAATATTTTTCCCAACAACAGAAACCCTCAATTGCCAGCAGAAAACATATGGTATCAGCAGGATGGAGCATCTCCCCATCATGCAAGAATAGTTGGTGAATATCTAAATGATGTTTTTCCAAAGCGATGGATAGGCAGAAGAGGTGAAATTGAATGGCCACCTCGGTCACCCGACTTTAATCCATTGGATTATTTTTTGTGGGGTTACCCAAAATCTATAGTTTATAAAGATAAACCAAATAATTTGATTGAGTTAGCGTTAAGAATCCGAAGATGCATCGAAGAAATCCGGAGGGACACATTAGCGAATGTTATTAACGCCTTTTATACACGGCTAGGACATTGCCAACAAACACAAGGCTTACAATTTGAGCATTTACTATAGTAAAGAGGATCTTGCAGCTTTCGCGTTTCGTGAAATGGAGTTTAATACTTTTAGTTGTTTGTTGTTAGTTTCGTTTTTATTCATGTATTTTAATGTTCTAAATAATAATAATTAAACAATTCTGTGAAAGTGGCTATATCTTTTTAACCACTTGGTATAGGATAGCAAAACCCTATATTTTCTGAAGGCTTAAAAAGTGATCTATTTAGTTTCTTACAACAACTATGCCAAGATCACTAGTTTGAAATTTAGAGAGAATTGCAGATGTTTTAAAATCGATTTAGCATACGATTTAAGAAAATTGTAAATTGCACGAAAAGTATAATACCTAGGTATAGGACACCCTCATACCATTCGAAAGAGAACATTTTTCTGAATATGATGAATCATCAAAATACAGGGTGCTCCATTTAAAATAAGCCTGATACTGCGCATTGAATGATCTAATAATGAAAATTCTGAACACCCTGTAAAGAGATGTTTAGTACTCGATCGTGGAATACATTCAACGAACTATTTAGATGTAAGAGAAAATTTGATAGAATTTGTTATATCAATGAGTTATCCATTTTTTTCGAAATGGTCACATTTTTAAAAAAGTCAGCATAACTCGGAACCCTCTGTATTTAGATATAGGGAACCATTATGTAGGAATATTTTATTTTTTAGCAATAAAATAAAGGGTGTTCCATTTGAAAAAATATAACTTTGATACGCCACACTTTATTAGAACATCCTGTATATTTCAAAATATTTTCAAACTTCAGTTTAAGTTGGAGTAAAATTTGTGGTATAAAAAGATTTTCCAAAAAATTTATATTTCCTTCGATATTTATATTTCTCCGGTACCGGACTTTTGCCGAATTCTGTATATGCATACTCGACAGTTTGGTATTCTCGAAGCAAAAGTAATATTTCTTGGAAGTAATTTTATTTAACTTAAACTTCTAAATTTTAGAAAAAGCAGGAGGATTATTAAATCGACTGTCGGTGCTGTTTTCAGAACCGTTCTGAGGATATGTTTTTGTTATACAAGATTGTGGTTTTATTTCTCAGGAAAATAATGGAAAAAATAATTATTATACTACAAGGAAGACACTGCAAGATTAATATTGATGTAAATGGGTCATTCTTAAAAAAGGGTACATTTTGCAGTTACAAGTGGATAACTTAAATATTTTATGAGATTATGTAATTTTTATAATAAGATATATTATTTCAAATAACGGTTTAACAAATGAATGAAACTGTTTTTGTTTTTTAAAAATAGCTTCGCTTATAAAATTTTCTTAAAGGCAAAATGTCACCTCCATACAATGTAACATGTAAGTTTTATCTATCTTTAGCGTACGGTTTTAGTGTTTTCACATATATTTTAAAACTAACTTTATATACAATTTGCTAGAATAAAGTTTAAGTAAGTTAATTATGAAATATTATTTTTCAATTACATTTATATATGGCAAATGCTCTCTGATTAGTCTTGTAACGTATTTCGCTGTCACCTCCGTGCATAAATCAAATTGTTAAAAATGTCCGTTAGGTGTCACTACGTAATTTATGCACAATTCCTAAAGTAACTGAGTTGCACGCGTCAGTTGGATTTATGTCTGTGAAGGGGTCTGTTGTGAGTCAAAATAAGCTAATATTTAAAAGTAAAAAAGTGCTGTGCAAGTTTTGTCCCCTCCATATATCATTTTTTAAGGTATGTATATTTAGTTATAACTATAATTTATATATACTGACAATTCTTATTCTTTGCCAATTCATTATTCCGGTTTTAAAACATAACCTATTTTTCATTCCTATAAAAATTTGTAATTTTCAACAGAAAAGTCACCTCCGTTCATGTCACCTCCGTTCAATTAAATGCGAACGGAGGTAACTGTTAACGAACGAAGGTGATTTCAATGAATAAAAATAATGAATACGATAAATTTATATTGTCTTTTGTGGTGTTTAGATAAGAAGATGGCAAAATCCAAACAAACCAAAACAGACGAAGAAAAAAGAATAGAAAATAGGGATAGAATGAGAAGAAAACGAGAAGCTATAAAAGCAAATCCGGAATTATACAATGAAATGAAAATAAATGAACGTGAAAGGTATCATACACGTGTTCAATGTGGAAAAATAAAAACGGTAGAAGAATTGAGCGACAGATCCAAGAGAAAACAGAGAAAAATATGGAGAGAGAAGAAAAGAAAAAGTCGTTTGAATAACAAAAGGCAAGAAGAAAATTTGCAAGCAATTATAGAAGATACTCCGCCTGGTAATCCTGAGCCAGGAGTTTATTTGCAAAATAATGAAATTCTCGGGGAATCTCAGTCATCTCACCAAAAACAAAGCGGCCTGAAAAGGGCTCGCAGAAACAGAAAACAGTTAAAACAACGCATAAATGAATTAAAGAAAAAAGTTGAAAACCTCACTAGAAGCAATGCCACTTACAGAGTACGAGTAAGTAGGTTAAAAGAAAAACAGAAAAATAATTTATCTAATACACCATGTAAAAGAGTTAATAATTTGTTAGATGGTAAACCTGTCAATGAAAAAATTCTGCTATGTATATTGATAACATAATACTTAAAACTAATATTACATATTTAAAAAATAAGTCTTGGAGTTTGTACATTGTAAATTACCTGCAATAGTCACCTCCATTCATGACGGTCACCTCCGTTCAGATGGCATTTCTTTTTTTCAAAAAAAAAACGGAAAATAATACCCCTCGTGTGTGACCACTTATAAAACTTTCTTTGATGCCGCAATATACACATAATAAGGGTATAGTCCTAATAAATAAGATAATATATAAATTTTTTTTTTAAATTAGGAAAATGTACCTTTTCACAAGAATGACCCAAATAGTAACATGAAACTAAACTGGTGGTTTAAAATATTTGGTATCCATTTATCAATTATTGATAGATGTTTCTAAATAAAATAATTTCTGGTATTCTTTTTCTCAGAGTACAGAGACGTTTAAGTTCTAAGTTTACATATGTCAAAGTTAGTTATTTTCCATATTTATGAAAAAGTGAGTTACTTTCCTGCTATATAATAGAAGGAAAAAGGTAATATATTTTTCATTGTGTTTTTTTGGACCCAAGTTTCAGCTCTGAGGAAAAATATTAAAATCTAACTTAATAATTACTATTTTTCATAATTTAAAGTTGATGCGTTTCGTGCATCTGGCGCCCTACATCAAGAATATAAAAACACAAACTGTCAAAAATGTTATTAATTGTATCAGATAAGTACATTTGTAAGGTTTATAGCCGTGGTGAGATAATGTAAGGTTTGGAGCGTTTCGGCACATACCATAGCAGTAGCAGTATATAAACGACTAACTGCATATATGTGTATATTGTAAATGACGTACTTACTTGGAATTTAATTAATTTTAGGCTTCCATCATTACTGCAGTGGACCCTTCATAATAAAACTTGATTCGTGTATGATTAAATGCAAGAGTGCTTTTTTAATTTAATTTACAAAAATTTTGATTTGGTACTAATATATTCAATTCAACATCAGCTTGGAACTGTTGGCGATACTTGACACTGAAGACAGTTTACACTACTACACTTCACACTATCTTACGCGCATTTCGATAATCACGTTATCTTCTTCAGATACTGAAGGTAAACTGACTTACGCGCGTAAGTTAGAGTTTGTGTAGGGAGTGTGAACTGTGTGAACATATCAGAATGATTTGATTGAAACAAATTTATTTTTAGGTTGGACTTCAACACTCCGAAGATGATCTGTAGATGAAATACTTGAAGAATAATAAGGCAGTGACAACTTTGATCAATATTTTTTTTCCATTTCCATCTTATTTATCGATTATTGAAAAAATAGTTTTTTCTACTATCACTATCGAAAGTCGTCTTTTGTGCCTTGAAAAGCAACTGCAAAGTTGATGTTTTCCGCGAGCTGTCATAAGCAGAAAGTAACTTTGGCGCACGCCTAATTTTATTTTTAGATAAAAGAGAGCTAGTAGTTAATTTTGGTGTGATAGTAGAAAAAATCTTGTGTGTATTTAGAGCAGAAAGTCTTGGTAGTTTCGACAGATTGCCGGCAACTTTCTGTCTCGACTACCAAAGTACTACTTTCTGCTCTTGATACACAAATAGCTATTTCTATAGGCATTAAATCTAGACACTGCTTCAAGAAATTTACGCACCTCTCTGAATTTCATGCAAAATATGGCAATTGAGATCATATCATAAAATATTTATATATTTTTTGAAATACCCTTGTATGCTGATTATTTTAACAACAAAAACCTTCTTATCCATGCTGTTTATTTTTTGGTAGTGAATTTTTGGTCTTTCTGTACGATACATCGACTGTCGGTTGAGATTGAAACTTTGAGAGCTTCGATATTACTCGGTTTAAATGCAACGCGAATCCAAAATTTTTACCCTTGCTGAATTGTCCCAAGCACCAGAATTGTGTAATTATCGCCGAATAGATGATAGATTCCATGTATCCCATACATCAGTATTAAGCATGATTGAACAATATATCAATATCTTCCAGCAACGACTTCGAGGGGATGTTTTGACTTCTCGCATTGACTACGAGCGAGTTCTTCGGACAGATGAGTTCAGATTTTGGTTATATAATTGAGATAGACAAGTTCGTGTATTTTGAAGGCAAGGTGTACAATGTGCACAATGGAACATAGGAAATCGACGACATGCGTAAAAAATCTCCTAACTCATTAAGAGTCTAAACTTCTGGAGATTTTTTTTTCATTTTGACAAAAGTTTTAATGCATTCAAAAGTCAATAATGTAATTAGATTGATTCTATTCTTACGATTTAATTTAGTTATATATTGCAGATAGGACATCTCGAAATTGAAAACTACTCAGATAGGACGTTTTGAATGAACAAAGAGATCACATTTTTATGCTTATATTCAATCAACAAAGGAACATTCAATACAAATCCTACTACTAAAAATATCAACTTGTTAACAATCAGCACCTGTTGTTAAAAAAATATAAAAAAGGTCCATTTTCAACAGTTAGGAACCCAAAAATATAAATGTTTTCGAAAATGAGCCAATGTATTGTAAAATTCATGGCAGTCTCTAGGTATCACAGATTTCAACTCTTGCAGATGTTTATATTTTGCATTTGAAATTTTGCTAACCTCATTATGCAATGGGGATAATCTAAAATTAGTGGCAACTTTTTGGGCTTCACCTAAAATAATATAAGTTAGGACATACCTAATCCTGTTTAAACATTACACAGTTCTCACCTGAATAACACCATCTGGCTTATAAACAATTGATATCTGTTACGACTGGATCTGCCGATTTTCTTCCTGGCCTTAAGGAATGGTATCGCTGGTGTTCAAGAAGAGCATAATTTTTGAAAAAATTGTACTCTAAATCGTAACAATTGTAAGGCATCTTTTGGCGGGCTTCCTTCGAAATTCTCACGTTCTCGCTTCGTAAATAAATTTATTTATTGCGAAGTTTTCTTTCTATAAGAGCGTGAACAGAGTCACACTCCATTTGGTTATGACCAACTTCCAAAAATTTTTGATAAATTAGAATGCCATTGATCATTGAAAAATTGAGAAGAGCGTTTGCCAGAACGCTGTTCCGGTTTTGGTATGTACATCCATCAGACCAAAGGACTATGGGAATTTTGTTTTCAGTAAGACAATTTGTTTGGAGATAATCAATAATGCATGACACGAAAGCTTTGAGTTCAGCATTCTGGTCCTCAGAAAACCAATAACACGCTACATGGTGTGTTTTTAAATTAAATACGGTGAAGTTATGGCTGGAAAGTTTGGTTTTATAATAAAATGCGTTCGCATTCACACATGGGCTCAACTTAACAGCTTGCAAGTCCATACTAAGGGCAATCATTTTGTTTTCATCAGACAGTAATTGTTCATGATTGCGTTTTTCAGCTCGGGCTAGCTCTTTTCGCTTGTTGTGAGCTGCCCACAGTTCATCAGAAATCGTACCTACTTTATGAGAGCTGCAAGTGTTACATTGGTCTTTCTTCAATTTTTCTGCTTGAATACCTGATTAAATATCTTAATGCTGTAAGTACTTTTATTATCTGCAGCGCATTTTTTCTTGTATAATTTATAGATGTCAGTCAGTGTTTAAAACACAGGTTCCAAAAATAGTTTACTTGAATCTTTCCGCGCATAATGCGATGGCAATTTTGGCACGATGTTTAAAAACTCATCTAAATAGCGATATCGATCTTTGTTCTCTTTTTGAACTTTTTCTCTTGCCGACAATTTGACTTCGGCCACCTTCATGCATTCCACCACACGCACTAGAACTGACCCAGTGCTGAATAATTTTGTACCCTAGATCAAATGTATTCAAGAACATGCTTCGGCAAACTTGAATTTTTTCTGGCCATCATCGATGAAATAACAGAAGGAATCTTTGCGTCTGGATTGTTCTGCATCACTTGTTCTCACTTTGGTTACTTGTTTTCGCACATTAGAAGAGGCATAAACCTTCCTTCGATCCCACGTCATCTTTGACCAGAATTCTTTAAACACCTTTTTTCTAAATTCTTCGGTTATTTCGGAACATTGTCTCGTCTTCGCATTCAAACAATAGTTTGAATTACACCGCGCTTTCAATTTTCTCTCCTGCCTTAACTGGTCTTGCGAACTTTTTTTAATCGCTGTATGGTTGTCCTCGCATTCTAAGATTTTTGTTTTTTTTATTCTCTTTAGGCTCTGCTGTTAACTTTCGCTTTCGTGCGCTTTGGTCATGCATATTTACTTCATTGTCATCACTTGTGTCTATGTTACTATCGTCCTGAATTTTCATTTTGTGTTTCAGATTTATTAGGAATGTGCGTACGGCCCAGGTTGGGCAATTCGGTGTCGAAAATAGGGTTACTTTGAGAATGTCTTGGGAATGATGTGGAATGATTTGCAACTCGCTTTGTACGAGATGAGAGTAATTTATTTGAGAGATGTTATCTGTGCAACTGACTATACCATTATTTACAACATTTATAGGTGTCAATTCTATCGATTCAGCGATGTTAATTGGTTCAACAATGTTAACGCCAATAAAATCCATTGGAATGACTTGCACATCCAATTCTGTTAACAGAACATCATTACTCGCAGTCGCACATGCCTGAATATTATTGCTATCAATATTGTCGTTGTTTGGTAAACTAGTGCTCCAGTCGTAATCTTTAGTAACTGTTTCAAGATTGCCAGTGTCAGTTTTATCATTATCATGTATATTATTAAGTGCTAATTGTGCAATATTGCCCTAGATCGATAAGACATTTTTAGGTATTAATAATTCTTTTCAAGTGAAAACGGACACTTCTATCTCTTTAATTCTTATTCAATCAGTTTGTATGCAAAGCCTCCTATCTGCAAACAATGAGGTTAATGTAATTTTTTAGATAAATTGTTGATAGAGATTTGAAGTATAACGTCAGTAACATAATTTCATTTATAAAAAGCAACAGCAAATAGTTTCAAACGCCTATCAACAAATAATAACAATAAAAACAATTGAAAACTTACCATGCTCAATACCGCGTCAATCACATACCCATTCATCATACAGAGATAGGATGTTTTGATTTTAGGACTGGACTTGAGTTGAGATGGGACTAAACGAATTTAGAGTATTCGAATTTTTAGAAATTTTGTACAGTTGGAACAATTTGCAGGCATGCGTATTAAGTATAAACCCATCTTGCTCTGCGAAAATCCCATTTTAGGTAAAAGTTGAGTTAGGAAGTTCTGACGCATGTCGTCGAAATACCACTTTATATGGTGAAGGCTCGGTTGTGTGGACAGGAATTTCGTTAACGGCGTGCACGAACTTGGTGCTGTTGAATGATGGGAATCTTAATGCTTAACTGTTCATAGGGGATATCATTGAGGAATATGGTGTGTCATTTGTCCCTTATATCGGTCTAAGTTTTTGGCTGATGCTAGATAATGCGCGACCACATATCCAAACCAGCCTAAGAACTTAGTGGACTTGGGACAACTTCTGGTTGAAATTCGGAATGGACTGAATCAAAACAACTTTCTAAATCTTATTTTAATTATGAACCGTCGATGCCAGGATACTGAGATTAAACAGTTTTATTAAAATTCTTGATTCACTCGTTTCGTATGACAACAAAAATTTCTGATTTTGGTAGGTACATTATTTCTTTTTTAATTGTATTATCGTTAATCTTGAGACTTCATTGTAGAAAAACTTTTATGGTTTTCGTTATTTATTTATTTATTTCCAGATATGATCGAATAGACTAGTGGAGCTGTCTAAAATTATTGATAAATAAGCAGACGACAAATATTTGGCGAAACCGTATTACTTAAGGCTATCGAGAAAATAATAAGCAACAATAAAATCGAGACAGATACAACTTATATTGATAGAATAGTCATTTTTAATCAACTCTTTGAAGACAATTATTGGAAATGGAAAGAATGGAGATATCAGTATTCAAACACACTTCTTCTTTATTTTTTTTACAAGCGCGATATCGTTCTCATTCCGTCATGAAGATATACACCAGGATTGTTATAGCTTTCGACTTGATATTTATACATATTGAAAACATTGTCATTTAGTAGGAAACTTTATATTTTCATCGGCGCGAAGTAATTATCATCGCTTTATGCATTAACTTGAAATTTGAAAGTTGATTGATAGTACTTCGCCTTTGATTTAAATTAACTTTCAGCTTCCCAATATTTTTTTATGTAAAGTGATTTGATGTGACAATTTAGTATTTCAATTTTATACTTCCAAAGCTCTGAATCAGAAAGGTAGTCTTCGTCTTAACTTGACGCCACCATGCATTCATTCATTTGGTTTGTTCTCAATAGCCCAGACACTTGAATGTTTTGTACAATTTCCAAATTTTTCTACTTCCATTCCAGAAGCTTCGTGTTCTCTTTATCGGGAGAGGCCGACTTGATTCGATCCAAGATCTACTGTTTACTGACGAAACCCTGTGCGAACTACTAAGTACATACTTCTTGAAATCCTAAATGAAACAACCTACACAATTATGTATTTTTTATTTTATTAAGAGGGAAAACATAAAACTGAAAATTATTATTAGTAACTATTTATTCATATTAGTGTGAGCACTACGACTGACCATCTGGCTGCTAGATTAGCAAAATCAGGTTTGTTGTTGGAAATTGTTTCTCTCGAGTAGGAAAATGCTGACTCACATAAATATGTTTAACCAAAACACAAATGCATTTGTTTAACATATTCCTTCAAATTTGGATATGTCCAATGCCAAGGAATCTAGACCTGAGAATGACCTTGCTTTTAGAAGTATGTCTCGGCTTAGAGTAATAATTTCGTTTTGAAATATCATGTGGTCCATTTGAAATGTATCTGCAAATTTTGTAGCCATTTCATAGATATCACTATGATTAATGGAATTATTAAACAGACAGCTTCTCAAATTTTTTGAAATCACTAAGGAGATACCGCTGCCTTAATTTCTGCCGTGTACTTGTCAGGAATGAAATTGTAGGTAGTATAATTTTCCATATGATCCTTGATGTTCACAAATTGTTGACATTTTTTCTATTCGATGTCTTCTATCATAGACGCTGTGTGACTTTGAAATGCTGCAATAGAACTAATAATTTCTGTTACTGTTTTATTCTTGCTTTGTAGTTCCAGATTTAATGTGCTCAATTTTCCAGTAAAATTTGCCTAAAAATGCTAAATCACATCACCAGTCTAAATCTCGCAATTGCTGATGATCCTCACCCCTATGTTGAAGAAATTTTATTTTTTTGTCCAATAAATCTCGAAATCTTTGCAAAAACTTGCTTCGACACATCCACCTTAGGTCAGCGTGCAATGCCAAATCTGCTTCCTTCTCATCTAATTTCTCTTCCTTTGAGGAGATTTTCCTTTCATGGAATTTACAATCTTGAAAGAAATATCCATCACATGTTTTGTGTTTAGACTCGTACTAGCCAGTGTTGATGAATTATGCAGTGGTAGTTTGAAAAATCTTCGCCTTTGTGACAAAGAGCAATAAAACCATTATGAATACCTGTCATTGAAGGCTATCAGTTGTCATTGATAAGAATTTTTACAAAGCTGGCTTAATCTGGATAATATATGCTTTGAATTCCGTGAATATATATCATGGCCACTAGTGATGCAAAATGCTCGAACATTTTTTTTGTTATTATTATTTAAGTTAATATAGCACGCAATATATGTATGTTTTCCTGCCCTATCAGTTGTGAGTCGGTTGCGTTTTTTTAAGTGGAGGAAAGAGTATTTAGTGTAACTTCTTTCAGTGGCAGCCGACGACGGTGGTAGTGACAGTATGGCGACTGCAACATTTTTCAAGGTCGATTTGGAACAATAACCTTTCCACCAAGTTGTAGGCGACGTATTTTTTACATTTTTCCAAATATAAGACACCTCAAAAAATTTATCAGTTTTTCCTACATACTCAGCTAATTCAGAAATTATTAAATTTTGATCTTCTTTCTCAAACCTAGAGTTGGTGATGATAAGATTATGGATAAACTCCATTCCTGAAAAATGATAAATACTTTGTCAATTATGATACCGGTCAACGCTGATCTGGCTCAATGCAGAAAAACAGTTGCTATTTTAACTAATGAAATTATCACTCACTGGCTAGTTTTATTTTGTATTGTCAGGTAAAAACTGTTTTATCCTTCAGATATAATCTAGTTAAATGGCCTATAAAATCATCAATTCTAAAAATACCTTGAGTACGTTCTGTATGATCTAAATGCTCCCCTCTGTATTTAGGATCTAGAATGTTAGCTGCATAATGCACCGCGGAACAAATTTTTCTTTCCTGATTTGAAAGCAGGTCAAAACAGATCCTTCTTCTTTTTTCAAAGTGGGTAGTTCTAAAACTTCTTTTTGAAATAATTGGTCTAGTGACTGGAAGGCTTCAGCAACTTCGGACAAATTTACTTCATCGCCTTCAAGCTTATGTATATGTACAAGTGGTTGAAATAGTTTTATTAACTTTTCCACTCTTATCCAAAATATCTCATCTTTCAGACAATTCTTTTTTACTGTTTGACTTAGTTTGTTACTAATATCTTCTGTATTTAAAAAAAAGACCTTTCAAGGCATTGATGTATAGAACCCCACCTGGTGGCTACAGGAAGTTTTAGAGAAACAACTGATCATCGTTTTTCTTTTTGAATGTTATTAAATGTAGTTAAAATTACGTGAGAGTTGGTTATTTCTTTTATTATTTGTTTGCTGTAAGCCTCAATATTTTTGTAGCCGCCCACGATTTTATAATCAAACAAATACAAAGCACTCATTTTGACATTGAAATTCGTCTTCTAAAGTTGAAGAAACCTGTTATAGATAAAAAACTAGTCCCTTTAAATATTTTCTTAGACATCAACGGACTGCTCCGTATAGGCGGACGGTTAGAATTTTCCGACCTACCATTCAACAAAAAATTTCCTGTTTTATTACCTGCTGAGAATCATGTTGTTAATTTAATCATACAATTAGAACATAAACGGTTAGGTCATGCTGGTACGCAAAATGTGCTAGGTAATCTAAGACAAAAGTACTGGCCACTGAACGGTACAAGAAAAATTAAGAATATTATTAAAAAATGCCCCACTTGTTTTCGATTCAATGCTCAATTCGCATCTCAGATTATGGCACCTTTGCCCATTGACCGCGTACAACAATGTCGTCCTTTTACTAAAACCGGCGTCGATTTTGCCGGACCTATATTGACTAGATCATCCCGATTGAGAAAGGCTCCTACTCTGAAATCATATATCGCAATATTTATTTGTATGGCCACTAAGGCAGTTCACGTTGAACTGGTCTCGGACTTGACCACAGATGCTTTTATAGCTTCGTAAGTCGAAGAGGCAATCCCCAACTGATTTTTTCCGACAATGGAACAAACTTCGTCGGAGCTCGAAATCAACTTCGAGAACTAGCTTTATTTTTCAAATCTTCTGAAAATTTCACTAAAATTAGTACGTTTTTATCCTCCAATGAGATATCATGGAGGTTTATACCACCTCGCTCCCCGCATTGGGGAGGAATCTGGGAGGCGGCTGTTAAAAGCGCCAAATCCCATCTCACAAGAATCTTAGGTAATACATGCTTGACTTTTGAGGAACTGTCCACAGTCCTAGCTCAAATAGAAGCGATTCTTAACAGTCGCCCTTTGTTCCCATTATCCGAGGATCCTAATGATCTTCTTCCCCTAACTCCCGGTCATTTCCTAGTAGGAGCACCCCTGACAGCTTACCCTGAAAAGGAAGTTTCGTCAGTCCCTCAAAATCGCCTTTCCTTTTGGAAAATATGTTCCAAGCTGCAACAGCAGTTCTGGGCCCGATGGTCGGTGGACTATTTGCATAGATTACAACACCGTCCTAAATGGCAACGTGCCAATGAGAACCTAATTGTCAATCAATTAGTCCTTGTTCGGTCAGAAGATCGTCCTCCATTGGGCTGGCCGTTAGGCCGAATAATGGAGTTACTTACCGGGAAGGATGGTAGAGTACGTGCTGCCCGCTTGAAAACGGCTGATGGCGAGTATATAAGGCATATCGTTAAGCTGGCTCCTCTTCCTCTTACCGAGTGAAAGGTTTTTTTTTAGTTTTGTTATGTTAACCCTATTGACACTTCGTTTTCTTCTCCCCCCCCCCAGTATGTAAGAATTTCTAATCCTTACAAAAGTATTGAGGCCAACCCTGGACGTCAGAATATTCTAGAACGTCATAAACGTATTTGTTTCCCGCGATTAGTCCTCCAGTCAGTCTTGAGCTCATCAACCGAGGAGTATGTCGCTTCATACGTCTCCTCTTTTCATTTACCTTCCATTTGGAAATACCTATAATAATTCTTTAATGTTAAACAACACCAAGTGGCATTGTTAGCGTTTGATCCCTGCACTTTCATTAGCTGGGAATCGAAGAATACGGCTGACCCGAAAGCTGTTGAGCTCTCGTTAGTCAGGGAAGTCGGGCGGGTCTCGCCACGAAGGTTGTTTCTCCCCATCTGGGTGAGGGGACGTGAGATGATAGCTTGGGATATTGATCCCGTTTCGCTCATGGTTGAGAAGACCAAGTCTGTAAGTTTGAATGTCTTCGTAAGCGAAATTATGCCTGAAATTGCTGCTACAAATTCAAAATTGAATCCAGCTAGCGCGGGGTAGGATGCAAATGTGGCATCCGTTATATTAGACATGAATGCGATATTTTTAGCTTCATTTCTGCGTATGCCAAGGGGTCGAAAACCAAGGAGGTTTTCATTGGCAGGGGCATCCTGTAGGTCTAACAGTGATGCGTAGCGTCCTGCTGGTGCATCCGAAACACTCTGTCTGACTGCTTCAGCCAGAACACCGAGTGGTGGGATCTCTTCGTAGAGATTATGTAATGTGTCATCTACGTTTGGAGCAGGTATTCCCAGGGTACCATAGTACCCGGGTTGTCCCATAATTTGCTCGACCGGCAGGGTCGGAAATTCAGGGTAGAGGTGCTGACCTGTCTTGGTCTGTATGTTGCCCAGTTGCTGCAATTGCAGCATTAAAGGTTGGGGCACAGAGAAGCTTGTAGTTTGGACTAAAGTGAGCATGTCTTGCTCTACTTCGGTCAGCGGCTGGGAGTTCTTTTGCTTAAGGTGTAAAATCCTTAGCCACAACAGGGAGGTGGCGTAATAGTCAAGATACTCCCGTAAGATTGCTTTTGTCAATTGAGGATCGTCCGTGATCAATTCAGCGTATGTCTGTCTGGAAATGTCTATTAGAGCTGGTGCTGATGGTGAGAAAGTCTGTCTCATTCGTGATGATTCACGTACCGCTATGTTGGCAGCGAATACGGAATTCTCTGCTGGACTTCCAGTAGAGACTTTGTGATCAAGCTCTTGGTTGTGAGATCTAAGGGTGGGTTTGTTCAAACCCTTTGGACGAAAAGCGGGCTGTCCGGGTTGCGACCTTTGTTGGTCGGCGACAGCGGGAGTTGGAGACGCAGCAGCAGCTGGGTTGCCTCGGGCAGGTCTTGCCTCCGGCGCTACTCTTTTCTCATTATATCTGCTGCCAGAAGGTTGAAGAAGTGTGCAATGCATCCATATTCAATAACGCGTGTTTCTTCAGCTAACATTTTTCTAGGTTTCACCAAATAAGCAGCATTGTCTGTCACTAGTCCCATTCCTTTTTGTACTCCCAACTCATAAACCTAATTTTTCAATTGTTCTTTAATATATTCAGCCCCAGTTGGAAAGGTTTTATAGAGCACTGGTTTTGGTGTTGTTACTACAACATTTATAATACCTTCGTTCCTAAATAGAAAAAATAATAAAAGAGAAAGAGATAAAAAAATTTCCCATAGTACCTTATATTGGACCAGCCATCACATTGTATACCTACAGTTGTGACTTCTCTCATTTTTTGGTCAACATTTTGTGTCACTGTATTATATGCATCATCAAGTAATGGATTTGATATCTGATGTCGACTGGGTAGCACATAACTGGGCCTTTTTTTTTTTTTAAAAAAAGTCGGTCCAATTAGGGTGATTAGTTATGTTTAATGGTGTTTCGCTGGCGTATATAGCCATTGCTAATGATTTATCCAATGATTCCTAAAAATATAACCAATATAAGCTAATAATAAAATTAACTTGAAAACATCAAGTTTAATTACAGACGAGTACGACTTTAATAAAAGCAAAATCTGTTTTACAAAATAATGATAATTAGTTATATATAAATATAAGGTTTGTCTAAATGTCTAAGACCGTAAAATCAATAGTTGAGACGTTATAACTAATTATAAGTTAATAAAATCGGTGACCGCTTCCACGTTGATGTAGTGAAATATTAAAAAATGCCAAAAAAAATATAGAAAAATTTTTTTCACTACTTTGATGTACATAACTATATTTATAATTTTTCTAAGTAACGAAAAAAAAAATTATATAAAAGTCAGAATTTGTTTATAACAAATTTTTCATAAAGTAAACAATGAAAATATTGTTGAAAAAAATTGTTTTTTTTAACTTTATTTAAAATAAGAAATTATGATTTTTAGAAAAAAACCGATTTCTTAATTAACAATTTAAAGGTCAGATAAATAAAAAAACGGTTATTAACAATTAAACAAATTTTTTAAGAAAATTTTTTTTTTCTAAAAATCATTATTTCACTTTGACAATATAATGGCAAAAAAAATTTTTTTCTAAATATTAAATTTGCCTATTTGTTTATAAAAAATTTTTAAACAAATGATGTAAAAAATTTTTCAACTAAGCAATGAAATGTAAAAAATACATACAAAAACATTAAAAATCAAAGATTTCGTAAAAAAAATTTTTTTAACTACATTTTTCGGATTTTTCATTTTTTGTTAACTTAAAAAATTCATTATAAACAAATAAAAAAACTTTAATAAATTTTTATACCGGAATCTTGTTTATTGAGTATATCAGAGTAAGCTCCAAGAGGAAAAAGATTTTTAGCTAAATTATTTAAACGTTTATGATAGATTTTATGTTATCTTAAGTTCATGAAAAATAACTTAATTAACAATTGGATAACTTAAACAAAAATCAAGTTAAAAATTTTTTGTAAACTGGATTGTATTCCTTCAAGTGTCTCAATGATACTATAATTTATTCAAATTTTTATATTGATAATAAATATTATAAAAAAATTATTTTCTGACGCTTAGTTTGTTTGGCGGCGACGTCACAACGTTGAAACTGCCGCGTGGAACGCTATTTTCAACGTTAAATTAAAATTATAAATAATGGAACTACAATTTCGGGAATCGAGACTTTTTTTTATGAAATTTTCTCCTCTTTTAGAATCTTTTTTCAAAATGGAGCTTTTTTTAATATTTTTGAAGTTATTGTTAAAAAACGGAGACCACCTTTTTCTCTCTTCGTTTTTTGTTAATAACAATTGCAATATTTAAGAGCAAAAAAATTCCAAAATGCCCCTTTTTCAGAATAAAATTCTGAATCCAAAAAACCAAACCTTATATTTTTAAATTTGTTCTAACTATTTTTCGCAGAAAACTCACTTCTCGACCAGACTATAAGGTGAAGCCATTCATTCCTCTTCCTTCACGTGTCCTTTGTTACCACGTATACCTATCGCGTAATATTCTTATTACTATGAACCTTGTTACCATAGTCCTTTTACTTTACGGCCATTTTTGTGGCGAGATCCGAATTGCATCCCAAAAATTCAACTTTTACCTGGCCAAGAAAAGGTCACATCCGAATTGCATCCCACCTCGAAAAAAGGTATTTACTAATTAATAACACCATTTCAGGTAAACTGCGCCGCAACGTTGCCAATTTGTGCTAAAATTCTTGAAATATAGTTTAAAAATCAATGTACCGATTAAAAGTTTAGGTAATTATTTGTATTTTATATATTTGGAAATAAATCAATTTAAATAAAAAGATACACATAAAAAGGATAAAAATGTATTAAACGTAAAATATCTAGTTAACATAAATAAAATAAACTTTTGCACTTAACATTTTTTTATGTAGATTATAGGTTAAGAGGTTCAATCTTTCATAACATACATAAAGGTACAATAATAACTAAAAATACCCTAAACCTTAGGTTTACACCTATACGAAACTGTTTTAACAAACTCAAACTTTGTAATTATATTTTCTTCTAGCTCTTTAATTTTCATTTTAATAAAATCTCGTTTTTTTAATATATTGGTGTGAACTTTTGGTATAAGGTGTACACTATTAATTTTTATGTATGTGTCGATCTGAAACTGCAAAAGTACATCTAAAAATACATTTATGTTTGGATGAGCACAGTAAAAGGATTTATTATACCTGGAGTGAAAAGATTCACAAGCATTTGTTGTTCGTTGAAGAGTTTCTGAATGTTCAGCCCAAATATGTGGCGGAAATGTCGCGTTGTCTTCTATATAATTTTCGACAAGATAGTCGCAAAATTCACTTAGTTTGTCATTTTCTGGCTGGATTGCAGCCAAGTCAAAAGCGTAAACTTCTCCAACATCTTTAGGGTCAAGAAAAGATAAACCAAAGATGTATGTCAAGTACTTCGAAATTTCGTCATATTGGCCTGACTTATTTTGATACGGAACTGATAAGCCAACCGCTTGAATTTTTCTATACCAGGATTGTCCCAAATGAAATTTACAGCCACGGATAGATGCCAAAGGAAAAGTTTCTGAAATTGCTTTATGAATTGCAATTTCAAAATCTGCGGTTATGGTTTTAGGGGCTAAAGGAATATTTAGATTTAAGCACTCTTCTTTTAAGTATTGAAAAACAAGAGAATATGTGAAAGAGAGTTTGTTAGGAAGTAAACAGAAAACTAGGGGAATATAGGTATTATCTTTTAAAGCATGAATGGTAAACAATTGTAGAAAATATTTTGGACAATACTGAAACGTACCATCCACGTAAAGATCTGAAGAAGAAGACAATAAATTAAGGTTGGTTTGACAAGAAAATAGAATGATGTTATTTTCTTTATCGTTTCTCAACAAGAAATTTTCATTTTTATTGGTCACGATGGGGACTACTTCAATTGAATTGTGAAATTCTGTTACGCTTTTTGGAACCTGTATTAAACCATTTGACGATCTTGCACTATGAATGTTTTTACGAATTCGTTCTACATCCTTAGTTGTTATAGTATCTATCTCCCTATTTTTTATTTCATTCCGAATTAATTTCATTGGCTTTTCACACATGTCACTTACAGCAGCACATTTAACAGAGTTACTAATGTTTTGTCTGTTTAAAATTTCCGCTGGCACTTTCTCGTGGTTGTGATTTAACACCGATTCAATTAATTCATCACTTACACAATTTGTTTTAAGAAAAGCTTTACAATTTCGTTTTGTACATTGCCACCTCTTCACCGTATCTTTACCTAACATTTTTTGAAAACAGAATGTATACCCCTGAATAACAATTAAAACTTTACCCTTTTCACTTAAAACCGTATTGATCTCCATATTTTCACCAAAATCACACAATATATAACTACAAAATGTTACTACGATCTTTGCGAAACGAATCAGAATTTTGAACTACTGGTAAAGTATAAGCGTCAGCCCTTTTTAAATGCAACCATCAATAACCGTCAATAAACATTTTGAATGTTACAATTGATTAAGTATTATTTAGTATTAAGTAAACGTTTGTTTATGTGTCAATAAACATTTTGAATGTTACAATTGATTAAGTATTATTTAGTATTAAGTAAACATTTGTTTATGTGTCAATAAACATTTTGAATGTTACAATTGATTAAGTATTATTTAGTATTAAGTAAACGTGACAACGCTGTTGGTTATTATCAGAACATACATTAGTTTTGCTGCTAAAATAAAATTGGTTAATGGGATGCAATTCGGATGGTCGTGGGATGCAACTCGGATGGTAAAAATTCTACCTGCTCTTAGCGGGATGCAATCCGGCCGTCGCGATTTTTGTGCTTCTCATGTGACCTTAGTTACCATATATCATTTTGAGCTATGATCTTCGTTACCACAGCAAAATGAACATTGTGTCATTTGTTACCACAACCACATCAACTTTTTGTATTATATATTTATATACATTTTTTATTTTTATTTTATCCATATTGCAACACAATATACCTTTTGCACAGTTTAATCATATACGCTAGTAATAACAACAGAGTTCTGATACATTATTACTTGACAAGAATAATAATATCACTAATAAAACTAACAATTATAGTTCATCATAGCCGATACTATGGTTACAGGTAGGCTGTATTAAATATAATTAGTTTTTTTTTCATCAAGTAAACTATCCCTTTAACAAATCTATGAGCTCGTCTGTACTATTAATAGATGAGTCACTATCAGTTTCTTTTATTACTCCACTTTTCCATTTTCTTAAAGTGTCTGCTGGAACTACAGTTTTAAACCTTTTATACACCTTCATTCCTTCAATAGCTACTAATTCATAACGATCATTACCTAGTACAGTGCGAATTTTGTATGGCCCCCCAAATTTATAATATCCAACTTTTCTACTTACTTCCTTATTGCTTTTATCATAACCTGCCCACAAAACAAGATCACCAACTTTGTATACCTCACTTTGTTTTCGCTTTTTATCGTACCTTTCTTTCATTGTCTTGGCTTGATGATCCATTCTGTCTTTGGCTTTTTCTCTAACTCCATCCTCTAACTCGAATTCATTATCTCCCAAATCAGCATGTCGATTCTTATTGTATCCAAACATGGGCAAATGTGGGCTGCATCCTGTGATTTTAATTGGTGTATTATTCATTCCCCAAATTACATTTGGTAATGCTTTCTTCCATTCATTTTCATTATCAATAGACGAATTTACTCCTTCCAAAATGGTTCTGTTGTACCGCTCGACTTGGCCGTTTTACCGAGGAGATGATGCTGCATTTAAAACATGTTTCACTTGGTATTGTGTCAGGAAACTTAAAATGCTTCACTGGTGAAAGCTTTTCCTCTATCTGTAATAATTCTCTTAGGAGTGCTAAACATACTAAACAAATCATTTAGATGATTTACGGTCTCCTGAGCCTTCACTGATTTAGATGGTCTTGCAAAAACAAATTTCGCTTATGAATCTACAATTACTAGGATATACGAGTTTCCCTTATGACTTTTACAAAAAGGTCCTAGGTGGTCCACATGCCAAGTGTGCATAGGCTCAGTTGGCTTGTCTATGGGGAATATAAATCCTTCCCTTTTACCATAGTTGCCACATTTGTAATGACAATCGAGACAGGCTTTAACATATTTCTTTACGAATTTGGTCATATTTTTAAACCAAAACTTTTCTTTTATAACCGCCATGCACCGATCTAGACCGACATGTCCGATATCGTCGTGGTACTTAGTAAATTGAAGCGAGCCGTCTTGGGAATCACAAGTTTATGTGAACCATCCAGAGCCTTTCGGGATAGTTTCCCTTCTTCGAGGATATACGTGTTAATTATATCAGAGTCAGTTGCCTCTTGGAACTTAAATTTAATTAATTGTAAGTCTTCATCTTGCATTTGCAGGGCCATTAACCAGTCATTGGTACTCAAACGAAGTACTTCAAATGGAGGATTATGACTCAATGCATCAACATGTTTAATCTTTTCGCCCGGACGATGTATAATTGTAAAATCGTATTCTTGAATACTTAACCACCATCTGGCTACCCTTGGCAGCATATCCTTCTTTTGGAAGGTATTACGCACTGCACTGCAATCAGTTACGATTGTGAAGTGAATACCAAACAAATAAACCCTAAATCTTTTTACTGATTCAAACACTGCTAATGTTTCTAGATCGTAAGAATGATAGAGACTTTCGTCCCGTGATGTAGTCCTACTGAAATAAGCGACTGGCTTCAAGTTATCACCTTCAAACTGCAATAAGATACCTGCAATCCCTTTAGATGAAGCGTCCGTGTGTAACTCAGTTTTGGCTTGTGGATCGAAAATTTGAGTATGGGTTTTTACGGTACTTACTGCTTTAATTTGCTCAGGTCCCCAGTGCCAAGGGACATTTTTTCGCAACAGCTTAGTTAAGGGAGCAACAATTTCGGCATGTCATTTCAAGAATTTCCTAAAATAAGAGCTAAGGCGTAAAAATTGTCTAACTTTATGTATATTTGATGGATCTTTATAATCACTTGGCCTTATTCCTACTCCAGAAATTTAATGCCCAAGGAAATTAACGCAAGGTTGAAGAAATGAACATTTATTAATTTTTAGTTTTAAATTGGTTTTTGAGAATATTTCAAGAACTTGTTCTAAAATCTCCAATCCTTCATCAATAGAATCGGTTGGTATTAGAATGTCGTCTAAATATGCAATAACCTTGTCAAATCGTAATTTAGCTAACACATTATGTACCATTCTTTGAAAGGTGGCAGGTGCATTAGCCAATCCAAATGGCATCCTAACAAACTCATACTCGCCATCGGGTGTGACAAAAGCTGTCTTATGAATTGATTCCGGCGCAACTGGTACTTGATAGTAGCCTTGAGCCATATCAAGATTGGTAAAATATTTTTTGTCGCGTAATCTGTTAGTTAAGTCCTCAATATTTGGATATTTATCCTTTACTGTAACTGAATTTAATTTTCTGTAGTCTACACATAATCGAAAATCCCCAGTTCTCTTTTTAACTAACACTACCGGACTTGAAAAACTTGAGGAAGATTCCCTAATTACTCCCCCCTTCAATAGATCATCTACTTTTTCTCTGACAAGACTTCTTTCAAATTCTGAAAGTCTGTAAGGCTTATGTGTGACCGGATTTTGTGAAGAAAGCTCAATGTTTAGTTCAACGTCCGTATTTTGTCCTAGTTCTATCTCGTGCAAAACAATTATGATATGTGTGCAATAAGGTGAAAAGGTTCTTTTGTTCATTATTATTCAAACTGCCACATTTAATTTGCTCTGTTCTCAAAGAGAGAACATTGAGGTCACTGATTTCTTCTAGTATCATGATTTTGTTAGGAACAACTATTTGTAACCCTCGCGCTAGTAGATCTCCCTCTTCTAAACACATTGACGTCGAATATTAATTAGTGATATTAACCCATTCACTGCTACATTTTTCTGGAAGACATGCCCAGAAGCGGCTATTAGTTTTTCAGTAAAAAATAAAATTCTTCATTGGAAAAGTCTATTTTTGCATTCAGTAATGTAAATTTATTACTCAGTTGTCAATTTTGACATGTGTCACGGATCCGTGCCATGAGCATTGGTCAACAAATTTTCTGTGTAGTGCTCGTCGACACGGATCCGTGACAAGTATATTTTTATGAGTTTCGGCACAAATTTATGTAAAAAAAATATGAATGATGCAAAGAAAATCTTTATTTTATGATATGTAACAAATAAAATATCCAAAAACTTAGACTAAAATAAAATTAGAAGAGCTAGAAAATTAATTCACATTTTCCAATGAACATAAATCAAACAAATATCAAATACATGTTATAAATACGAAAATAGTAAAAAAACTAATTATGGGCAACGTCGAAGCAGTCTCCCACACAAAATCCAGGTAGTTCAGGACATCTTTCACAGTGGTACAATGTCATTTTTCGAATTTGTTTCTGGGAACAAACTCTACAACGTTTTCTGTTTGTTTCGCCTTTTTTGTTCACAGATGTAATTTTCGTCAGTCTATGTGACGTTGGGTCATTGGTCGGGGCAGCTGTTGTATTGGACATTTTAAGATTCAACAATTCTGCTAGGACAGCTAGTCGAAAATCGTAAAGACTCATGTTTCTACTTGAATATTTTTTGAAAAGAAAAAAGGCATTTAGGAGCATAAGTTGTATAAAATGGATGCCTAATTTCTTATACCATCTCAGTGTTTTTCTCTCGCAGGGATAATAAGCATTCATTTGGTCCTGGTGGTCTACTCCACCCATCTGCTTATTGTAGTGAAAAATCGGCTTAGGTTTTTCTTTGGTGCGTTGTCTTTTATCTACAAACTCGATCATTTCGTTTTCATGTTCATTGGATATATATAAAACTTCTCTTTTGTCTTTCCATTTGCTGACCAAAATGTTGTGAGAATACACTGCACATGTTTCACCCTTCTTAAGTTTTTTTGACAGAAGTTTCGTGGGATTATTAATTCTTTTTGAATTTAGAGTTCCAGTACAATATGTCTGGTGCATAGTTAGCTTGTCAGCTAGGTCGAAAGAGTTATAGAAGTTGTCTAAATATACAGAATGGCCTGCGTCTAAGTAGTTTTTCAGAAGTTCCAAAACCACCTTAGTAGTAGTACCTTTTCCTCCAATATTATCCAAAGCCCCTGTGTATACCAAAGTTTTCAGAATTGTACCATCCGGTTCTGTTAACATATATAGCTTGATTCCATACTTATGGCGTTTGTTCTTTATACAGGGTGTCCAGGAACTTAATGCCAAAAATTCGGGAGCAAATAGAAGAGGTCAAAATAATGTTAGAAGTTCAAATAAATTTTTGTCATACGAGCCTTCGTTTCCGAGTTATAGACCTCTAAAGTTTCGAAATAAAAACCTTTGTTTTGTCATAATTTCTAAACTATACATTGGAATACTATAAAATTCCAGTGACGGATTGCATACATCCATGTCCTGTGTTTGACGGTATAAATGAATCTACATTACGTACAGATAAGCAGAGACGGCTTGTGCCCATTGGTTAATAATCCGTAATTTTAATAGGGACCATCTGAATAATATTTAAATTTCAAAAATAAATTTTCCAATCCATTTACTAATGAAAATGTACTCTTGTTTGAACTCGATAAAATTAAGGGTTTAGGAGAAATTTGAACTTTTAGATCTGATCGCCATATTTTGTAAAGACAGACATTCTGAAGAGAACTATCAATAATTGTCACAACTTATAATTAAAAATTCCTTAAGATTGTATTTAAACGCAATAAAAAAATTACGTACATGTTAGGCCATTGTAGTTGCCTATAAATTTTAATACTTCACAATGCAATGGTAAGAAAATAAGAACCAAAACCTAAAACTGCTACAATAAATGTTCGATTTGACCACCTTGCACTTCGACGCACTTTCTGAGTCTGCGAAGGATATTTCTTTGTACTTTGTAGAGCATTCCCTGGTTCTGTTTTATAACGTTACAATGAAACCTTATTCTATCCACCATTTCGTTCCTTGTTTGCACCGGAGTTGAATAAACCAAGCTTTTAAGATATCCCCAAAAAAATGAATCCATGCTATTGAATTCTGGGGAACGAGCTGGCCATGGAACTGGACCTCCTCGTCCAATCCATTTATTGGGATAAATGTTATTAAGATGATTTCGTACATCAGTGAGATAGTGGGGAGGGGCTCCATCGTGCATGAACCACATGTCTTTTCGAATTTGTAAAGGAACATCGTCTAAAAGCGGTGGAAAATCGTTTTGTAAAAATTCTAAGTATATCTGACCATTCAAAATATTATCGAAAAAATATGGACCCACTAAATTATTGCCCACTATTCCCGCCCACACATTTACACAAAATCGTCGTTGATTTTTGGTTTCAACAATACCGTGCGGATTTTCATCAGCCCATAAATGTAAATTATGTGAATTAATTACGCCGTCCCGTGTAAAACCGGCTTCATCCGTAAACAAAACTTTTCCAACAAATGCATTATCATTCCGTTGTGTATCTAAAAACCAGCGAGCGTAGGCAAGTCTTGCTGGATAATCTTCTACATCCATGGCATGTACTTTCTGGATATGAAAGGGGTGAAGAAGCTGCTCCTGGAGAATATTGTGAACATTTGTTTTTGACAAATTAAATTGTGCTGAGAGCTTACGTACACTGGTTGTGGGATCACCATCGACTGCATCCAATACATTTTGTTCTACAGCTGGTGTACGTGCAGTTCTTGGTTGACCTTCGCCACCTTTTCTTGGTATGATACTTCCTAAAATTATTATTTAATGCAAACTAGTAGAAAATAATTTATTTTGCTTATGTAAATACCTGTCTCTCGTAAGCTACGATCGGTTCGTTCAAAGGTTCTTCTATGGGGTATAATTCTCCCAGGAAAGCGTAAAGTATACAATCTTCTTGCTTCTGACGAGTTACCAGAAGCCAAACCGTACATTAAATGCATATCTGCATATTCATTTAAGGTAAATTGTGCCATATCAACAATCAAACACAATAATAAAGATAATTTTTGATAAAGTCTCTAAAAATTTGACAACAAGCTGACATAAATGAAGCCGCCTACTAACTCGATGTAAATTAAGAATACAATACGTTTTGCCGGCTAGTCATTATTTGACAGCAGCCTTCTTGATGAAAACAGTTCAATTTTACTTTTTCTTAAGCCAGTCCCATGGTCAGACTTTAAACGCTTGAACTAAAACTAAAACTAAAACTGCAAAGCAATTTTTTTATTGCGTTTAAATACAATCTTAAGGAATTTTTAATTATAAGTTGTGACAATTATTGATAGTTTTCTTCAGAATGTCTGTCTTTACAAAATATGGCGATCAGATCTAAAAGTTCAAATTTCTCCTAAACCCTTAATTTTATCGAGTTCAAACAAGAGTACATTTTCATTAGTAAATGGATTGGAAAATTTATTTTTGAAATTTAAATATTATTCAGATGGTCCCTATTAAAATTACGGATTATTAACCAATGGGCACAAGCCGTCTCTGCTTATCTGTACGTAATGTAGATTCATTTATACCGTCAAACACAGGACATGGATGTATGCAATCCGTCACTGGAATTTTATAGTATTCCAATGTATAGTTTAGAAATTATGACAAAACAAAGGTTTTTATTTCGAAACTTTAGAGGTCTATAACTCGGAAACGAAGGCTCGTATGACAAAAATTTATTTGAACTTCTAACATTATTTTGACCTCTTCTATTTGCTCCCGAATTTTTGGCATTAAGTTCCTGGACACCCTGTATACTGCCTGAACAACAAACGACCTCACCATATCACCATGGATTCGTCTAGTGAAAGATTTTTTCCAGGGTAATACAGATTAGACATCTTGACGTTAAAAAAATCTATAATTGGTCTTATTTTATATAATCGATCTTTAGCTGCTTCTCCCGGTATATTTCGATTAAAATGTAAGCAACGCATTATCAGCAAAAATCTATCACGGCTCATGTACTGTGAAACACATTTCAAATTAAATAATGGGTGGCGTTTCCAATAGTCTTGGAGGCGATTCAATCGTATTGTACCTGTGTGTAACACTAATCCAATAAATGTTAACATTTCTTGAAAAGTTACATTCTTCCACCTACTAATTTTCAAAAGCACCTTGAGACTGGAAAACCTCCTCTGCATCATTATTGGTATTCTTTATTATTTGGTTTAAAATTTGGTCATCACATATTGCTCTGAAGTAATCTACTGGTTCATTTCCTGTTATTGCCTGTAATAGCTCGTTAGTTTTAGAGAATGGAATATCTAACATAGGCATAGGAACTTCCGACCAATTTGGAATGTTACTTGCTAAAGTGGCAGCAGGAGCTGTGCCTATGGCAGTAACAACTGGAAGTTGAGGTGGTCCTTGTGTAGTCGACAAAACTGCTCCTACAATAAAATATGTCATTGAGTTGTTGAAAAACTGACTAAAAAATTTTTGGACACACCCTGTATAATACTACAGTGGTCACTTTTAGAATTTACCAACCATGTGAATTTTACTACAAAAATAAAAATTAAAACAAATAATAAAATCCTACTTTCTTCGTCGTCACTATCATCTGTCTCATCACTACTTAACTCATCTTCAAGGTCAAAATTGTCGCCGTCGTCACTAAAATATTTTTCATCGTCACTCGATTCTTCCAAGTATTTTAATAGTTCATCATTAGTTAATTGTTTTGGATCTTTACACACCAATTTACGTTTTTTAATACCTGACGGACCCGCCTGACTATCATCCATATTAATCAACTTAAGAAAAAAAAACCCGAAACGAACAAACTTTTTAGAAGTCTCAATAGATACGCTACACGCTCGTCAACTTACGTGCATACATAGGGTGCTAGAAGCACCGTTATTCCAGTCCAGCTAAGATGGCGTTTAGTACGCGGCGGGGAGTGATCTCACCACGTTGGTACGCTATCGTGTACTGCCCTGTGAAAAGTGAAGGCTGCACGTGACTTTCATGGTAATAAGAAAAATCCGAATGCAGTTCCTAGTTTAACGTCATATTCGCTTACCTCGCACATTGTGAACCACTCACAAGCACGGTCTACTTGGTACCTTGGTATTTCCACAAGTGCTTAGTTCCTACTGGCAATACAAATGAGAATGTGCAAGCGCCACGGATCCGTGCCATGCGCACTGTCTGAAAAACCAGTCTGGCACGGATCCGTGCCATGAGCATTCAATGGGTTAAGCGTTTGGATCGGCCCATTTATGAATCACCCGTGTATAATTAACATTCGGTTGTCTTTTAAAATTATTTTAACAGGTACAAATACAATTTCATCAATACTATTTTAAGTTATAGTATAACTAAAGTCAGTGTGATGACCCATATTTTTAATCCCCTTGAAGGAAAAAGCCGCCCAATGGCGTGCATAAAATTTTTTTATAAATTCGAGTATTCTGAAATAATGTTTTTCAAATGTAATTCAAATTAATATAGTGGATTAAAATTAACCTGCATCAAATTTGTAATACAATTTTTTGTAAATAATGCTCATTTAGCCAGACAATCTGAAAAGATTGTCTGCCCAGCAAGAACCACAGGGAGGTATGAGCTATTCTTACCAGGAAAAAAGGATTGGGTCGGGTACGTGTATGTTAGTAGGAACATGAAGTTAGTTTTTTTTTGTTTTAATTTTTGTTTTTTTTTAATTTTTTTTGCATTTTTTATTGGATTTGGAAAATATATAAGTACTACTATTATAAATACGTTGAGAAAAAAACCGCGTTTTAAATATACCGACAAGGAAAATTTATTTAAAATAATCTAATAACCGGAATTGTCAGAATCTTCTGAAGTCGAATCGTTTTCAAGTTGGATAACTATTGGTGCTATGTTCGCAATAGGCGGTAAATCCGTATATTCTTTTTCGGTTTTTATTACATGGGCCACGCAATTTTCCCATTTATCGGTATAATTTTCATTAAATACAGGGTGTTTCAGTGGACATTTCAGTTTTCAAATAAAAAATACCCGCCACTGGAAGATGCTACAAAATATTTATTACAGAAAAAATAATGGATATACATGCGGATTTCATTGTTTAAAGATTATATCGTCCAAATGCTGTCCGTCGCGTTGATAGCACTCCTCCAATCTACGTCGTAAGCTCGCATATACTCGTTGGCACATTGCGGCGGGAATGCTGTTGATTTTTGCTTCAATCCTGTCCTTCAGTTCTTGTGTGGTTGCGGGAGGAGGGTCAGTGTACACGACACTTTTCAAGTAGCCCCACAAGAAAAAGTCCAGTGGAGAAAGCTCCGGCGATCGTGGACGGTACAGAATATCACCACGTAAGGAAATAAGGGTCCCGGGAAACAATTGTCTAAGTGCTGCCAGGGACAATGCTGCGGTGTGTGCCGTAGCACCGTCTTATTGAAACCAAATGTCATTGTTACCAGGCAAACGCTGCAGGGCAGGGAGTAGAAAATTATTAATCATTGCGCGATACCGCTGCCCATTTACAGTAGGAGGGCGGCCGCGGGCATCTTCAAAAAAATACGGTCCGATAATGCCTGACGCGGACATGGCACACCACACAGTCACCTTTTTGGAGTGAAGTTGTTTACTGTGTCTTTGTCGCGGATTGTCTGCCGCCCAATAGCGAACATTATGTTTGTTCACGTACCCGTCCAAGTGAAAATGGGCCTCATCACTAAAGAGCACCTCCTCGAGACCGCCTGCATTCCAAAAATAATTAATCATTGTTTCCGCAAAAGTTTTTCGTTTAGCGTAATCTGTTTCCTTTACGTATTGTGTCAGCTGAATTTTGTAAGGATGAAATTTCATGTCTTCTGTTAATATTCGGTACACACTGCTAGTCGAAAGATTTAACACCTGCGCATGTTTGCGTACTGATCGCCTCGGATTTCGAGTCACAGCCCGCCGCACCCTTGCCACATTGTCAGGTGTTCGTACAGTTCTCTCTTTACCTGGACGTTTTTTATTGATGGCACTGGACGTCTCTCGGAATCGTTTTACCCATGATTTCACCAAATTAGCCGATGGGGCATCTGCTATTCGTCGAATGTCGAAACAGTTACAAAAACGACGTCTTGTCAGGGTGTAAGATTCGTTGGCCTTAAAATAGGCTTCGATCATGAACGTGCGATGTTGACTGGTCCACTCTGCCATGATAACTAAAATCCGCATACGTTCACTACCTGCTCGCATCCCTGCGCCCTTCCCCTCTTGTACAGGGCCGGCGTAAGGCTCATCTGAAAACTGAAATGTCCACTGAAACACCCTGTACTTGCCGAATATTGTCAAGGACGACTGCGCTCAAAGTTGGCGACTGATTAAATTTCCGTAAACGGCTTTTTACTGTACCCCAAACCATTTCTATTGGATTGAAGATACAATAGTATGGAGGTAAGCGCAAAAGGGTATGACCGGACCTACTGCAAATATTATCAATGACATATTCTTTTTGGAAATTCCTACTTTTTATCATTTCAATCAATTCTTTTTTCACCGGAATCTTTTCAGGAATATTAATGTTTTTAGTTCTCATGAATTTTAAAATCTCGTCTTTTTTCGTGGTGATATTGGGAATTTTATTTAATATTCGCGAATGATACGACGCGTTTTCTATTACAATTATCGAGCTCGGCGGAATATTAGGCAAAAGCTGTTCTACAAACCATTTTTCAAATAAATCGGCTGTCATATCTTCGTGATAATCAGCGGAAGACTTTGCTATATTTTTAGCCGACAATAGCAACGCATTAGGTACAAAACCATCTTTACTTCTGGCATGAAGAATAATAACGCGTTTTCCTCTCGAACACGGAGTATCTAAAGAACAATTTTTGTGTCGTCAACCCAACCATACTTGACAACATCATGAGTATCAAACCAAGTTTCATCTAAATAAGTTATAGCTCTATTTGAATCACGGTACTCTTTTATTTTGCGCAAATACTCCTGTCTAAGTTCCACGATACGCCGAGATTCCATTATAACCATTCGATTATCCAACTTTTTATATTTAAATCCACAATCTAATAAAACCGCGTGCAGTGTTTCTAAACATTGATAATTATATTCAGGAATATCCCGCAATTTACCACGAATCAGTTCTAAAGTTGGTACTACATATATTGTCCTTATAAAACCCGTAAACAATTCGTTTAATAACATGTTTTGTAGCATTGTCAACCTTACTCAATTTTTGATTTGTTCGTTTCCGCTTTAAAGAATGATCCGTAACAGTGCCTAGTTTAATTACTTTATAAATCGTTGTAAGCCCGATTTTCGTCAATTCGTGAATTCTCACGATAACCGCATTATCAGAAATTACAGAATTTTCTCTTTTCAAACACGCGTACATATTTACAACAACGCGTTGACACTGAACATGTAAATCTTTGTTTTTAAATTCGGCCCTATCATCATTATCATTTATTGCTAAGTCCTTGCATTTGTTTGTGGCGCCAAATTATTAGATTCCCGCGCATCATCTTGGACTGTCGTTTCAAATGGTCTCCAAAATGCCATTCTAATTAATTACAAATAAATTATAATCATAAAACTCACCCTAACGTCTACGAACAAATAAATATTATATTGATATCAATTCACTGAACTCCACGAACAAATAATAAATATTATATTGATATCAATTCACTCAAGTCCATGAACAAATAAATATTATATTGATATCAATTCACTCAAGTCCACGAACAAATAAAGATTATATTGATATCAATTCACTAAACTCACTCGACCAAGAAATAAATACTAGATATTTACTACTATTATTTTAAATATTTCTTTAAAACAAAATTTACGCACGCCCCTGAATCGACACACAATACTAATATCGCAGGCCACCTGCGGAGTGCATTTTTTCTAGCTACAGCGGTCCGCCTGTAAGCGATCCGTTACTCCGTTATAATATAAACCAGTGGTTCCCAACTCACTCCGGGCCGCGGACCACTTTTCTTGACATTAATAGTAGCACGGACCACCATTGATATATATATAGTTTCAAAGGCAATAAAAAAAAACATTAATCATAAGCAAATTGTTTATTTTTAGAACATTTTAGCAACAGTTACATTTTCATTAGAATACTAGTTGAAATAGAAATTAAATGTTCTCATTGCACATAAAATATTTTTTAGGAATTATTTTAGTGAGACTTCTGAGCTCGAATCTGTTTTACTAGTTCAGGTATTCTCGGTGAATGGTTCTTGCTCAGTGCTAGTCGCAGGTCGCTGCCTAAGCTCAGCCGGTTTCTTTGTTTATTTTTTATTAACAGCAAAGTTGAAAAACCTTGCTCGCACAGGTAGGTGGTTGAAAATAGCACAAGGTACCTAAGTGCTATTTTCCGGACGTATGGGTATGAAATGGCCTTTCGACACCACAGCTCTTCCAAATCTGTGCCACTTTCAAATGTTGAAGTTCAATCAACTCCTCTTGGATATCGTCGGGAACATCTGTGACTTTACAGCTGAAAGGATTTCGAATCATTTTTTTAATTATCTGTGTGTCTTTGTCGTACTCAGGAAAGTATCGTGAAAATTCTGCTTTAAGCGTTCCTAAATGTGTGAGGATGATTGGTAGAATTTTATCCACATGAGAAGAATAGCTCTAGTTGTCCGCCAGATGTTTCAAAGTCGGGAAGGATTGAAAGTTTTGCTCTTCAATCTTTTTCATCCACAGATCAAGTTTGCACAAAAACGCATGGAGTTTGTCCTCAAAAACAAAAATGTTACCAACACCCTTCAACTTGTAATTTCCTGATCCTTGAAGCTGCAAGTTCAGTTGGTTCAAATGTCCAAAAACATCTACTAGGTACGCAAGTTGTATCTCAAAAGTTGGATCACACAAATCCTCCAAGAATCGCTGCATTTTTGTTTCAATAAAAAACACTTTCAACTCTTCTCTCATCTCAAATAAGCGCTCCAGCATATTTCCCTTTGAAAGCCAACGCACCTCAGTATGAAAGAAAAGTGTTTCGTGTTCAGAGTCTAACATTGCACACAACTTCTTGAAAACACGACTGTTGAGTGAGCTTTTTTTGACTGCATTGACCATATTTATGGCCATCTCCATTGCACTTTTTAGGCTCTCTGGCAGTGTCTTTGATGCCAACGCTTGACGATGGATCATACAGTGCATAGTTGCTGTAGCAGGGTTCTTCTCCTTTACCAAGGCTGCCAATCCTGAACGTGATCCCAGCATAGCAGGGGCTCCGTCTGTACAAAATCCCGCTAGCTTATTCCAGTCAAGGCCATACTTTTCTAAATTATCACAATTTATTTTCATTACGTCTTTGCCCTGGTCTCCAAATCTTGAGTAATTAAAAGGTCTTCCTTGAACGTACTGTTGCCGCCCAAATAACGAACAAAAACTAGTAGTTGACAGCACTGCGTAACATCAGTAGTTTCGTCACATTGCAAACTGAAAAATGGAGATTTTTTTAATTCAACAATTAATTGTTCTTTAATGTCGTTACTCATTGTATCAATTCGTGTTTTAATCGTATCATTAGATAGGGGGATATCCTGCATTTTTTTGGAAGCTTCAGTCTCCAAAACTTGCGGCTTTAATTATACATGGTTTAAGATTTTCGCCGATGGTGTGTGGTTTCTTAGCCTTAGCAATCAAGTGCGCTACTTCAAAAGAAGCTGAGAGTAGTTTTTCTGATTGTTCATAAGCTGTCCCAGATTTGCCTAATTTCATTTTCTTTGAATTTTCCAGTTTACCTGCGAAGAATTCAGGTGGCCGGTCACTCAGGTTTGCATGATTTGTCTTCAAATGACGTTCCAATTTTGCGGGTTTCAATGCCTCGTTGCTGAGAACGGCTGCACAAATTACGCACTGAGGTCTAACCTCTTTGTTCACTTCAATCGACGTAAACCCGAATTTAATATAATCACTATCATATTTCCGCTTTGGAGGCATACTGAATGCAAATAGTAACAATCTCAACAAATACTATAAAACTTAGCACATAAATCAAAACGTTCAAAAAGATAGAAAGTTGTAGTTAATGTAGTGTAGTTGTTGACCTATTCGACTCACGCTCACGACTGAAGACAGCAAGTTGAAGACTACCCCTGCCACCACCACCAGTTTGGCTCCCACTCCCACCAGTTTGGATCCCACTCCCACCACACCGGCCTTACGCCGGTCTACCTTATTCCGTCTACCTCCGCCGTATCGAACTTGTTAACTTAATTTAGTTTTTTTTTTAAATTACATTTTACTCAATAATTATTTATTTCTTCTAAGTCGTCCCTCGCGGACCACTTTCAAGGCTCTCGCGAACCACCTTTGGTCCGCGGACCACCTGTTGGGAACCAATGATATCTTAGGAAATTTAATTGGGTGATTTGTTGCCATATTCTAAAAGATGGATTGTTATAAAATATTTCAAAATTAGGAAATATTTAGTTGAAAACCAATAAATATATCTTGTTCATACCTTTTTAATCATTATGGTAGCATCAAAAATTAAACAATTCTTCATCTCAATCTACATATAATTCATCATCAGTGGTATCACTTTCATCACCAATATCAATAATGATTGGAGCAATTTCCCTTCTTTCCAATACCCTTTCTCTATTGCACCAACTTACAACTTCTTTTTCGGTATATGTTGTATAGACTTTTTCTACACCTCATGATTAATACTGTGTAGGGCTTCTGACCACATATGTAAACAGGACGTTTCACTTTTGCCATCTCTACCAATGTGTCTGTTATAATATTGCTTGGCAATACCCCATATTAAATGCAATGGTAGGGAGGAAGACGTAATACTTTGTGTATTTAAAAAAAAAAGCTTCGTTCTTTAGTGTACGACTTTCTTGTCAAACATATCCATTTATCTTTATAAAATGTAACATTGAAATTAAAATCTATCTACTTATCCCTATTAGGTATAATTCAGTCGTTTCAAGTCTGAAAATTTTTGAAAGAATTTTTTCAATTGTTCAAATACAGCTTGTACTTACAGGGCTACAATGTGAAGAAGCTCAGCTTTAAACATTTGTTCATTGAATCCTATATTGTGTGTCACTAACCAGTCTTGAATATCAGATTTTTTCCACGAATTGTTTGAGCATTTATCTAATAGCATACTATGATATGGTGCATTATCCATAATAATAATTGATGGTTCAGTTAGATTCAATAGCAATTGGTTTTTAAACCATTTCAAAAAATTTTCTTGATTCCCCATGATAGTCACTTGATTGAGTTTTAGATGAAAATATATTTTCGGCCCCATTAATAAACCCATTTTCATTCCCAGCATGGAGTACAATATATCTATAAAAAAATAATTTCACATACCAATTTTTTACCTACATTTTCATAACATGCCATCCACTTTTGTAGTTTTGACACTCCTTTTATCTGAATTTTGCCATGAACGACCTACTGTACCATTTTGGAAAATCCAGGTTTCATCAATGAAAACAAATTTATACAGTGCAGTGTCTTTTTCTTCTATGTATTTTCTTAAAAATTCCACCCTTTTTACTGCTATATGTGAAAAATCCATAAGTCCTCTGCGTGGATCATCTTTTTTCCCTTTAAAACCAATGTCTTTTAATAAACGGCTCAGCGACATTTTACATCCATTGAATAGTTGTTTGTCTTTCAATTGTTGAAGTAATGTGTATAAAGTTACATGTTGATCTGTACATAAATTTTCAAGTATAGGTACTTATTGCTGAGCATTAAGAACAATAGGGCACAGTAGATATAGTAGGTCTGAATGAATGTCACCCCAATACACATTGAGTAAGTATAAATAATAAAACATAATATACTTAAAAAAGTTAATTAGATATAACAAAGTGAATATAGAAATTATATTTATATCTTATACATTATTATACACACATTAAAGTTATACTTACTCGCTTCATACATGCTGTAAATGGTATCACGAATACCGGAAGTATTAACTATTGCACACACACACACACACACTGGCGCGTGAGTAAGCCCGTCCCACAAAACATCCACCCCCGGGTTTTTTATGCCCACGGGTTGATGTTAAGTAGAACATTCCACCACCCCCTGTCACTTCCGACAGGACCTCACTCGTACCTCGCGATCGCGTATCCCTTTCCCCCCTTTCTACTGTGGGGGGCGCCAGGGATGTCTTCTCTTAGTAAGAGGTAGCTCTGGTGGCTATATTCCCTTGTCCCTCATGCTGTCGTTATGTCTGTTGGAGAACGAGTAGTTCCAACGTTGTAAAAATTAATGATTTTCCACTTTTAAAGTATGAAAACTAACACCTCCTATAGTTAACTGCTATCATGACATTTATGGAAGGGTCGGTGATCTAACCTCATTTTAATATTGGTTTTGGCATCTGTCAAATTATGAATGATAAACATTCATCTCCATAGGTGGTTTATTTTTCGTAATAACGTAGTAGACTAGACTGACATTTAGATGTAACTTCATAAATTGGACAAGAAAAGTCATGAAAATTTTTATTTCAAAAAAAAGTCTTATAAAATAAATCCCACCCCAGAGAGCGATAAATCCCACCCCAGAGAGCGTACGTGGAGTCTTTTGATGATATACAAGTTGAATGAAATAATAAATAAATTTCTCATAAATTTAACCGCCACACCAAGGGTAATGGAGGAAAGTTTATTGGCATTGGTACCTTTGTTTGATGTTTAGAAAATTGTTACAATTGTGCTAACAATTACCAGATAAGTGGTTTTGAACTTCATAGTTTTCGCTTATTTTTAAGTGATTGTATATTTTTTTTGTATGTAAATGTTTTCTTGTAGTTTTAAATTTAAGGGTGAATGACAGGCATGTGTGTTTTAGGCTATAGGAGTTAAGTCACAGCTGTTTTGTTTTGGAATTCATAATATGAAAAGATTTTGTTATTGAATATATTAAAATAAGTTTATGTGTTTCATTAATATCATTTAGGTTTTTTTTGTTTACAAAAGGTTAAAAACAATCCAAATTTTAACCAGCACCCATGATTGTATGGTCTATTTTTTCGACAATTAAAAGGTCGACCCTGCTTTAGTGTTGGAGTCAAAGAGTGACTGTAACAATGTCGGTTCGATTGTGTGTGTGTGCTTTCGCTGCCTCATGTCAAAGTCTGTCCCACCCGCCTTGGTGAAACTGGCCTTAGCATGAGTGGTCCGTCATATTTCTCTAGAGCTGACCCCTCAGGGGTCCCCGAGCTCCTGCCATGTCAGGAGAGCAGGGACCCCGTATTGGGGGGTTTCTCTTCGCAGTTTTCTTTCTTGTCCACCCCGGTGTTTTTTGGTTTTTTTATTTTTAAAAATTTTTTTTGGTGCGTGGGCAAGTAGTATAGCAAAGAGGATTCAAGCACACCACGGGCGTCCGGTTCTTTTTTGTTAGGGGGGCTAGTGTGAAGTGTATGGGGGGTTTGGGGAGACACTGGCGCTCCGCCGCTGGACATCTGAACGCCAGTTGCCGCATATTAAAATAATTTATGTAAATGTTATTCTCCGAGATAATTTCGCGCGTGAGGTGGTTGACCTCGACGTGAACTTCGTACATTCTTGTCGAGACTTGTTGGAAAAGATGTGACGTCGCTCTGCCACTGGACACCTGAACGCCAGTTGCCGCATATTAACATAATTTAAGTGAATGTTATTCTCCATCTTGAATGTGAGATCATTTTACGCGTGAGGTGGTCAAATGAATTCGATGTGACTTCGTACATTCAAGAATTTGTCGAGACTTGTTAGAAAAGATGTGACGTCATAAATTCACCGTGAGGTTACGTGGGGTCAAATCACCTGAACCGTTCAAGGTTGAGACTTGTTGGAAAACGCCTCACTCATCCTCGCAAACTATTTTTTCTTAATAACAAATCCAAAAGTTCTGAATTTTAAACAGTATACCCAAGTCTGTAGGATAGTACGTTTCACACTTGGAAGCAACGACGGATTCTACATATAAAATGTCCTCATTAATAGCAAGTTTTATTATATTAACGGCAATTGTAAACAATGATTTGTATGTGAACAGCCCTAATAATGTGAAAAATATGGCTGTATGCTTCAATAATTTGAAAGTTGAGTGTAACCGAACCGAATGGGCTTTAATGAGCCATAAAATAGTGAATGATGGACAGCTACGAGTATTCTCCACGACAATACCCAAAACAGGAGTATTCTACAAAATCAAACTGATATTCCCGAATAATAGTGGAAGTGATCAAGCAGATTGGCAGAAAACTATTATTTATAATGAGGAGGTTGATGCAAGATTTACCTTATTATGTATTATTCTTTCTGGAATGATAATATATACGTTGATTATAATTTTTTTAATTGTAAAACGCAAGTGTAAGACATCTTACAGTTAAATATAAAATTGTAAAACGCATGTGTACAATGTCTTAGATAAAGGAATGTTTTAAAATTTACTTTTATTCATCCCAAAATTTTCTTGGAGTTAAAATTAGTTACATTATGTCTTCCAAGGAGTTAAGTCATCAAGTTGAAGCGTTTATTCAAAAAATACGTCTATTAAGTAGGGACATTGCTTTTTATGAAGACAAAAGTATGGTTATAAAGCGGCTAGAGGACCTTTGCCTTTGTGGGGAAAAGCACAAAGAGAATGAAGAAGTTAAACAAGCGTGGGGTGGTCTTCAAATAAACTGGGAACCTGAAGAGTTAAAACAGAGACAACAAAAAGACAATTCGAGTGCTTGGGATTATGTTTTCAGAGACTATAAGCAGCAACCTAGACGTATCCAACCTACTACCCTTCAACAAAACAAACAAGAGCATGAAAAATGTCAACCCTCAGCAACTACTTCAACACCTTCACTCTCTTCTCTGCAATAATAACAATAATGGTTTAAAATGTATGAACTGTAAAATAAAAATTGATGAATAAAAGGTGTGTGTTAATAAAATTCTATTTTTTTTTATAAAAAAATTATTTAAAAAATTATTACAATGGTATATTTTGTAAAAGCCACTCTCGCAAATGGTCCACATTTCGTTCTGTGCACATGAACCGCCCATCCACATGGCACGGATTTATGTGGGGCACAAAGTTACCCGTCTCTTGCGGCGTTCCATCGAATTTTGTGACATCTACGATTATGGGGAACACCCCATACTTCTCGCATTTCTTCTTGAGTAGATTTTCTTTTTGTTGCCCCCTCACGTAAATCACGTCCGCAGAAAACAGTAACTTTATCTTCAATATTTCATCTAGTCTGCAGTATTCCACATCCCCAGATTCGTATTGGATCCCGTGTACGTGCTTTTCCAAGTACGCACACGTTTTCCGGTCTTTATTATTTAGGTGGTCCATCATTATCGGGGATGTGAAAATATAGTGTGACCTCTTACCTCCAATTTCTATTGATATTTCCTTTGGAGTAAATTCACTATTAACTATTATGCCTTGAATATCTACAACTGCGATTCTCATTTTGAAAGTGTTCTGTTTACTTGAACTTGAATACTGACTACGGTCAGAGCAGCGGTTCATTTATACTGTTAACCGATGCGCTGAGAGGGGAAGTATCCTATTACGCATCTATAAATTATTATGCGGTTGACCTCGGTATGTTGAAGAAATGTGGTTTGAACGTAGTTAATTTAAACTCTTAACAATTTCGGTAAGAGGAAAGTATTCCATTAAACAATCATGAATGATTATGCAGTATACTTTAGTATTTTGTGGAAATGCTATGTTTGCTTCAATATCGAGTTTTACATCGACTGTGGGTGCCTTCATACTTTCTTCTTGTTTTGAGCAATCTATTACAAATAATGCACGTTTTTTAAAAGCAGAATAATCAAGCAGGGGACGCTTTTGGGTGGAATTAGTGTAGCTAGGATAAAATTCTGTATAGTTGAAGTAGGCTTCATTGTAGTCTGTTTTACCAAAATCCAATCGCATTCTTTCATTGGGAAAGTATTCGCCATTCAATGATAGCCTGATACTTTGAACATCGGCATTATCAAACAAAGTAGAATCAGTTTTGCTGTTGTCACGTCTATTTGTTTGAAAGAACACGATGACATAACGAGGTCTTTCGACGGATGTTGTCGTTTTAACAGCCCAAACCTCACGTCTAGCCCCTGTAGTAATTGCAGGTAATTCATGTAGTTCCCACTTTCTGAATGGAATAACTATTGGCTGATCTTTTTGAATAGATTTCATAAGTTCCAATTTAATATCATCATTAGGGTATATATGCTTAATTTTTAGCTCAACGCTAGTAATTGTAATTGTAGCAGTTGTATTAGTTAACGAGTTGCCAACGGTTTTTTCAAAAATATTTAGACAATCATTGTCATTTCGAGCTCGAACTAGTCGTATTGTCTGTCGGCCGCATGTTATCATCGGATAATCATTAAAAATGTTAAAAATATGTTTGAGAGGAATTTGTAGACTAAATGACTTGTTGGTGTCATTTAAAATAGGATCTTTGGGGTAATTCCAACCGGCTATCTCCATGTGATTGGAATCTTCTTGATTGTAGCAAGTCATGGCACGTATAGCGCTAACTATTCCAGGATCACGAACTGTTTCCATTTCTCTCGCACTTTCGCTGTAGGTACATGAATCGAAAAGAAAAGCACCGACATTATTTGCTAGTTTTACTTCACCATCACCTTGTATTACGAGTGACCCTTTGATGCATAGCAAAGTTTCACTCATTGCGAAGAAAGAATCGACCTGGTTGATGCTAAACTCCACAATGTCGCTGCAATTGAATGACTTGATAAAGGGGGCGTATGTTCTGTACTCAGCTTTACGAATGGATTCATCAAACTTTGGTTTGCGATAGATATCAAACATCGGAGGCATATTGTCGTTTACACGAGTACGTTTTCCATACATGGTTGTCATTTTATTTTTTTAATTTAAAACCCAGCGATTGTAGAACCAACTTGTTTGCGATTGTTAGCTGTTTCAGCTTTGATGATCGCTTAGATAATAAAGTTGAAAGCACTGCAGGTTGTCTTTTATGTAATTGATCGATTATTAGACCCATCTGCTACCTCTAGCTCTCAGCTCCAACACCAAAGTACTAAGTTCTCCACGAAAGTTCACAGGTCGACCGTCTTGGTCTAAGGCTAGCACAGTAATGTTGGTTATTTCCCGTTGCGGTACAACAGGTAGATAGAGTAAATTATGAGGAGTTTCATCAATGGCATACCCAGGATCTGACTGTATAACAAATTCGTAGATAGTATGAGCTGGTCTGTCCCCATCAAAGGCTCCAGTGACAATGTTACATTCAAAGCGTATGCTGGATACTTTAATAATTTTGACTGGTAGATTTGAAGAGTGCAACTTATAGTTGTCAAGTATTCTCGGAGAAAATCCCAATATGTTACCTAGACTATCGCTCATCTTGAATGAAATTCTATATTTACTCAGGATTTCACATCTTAACGTATTGTGGTTGGGTTTTAGCGAAAATATACCTTCAGGTCTTAGTGAATTACTCACAGCTAACTTATTTTGAATAAACGCTTCGATGTCGGCAATTTCGTAACATCCTGTAGGAAAATCAAAACTTTGTAGCTTGTTTTGCTCATTGTAGTAGTAAAATTTACAATTTTCAATGTTTGGTATGCTGTTATAGGAGTGAAAAGATCGTAGAGCTAATTCATAATCGTTGTTCGCATTTAGAACAATAGGCGTGGGGGGTTGGAAGGTAAATATATGATTTGTGCTGTTGACTCTCAACAACTGCGACATTATGATGACTGAAACAAGTCAAGGGATGTAGGAACTTAAATAATACACAATCAAATATTTTTGAAATTTTTATTTTAATGCATGTTTACAAAGAAAACAAGAAGCTTGAGAACTCGGAGGACCATCACAATGCGTTGTCCAATCAGGTCGGTTGTAATGGATAAAACAAGGCAGCCGTATTTGTAGTTCAAAATTTCCACGATATTCATTAGGAAGTTTATGCCATATATCCAACAACTCTGAAGGTGTTGCACTCTTAATTAAATGTTCGATGGGAAAGTGCTCCAACTCTTCAGCTGTGAAACTTCTTAACGATTTTTTCTGGTAAATATGTGCTAATAATAGCTGCATATTCGAGTCTGTCATTGTTGTAAAAACTTCAAACACAAATGCCCGCAATTTATTTGATTGTAATTTTGATACTGAGTATTGTTGTAGAAAATTCTCACACTTTTTCCGAGATATTTAACAACTTCTTTCGGCGGCTTCAAGTTACCGAATGAATCGAAGTACTCCACATCGTTGTTTATCTTTCTGTAAGCTACCCAATGGCTGCCGGTATTTTGAGAGGAATCTAAATTAACTATCGCACATTCTTGTTTTCGAGGACCGTCTTTAGGTAGAGTGTCTCGCATAAAAACCCCTCGAAAATTTGGTATTTTAAACAATTTTGCGTAGCGTGTTATGTCGATATCAAACAGGGCATGATTGGGTAGCTTTATTGGTTTTTTTGCTTCTGCAAATACAATCCAAAACCACCTTTTGGATACTTTTTAAGGTACAGTCCCGATCCTACACGCTCCATGGCCTTATTATGACGTACATCTTCCTCTAATTTTTTTTGAGCATGCTTAGCATCAATAACAGTCTTTGCAATTCCAGCAGCACCACCCGACAGAGCTCCAAGTGCTGAAAGTCCAGCAAACAAGGGTATGAGTGGGAGGAAACCTCCAGATTTAACTGGTATTACTCGGGGAACATCAACATGCTTTGATCCTCCAAATTGTTTAATTAGCGCTTTGGCTGCTCGTAAGGCAAACACTGCAGTGTCTTTCAAAGATGTTCCCTTTTTCAGGGACTTGCCTAGTTTTAGAACAACATCTCTATGAAAAGAACGCCGTTTTTGAGAACGACGGCGACAACCCATTCCCATCTTTCGTTTTGCCTTCATTGCACCTGTTACTAGTAATGCAGCAGTTTTTTCCCCCAATGAAGCGTCTTTTGACTTGACACGAGTCCAAGCTTTATCTTCCAACTCCTTGTCCGCTCTATGTCGTTCGTCGAGAGTCTTATTTTGCCAATAAGCAATGTCGTGCTGTTTGCAAGCAGCGTCTAGAGGATTAATGCCTGAATCACCACGTGCTAGACGGTTTTGAAGTTTTGTTCCGGCTAAAAACATTTTTTAGAAAGCTTCATGATTTATTAAAGTGTATAAAAAACTTACGACCGCAGTACTGGTATCCGCCAGGAAGATGGAGCTCAAACGGTAAATTATTTATCAGAGAATTTAAAAGACCTTCTCCCTTAAACACCAGCATTAAAACTAATATATACAAGTGGTGACATCTATATTTATGGTATAGTGAATCATGCAATGCAAAAAGGGTAAAAGCGTGATGTTCCGTCACAGGAATAATCTCGCTTGAACAATAGCGTAATATATTTTATTATTATTTCATATTTTTCTCCGGTTTCAATAATAACGATGGAGTCTAATCTAAAAAGTTTGATTACGTAAATGTTATTCTAACTCTTAAATATAGAATGTAAGATCAAAAACAAATAAGTCTGATGTAATTTTAATACTTGTTGCGTTTACGTAAATGTTGATGTTATTCTCCGTCTTGAATATAGCATGTAAGGTTAAAAAATAAATAACCTATTACGATATGAATAAATTTTATCTAATCTTAATACTTGTTGCGTTTACGTAAATCTTGATGTTATTCCCTGTCTTGAATATAGCATGTAAGGTTAAAAAATATCTAACCTATTACGATTTGAATAAATTGTATCTAATCTTAATAGTTGTTTCATATTAAATTTAATTATGTAAATAATAACCTTCAATTTAAATGAACTCGACCCTAGACGTTCAAGAAAAACATGCATGTAAATAATTTAAATATTATGCAATAAAATACAAAAATTATTATCCTACGGACAGCTTGAGACGTCCAAGGAAAACATTTATGTAGATAATTTAATTATGCAATAAATTACAAAAATTATCATTCTATGGAAAGTTGTTGTTGTCAGACTATTCGCAACATGATTATAAAAGGTCAAATGATTTCATTCAAGATCATTAATGTAAAGTCGAGTTCGGACTTGTTGAAAACAATCCACACCCCTCTTACTTGCCCGTGCAGCGCTGACACATGATATAAAATAAGTAAGAGAGCTTCATTCCAGATCATTACAGTGTACAATCAAGTTGTGTGCGAAGGTAGAAAAAGATAAAAAGTGAGTATACTTTAGAATTAAGTAGATGTTTTATTTTATTTTTATGTAGTTCAATTGCGTACAATTATTTTTTCATTACATCATTAATTGAGTAGAAATTTTTTTATTTTTTAATATTTTTGTTTGTTTGTAGATGAATCTCTCAGAAATTAATAAATCTTCTTTATGTGAAGGAAATCTACAAAAGCCGCTAGTCAAATTGCATGAACTGCAAATTAACGAGACCCATCCAATCCTGAACGCGAAAGTGACAAACGGGAAGTTTGGACGAAGCATTTTGTTGGAGTTGGAGGAAAAAGTAGTGTTTCTACCAAGCAGAGTAACTGAGAGCTTTGAACAAAATCTCCGCCAATTTCAACCCAATAAGTACGGGCTGATATTTAGAGGATTGAAAGAAGTAGGAAAACCCTCACCGGCGGTTTTATTTGAAGTAGTGAAGAATTAATTTTTTGGTAAGTTATATTTTTGATATATGAAAAGTGATACAATGAATGAGGCTGTAATGAACAAAGTAGACGAAACATTAACTCTTCTCAAACAACATTATTCAGAACCATTAGCAAATTTAAGAATAAAATTTATAGATGCTCATGTTAAAAAATGTGATTTAGCGTTAAAGAAAATAAAATTTTCTGTTGGTCATGAAAGGAAAATTCAAACAAAAATTGGGGAACTTAAGCGAATGCGTCACCAAATTAAATTATTTCAAAAACATGTAGGGTATGGGTTAAAAAGAAGGAGTAGAAGGGTAAAGTGGTTAGACATTGGGGTTTATTTTAAAAAAAGAATTAGGACAGGGATTATTGTGAATTTAAAGCATAAAGAGATTAAGATTTTTTTAAAGATGCGCTTTATTTATTCAAAGTTAAAATTTCAAAAATATTAAAAGAATTAAAAATGATCAAAGTTAATACTACTTTAATTGGGGATTATGTGAAGCAATCAAATGATCGGGAAGAAGTTGATCAAAAACATTTTAGTACAGCTAATGCAATCATTGACGAAGGAACTGATTTAGACGAATGGTTTAAAAATAATGTTGTAGATCAAATTTTAAATAAAATGTCTGAATTTCAAGAGGAAAAAAGTGGGTGGGCCATAAGCAAAATAATATCTTTGGAAGTAGCTATTAACAAATACGAAATGGGTAATGGTTCATCTTTTATTAAATTGCCTGACCCGATTTGGAGAAAAAAAGCTTGCATTAACATCAAGAACGATGATGATGCATGCTTTTTTTGGAGTGTTAATGCTAGTTTACATCCTATTAAGAGAAATAAATTTCGGGCAACAGCATATCCGCACTATTCCACCATCTTGAAAACTCAAGGGTTTGATATGCCAATGAAATTACCTCAAATTAAGAAATTTGAGAAAATTGATAATATTTCTATAAATGTTTACATGTTAAAGTATAATAAAGTGAATGAAAAATCATTTTATGTAGTAGTACCAGCACGATTAACCGAAAAAAAATTGAATCATCACGTTAATTTATTACTTATTCAAAACCAATATTTTCAAAAATTAAATGATTATGATGCCCCTCCTACCGATGATGAAAATCTTGATGTTAATATTAAATATCATTATTGTTTGATATCAGATTTATCTCGTTTAGTTGGTTCGCAGTTAAGTAAGTGTAGAAACAAGAAGCATATTTGTGATAGATGTCTCAACTATTTTTCTTCACAAGAAAGGTTAAATAATCATTTTGAACTTTGTGAAAATTTAAATAGCGAAAAATTTTCCTTCCCCAAATATGACTTTGTTGAATTTAAAAATTTCTTATATAAACAAAAATGTCCTTTCATTATTTATGCTGATTTCGAATCTCAATTGGAGACATGTAACACAAAAATTTCACGAACAACACGCAAGTATCAACATCATAAGGCATACAGTGCGGGCTACTACATGAAATGTTCTTTCGATGACTCTCTATCGTTTTATAAAAGCTACAGAGGTGATGATTGTATGGATTGGTTCGCTAGCGAAATGAGCCATATAGCTGAATTTGTAGAATCAAAAATTGTAACAATTACGCCAATGATAGTGACACCAAGTACTGTTGGTGCAACTGTTTGTCAGATTTGTGAAAAAAAGTTTAAAGACCAGGATATAATAGTACGTGATCATGACCATTTTACTGGGAAGTTTAGATATTTTGCGCACCAATCTTGCAATTTAAACTTTAAAAAACTATTTGTTGTACCAATATCGTTTCACAATTTGTCTGGATATGATTCTCATTTAATTATTAGAGACATTGCCAAACGTGGGAAAGTTAGTCTTTTACCACTCAATAAGGAAAAATACATTTCATTCACGCAACACGATTCAAAAACAAGTATAAGATTTAGATTCATTGATTCATTTCGTTTCTTGGGAGCGAGTCTCGATTCTATCGTTAAAACTTTGAACGTTGATGATTTGAAAATTTTAAAAAAGGAAAATAGCAATCTAAGCATTGATCAATTTACATTATTAACACGAAAAGGTATATTTCCATATGACTATGTTAATAGCTCAGAAAAATTAAACGATGATAAATTACCACCAATTGAATGCTTTTACAGTAAGCTAAACAATGTGAACGCAACTGATGATGACTATGCTCACGCTAGAAACGTTTGGAAGTCTTTCAATGTAAAAACACTTGGAGAATATAGCGATATATACATGCGCACTGATATCCTTCTTCTAGCAGATGCTTTCGAAAACTTTAGAGAAACAGCTTTGAAAACGTATGATTTAGACCCAGCTTGGTACTTCACTATGCCTGGATATATTTGGGATGCAATGTTAAAGTTTACAAAATGTAAACTACAAATTTTAAAAGATGTAGATATGATAATGTTTGTTGAAAATGCTATTAGAGGTGGAATATCGCAGTGCTGCAATAGATACAGCGAATCGAACAACAAATATATGCCGGAATATGATGCTGAGAAGCCCTCAAAGTACATACTCTATACGTATGTCAACAATTTGTACGGTAAAGCGATGTGTGAACCTTTGCCCTACGGAGGTTTTGAGTGGGTTGAAGATAATATCGATAAATTTGATGTTGACTTCATACAATCCATTGCGGACGATTCTCCAAGTTGATTTGGAATATCCTAACGGTTTGCATAATTTGCATAAAGACTTCCCTATGTGTCCTGAACATCTCAAGCCACCCGGTTCAAAATTATCAAAGTTAATGACTACTCTACATGATAAAAGACATTACACTTTACATTACAGGAATTTAAAGCAGGCTTTAAAACATGGTCTAGTGTTGAAAAAAGTGCATAAAGTTTTAAAATTTAAACAGTCTGCGTGGCTAAAGTCCTACATTGAATTAAACAATCGGTTGCGGACTGTAGCTACCAGCGACTTTGAAAAAGATTTGAGGAAACTCATGAATAATGCTGTTTTCGGGAAATGTATGGAATGTATACGTAAACATAGAATTTGTAAATTAGTGTCTTCATATGAAGGTCGTTATGGGGCCAAAAATCTTATTGCTAGTCCGCGTTATCAAAATAAAACAGTTTTTGATAATAATCCGTCATCACCTTTGTTGGCAATCGAGTTGAAAAAATCTGAACTTATTTTTAATAAACCGATGTATGTGGGTATGGCTATTCTTGACATTTCCAAAACCGTTCTGTATGATTTTCATTACAATTTTATGCTTCCAAAAATGGGGGACAATTGTAAACTAATGTACACAGACACTGATAGTTTTATTTACGAACTGACTTGTGACGATATGTACAAACAGCTAATCAATGCAAATATTGATAAATTTGATACATCAGACTATCCCACCGATAATCCATACAATATACCAAAAGTTAATAAAAAAGTATTAGGTTTAATGAAAGATGAGGCGAATGGTCAAATAATTACTCATTTCGTTGGCTTAAGGTCCAAAATGTATAGCTACAAAGTTCAGGGAGGTAAAGTTATCAAAAAATCGAAAGGCATTAAAAAATGTGTTGTAAAAAATAAACTAACTTTTGAAGATTATGTGGACTGTTTGAAAAAATGGAAGCAAATGGAAATAAGTCAAAATACGATACGTTCGTTCGCCCATGATCTTTATAGCATTGAACAGACTAAAATAGCTTTAAGTCCCGACGATGATAAAAGAAAATTACTTCCCGATTCATTTGATACGCTTCCTTGGGGACATTATAGTGTTTCAGAATAATTTTTGTTTTGTTGTAGGGATGGCTACACTAGAAGACATTTGCATAAGAAACATTTGTAAAAACATAGATTCAATTCTCACCTTTATAGTTGAAGTTCCTGTACCTCATACTTTATTATTAAAAATAGTCAAAAATTATGTTGAAAATAAATGGAATGTTCTGAATAAATTAGCGTTTTCAAAGAACAAAACCGTAAGTTTTTGGGAACATGATTTGTCATCACGATATGTTACACCAAAGATTAGGGGCGCTTTGCTAGCACGTCCTAGTTTTGAATTGGCTTACAATTTCTTATCGGGAGAAGATACATATTGTGTCTGGTTCCAACAGTATTTCATTAAAAACTTGAATATTGTATTATGCCAACGCTGCTATAAGCAGTTGGTTTGTATTTTGGAAAAAGAAAAAATTGATATAAAGCTTCATGTTCTACGAGATCATTGGCATGAGGTATATGCCTATAACAATATACCCTTTCTTTACAAATCGCGGGATATGTGGTGTCAAAATGAATTCAAAAAAGTACTGTTTGAATTGAAAACTAGATCAGAATGTGGTGGTGATCTACATCAAAAACGATCTTTATCAAGCGAGCATACATATAAACGTCACCCAAATCGCTTCATTTCTGTTCATAGCGAGGAGGATGATAGCGATATTGATTTGTGAAAATAACGTATCACTTTTCATAATATATAAAAATATAACTCATACCTATATTGTAAATGTTTTTGATTGAATGTTGTGATTGTACTACAAATAAAAATTGAAATAAAAATAAAAGTGTTGTTTATTATTCATAAATAGAAAGTACACGTGTAAGAAGTGATTTAAGCTGCTCCTTCAAACTTGTATTGGGACATGGTATGCCAAAGATGTTCCATTCAAATGGTCCGGAAGCTACAACATTTTTCGTATATTCGCTAAATTTGTAGTAGGTATCTTTGGTGAAAAAATATATATAACCATCTGTGTGTCTAAAAGCGGAAGTGATACCTTTAGGGAGCATAAATTGATCCCTAACATACCCTCTGTTCAGGACTTGCTCAAAAGCATCGTTAAATTCAATATATCGAGTCATCTTGTCATAAAACAAGTAAATTTGTCCACTATTTGTTTGAAAAATAAAGTCAACTTTAGAATTGGCTGGTACATAAAATCTGGTGATTTAATATCGCATATAGTATTGGGTGGAGATAATAACGATGGTTGTGGTGATTGTGGTGGTGATTGCGGCGGTGTAGGCGGTGACATCGGAGATGTTGGTCTGAAAGGATTATTTGCAAATTTATTGATTGGTCCATAAAGAGCTTCGAGCGCCATTTTGTCATCTTCATCAAGAGTTGTAATGTTTGTTTGATACCATGGAAACATCACTGCAGACGACACGTTGCTGTGACCAATTCCCAAAGCATGACCGATTTCATGAGTTAGCACCATAAGGAAGCTAGTATCACCGTCCGGTATATTCCCATCTAGATTAGTATTCCACCGTTCATCACCATCTAGATGAATTTCTATACATCCATCTTTCGATGGAAAATAAGCATGAGCTAATACCCTTCCAGGACCATCAAAATTATATTCGCAATCATGAGCACCCTGACAGCTAGCTCTAAATTGATGTTTTTTGCGTAAAACAGTTATTGTGATATCTGGAGTAGGTGAAGATAGTATAACTCGTTTGAATGTAAATTTGGAGTTTCGTTCCCATATATCAAAAGCCCTAGTAGCTGAATTAGTATATTCGGGCGTTGACTGAGGGAAATACCAAGTAATGTTAGTTTTAGCCCATTTGGATTTAATTGTGTAAAAGTGATCGCTATGATCGTTTTCTCCTACCATGCATCGAGACCGCTGCAATAGGTGAATTGTATCAGGATTAAGGGTCCCATCTACAGGTAGATTGTATCTTTCTTGAAAATCTGCTAAAACTGTTGTAAGGTTGGCTATATCATGTGCTGTAACATATCCATATTGTTCCAAATATGTTAATGCATAATTTTGATTAATTTCCTCTAAATATGTTGTGTTATTTAGATTAATTTCCTCAAGTGCAACTAGAGGAAGAATTAATAACGGCAGCAGCAGCGGTAGCATGTCTTTACTCTTCAACATTTACTTCAATAATAACCCGAGATGCTCGTTTCAGTGAAATAAAAACAAAAACATATATGTATTGTTTATTAAAATTCCAAGTCGTTTACAACTTTAAACTTATAGTAATGTATATATTCTCTAAGTGCAATTGACAGTATGCTATTACTACAATCACAAAAAGCATATAATAATTCTAATTCACTTAAATGTCCATTATTTTCGGAGAAATTCCTAATAGTTTCTATTAAATTTTTGTAGAATTCACAGAAACTTAGAGAGTCTAAATACGCTAGGTGATGTGAAAGAAGGATCTGATCAACTTGAAGTATTTGCGAAACATCTCCTTGAGTACACTCGAAAGTAACACCATGCTTGCTAATATCTAAAAACTTCGTGTCATCGTAAATTAATTGTCGAACTTGACAGTAGTCCCCACAGTGAATTTCTACAGGCTCGTATTCATCGGACAATTCAGGCAACGGATCATTAAAAAATGTATTATTTCTCAATATATCAATTAGCGTTGACCATTCGAAAGTGCTAAATGATATTCTTTCAAATTTATTCCAGGATGATAGAATAACAGCGGAGCTGAAGCTTCTTGATGGACTTATACCACACTGAATTTGAAGTGCACCTGCAGGATATGTTCTAGATAGCAAGTAATGTATTTCCTGCTTGGCAGCCATTTCATATTTTTCTAAAATTTGATCCAATTTAGCACTATAATCCATTGAATCGAAGTCACTACCGTAACCACTATCTTGAGTAGAATAAGAACTCATGTTGTTAACTCAGCAACGATAACTACACCAACTGATATTGGTTAGCAAAGGTCTCAATTTATATCCGAGCTTTAAAGACCAACTTCAGCTTAACCGTATTCATACGCGGCAGAGCAAAAAGTAGTGCTACAAAACATCTACGTTTTCTATCCAACTGTTATGTTTTTTGTCCAAGCCGAGCCATTTGACGTACAATTTTTTACCTTTTCGTCTGAGTATTTTTTCAACCAAGTATATGTCGGGATTTAATGTTTTCTGCAATTCTTCTTCGTAAAAGCCCCCACTTATAGGTGTGCCATACATGTCTTCGAGCAAGTACGTTGTGGGGTTGGTTATTTTAACTTTGATAACCTTGAAGAGTTCGGTTGTGTAATTTGGAGTGTAACCTTTTTCAAAGACATGCTTCGACAAAACATCTACGTTTTCTATCCAACTGTTATGTTTTTTGTCCAAGCCGAGCCATTTGACGTACAATTTTTTACCTTTTCGTCTGAGTATTTTTTCAACCAAGTATATGTCGGGATTTAATGTTTTCTGCAATTCTTCTTCGTAAAAGCCCCCACTTATAGGTGTGCCATACATGTCTTCGTGCAAGTACGTTGTGGGGTTGGTTATTTTAACTTTGATAACCTTGAAGAGTTCGGTTGTGTAATTTGGAGTGTAACCTTTTTCAAAGACATGCTTCGACTTACTTATGCGCACAATATCACCCACTTTGAATTTTTGTGGACAGGCTTTTTTTATATGATTATAGACTGTATTTAAAATCGTTTTTTCGTTGGATTTGGAAATCTGGGAAGGCTTATACTTTGTTTTTGTATGCTTAGTATTGTTGTATTCTTGCGTGATTTTCGGTAGGATATCCAACCATTTGTAGGTACCATTTAAACTGAAATACTTGTACAGTTTCGATTTCAACGTTCTTATAACACGTTCTGCCATAGAAGCCTTCATTGTACTAAATACGCTATAATGATTTATATTGTGTTTTTTCATCAAATTTTGAAATTTGTTGTTATAAAATTCCTTCCCCTGATCAGATTGTAGATTTTTTGGTACTCGTCTAGTATGAGCGAGAATGTCTGAGAATGCTCGAGTAATCTCCTCACCAGTCTTCGTTTTTAACGGACGTGTCCACAAGAACTTTGAAAAACAATCAATGACAACTAGAATCATTTTATGATTTCTATTTTGATGTGCAAAATTTCTTAATTCCGCGAGATCTACATGCCAAAGGTCATCCAACCCCTTAATAATGGTACGTCTACGTGGAAATTTTTTTCTAATTGGCTTATGAAGTTCGTTCACAAGTTGAATTTTTTCTTTGGATGACATGTTTCAGCTAGCGGTTTCTCGTTCCCTCTAGTGCATAAGGTCATTGTTTCTAAATATGTATATTTGTATTCATATCAGTAGTGTGGGGAGCCAAACTCGTTGAAGCTTGTAAGAAAAATAAACATATAATTTGAATGTGTTGTTTTATATTCAATTTCTAGTTGAATTAACGCCTCTCCGCTCTAGATTTGTTAGTTAATAGGTGAATGTCTTTTGTTGGACCTATTAATTTACCTTCTAGAGCCGTTAGTCGATCAGTAATTTCACGAATGTTTTTCATTAAAGGATTTAAATCTATACGAGGGATGTTCGTGTTTGTATTGATATTGTTATCTGTCTCCTTTTTCAAACTGTTCATTATTTGTGTAGTAACATCAGATTTAGCATTCTGAATGTCTTTTCGAAGAAAATTTTTTACTGTAACAATGGCGTCATCAACATATTTCTTAGTCGATAGATGTTTACTAGCAGTTGGAGGATCCCTTGAAATAAATTGCGAAATACCATCAACTTTTGTAACCAAGTTATTGACATTATCCCTTAATGCATTTAGTGGAATTATTGCTGAATCCACATATTTTTTAGTAGCAGCATCACTGTCGTTCGTCGGCTCTTGAACATTACAAATTTTCAAATTGTCGGCTTCAATATTACCGTCAGAGGTATGTGGAAATGTGAGTTTAGGTAGTTGCAACTTTTTTTGATCGCTTTGAGAGCGATGACCGAATTTATCCACAGACATCTTGTCAATGAACAGGATTTGATTTGTTATTTTATTATATCCGCTTCCTTGAGCTCATTGATAATAGCCACTATTTCGTTGTTGTGTGACGTGTTGCCTGCATCTTTTGATGCAATCAGCAGCTTTAAACGATCAACTAATTCATTAGGATCGTCCCAATAAATATACTCCATAGACTTGTCATTGTACGTTAAATGGTCTAGGAGACCTTTTCCTTTTGACAAAGGAATGGATTTTAGTCGAGTTTGCACCTGAGACAATCTGCTCGATGATGGTACGGAGTTTGTTTTAAATAGAGGTTTTATGATGTAGTGATATTTTTCAGTACTTGAGCCTTTAAGTCGATCTAGTGTGTCTAAATGAACACCAGTCTTCGTCAAAAGAGCTTTATAGTTTTGCAAATCTTGATCATTGTAGCTGGGTTTGAGGTAAAATAACAACTGATATAATCCTGGTGTTCCAATTATATATGCTCCTTCTGCATTTTTCTCGGGCAGTATGTTTATATTACCAGTTTTTCCATCAAACGCAATTCGACGTTTGCCTAATGACCAACCGATTTCGTCATTGTATATCGGTCCATAATTTTTATCGATTTTATCATCTTTTTGGAAATAATCTTCAATGTACTGTTGACTGATGGTGGGAATTGATCTAAATAGTCTGTGATAGCTTCCTGGGAAATATCAGGACGCATCCGTTCTGGAGATTCAAAACGTGTAACATTGCCAGCTTCATCAGTTTGAGCCACAGTCTTCGTTTTAAGAAAAGGTGTAAACACGTCATCTACCATATCTTCTTCTTCTTCTTCTTCTTTCTTCACTTCCTCTTTTTTAACTGGGTTTAGATTTAAAAATGTTTTTTGTAATGATTTCGATGATTCGGAAAGTTCCTTTAGCGGCTTCGTTACCGGCTTAAATAGTTTATTAAGAGACTCATCTTCTTCGGATTTTCCCAACTTTAACGCTAAATATTTTTTCCGAATTGATCTAGCCAATTCTGCTACTTTTTTCTTACGTAATGCTATAGCGACCTTATCGTCCGACATATTGGTGTTAACTAAGGTTATGTGCATCTCACAATTTTATATATTTATCAAATCCTTTGCGATATCTTCCATTGTTGTAGGGAAAATCCTTTACAATCACTAAAGTACCGAAACGGTCCTCCGTCTCCCAACATTCTGAGCACATTTTCTTGAATATATCAAAAGTCATGTCTGGAGATACGTGTTCCTCAAATATATGCTTCAAGTTGATCTCATCCTGCTTAAATAGCACAATCACATTACAATTGTCACGTATAAGCTGTTTCGGTATTTTTGAATATGTTTGACAAAGATATGCCGCATCAATATCTTTATGGCGGCACATAGAATAATATTCACGAATTTTCTGCTGACCGTCACAAGCCACATCATCGAATAAAAAGATAGAATTTGGTCGAGCTTTATCAGGAGTTATTATTTCTTCGTTGTCTTTAAAGGGAAAATAGCCAACACCCTTAACTTGTCCTATAACCTCTTGCAGTAATTGGTATTTTGGTTGAAATAGCGACTTTGAATAAACGTAAACGTTTTTGAATTTAGCGCCATTTGGATTGAATAGAAGTGACAGCATCATATTCGTCTTTCCACAACCGCTGGGACCGCAAACAATAGCACGAAAAGAATCTGGTAGTAGCTTACCATGTTTGCCAACCGATGGCGTAACGGTGAAATCTAAATTATAAATGGGTAGCGTCTGCTCCTGTTGAACGATCTTCATCTTGTGCTGTATCATTAATAACCTATCAGCATAAATAATAAAGCTAATTTTTCATCGTTTTAATATGCAGCAACTATTGTCAGACCACTACGACCAATACCGTTCAGTTTTCTGACCATTCACAAGCCGTCCCCACACAAGTCTCAACAATCCACATTCCTAGCCACTCGCTACTTATTAAGAAAAAAATAGTTTGCGAGGATGAGTGGGACGTTTTCCGACAAGTCTCAACCTTGAACGGTTCAAGTGATTTGACCTCCGCGGTGAATGTATGACGCCACATGTTGACTAACAAGTCTCGACAAATTCTTGATTGTACAACGTCACGTCGAGCTCAACCGTCTCACGCGTGAAATGACCTCGGAGAATAACATTTACATAAATTATTTTAATATGCGGCAACTGGCGTTCGGATGTCCAGCGGCGGAGCGCCAGTGTCTCCCCAAACCCCCCATACACTTCACACTAGCCCCCCTAACAAAAAAGAACCGGACGCCCGTGGTGTGCTTGAATCCTTTTTGCTATACTACTTGCGCAGATAAGCAGTGCTTGCCCATATAGGACGAGCCCCGCTCATCCGCACACACGGTTTTTGTTTATTTTTTTTATTTTTTTTGGTATGCTCGTGAGTGCGCATGTGTCCACGCGCACCCACTTGCATGGTTTTTGTGTTTTTGTATTGTTTTTTTGGTGGGGTTTTTCTTGTTGTATTGCTTCCTATGGGCGGTCTTCAAGTTGTTTCCCAGGTCTCTTGTGTCTTCTGTAGTCTTCTGCTGTGTATCTCGTCAGGTCTCTTAGCTCTGTGTTCGGATGAGATCTAAGCTCTTTAAATAGCTTTCTGGCTCTTGCGTCCATTATCTCGAGTACCTTCTGCGGTTTCAAGTCTTTGTATATGTCTTCGTTTCTCACGTACCAGGGAGCGTCCAGAGCTTGCCTGATCGAGATATTTTGTTGTGCTTGTAGTTTTTTCCTGTTTGTTTCGCTCGTATGTCCCCATGCAACAGACGCGTATGTTAATATCGGTATTATGATGCTCCTTATGAATCGTAGTTTTGTCTTCAAGTCCAGTTTACTTCTTCTGCCGAGTAATCCGCTTAACCTCGCCCTTGCCTGTTTAGTTTTAGCTACCACCGCGTTAACGTGATCATTGAATGTCAATCCCCTGTCTAGTATCACTCCTAGATACTTGGCCTTGTCCGTCCAAGGGACTTCTGCTCCGTCTATTTCGATGTTTTCTTCGGGACTGTGTCTTCTTTTCTTGAAAAAAACCGCTTGGGTTTTTTCTCCGTTGATTTGGATTTTCCATGTGATGCACCATTCCTCTATACCGTTTGTTGCTGCTTGCAGTCTTCTCGTGATGTTTTTCGGTTTCCTACATCTTGTCGCTATTGCTGTGTCGTCCGCGTACATTGCCATCATTGTGTTTTCCGTCTTCGGTATGTCTGCTGTGTATATGGTGTATAGTTGGGGAGACAGTATCGCTCCCTGTGGTACTCCTGCTTCCATTTGTCCGTCTTCTGACTTGGCCTGTCCTACTTTCACGTGGAATTTCCTCTCACGGAGGTAGCTGTAAAGGAGTCTTAAAAGGGGCTTGGTATACCCCAGTTCATTCATTTTATATATCAATCCTTCATGCCAAACTCTATCGAAGGCCTTACTGATATCTAAGAATATTGCTCCTGTGGATTCTTTCTGGTTGAAACCCTGAGTGGTGTATTCTACCAATCTCAGGATTTGTTGTTCGGTACTATGTTCTTCTCTGAATCCGAACTGCTCCTCTGGTAATACGTTTAATTCTCTTGTTTGAGTCTTAAGAATCCTTAGAATGACTCTTTCGGCTATTTTGCTCATTGACGGTAATAAGCTTATTGGGCGGTAATTTTGTGGGAAAGACGGACATTTTTCCATTTTCTTTATCATGATTACTTCGGCTTTTTTCCACCTTAGTGGGAAGTACTTCATCCTTAGCATCGCGTTTATTATATTATTGAGGTGCATTACTCCTTTAATCGGCATGTTTTTCAGAGCCCTGTTGGTGATCCCGTCTATTCCTGGTGCCTTTCTTGCTGACATAAATCGCAATATTTCCTTTACTTCTTTTGGTGTCGAATATCCAAGTAGGTCCTGGTTCTCTTCCTGGTGTTCTGTGAGTTCTTCTACTGTTTCTTCTACCCTGTCAGAGAAGTCCATATCCTCGTCTGGGTGTTCGTTGAGCATAAATTGTAGTTCCAAGTTGTTTTTAAGTAGTTCCGCTTTTTCCTCTTCTTCGTATGCCATGCCGTTTGTTCCATGCAGGGGAGGCATTATTTTGTTTGGTTCTCTTAGAAGTTTTGCGATTTTCCAAAGTCCTGGTTTTTGTGGGTCTAGGTCGTTTATCTTCCTGTTCCATGTGTCGCTGTTGTGCTGTTTCAGTTTTCTTCCACTTCTATTTTTAGCATCCTGGCTCTTGTTTTGTCTTCTCGGTCCTGTGTTCTTCGGGCAACCCTCAGGGCTCTGTTTCTTTCCCTTATCAAGTCTTTCAGATCGTCGCTCAGGTGTTGGAATTTCCCGTATTTTTCCGATACGGTTGTCGTGGTACTTCTTTCTATCGCTTCTGATAGTGCTTCTTCCAAGGAACGGACTTTGTCTTCTATTTCTTCTATCGGTCCTAGTAACTGTCCCGCTATTCTTCTGAACTTCGTCCAGTCAGTCCTCTTTTTTTGTCTTCTTTCTTGTCTTGCTCCGTCCCCGACGGTGAGGACTACTGGCACGTGGGCGTCACCTCCGTCGGTAGTCCAAATGTCCCAAGGCACCACGATGTCTCGCAACACCGCGATGTCTAAGACACTTGGTTGTCCTCCTCCTGGAGGGTAGTGTGTTGGCCTGGGTGGTCCTATTACTTGGAGAGCAGCATGACGTTCCGTTATCCTTTCCAAGTTTCTTCCTTGTCCGTTCCTTGTTGTGCAGTACCACGTGGGGGACTTGGCATTCAGGTCTCCTATAATAATGCCTTGTTTGTCGTCTGGGAGTACTGCTAACACGTCTTCTTCGTGTATCACAGTGTTTGGCCTAACGTATACCGATGCGATTCTGATGTCTCCAAAGGTTGTCTTCACTATGATCCTTGTTGCTTCCATTGTTGTGAGTCCGTCCGGTGTGTTTTCTTGATGCTGGCGCAGCTCCTTTTTTACAAGGATCGCTGTGCCTCCCGAGTTCCTGTTTATGTCTGTTCTGTATACGTTATAGCCTGGCCAGGTGAGTCTAAACTCATCTCCTGGTAGCTTCGTTTCCTGAAGTGCAAAAATGTCGAAATCTTCTACCTCCAGTATTTCTCCCATGACGTTTAAGTTTGTTCTGAGTCCTCCCGTGTTCCATGAGCCGATCTTTATTTTACTTGGTAGGGTTTGTATGTCCATTTATTTGTTTTCAAATTTTTTCATGAATTCCTGGATGAGTCGGAATGCTTCCATCATCTCTTTAAATTTTGACGCTGACACGAATTCGGTTTCTTTCTCCTGTTGCTTCGGTGCGTTATTTGTTGCTTGAGCGTAGCTTTTTGTTTGTGTGTGTGATCTCCTCCGCAGTTTTGGCAGGTCGCTGCCTCTTCTTTTCTTCTGGGGCAGTCTGCTGCCCTATGTGCTCCTGCGCACCTCACGCAGTGTAGTTCCATATTGCAAGTATTTTGTCCGTGGTGGAATCCCTGACATCTATAGCACTGTACTGGCCCGTTGTTCCTTCTTTGTTCAACTATAGTTATTTTTGTGTGGCATATATATCTCAGGCTTTTATAAGCCTGCTCTTCCTTGGGGTCTATCGTTATCATGAAGATTGGGAGTGGTTTCCTGTCTCCTGTCCTAGAGTGTAGTTGCCACACCCTGTATACAGTAAGTCCTTCTTTGAGTGCGTTTTCGATGTCTTCGGGGTCGGTGTTTTCAGCTAGTCCTTTGATGACTAATTTTCTATTCTTGTCTTCGTTCAGAAGATAGGTATACCACTCTATATCTGTAAATTCTTTTAAGTATGCGGTCATTTTTCTGTAGTCGTCGGGGGTGGCAGTTTGGAGTCTCGCGCTGTTCCTTGATATTTTGCATTGGATATCAATGCCTCTAGAATTCACTCCTTTTCGTAGGTTGTTCCATGCGCTAATTGTTTTGAGTATAATTGGTGGTGGTCTTCTTATTGTTTTTTGCATGTATTGGCCTTCTTTCACTTTTTCGTTTTGTACCGTTTCCGTAATTTCCTTTTGTATTGATTGTATGTCGCTGGTTTCGTTTGTTTGTGTGTCCATTGCCATTAACTTTGCCCTTTTTGTTTCTTCTTCGTTTCTGTCTCTCGCTTCTCTCCTGTTTTGATTTTTTCGTGCTCTTCTGCCTTTTTGGTTTTGAAAATTTCCCTCGTTGTCAATTTGTTTGCCTGTTATATCTGCGGAAAACTCTTCGCAGCTTTCATCCGCGTCGAAGTCACTCTCTGCCTGTCTGTTATTGTCCTTCGGTAACTCCGTTTCTTTGGCTTTTTTGGTGTTGTTAGTAGTCTTAGATTCCTTTAGATTTGCTATTTCTTTCATTAGACCTGTTATTTTTTCATCCTGTTTTAATATCCTTTCTTCATGTTCTTGTTCCATTTTATTCATCATTTCCCTAAATTGCTGTTCCATTCCTTCGATTTTTTTTCTTAAGGGTTGCATTTTCCTCCTCCAGTTTGACTTGGATTTTTTTCCTCTCTTTGGAAGTCCCTCTGTCGTAGGGTTTTTCCCTGATCACTCTGGAGCCTTCCGGCTCCATCCTATCACTAGTTCCACTAACCTATCTTAATAGTAAAAATTTCTTACCTTGTGAGTTGTAGATCTTCCTTTGTAATCCTGTACACACTTCACTATCCCGCACTCGAATTGGTATGCTTTGAAAAAAGCATGTACCTTTTCTCGTACCGGTTTTCTTTCACTTTTACGCTACTCGAACACTTTCCGTCACTCCCGTCTTCGAACTTTCGTTCCACACGCCTGGTCGTATCGATTCACTGTAGAGCTCCGTAAACACGTCTACCTCGCTCCGCTGCTCGTCGATCACACTGTCCTATTGCAGTATTATTAACACTTTTAGTTCTTATCCGTTTTTTTTTTTTTTTTTTTTGGAGGCGACTTAAAACGTTGATGACTCTTCATGGCTTTTGAAATATTACTCACAGTTGATACACTCAACTTAAGTGCTGCTGCTACACGCTAAAAAATACGTATAGGTATATTAAGATAATAATTCAGTATGTTGTTTCTGCTAACTTACCTCCCTTACAGAAGTTAAAGGTAGGAATGGACCATTGTTATCACGTTCCTGTTCAAAATAATTGGCTAATGAAGCCACAAGTTCTTTGCAGCGGCTATTTAATTTCTTGGGAATATTTGCTTTAATAAGAACACTTTTACAGTAATTTAATAACGCACAAATAGAAAAAAATTCAATGAGCGAAATAAAATACATCAGAGGTAACCACAAAAATTGTAGAAACCAGCTGAGAAATGTCAAAATTTTACCCGATAAAGCAATTTAAACGCGGCAACAGTGTGCACTTTTGCCAACATATAAAATTAAATCAATGTTAAACTGAGATTGCCGTTAGTTTGAATTTGATATTTAATTAACCAAAGAGTTATATTTCATTTGAAATTAATTACAAAACGTTTCTTCCAATTTATATTTATATTTTTCTATAACATGCGACGTACAAATTTCAATATTTATTGAGTTTATAGCGGCAAAACATAGTGATTGACAGTGGATTGACAGCAGCAAAAGAATGACATAATACAAGCGAACGTCTCTTTTTTGGCACTTTGATCACGTGAGACGACATTTATAAGTTACAAACTATATTAAGATACTTAACCGTTAATTCATCACCTACTTCAAACTCGCAAACGGGAGCAACCATCACTAGAAACTCGAATGTACCTACACCCTTAGCAATTTCCAACATGTCTGACCATTCTTTCTTAAAATCAACTGATCTTTTAAACATCTCATTGGGATTACGGCAACTAACTCTCTTAGGTACAATAATTTCAAAATCTTCCTTTCTATCATTGATCTCTTCCCCATAATGCAGCGTGACGTATTCATTAGAAAAGAATGCCCAATATTTCAATAACCACGGGATCAAATGGTTAACCCTGTTATTTAATTCTTTAGGCCAAGGTAAGATATACTTAAAATAGTCTATTAAAATCGTTCTCCCTGATAGCATAATTTCAACATATTCCGCACTTTCACCGTTAGGACCATCACATCTACTCTTTACACCACCGCTGAGAAAACGTTTCATACAAGCCGACTCGAAAAACGTACAATCTTTGAAATCCTCAAATTGTGATAGGAGTATCCTAATTGTGGATTTAAAATCACTGACGTCAAAATACATTGAATTTCCTCTTTTGTCACCAAATACATCCAACTCAATTAGCGCAGCCTGTAAGCACGCTTCTACCTGTGTCGGAAGAATGTAACTACCTCTTATATCCCTAATTTCATACTTTCTCTTTGATATTTCTTTAAATGGACAATTATCATAATCGCTAATTATACCCTTCAATACTCGAATCCCTACCAAACCATGGTTTAAATTCGAAAGAAGCCAAACCCAATCTGAGACACGAAGATACCCATAAATAGCGCACTGACTTGAACATCTTGCTGACAGATACTCATGGAATGGATGCGTTTCATCCACTTTAAGAGGTTGAATGAATTTACTTTTTAGATCTAAATTATCGATATTAACACACATTTTATCATATCCACTTCGTAACGATTTCTCTTTATCAGACATCCGCCAATAATCCACTTTACAAGAATTATATTGCTGATGGTCGTTAGCACACAGTCCTTGCAATAATATATTTAAAAAACTTTTTAATACCAAACAAATAGATAAAATTACTAAAGACAAACTTACTTGTTATAATGGCATACCTGCTAAATTTTATGGACTTCCAAAGATTCATACACCAATATTATCAATGAGACCTATAGTTGCTTCTATAGGTACCCCAACCAATTATTTATTAAGTTCATATATCACTGAAATTTTAACAAAAGCTTACGACTTCAATACAAAATATTACATCAAAGATTCATTCGATGTTTTCAATCAATTTAACAAATTTCAACTACCTGATAATTATGTAATTTGCAGTTTGGATGTTGTATCTTTATTCAGTGATGTCTATTTAGAAATTGCTTTAAGAGCAATTGATAAAAAATGGAGTGAAATCAGTCAACATTGTAAAATATCAAAAAAATATTCTCTAGAAATTGTTACATTACTCTTTGAAAATACCTATTTTACTTTTTATTCCCAAATATACAAACAAACTTTTGGTACTCCAATGGGAGCTGCAATTTCACCTATTATAGCTTGTTATGTAATGGATAATATGTTAGATGCTATTATACCATTTTTACCATTTGAAATCATTTTTATAAAAAAATATGTTGATGACATTATTATGTCAATTACAAAAAATAACTTGGATGAAGTTCTCTTCATTTTTAATAGCTATAGGGGTCTATTCTGTAACTAATCCTTTAAAATTTAGAGGCCTCTTAAAAATAAGTTTTTAACGGACCTTTAAAAATTTTTCGTTGGAATGGTATTCTGCAAGTATACATTTTAGAGGACTGTTAAAAATTATTTATTTTAAAGGGTTCCTTTAAAATTTCAAGTAGAGTATCTGGCAACAGCGCTTTTTGTCATTTAATAGCTAAGTTAGAGACAAGCTTTGGTAAAAAAGAAGAATCAGTTAATGGAGATAGAAGAATCTAACCCACAAATCACTCTACTGTCTAGTTTTTATGCAACAATTTTTGAGTTATTTGTCTCTGTTTATATTTATAAAAAATGTCACGGGCGCCGAGAACCACTAAAAAACAATAAGAGTACCTAATAAGTCTCTTAGAAGAAAATAGGCTCCTATTAGGAGGGAAAGTAAATCCTGTCGATTTACCAAAAGTAAATAATGCTTGGAAAGATTTAACAGCGAAACTAAATTTATTCGGTCCGGCCAAAACAATGAAACAGTGGAAAGACGTAAGTGAAGTGAACTTAATAATATAAGATTCATTTTTTGTTATTCCATGCCTACTAAATACAATTATTTTTCAGACAATAAGTGAAATGAAAACGAATGTTAAGAGGCGGTCCAGGGACGTAACATATGGTCACAGAGGAACCGGGGGTGGTGCTCCAGTTAAGCCTTTAACGGAGATAGAACAACGGATTTTAGCCTTAATAAGCAATCTCAGTGTAGAAGGTGTTAATCTAGAGGAAGCTGGAGTCCCACTTCCTGAAAATGCTGAACCAGTTCCCTTGGCAGGTCCATCCCTACCCACACAGATTTCCCATGAAGAAATTTTAGTCCCCAATGTTGTGAGTACTTTATTTAAAATAAAAATGCTAGTAATAGGAAAGGTTCGAGGAAAGGTTTGAATTAATCAATTCACTTCACTTTAAGATATTAAAAACATTAACAAAGCATATTGTTTTTATGAATTTGAGTTAATAAATGTAGAGCAAGAAGAGCTCCATGTAAAAGAGAACCAACCTCCCCTTAGGAAAAGACCAGTACAAAAGGTGAAGCGAAGACCTCAGTTAAACAGAGTGGAAACTGTGATCAAAAGTCATGACAGACAATTAACAAAATTTTGCCATAGCAAAATCCATTAATAATTTGGCAAAATCAATAAGGTTGGCGACTCAGAGAAGATGAATTGTGTAGCTTTAATAATATATATATATTGGCTGTGTGTACCAAAGATAAGTAAATGAAAAACACGGGTTGTGTATGTTGGTACAAATTATTTAATGTAGATAGCAGAGCCCCTTCAGTTTTTCAACAAAAACACAGTCACTATTTTTAAATGCAATGAGATATGATTCTCTAAAATGGGGATAAATATTTTGTTATTCAAACTATATAGGTCAGTCACATGTCACATTTCTTGTTTTATAAAATAGTGACTGTTTCTTTTTAGAAATTTTTTTAAATGTGATACCTTGAAGTATGACACTGAAGTGAAAGCCCTTCGCTACATATAATAAAAATTTTGTACCAATAGACACAACATGTTTTCTTCATTTACTTAATATACTACTTAAAAAAGGCAAAACAGGTATTTTTTTATATTAGCGTTGTGTTTGTTTATTTCATAGAAATGTTTTAAGTTTTTTTTTATGCAAGGTTTTTATTTTCATATTATATTATTTTCATATATTTTTTATTTTAACTAAATGTAAGTATTTTATAACTTAAGGTTAGTTTATATCTTCAATTAAATATGGGTTTTTATAAAAGCACTTGTATTTTTATTTTTCATAAATGCAGTAAGTACAGAAGTTTCCATAATTTAATTGGTATTACAGTAGGTATATTTTCAATTTGTGAGACCTAAATTTTACTCTACATTATTAAAAAGCTGTTGCACAATCTCATTTCGAACTTGTTCTCCTCTTCTATGCCAGTTCTCATTTTCACCGCTAATAAAAGGCAAATCATGTAAATCATTCTCATCTTCTAAATCCAAAATTTCTTCGTGTGGAATGTCATCTTTGTAAAATCGGGCTATGTTGTGTAAAACACCACAGGCATAAATTATTTTTCCTGCTTTTATGGGATCATAGTTTAAAACTCGGTGTTTTAATAAACATCTAAATCTCGATTTTAGTATTCCGTTCACTTTTTCAACAATATTTCTGGCTCTTACAAAATGGTAATTATAATTACTCTCTGGAGTATCTTCTTCTGGATCATCAAATGGAGTTAAAAAAAAAGGTTGTAGAGGATATCCAGAGTCGCCGATAAGGAAAAAATTAGAACCCTGCAGGTATAAGTTCTCCATAGTAACCCGTACATTTGAAGCCTGCCAAATAGCCGAATCATGAGTAGATCCAGGAAATCTAGCATTCATGCTTAAAATAGTGTAATCACTATCTACTACGATCTGACAGTTTATACTGTAATATCCTTTTCTGCTGTAATACGGAAGCGCAGGATATTGTTCTGGCGGCGAATTGCAATATGTGAGCAATCTATAGCTCCCAAACACCTCGGAAAGTTATACTTTTGTAAGAAACTATCTATTACCTTACTTCTTTTGTTTTCAGTGTTTGGAAATATTATCCAGTTAGGTAATAAATGATTATAAATAAAATTAGTAACTTCACTAATACATCTGCTCATGCTTGATTGACTCATAGCAAAAATGTGACCCTGTCCAGTACTTAGTTGGTATCCACCCGAACCGTAAAAGTGGAAACAAGAATTTTCAAATGTATTGGTATGGCAGTATGTAATTCTGTGTCCTTCTTGTAAATGTGGTTCTATCACATCAATTAACATTCTTGACACTTCCTTGGAAAAGCGAAAAAGACTTTTAAATAAATTGGTTGGTATTTGAAACGGGTCACTCAAGTCCCTAATACTTCTTTGGTGTAATCTAAATTCTGCCCTAGAATAATATATTTTGATAGTTAATTTAAATTATTTCAAATATAACTTAAAACTTTTTCTTACTTTTCGTGATTTGCAATTAATTCCTCAATCAAGGCTTCACCAGCAACATCTACATACGCCATTTTTATTAGCGTTATTAATTAAAGGCACACTTTAACATCCCTTTAAAAATAATAGTTTTAACAGGCTATTTTAAAGGAATCCTTTAAAATTTTAAGGGAAATGTGGTTAGCGAATACCGATTTGATTTTAGCGCCCGTTAAATTTTTAACGGCCTCTAAATTTTAGAGGAAGAGTTACAGAATAGACCCCATAATCCATATATTCAATACACTATGGAAAAAGAAGACAGTGAACAAAGTGTACCATTTTTAGACAAAAAATTTATAAGAAATACTGATAATACATTATCTATTGATTGGTACATGAAACCAATAAGCTCTGGAAGATTTATGAACTATTGGTCTTATCTCAATGAAAATTAACTTGATTAAACAAATGAAGAACAGAATAACCAAAATTTCAGATCCTAATTTTCATGAAAAGAACCTAAAAATTCTCCATAAGTTATTTTTGAAAAATGCATATCCTAATAATTTAATCAAAAACATATTATATAATTATTCTCCAACTGTAGACATTACAAATAATAATAATATAACCCATAATACATTAAATATAAATAAATATATATCTTTTCCATATATTAAAGAAATAACACCAAAGTTGAGTAGGATTTTCAAACCAATAAATAACATTAAAATTTCCAATAAAATATTTTCACGATAAAGTCTATTTTTACAAATTTGAAAGACAAAACTCCGATTCTCAATCTATCAAATGTAATATATTGTATACCATGTAAAAATTGTGATAGTAAATACATTGGTCACACCAGTAAAAAATTAAAAAGTCGTTTAAGCTTACATAAAAGTGATTGTAGATTACATCCTGAAAGATGTGCGTTAGCAAAACATGTTATTGATGAAGACCACGTTATGGATTTTGAATCTGTTGCATGTTGGTATTTTAGACATACAAACGAATACTAAAAAAAGACTTTTCTTAGAAATGGCTCACATATCTCAAGAACCTCATACTATTAATAAGAAGAGTGACTATAATAATCTCAGTGATATTTATCACTACTTACTAACTATTGATAACACAAATAAGATTTTGAATTCTAATTCTTGATAAAAAATAAAAGAATTAAAAACTTTCATATTTTGACATTATTTATAATATATATATATATATATTATTATATATTTTATTTCTCTCGTGTCGTGTTGTGTTGTTTATGTTATTTATTATTAGTTTTGTTGGTGTGGGTGTTCGTTCATTAATAAGATATCATATTTCTGCCACGGCTTCTTCTTCAGAGATTCGACTACTCACCTCAAGGTCGTGTTTCAGGGTTAGTAGAGATATCGGTACGTAGATGGAGCTCCAATCGTAAAAATGAAATTTATTAATTTACTCTGATTTTGTTTAATGTAACAATAAATATTTTAGACCACAATAAAATTATACGGCTATCAATAACTCACTTGATTAGCACTAACGACAATATAAATTATAAATTATTTTGCAATTTTTTACTACCAGTATGTAATACTTGCAAAATTTACGGAACACGGTTTTCCGATTTAACCGAATAAACAGCTGATCGGCTCTACTAGAATCTAACCTATATGAAAACTGAAATGAAGAAATGTATCGGAAACGAAATAAACAAACTTACGTTATGTACCTTGCGAGTATTAGTAAGAATTTGATATCAAATTCTCTGGTAAGTATAAAGATCTATTCTATATAATACAACCTATAAATAACTCTTATCTATGCACTTCAAATCACTACAAGACTTAACCTTTCATAAGACCAAACCATAAATAATATTTATACTTTTTCTTTCAGCATCTGGATACTGGAACCTCGTTCAAATTAATCTATGCGATTAATATATCTCGTACAAATATGCACAATGCAAATAATATTTGATTAAGTGGTTATCTCACCAATTCAGAAGACTCGAAGTTTGATTTGTGGTAAGTTATTATCCACAACTCGTCTCAAATTCCGACGATCTCGAAATTTACCTCTTCATATACAGGAACTCTCGTCTCCTGTCTAGCACCTTGCTATTTGTATCTTCTGGTTTCTTTTTCCAGAAGAAAAAATATTTTAATTCTTTTTCAACTTTTTCTGTGACCACCCTTTTTGCGTACCTGGCGTGCTTGAGGTCCAACCTCATACAACATCTTAGAGCAGAACTCAACTGCCTTGTTAGGCACTGCTGGATCGATGTCAGACATAAAGTCTGTGCATATCTTCTTGAAGTCTACTCTCAAAGCGTCAAAGTCGATTGTTGTTGAACCGTGCTGTGATAGGAAATCCGGTGCAATTAGGCCTAAGACAATGAAATTCTTATCGATAGAATGGTGTGTCAATTCGGAAAGGATTATCTCTGCAGTGCGATAAGTTTCTGCAGCTGTCTGGTCATCTTCCAACTTAAGACGACTGATCGCATCTTGATATGTAATCAATGACATTTTGACCTAAGTTGTTATAAAGCTTAATAGTCCTTTCAAATGTGTGTATAACCTCTTCGTTAACACCTAGCTCAATACCAGTAGGTCTAACAAGAGCCCTTGAAAGTCAGCTCGGTTATGCCTATTAACCTCCTTCTCTAGGATAAAATAACTCAACCTTTGTCTAGATATAAAGACTCGGTAACTATTAGAATTCTCAATCAATACTTCTGGATATGCAAATCCACAATCACAATGTGTATAAGACACGACAGCCCTTCTCCTGCCTGTTGATCTTACGGTAAACTTTACTACTGATTCTGATAAAGCTTCAATAATAATAGAGAGTTCAATGAACATTTGACCATGCGTGCTGCTTTAATAATGTGATTTAAATCAATCATAATGTCAAAAAATACTATAACTAAATTATGTTTATAACAACTTTCGTGTATGAAAATAATTGTCTAATAACTATATATATGGCAAGCTATTACTTACCTCCACCTGGACTTGGTGGTCTTTCAGGAGTTTTAGGTCTCTGCTGAGTTGGCGCAGAAGTACTCGGTGGCCTTGCAGCAGCTTCACTTTGCTTAGTCTGCTTTGGTGGCTTCTGTTGTTTAAAGGTTGGGACAGTGACAGTAGATTGCATTACTGTCTGACTACTTGCCTTAACTGCTGCTAAAGGGCTAACTTTTTGAATACTTTCAAAAAGGTCGATCAGTTTTTGAGGAGAGATCTCACTTGGAATTCCCCCGTGGGCATACTTGGCATATATCTCATAACGGTCAAGCAGCCATGGCTTTTTCATGTTGAGGTATTGCTTAAGAGTCTTACCTATAATGCCGTCCTTAATTTTTGAGTCCTTGATGTTCCTAGTTGCCACAATGGCTGCAACGGCTGCAGTATGCATAGCGGAGGACTCAAGGTACTGCCCACCTGACTGGCAGCTGGCATTAATAACATTTAAGACCATGGCAGGGCTACTTACCCCTAACTCTGCAGTGATATTTGGAATGTCCTCCCTCGAGAAAACTGCACCAGCTAATGGGGTCAACAAGTATACTGGCGGCGTCTGTGCTACAGCATACTGATTCAGCTGCTCTAGAGTGCACAGTGCGAGTAGGCTTGCGTTCTTCACCGACAAGCTTATTTTGTTAGGCGTAGCAATGGGCGAGTAATCATTGTTATCTGCTTTGAAGGTACTGACAAATGCGACCTTCACAACTAATTTGCCGTTTTGGTTATACATGAACTCGAAGCGCCAAGTTTTATCACCATCTTTTTTGCGTCACCCCGCCAACAACCCCCTAGTTTCTCCTTAGCAACCTGTCCTGAAAACCTTCATTTACTTCCTTCCACAATGTCTTACCAACCTCACTTTTTTTTTTATTAATCATGTCACTACTTCTTTAATTTCACTTTGACACTTCATGACATTTTAATTACATTTGTTATTCATAATATCATTAATTAAATTTTTCAACCTAAACTAAATCAGAGTATCTTTATAACTTATATTACACATTATTAAAAATTTTCTTCTTAAATCAAACCATCTAACAAAAGTGACATACAAACATTATATTCCGATTGGGTATCATCTTGACAGTGTACTTCAAATAATTGCTACTATGAATCTACCTTTTTATAATTAATGCCAACATCTATTATTATATAAAATTTACATACAGGGTGCGTATGAATTGTTCATTGTTAAATGTATATTTTATTCTTATAAGTTATTTCTAATTTATTATAATTGTGACATCTCGAATTTCTATTATAATAATTATATCATGCTTCAATCTATAACAATATATATATAATTGAATAAAAATATGACTTCCCCCTTTTTTCCTAGTTTGCTTTAAATGTATTGCTTTAAAAAAAAATGTCTCGTTTTTATGCATTTTCCTGATTTATATATTATATTGCTTTAAAATGTATTTTTTTTAATAAAAAATGTATTACTTCAAAAGTTTTTTTATGCTATGAAAATTTGGTGTCGTCGTCATCGGTTGGGAAGAGGAAGAAAAAAAAACACCCACACAAATTACAACTATTTATTTAAATCATTGATAACTTTGAGTTTATAAAAGTATACAAATTCTCTAAGAGAATTTTTTAACATATCGTTTGGTGTTATGGAACAAAATGCATATAAAATTTGTCTCAAAATTTCAACACTAAAATTGTGATGAGAATTTTCTTTTCTGTTCAGAGTAAAAATGCAGTTGGATTCTTCAATTCTGAGACAGTCTGTATAAACGTTTTTTTTTTGTGGACTTTTTTACAGGTTATATCTGTGGTTGTTTCCTTGCAATTAACGCATTAATCATTAGGATATATAAAAACACGATGCGCTGGGTAAAATATTTTATTTTAGTTGTTTTTTTGATGTATTTGAATCGACCTTCAGTGTCCAGTAATTTTCTACACCTTTTTTGGGCCCCAAGGGCACATACATAGTCCATTGTCATTCACGCAGAATGGACAATGTTCGTAAAATTCATCGTCCCTCCCCAAAACCATTACTTCCATCAGACAATTCAAACCTTAATCCTGCTCCAGCTTCATCTCCAGTAACACCACTGTTTCCCTCAAACATACCACATTCTCCTGCAAATGTTTTTCCACAAGATCCATCACCATTTGATTCAGTTCCTTCTGGTTCATTGCCCTCTAGCATACCTACTCCAACCCCACCTGTAAAAATGTCCCCTACTGGCTATGCACCAACCCCAGAAGTTATACAAAAAGCACAAAAATGTCCAAATTTGCTACGTCAGCTTTGAATTCTGACTATACAAAGAATGCTATTGATTATCTGCAGAAAGCTATTAATTTGTTTCAATTTGGCAAAGAGGAATAAATATATTGATTGTTAAACTTGAGAGTTCGAGTGATTTTTAAAAGAAAATGTTAATAATGAAATTTATAAACAATAAAGAATGGTTATTTCAGTTTAGTTATTTATGAGATTGTTACTAAAAGTATGTACAGATATCAAATCATTTATATTTATTGCATTTTCTTTTAAAAATCATATTTCAACTTGTATGTGATGAATATGTGCATTTATCAAGTTATTGTATAACTCGTTAAATGCATTAGATTGCGTTTTGATTTTATTATAATTTCCTTAGTTTTTGTTGTTGGTTACATTAAATGTTGCTCAATTCTTGAAAAATAGCTACACTTGACAATATTAATTTTGTCTCATATTCATATACTGTAGAAGGTTATCAATTATCACATATTACAGGTTCAATTATTGTACTATACTATAAATTAATTACAGCTATTTTTATTTAAGCTCTTACCAAAAGCCGCTTAAACTTTAACAGTTCACTATGGTAGGGTAGACCGGGGATAAAAGTGCCATTTTTGGTAAATGTGTTTTAAAAAAAAAATTGGCAGATTACTTTTTTTTCTTCTTTGTCCTCTTAGTGGTTTTAACTTTAAGTTATCAAAAATTATATGACACAAAGACTTAACATAATAAAAAAACCGGTAATATCACCTTTTATGGTTTCCTGTAGATGGCACTTTTTACCCCATACATGGGGTAGGAAGTGACGCCCACGGGGTAAGTTGTGCCACGATAGGATAGAATAGATAATACGTAGGTAAAGGTGATTTTTAATGCGTTCAAATAAAAGTAGGTACATGACATTTTTAAAACGTGAACAACTGAACAGCAAAAGTTTAGTTAAATAATAAAAAGTTTATTAGTCCATGTCACTGTCACAGTTAACGCAGATAAACAATTTTGAGTCACCCGTAACACATTTATCGTGAGCCCATTCTTTGCAGGATCTACACTGCACCCATTCCTCTGAAGGTAAGCTCTGTGAATATGAATCGCAACATATTAGGCAAAGGCAGTCATCTTCTGAATCGGTTGAGGACTCCGAGTCATGCTTATTTTTGCTTGAGAAAACTTTCCTTTTAACTTGCTTTGTCTTTTGCTTAACTTGTTTCATCTTTTTCTGGCATCTTGTTGCTTGCTCCTTCTCTAGAGCGTCCTTTTCTGGAGTATCGGTGAGCACAGCTGTATATCTACGTTTTCTGCCTTTTGTCGATCCCATTCGAGGTCCCGCCTTGGGAAGGGGTTTTACTATGTGTGGAGAAAATGTTTGTTTTCCTGGCCGATTATCAATGTTAGATGGTCCAGCTACTGGATTTTCGGTATTGCCTATGTTCTTTGTACATTCTTTATGTTGACTATTTTCACTAGGAAGGTTTTGTTGAGAATAGTCGTTAGGAATGTGCTCTCGAATATTTGACGGCTTGTCATTCTCTAAAAGTTGATTGCTCTGATTGTAATTTCCGTCAGGAGGAACTGGCCGATCGGTGACATATGCTGGAGCAAAATCAATATCTGAGAATACGTCCCGATTATAAGGAAATATGCCACTCTTTTTAAAAGCATTTATAATATTGTTAGGACACATCGCTAGGGGGTAAGCTGAATTGACAATCGATGGAATATCATTGTAATGTGTAATGTAATGAGGATACTGGGTGTAGTAGGATAGTAGAAGGGCCTCTGACTAGGTGGTGCTGCTGGTCACTTGGTGGGTCATCCCCCAGGAATAAAACAACTACCTGTTTCACTGGGACATGTTCTATTTAATATTTACTATACATTAACCACTAACACTAATTGACTACTCTTAGATTACTACTTAGAATGAATGATACTGACTGTAATCATCCTTTCATGAATGACCATCATAATGACTTAATAATAATAATGAATCAATAATGAATTAATAATGAATTAATAATGAATTAATAATGAATCAATAATGAATGCTTAAAATACTATTGTTACCTATATATACAAAGAGTCAAGTTCACTATAAGTAAACATACATGATACTAGATAATGTTTATTTGCTTTGACATTGACTCGTACGTGTAACCTTTATATTTATTATTTATAAAACAATTCGTGGTTTATTGGAATTAGCTGAAGGGAATTTATTCGATAATATTTTAAATAATTAATGACTTAATGTTTAGGCCAAAAGGCATCACACCTTCCCCTTTTACAAAAAGAATAAATTCCGTTGAGCTTCCTTTCCCCCTAATGAAATGAATTTACAATTATCCTAAAAATAAATGGTAGATGGTTATTAAATAATGTCACTAACCTACGATTACATAATATATTCATAAATAAATGAATGTTCATTGCCTTTAAAAATTGTTTACGATCACTTAGTTGTTTATTTATTTTCACTTCAATGTTTTGAACGTTTGTTATAACACTTTTGTTTATTATTCGGAAATGTTTATAAACTCACTCGCACTTTCAATTTTACAATTTTTAATTCATTTTACAATAAGGATGGATTCTGTTTTTGTGTATTTCTTTTATCACACCTGATTCTAATTTAATTTTACAGTTAACATCGCTCACCTCTGTGACTGTAAATGGACCTATATATTGAGATTCGAATTTGGTTCTATTTTCCCTCTTTACTAACACTGAATCCCCTATTTTAAAATCAACTGGATTAGCTACCTTACTATTTTGACTTTGTCTACTCAGTTTATGTTTGGTTAAATATTTCTCTGCTCTCTGATGAGCTACCTGCAGTTTATATTTTAACTCATTCTGATATTCATCAATATTATAGCATGGCTCAATCTCGTTTGTTAGATTCTCGGGTAAGTTAGCACGTCTACCGAACAATAATTCAAACGGCGTATAACCATGATACGAGCTTGGAGTCGTATTATAACAATAAGCAAATAGTTTACACCATTCATCCCAATCATCCTTACTTTCATTTATAAAGTGTCTCACATACTCATTAAGCGTTCTATGTAATTTCTCACAACCTCCTATAGATTGATGATGATATGCTGTTGAGTAATTATGCCTAATATTTAACATTTTAGTTAAAGCGTTGAATATTTCATTTTTATATTCTGTGCCTAAATCTGTCCTAATTAGTTTCATTAGACCGTAATTTGGTATGAAATTTTCAAAAATTCCACGAGCTATCGTGTTCGCTTCTTTGTTTTTAACTGGAATTATTACTGCATATTTCGTTAATTCACATAACATTGTGATGCAATAACGGTTACCATTTTCACTTTGTGGAAAAGGACCGACCGTATCTATATATGTTATATCCCATGGTTTTTCTGCTGTATCCGTTAATACAAATTCTTCCTTGTGATTATTCTTTGCTTTATTGACCTGACACTTGTGACATTGCTTAATATATTTTCTTACATCTTTTTCCATGTTTTTCCATCTAAAATTCGCTCTTAATTTTTTCAATAGCCTGTTATTTCCTACATGACCTCCAAATAAAGGATCATTATGATAAGTTTCTAAAATCTGTTGCTTTTCTTTTTCTTTTTCCACCATCTTAGGTATATCGCAAATACATATTTGTACGTTTTTTAACGTATTGTTTCCTTTTTCCATAAACTCTTTTATAGTGCACTGTGTGAAAATAATATCATTCATATAAATTTTCATCCTTTTTATACCATTATTTACCGCTAGCTTATCAAGCTGAACTAACGTTTGACCTAAATCAAAGTTAACTATATCGGTATTTAATAAGGCTTGGCTAAATCTCATCCTGTTTTTGATCCGTATGTTCATCCTTAACGAAACACGGTTATTTTCAAATTGCAGAATTGGTAATTTATGCGCCTCTAAATTATTCAGTACTTTATATACTGCTGGCTTGCGAATATCTTCCTTTATTTCTGTGGAAACTATTTTATCTTCTCCTATAGGCTGAGCTTTATTATGACGAGTTTTTGACCTCGTTATTGCTAAAATGTGAGCATTGTCAATGTACAAGTCTTTTAATTCATTTATGGATATCCTTGAAATGCTGTCCGCATAATTTGAATTTCCTTTCAAATATTGTATTTCGAAGTTGTATTCTTCTAGATCTAGTCTAATTCTCGTAAGTTTCGAAGTTGGGTCTGTCATCGAAAAAAGATGTGTTAACGGCTTGTGATCCGTTTTCACAATAAAATGTGTAGAACCATATAAATAACACTTAAAATGATTAATTCCCCAATGGATAGCTAACAGTTCTTTCATGATTATAGGTTTATTTAATTCACTTTTCTTAAAACCTCGCGATGCATAAGCTATAGGTAGATCTATACCTTCGTATTCCTGGCTAAGTATTGCAGAACACGCAATATTTGAAGCATCTGTTGTCAATATAAATTTTTTATTGAAATCTGGATATTTCAAAATAGGCGGCTGAATTAATGCCGATTTTAGTATTTGGAATGATTTTTCGCAGTCTTCCGACCACTCGAATTTCACATTTTTCCTAGATAATTTATTGAGAGGTATGCATATTTCAGCGAAATTTGGAATGAAACGTCTGTAATAGTTACAGAATGCTACGAACCTTTTAGATTCTTCTGAATTTTTGGGCACTGGATACTTCTCAATGACTGAATATTTTGCCTTATCGGGTAGAACCCCTTCGCTGGACAAATTGTGTCCTAAATACGTTACTTCTCGCCTGAAGAATTGACATTTTTGTGGATTTAATTTAAGGTTGAATTTCCGACATGTGTCAAACACCCTTTCGAGATTACTTAAATGATGATTTTCTGACATCCCTATTACGACTATATCATCCATATAAAGAAATGCTTTTTCTGGAGTTAATCCTGAGAATGCTATGGACATCATTCTTGAAAAACTATTTGGACTTATATTTAAACCAAATGGTAATCTTGTATACTGAAAAGAACCTTTTTCTGTACTAAAAGATGTATATTTCCTTGAAGATTGTTCTAAGGGAATTTGATGAAAACCTGACATAAGATCTATGACTGAAAACCATTTCGACCTCCCTAACTGATCTAAGATCGAATCTATTCTGGGTAATGGAAATTTATCTGTGACTATTTTCTTGTTCAATTGCCTGAAATCTATACAAAGTCTCCAAGACTTCTCTCCATTGATTGCCTTTTTGGGAACAAGTAAAACTGGACTGTTATAATCTGAGATTGAAGATTCAATTATACCTTGTTCTAATAACTTTTGGACCTGATTATTAAGTTCTGAAGATTGAGAATGTTGCGTGCGATAATTTTTAATATATACTGGAGTATCATCTTTTACCAATAGCTTTTGCTCATAAAAATTATTATGCGTTAAAATGTCGTTCTTTAAAGCAAAAATATCTGAAAAATTCTCACAAAGATTTATTAGCTTATCCCTCACGTATTCTGGTACCTCTAAATTTAATGTTTTTCTTAATTCTTTCAACCTATTCTTACTTTCATTCTTCACAGCATATACATGAAATAAATTTAAATCCAATATTTTAATATTGTTTGTATTTATCGACTTGCTTTCATAATTTGTGTTTAAAATTCTGACATAAGGATTAGTTTTTGATATAATAGATCTTGCTATAAATATTCCTGGTAATAGTTCTTGTTGCTCAACAACTTTATCTTGTCTTAAGTTTTTGAAACTTTCTACCAACCGATAGACTTCACATCTAGGCGGTATTGCCAAAGTATCATATTCAGGATTGTCAAAAATTTCTAATGTTACTGTATTCCTAGATTTACAATCTATGTATAATTTTAATTCTGAATAATCTAAAATACAATTATAATTTCTTATGAAATCTCTACCTAGAATTCCATTCGTAGGTATAGGAAATTCTTCCTCTACTACATGAAAACAATGTTGAAATGCTATACCCTTAATAAAAAGAAAAGTTTCTATTGTACCCAAAGTTTTAATTTCTCCCTGAGTTATTCCTTTAATATTTAAGATTTGTGTTGTCTTTATTAAGTGATGTGGAAAATTATCTGAAATTTTTAATAACGATATATCTGCACCTGTATCTAATATAAAAGTATCTATATTATCCGATATGTCAGTTTTAATTTGCACAAAGTTTGAAAGAGTTAAATCAAAGTTATAAATGTAATGATTATTATTATGCAAGTTATTTAAAATTTTGGATTTTTCACCTTTCTTTTTCAAAACCCCAATTCATTATGTTCATCTTCCACTCTCGTCTCTCCACTCTCACACATTCTTACATTTCTATATTTATTATCATTGTTAAACCTATTGTTAGGCTTGTTCCTATATTCTTCTGGTTTCTCCCTGTAACCAGTAAATCTCCTATTGCCTTGATTGGCGTGAAATTTCCTACTGTTATCGTAGTTATTTTTCCTATGGAAATTATTTTCTCCATTATGATTTACATAAGAGTGTCTTCGCTGAGGAAAATAGGTATTTCGCTGTGGAAAATAGGTATTTCCTGACACAAACTTATTTCTATCTGCCTTATAATGCAGAACACTTCCTGTTGACTGATTGTTTCCCACATTAATGGAAACCAATTTAGTCATCACCTCTTGCGGTGTCGTAAAATTCCCAGCTGCTATAACGGTTTTTATCCGCTCTGATGCTGAGTTGTCGATCAGTGATTTTACTGCTGCTTCTGTTGTATACTTAGTTGCTAAATGTACTGGCATTCCTTCTGCCAAATACGCGGCTTGTAACTGATCTGTTAATTTCTCCATCTCTGAAGCATACTCAACTATATCCTTATTGTTTTGTCTTAATTTGCTTAATTTAGCTCCTACTAAACTAGCACTATCTCCCTTTAGTCCCTTTTTAAGGGTTCCTATAATTTCTACCAACGATTTTTCGGTGGTGATTAGACTCCTGGCCTTTCCAGTTAGCCTAGTTTTCACAAATAGTACAGCATTCTCCTCATGCTCTGCTGCACCAACCTGTAGCAAACTTATAGCATCTACAAAAGATTGCAATTTGCTTATATCCCCATTAAATTCATTTGGTAATATCTTACCAGCTAAATTGAAAAAGTCATTCATACTTAATGCCATTTTCTCCTTTTTATCTTTGCTCATTGCTTCTAATACTATTAAATTATTAATTAAATTATTACGCGTAATTAATTGAGACGGAACTTCATACTGACAATCTAACACTTGAAATGCTTTCTCTACCTTTTCTCTAATTTTGTTAAAATATAAAATACATGTACTCTGCTGATTCTCCTCTAACTTATACCAATTCTTATTTATTAACTTAGAGAAACTATTAAATGAATCACACAACTTATTTATTATATCTATATGACTATCTGAGCTTTTTGGAACCTCCTTTTTTAACACACGCTTACTATTCCTACGTATATCTTCTAAAATTAAATTCAATCTAATCTCAAATTCATCCCACGTTACTGCATTTCCATCACTCGAGGACATTTAAAATTCATTGTCAATAGAAATAAAAATATGAAATATCAATTATCAAAAAAAAATTTTAGCCACAAAACAGAATATACCCTTAAAGTTTACAAAAAAATAATATTCTCACCATCCTACAGATTTAGCGTGCTTTGCTGTAGATTTCTTCTTATCTCCCTCTTCATTTGTCTTCTATGATTCTTATATATATAGACCATCCAAATTGTAGTACCAAAACAACCACAATAATGTAGATAAGAATCTTCACCTCCAGATCTGCTTTGAGTTCCTCTTCTTGTACTATAAAATTACTGTTGACCACGCCATTTTCTTGGACCGCTTGTTTCGTTGCTTTACCACCCATTGTTACAGAACTCCAATTGTTTGCAGGGTCGCCATGTAATGTGTAATGTAATGAGGATACTGGGTGTAGTAGGATAGTAGAAGGGCCTCTGACTAGGTGGTGCTGCTGGTCACTTGGTGGGTCATCCCCCAGGAATAAAACAACTACCTGTTTCACTGGGACATGTTCTATTTAATATTTACTATACATTAACCACTAACACTAATTGACTACTCTTAGATTACTACTTAGAATGAATGATACTGACTGTAATCATCCTTTCATGAATGACCATCATAATGACTTAATAATAATAATGAATCAATAATGAATTAATAATGAATTAATAATGAATTAATAATGAATCAATAATGAATGCTTAAAATACTATTGTTACCTATATATACAAAGAGTCAAGTTCACTATAAGTAAACATACATGATACTAGATAATGTTTATTTGCTTTGACATTGACTCGTACGTGTAACCTTTATATTTATTATTTATAAAACAATTCGTGGTTTATTGGAATTAGCTGAAGGGAATTTATTCGATAATATTTTAAATAATTAATGACTTAATGTTTAGGCCAAAAGGCATCACATCATAAATTGTGATATTCTTTCCGGCATTATTTCTCATCCAGGCATCTTGCGCAGAAGACAGGTATCTCTTGAATGGACCGTATACACCCACATCCAACGGCTGCAGACGGTGCGAGCAATGTGGCGGAAAAGATAATGAAATAACGCCATTATCTTTCGCCAAATTTAAAACTGATATGGCCAAATGCGAATGATGGTTGTCCAATAACAGAAGGACTGGTGATTGCTTTGTCGGTTTCACATGTTTAATGAAATGCTTCATGAACATAAGAAAGCTATCTTCCGTCATCCAACCGGATGAGTTTGCTGTACCAACACTGTCAGGTGGTCCACCCCGAATAAAATAATCTTTATAATTCTTTCGGGGAAATAAAAACATAGGGGGTATACAAACTCCACTTGCAGAAACTGCTGTTGTTAATGTAATATTTGTTCCCCTTTCACCTGAAGTAAGAGCACCGACTTGCCTTGACCCTTTCACCCCTACAATCTTTGGAGGTTTCAAGACTGTTGAAACTCCTGTTTCATCTGTATTCCATATAGAGGAAGCACTGAATGGGTAGCGCTCCAAAACATTATATAATTTGTCGAAAAAATCAGTTACGTTTTTTTTATTAAAAGATGTTGCCCTTCCCAAACTCGTTGCTTCGGGTGTTCGAATGGAAAGTCGTGGATTTCTTTTTAAGAACGCTGCAAACCAGTCAGCACCTGCTTGTTTGTTATGTCGCCATGAGTCTGGCATATCTTTTTTATATTGGACTGCACACTCATATGCTAGACGACGCACCTCTTTTGGGGTTAAACCGAAGTATATTTGTGCAGACTGTGTCAAATATTCATTAAGTGCTGTTTCTTCCTCGTCATTAAAAACCCTACGTGCTGATCTATAGCCAAAGGTCGTGTTTGGATCGGTGTTACGGCGTTGTATAAATCTGTTTAAAGACACTCTACATATCCCAAGAGCTTTGGCTACTGACCTTATGGACTGTCCATTTTTTGTAACAAGATCAGCTGCACGATGCATTTCTTCTAAAGAAGCTTGCCCCCGCGCAGTTTTCCTGGTGTAATTTCGCATTCTGAAAAAAAAACATCTGATTTAATAATGAGTTTCAATAATTAAAAAATTCAAAAGAAGTAAAATAACGCTTCATTCTCCATAGTGGGGTAAAAAGTGCCACATAAAACGTACGTGGCACTTTTAACCCCAACTGGTTCATTCCAATACTATTGCTCATAACAAAAAAAATATCTGAAATATTTAAGATTTGACAGCACTGCAACAAAAAAGAATAAAAAATGTATCAGAGCAAACTTACCTGCTTCAAATTCGATGAAAACTAACTGTTGCACAACAAAAAATAGACAACAACAAATTATTTACTACGTAGCGCACAAATTAAAAATGATATGTCCTCTCGCTTACACGACTACTTCGACACTAAATGCATGTGCTCGACAGGAAGCGGTATAGACATGACCTTGTAATGTTGGCGTCGCATGCGTTTCGTTTAATTTAACAAAATGGCGGCAAGTGGCACTTTTTCCCCGTGGCACTTTTATCCCCGGTCTACCCTATATTATAAATAACGAGTATTAGTTTTTTTTTATTTTCTGCAAAGAATAAATAATTATTTAATCCTAATTACGTCTTTTATTTATACTCATAACTTTGTGGGTAAATTTTAAAATAATGATAAAAAGCTACACAGATCATGTGATTGTGATTGTGATAAAAGTAACCTACATCCGTTGGAAACAGCTGCTATGCATGCACCTCCTCCTCCTTGCCATCCGCAAGAAATGGCTGAGATGTTGACGCCTGTGTTATACACGCCGCCTATTGAAGTGCCTTACATGCAATCGTCGCCGTATATCTACCCATCAACTCCCCCCGCCTTCTTGGCCTTATACCGCACAGGGTTTTATTTTTCCACCTGAGCCATAATTAAATATAAATTTCACCTATTTTCCGAGTTTAAGAGGATTTTTTGTTAATTTATTTGTTCGTTTAAGAAAACAAATTTTGCTTGTTAGTTGATTGGTAAAAAAAGTATACCGATTGTCTCAAAATTTCAACACTAAAATTGTGATGAGAATTTTCTTTTCTGTTCAGAATAAAAATGCAGTTGGATTTTTTCAATTCTGAGACAGTCTGTATAAACGTTTTTTGTGGACTTTTTACAGGTTATATCTATGGTTGTTATTGTTTTATTTCGTCTATCGAGAGGTTTTTTATTATTAAAAAATTTCCTCGCAATCAACGCATTAACCATTAGGATATATTTATAAGAACACGATGCGCTGGTAAAATATTTTATTTTAGTTTTTTTTATGATTGAAGGTCGATTCAAACACATCAGTGACTTGACGGGGCTGATGTATTTGAATCAACCTTTAGTGCCCAGTAATTCTCCACATCTTTTTTGTGCCCCAAGGGCACACACATAAACCATTATCATTCACGCAAAATGGACAATGGTTATAAAAGTCGTCTTCGTCATCGTCGTCGTCTTCTTTTTCTTCTTCTCCTTTTTCTTTTTGTTCTAACTTGTTAGTACTCATTATTTCTGAAATAAATAATGTAATTAATTCCCATAGTGTTGTATAGCTCTTCTAAAAATATTATCAAACAAATACTACTAATAGCCCATATACATTCATAGAATGCATAATACCAGGAAGGTAATCACTGCTCAACCGCGATTAAATTTTCAATCTTACGATAATGAAATTTAATTTCTTCGTCGTTATCATCTACAGGTGGCGCTTCATAATCATTCAATTTTGGATAATATTTTTGTTTCGAATTAAAAGCAAGTTTACATGTTTATTCAACTTTTTTTTCTGCTATTCTAGCTGGTACTACTACATAAAATGATTTCTTTTCCATAAGTTCTAAAGCGTAAACGTCCACAGAAATATTAAGTTTTTCAAAACTGTACTATGGATAGGAGTGGGACTTGTTTACATGTGTACATGCAGGATAAATGGCACTAACAATCGACCATTAAAAGCAAGATTGATCTATATTCATAATATTTATACAACTATGTTTCTCACAAATTTGTTTAGTAAGTTTAAAGTAAGACGAACCGTTTTCAATTTCAAATTTATTTATAAATAATGCATCACTCTAATATATCAGTTGATTTATCAATTACATGATTTTTGGTATACAAGTACTTTATGTCTGAACGTTCATTTTCTCCAGATTTTGTAAAAAATTCCCTACAAAATGTAGTATTCACTTTAAATGCTGAATGTTTTGTAAAGTTTTTTCAATTTATTTATATTCACTACCAATGATATAATTTTAAATAATGCCAACTCTTTTTCTGCAAATTCCAATAATTTATTTAATAGTTTGCCTTTGACACAGTCTTTAAGCAAAACATTTTTGGTCAAAAGTTTTTTAATTTTATTTCGAAAACTATACAGTCTCCTAAAATCAGTTCAAAATTAACTAGGGCCCCGTTTTAATCATATGTACTTTTAAAACTTAACCCCATTTAACTCTACTCCCTTTCTCGGAATTTAAATCCAACCCTACATGTCAATTTAAAATTAATTTTTTCTAAAGTGCCCAACGCAAGTTTTCTAATTTTTTTTAAAGTTCCAATACATAATTTAGCGAAAGAGGGAAGCAACTCCACTTCTAGAAGCAACGGACCAGGAGAATAAGGAAGCCTCCAAAGAATTAAGGGAAATAAGGTCGACAATGACACGATTAGAAAAAGCCTACATGGATTTGACACAGACTATAGTAGAAGCGCCAAAAACGAAGTTAGAAACAAGGCAGGCATCCCAAAAAATGAAATCAATAATAGAAACACTAGCAAGGAAAATAAACGACTATATAGAGGTACAGCCTATTCTAGAAGTAGTGTCACAAAATAAGGAAATGACAACCATAGGAACACAAGTAAGCGAGGAAGATATAGAAAATGAGAAAGAAAACACGAAACGGGAAATGGAAAAAGAAATAATAGAAAATCTACAGAGCCAAAATACACTAAACTAAAAGATATAATCGACTACGACTGGTCGGAAGAGGTTTTTACTACAACAAGAAACGTCGACAGAAGTCTAAATGAAATAAACATTGGTGAAGATCTGGCTCTGATAGCGGATCTAAAAAGGAAGAGTATATCTGAGGAAATGGCTAGAAGATATCCAGAAGTGGAAGGAATAATTAACGAAGGGCTTACGGAAGGTCAAGTGGAATACATAACAGAAAATAGGAAGGTAGAGAGCAGCAAAGGTAACAGGGGCGAAAAGAGTACTACCTACTACATACTCCCATATAATATGGACGAATCCGGTATTACCGACATAGAGTATCTTTACGAGATAATTACAAAGTTGAAGGAAGCTATAGAAAAGACGAAGACAAAATCCTGCATCCTGGGAACATTGGACGAAAACCCGGATGAAGAATACCTAAGGAAAATAGTGGAATATGTATTCCATAATACAGAAACAAAGGTACAAATATTGGGGAAGGCAACATGGGCAATTGGAAAGAAAAAACCGACTGGAAATGTAAAAAAAGAATCAGAGAAAATAATCATAAAGGCTGGCGGGAAATCTTATGCGGACCTACTGAAGGAAGTAAAAGCTTTTGTTAAACTAGACGACGCAGGTATAAAGGTTGAAACAATTTAAAAAACGAGGAATGGCGATTTATTCCTGGAAGTGGAGGGAAAAAAGGAAAAGGCAGACGCTCTAAAACACATGATTTAAAGTCAAAATGGAGATAGGGAAGTAGTCGTAAAATCCAAGGACAACATGTTACATATAACAGACATAGACGCAAGTATAGATGAAGACCAATTAAAAAAAGAAATTAAAAAGATCAGAAGTGACCTAAAAATAGAGGAAATCAAAGTGATGTCCATGAGGCCCACACAAAATGGAAATCAAACTGCAACAGTAGCTTTAAGAAAAGACATTGCAGAAGATATAGCAAACACAGGGAAGATAAAAATCGATTGGGTGATGTGTAGAGTTAGAAGAAGAGTAACTCTTAACCGATGCTACAGATGCCTCCAATTTGGTCACCGTAAAGACGAATGCAAAGGTGAGGATAGAACAGACCATTGCCTCAAATGTGGGCAAAAAGGCCATAAAGTAAAGGACTGCACAAACATACCATTTTGCCTTAAATGTAACACAGCTGGACACAGACAGGACCAAACACGGTGCCCAAACTATAGAAACCTGATAAAACAAAGAAACAAGACGTTATCAACAGCAAGTAGCGTTTTCCTACCCTAATGGCTAACAAAAACACAGATATTAAGATCCTTCAAGTGAACCTCGGACGCTCCAAAACTGCTCATGATATGTCACATGTGACTTGCGTAAGAAACTCAATAGATATACTAGTCATAGGCGAACCGAATAAAAAGATCGTCAATAGCAACAGATGGATTACCGACAAAAGATCAGATGTTGCCATCCTGTTTAGAAACAGGCGAATTCAAGTGAAAAAAGTTAAAAAAGGAGAAGGATATGTCAGTATAAATCTGGAGAAGTGCTGTCTAATATGTTGCTACAGTTCGCCTAACATCCCACTGGCTCAATATAAAAAGGAAGTGGACAACATCATGCAGGAAGCCCAGAAACACAGCGAATGCATTATAATGGGTGACTTAAACGTTAAATCCCCGATATGGGGATCTCCCACGTCAGATAGGCGAGGTGAGTACTGGATAGAATGGATGGCAACACTTGATTTAGTAACACACAACAACGGAGCCAAACCGACATTCATAAGAGGAGACACCACATCTTATATAGATATCACATGTTCTACCCAAAGCATTGCAAGACACATAAAAAAGTGGGAGGTACTGGAGGATGAAACTGCTACAGAACATCAGTTTATTCAATTTGAAGTTAAATGAGTAAAAGGGAAGAGACCAAACATAGTAGGCACAAAAATTGACTATGACTGGGAAGCCTTCAAAGTAATTATAGAATGGGCTATGGAAGAAAACCTACATGCTACGCCAGATGAATGCACTGAGGCAATAAAAAACGCTTTGACAGGTAGCAGGATAGGAAAGGGAAACCGAAACCAAGGGAGAATGCCGTACTGGTGGAACCAAAATATAGACGATAAGAGGAAAAAATGTATCGAAGCTAGAAGAACTGCGTCAAGGCTATCCAAAAGGAAAGATATAAATGAAAACCAAAAAACTGAGGCCAAAGAATTATACAAATCTCTAAGAAGGGAACTACAAAAAGAAATAAGAATGAGATGTAAACCCATTTACACTGGAGGAACTTCTCGAAGCTGGTGCAGCTTTAAGAAAAGGCAGAGCTCCTGGTCTAGATGGTATCCCAGCAGAAGCTTTAAAAACTGTTACAGAAATAAATCCAAAATGGATACTGAGAGTCTTAAACAGTCTATTAAGTTCACAAGAAATACCCAAGGAATGGAAGATAGCGAAACTAATTCTAATACCCAAAGGAATGAAGAACGAAGACTCAGAAATGGCATATAGACCCATATGTCTACTAAATACGATTAGTAAGCTATTTGAACTATTAATAAGACATAGACTGGAAGAGGAAATAGACAGAGCGGGAGGGCTATCGGACAAGCAGTATGGCTTCCGAAAAGGAAAGTCAACAATCCAGGCGGTGGAAAGAGTAATGGAAATAAAAAAAAGTAGTAGGAAATGGTGCGCATTGGTGACATTAGATGTTAAAAATGCTTTTAACTCCGCCCTGTGGAGCCAAATAATAAAAGAACTTAAAGCCAAAAAGGGGCACTAGAAGTAACGCCGACAAAAGTAGTCAAGTACCTGGGTATATGGCTAGAAAAGGGAAACTTCAAAGAGCACTTTCAAAGAACGGAAACGAAAGCAGAGCAAAGAATAGCAAGTCTCGCAAGAATAATGCCAAATATAGCAGGCCCCGGAAGCAAAAAAAAGGGAAGTACTTTGTGGAGTAGTACACTCCATACTACTGTACGGAGCCCCAATATGGTACGACAATATGAAGTATGGAAGATATAGGAACAAGCTCGAAAAAATCCAAAGAAAGATGCTACTGAGAGTGACAAGAGCTTTTAAAACGGTGTCTGCAAAGGCGTTGCAAAGTAATAGCTGGTATCCCACCTATTTATCTCCTAGCAGAGGAAAGGAAGAAAACATATGAACAACACACGGGCGATGCACACACGCTAAGGGCACTAAAAAGTGTAATCGAGAGCGAGAAAATGGAATGGAACGAAAACAGTGAAAAAGGACAGTGGACAAAGTGACTAATCCCAAATATTAAAGACTGGGTCAAGTGTAAGCATAGAAACTTATGCTTCTACACGACACAAATATTATCCGGGCACGGGTACTTCCAACAATTTGCCAAGAAAATAAAAAAAAGTCAGGATGACAACTGTCTTTACTGCGGCATTTGCGATACACCAGAACATATGCTGTTTCAGTGTATGAGATGGGACAGGTTAAGAGAAGAGACACAAGAGAAACTAGAAGTAATCCTAACAACAGGGAACCTAGTGACTCAAATGATAGAGAGTAAGAAAAAGTGGGAAATAGTACAAGGATTCATTAGAGCTATTATGAAACAAAAAGAAACCGACCATAGGAACCAAGAAATCGAAGGTTAATAGCAGACACCGCCATTCCGAAGTTATGCTAGACAGCAGTCCCGGAATGGAGGGGAGGAGGGGTTTTAGTCGGAGTAGCGCCCGACACTGTTAGATGCGTCGAGACTAGCATCTATCGCCATGCGGTTTCCCCTCGACAAAAAAAAAAATACATAATTTATAAGTTAGAAATTTTAACTCACCTTTGTTTTATATACTTTCACACACACAGCAATTTTTAACTTCTTAACAACTTGTTTGGTTAGTGCTCCTCTCAGGCATGGGTTTACCTATTTATAGTGCCTCCGCTGACCATAGAGTAATATTAATCTAATCATGTTTATGTAGTTATGGCTATAACTATACCTGTTGTGACTAAAAGCTTCTTATCTTAAGATTATAATTAATTAAATTGTTTTTTCTGAAAAATTATCATATACCCCAGATAGTTCTGGGGTATATGATAATTTTTCAGAAAAAACAATTTAATTAATTGTAGAGTTTTTTTAAATTCCAGTAAGCAAAATACAGGGGGGTGCGCCTAGGAAAGCCGGAGTACATTAAGCTTTGTGTTGTGCACCATTTTCTTTGTACTCTCCGCTACACTCTGTATATGTTGATATTTATGCCAATATCCTTACGACATTATACGTCACATGTGACGTTTTGACGTTTGGCGTCACATGTGACGTTTGACTTGTGACTCTTAACTTCCTGCTTTGTGACAAAAACTATGATTTATTAATCGTTATAGATTTTCTTTGTACTATTCGCTACACTCTTTATAATGTTAAACGATATTCAAGGGTAACATAACAAGACCTTGATAAATAGTCGACTATTGTTATTGCATCTAAATTTCGACTGTATTTTATAATAATTTAACGAGGCATTATTTTGGCATTAATAATCTGATGAGAGCCCGAGTGCGAAGCTCGAGGGCTTTCATCTCTGATTATTAATGCCAAAATAATGTCGAGTAAAATTAATAAATACAAGAGAAATTTAGCAGCAATACAATAGTCGAGAATTAATCAAGGTCGTGTTATATTTGTGAAGATTATTTCTTGAATCCACTTCTCTATATCAGTCATATGAATGAATAAAAATTAAAACTTGAATAATTTATTTAAAATATCAAGAACAAACTACAAAATCTAAACAAAAACAGCACCATATTTATAATTTATCGATTGAAATTAAAAACACAATTATTGTATGTGACATTTCCACCATGTGTAATTTGCGCTATTTTTACTCTTCACTGTATTGTCGGGGATTGTACCCTCGATTATCCTATCTATCTCTTCGTTTATAGTTTCTCCAAATCGATTCATTTTCAAATACTTATACAGCTTCAACACGATTAATTTTATTTGACGTTTAAGATGTATTTATTTAGAGTACTGTCCGATGCACAGGTTCATTGATATACTAGGCTTGTTCAGCTGAAACCCATCTTTGGTCAGGTTAGCCTTGGAAACAATTGTAATCATTCAACTGACGTTTTCCTACATTAGTAGTGTATGCAAACGTCACACTGATCTGTTTATTTCGTTTATATTTGACAGCGATTTTAAGTATTGTGACTTTGAAATGGCGTTTGTTGTTAACAATCCGTCCAAATGTGATAAGCGTGCGGTCATTCAATTTTTGTGTGCTGAAGGTGTGCAACCGTTGCAAATTTATACGCGAGTGCAAGCAGTGTATGGAAACGCATGTTTTGCATATCCAACTGTGAAGGAATGGTGTCGAAAATTTAAGAATGGAGAAGAGAGGACGAATGATAAGCCACGACCAGGTGCATTGATTACTGCATCAACAGACAGGAATGTGGCATGTGTGGAAGGCCTGATTAGAGACAAACGTCGAATTTCAATCAGAGCAATTTCAGAAAATGTTGGTGTGAGTATAGGATCTGTCCATAGTATCGTACACAAACTAGGTTACAGCGAAGTTTGTGCGCAATGGGTTCCTCGTCTTTTGTCTGAGGACCAAAAACGCTTGCGAATGGACTTGTCTTTGCAACACCTCATGGAATACAGTCAAAATGGTAATGACTTTCTCTCGTCAATAATTGCTGGCGATGAATCTTGGTGTCATTATTTTGAACCATCCAGTAAGCGGTCATCGATGCAATGGAAACACGCAAATTCTCCGCCACCAAAGAAGTTTAAAGTTCAACCTTCTGCAGCCAAGGTGATGTTGACATTTTTTTTCGACCATGAAGGACCCTTGCTGATAGAGTTTACAGAACCTAGAGTGCATATCAACGCAAACCTGTATAATGAAACTTTGAACAAGCTCCATCAAGCAATAAGAAGAAAACGTCCAGGGAAGCTTTCACGTGGTGTTATTCTGCTTCACGATAATGCTCGGCCTCATGTTGCCAACGTAGTGAAAGAAAATCTGCAACGAAAGAAATGGAGGATATTAGAGCATCCACCCTATAGTCCCGATTTATCGCCTTGCGATTTTCACATCTTTGGGCCACTGAAAAAGGCGTTAAAAGGTAACCGTTTTCAGTCGGACGCAGAAGTACAAAACGCTGTGAAAGAATTCTTCCAGCAGCAGCCACAAGAATTCTATAAGCAGGGTATACATCGGTTGGTGAAACAGTGGGATATGTGCCTCAATTGTAGTGGTAGTTATTTGTAACTGTACTTGTCAATAAATTTTTCCTGGACCAAAGATGGGTTTCAATTGAACTATCTTGTATATAGGTATCATGCTGAATAGTCTGTGACTATTGTGCACCATGTAAATAGTCGCTAATAGAGTGTGTTGATTGGTCCTGTCAAACAGGAAACAAACGTATCAATTGTTGTTGACTGATATTTAATAGACGAAAGAAATAATCATGCTAATACCCCTACGGCACTATTACTCTCCGCTACACTATGTATACATATGTTAAACGATATTTATGCTAATTTTGACTTCTTAATTTGTGACATACCCTATACAAAAATAATTTTCGTTCTCTCACAACTTTAAATAATAATCAAATTGTGAATTATTATTTTTGTTATTGAAATTCCGGTAAGATTTGATAAGAAGTAAAACTTATATTATAAAACTGCTTCCTGTTTTAAGATTATGATTTTTTAAACAATTTAATTATTTAAAATAATAATTACACATTAAAAAGAAATTTCTTTTGTTAACCTTTTCGCTGCGGCAAGATCGAACCGGCTTTGATTCCCTCAGTGCTGCGCTAATAGACGTCATCCGCAGTGAAGCGTCAAATTTGTCATTTAAGCTATTATTTATTTATTAATAATCACAGCTTAATTAATTTTGGTATTTCATGGTTAATTTAATATTAAACAATAAAATAAAAAATAAATAAAAAAAATTATCAAGAAAACTTTTATTACCTACAAGAAAAATAACAAGGCTCTTATTCTAAAAAACAAAACAGACTGTAAAAGCATAACCAAAACGAAAGTATGAATCAAAATGTTTATGTACTTATCTATTTAAGGTTACGTAACGTGTGATACTTTTCGAAACAAGGTGTCACATATAAGCCGACATCACATTGTTCACACATATAAACTGTCTCTTTCCGTACCTTATTCTGAGTACAAACATAACATCCTTTTCTAGCGATCAAGTTATTTTGGTTTCTTGGCGGAATTTTTCTAGGAAAATGTCTAGCTGTCATTCGAAATGGAGCTGGATCATGCGCCCTTCGTGCTGTGTAAACGTAGTCATCTAAATTTAATTCTATCATTTGAGAAATCAAATTTAGCTGAAACTTAGCCAGTGGTATCTTCTTTTTTGTCGCATCTTGAAATAATACATGACTGTTGAGCAGGCCCATGTCCAATATATGGAAGAAGACTTTTTTATACCACTTAGTTGTTCTTCGTACACTTTTGACAGAGCTCAGCAGCATATCAGTCTTGTCTACTGCTCCCATTCTTTTGTTGTACTCAATAATACACTCTGGTTTCATAATTTGTCTGTTAGTCGTTCTATCAGTTTTACCTGTAGCTGCGACATTATTGTCATGGGATGTACTAAGCATAAATACTTCACGCTTGTCACACCATTTTATGGCTATTAGTTTGTTTCCAGTAGTACGAAACGAAAACTCGCCCCTTTTTAATTTTTCTTCCATTTTAGGCATTTGCTTTCTGCTCTTGCGCACAGTACCACAAGCGTTTAATCAAATCAATTTGTCTACCATGTTACATTTTAATTATTTTGATATTTGTTAAAATATATTATATCGTTTTAGCTTGGTACTTGAAAGGGTTTAAAAATAATGATTGATTCAAGTGGCGTTCCGTTTTTAATTTTATTTCATATTACCATAAATTTGGGGTAACAGGGGCTTCATGACACTAGTTCGGATTCATTAGTCATTGTATACTAAAACATGTGAATTATTTAAAAAATGTTGAATCGCTTCAGAGCAGCATTAACAAGTTTAGATTTATTTCTCAACTTCAACATCCTGTAATTTTTGTTTGATAGGTACACTTTGGCATATAGCCAAGTTAACCCAAATCTACATATTTTTAACCTCAGAAAAAACGAATATCGCGCTATGTTAATAATTTTGGGAAATAATAAACTATATCAAAAATCGTTTGAACGTAAATAGATTTCTTGATATCAAATCTACCCAAAGTTACTAGGAAATTAATAAAAAAGTTCTTATATCTTTTGAATTACTTCGTATAACATCGCAATACCTCATATCAAAGAAACAATAAAATCGAGGGAAATGAAAAAATGTGGATATATACAGGGTGTTCGATTTAAAAAAAGGTAAGTTAGGTTCAGCCTGATAATATGGGTCTCTCTGTATATTTGAAAATATTTTCAAAATATGGTCCTATGTATGGCTCAACTTTCATCTTAATAAAGTTTTTTTCATATCTCTCACGAAAAGTGAGTTATATTCGACTTCCTCGCACCAATGCCGCACCCTGTATTATGGTATTGTTTTATGGATTAACAATTCTTTGGTCTACAATATACAGAAAATGTTCACACTTCGAAGGCCGATTTTTGAATATAAAGGTTTTTTTTTAATTTCTATATTTGAAATGCGATTTGTGATAGAATCGAAAGAGTATTTGGAAAAATTCGCAGAGACCTTATATACAGCTCATGTTACCAACATCGAAGAATACAAGGAGAACAACCTGTCAGTAGACCTGAGCAATTTTTCCATTGGCTCAGAGTTTGTTGACATTAATACTTCTTCTTCATTGCTAGACACGTCCATTAAAGATGTCAGTGTGGAATTGAATGAGTTTATTAACATCAATTCTCCTCTGTCAATGCAAACAACCAGTAGAGATGCCACTGTAATGGAAATTGACGACGAAGAAATGTTATTGGGTAAATATTACACAACTTTAAAATATAACTAGAGAACTTGAGGAAAAAAGTACTTACAACGAACTTGCGCTAGGTGGTGCAATCTATCGCTTACGAAATATAATTGGCGAAAAAAGAAACTACAGCTTTAATATGCCTGAATCAATTTGCACATACGTAGGCTGCCTGAAACTAACATTAAAGGTAGATTTTGGAGTTTAGGTTTGAAATAGTACGTAGCAAATGGCGAAAGCTCATGCCATCCCTCCCAACACACATACACAACCTTGATAATGGGATATTTTGTTGAAACTATAATTATATTTTATGAGTAATAGCATTGTCTAAAATTTTTAGACAATGGTGATAGATATTGTGCTGCCTAGCGGAGAAGTACGGAAAATTTTTAAAATTTTCTCGTTTTTCAAATACAATAAGTATCAAAATAGAATGTAATTATATTGAATTGATAATTTTCAGTGAATTTACAATAGAGAAATTTTTATTATTCAAGCTCCTTCATTTTTCAAGTCTCAATTAAAACTCAGAAAGTACTATTGAAAACGTTTCAATGATTATTTTCCACTTCTAATTAAAAAATACGCTCCCATTAAAAATATCCATATACAATCATTTTTTTTTTCAGAATCACACACGGGATATTCTGATAATTCCATTGATGACCCTATATTTGAACCAAACAAGGAAAAAGACTCTAGCTCAGATCAAAGTGACTTATCAGATGAACCTACCTCTTCAAATTCAACAAACAATATATCCAATATTTTTTTAGAGAGATCAATAGATACTACGATTAACACTTGTGACGACAAAGTCCTTGTTGTATCAACATCGAAAGCAAGTGGAGGGGGTGAAAAAGTCAATATTAGCGTGTTTTGTCATAAAAAACAAACCAAGCTTGCACGACACTTGGAAACTGTCCATAAAAATGAGGACGAAGTAAAAAAGTTCAAAAATCTAACGAAAGGCTCCAAAGAACGCACTGACTTAATCGCCGTCTTAAGGATTATAATACAAGAGTATGTTTAAATGACGGTAATCTTATAGTTACAAGAAGACCAAATGCTAAAAAGTTTAGGAAGGCAAGTGATTTCTTACCTTGCGCAAAATGTAAAGCATTTTTTTCCAAGAACAGTTTGAGAGTTCATTTTAAAGTCTGCACTGGTATTTCTAGTGCCAAAAACCGTTGCGTTATAGTAAACGGAAAAAAAATTGCAGCAAGGTTACATTGTACTGCTAATAAAATGGTGGGGTAAAAACTTTTTCCGCCCCTAAGAGATGACGATGTCGTACGTTTAATAAAGTACGATGAATTAGCTATTGTGTATGCTAATAAGATGTGCGAGAAATATCGAAATGAAAGATACTGCGAAATGATTCGGCAACGTCTGCGATTGATTGGAAGATTTTTGAAAACTTTAAAAAACATCAATGCGGATATTCAGAATCTGACGGATGTTTTCGATTCTAAATACTGCCAAGAAACAATAAGGGTGATTAATATATTGGCGGGAGCGAATGAGGATACTGGTCATTTTGAAAATCCTACAGTTGCTTCGTCTTTAGGTACCTTACTAAAATCATTATCAAAAATGTTGATAAATCAGTGTATAGTTAAGCACGATGATGAAAAGCGAAAGAATACAAATAACTTCTTGTTACTATTAACCCAAGAAATTGAAATTAATGTAACTAGAACGGTTACTGAATCGCAAGTGCATATGAGAAGACAAAAAACAGTTGATTTGCCTTTGACAAGTGACATAAAGAAGTTTTATATATATTTACAAAAAAATTTGAAAATTGAATATAATAAATTGGAAAAAAAATTTGATATACGTACCTGGCTAAACCTATCAGAATTTACTCTTCTAAGTATCCAAATATTTAATCGAAGAAGACCCGGTGAGCTAGAAAGAATACGGATCGAAGATTACAAAAAATACGAAGGAATCGATACTGATGTAAGTAGGCATAACTACACTTCAGCGAGACAGCCCGCCGGCAGTTCTTATCAGCTCGGGCTTATCACTTCGGCGAGACAGCCGGCAGCCGCTTATCAGTTCCAGTATGGTGTCGAAGTCTCGCCAGTGCCGTACCGGATGTAATTACAGAATTGGAAGAAAAAACGGCGGCACGGTCATGGCCGTTGTGACATACTGATACAACAAGGTGCAGCGGTATACAGTTCAATTGGATAATAAAAGGCCAGTGCCGTACCGGATGTAATTACAGAATTGGAAAAACGGCGGCCATGGCCGTTGTGGCAATCGTGATGATATTCAAGGTGATTAAAGCGGGCAGTGTGAAAATTCTAGCGTAAATATAAAAACTATATACAAGTGTTGTCTGAACACGTTGAACGCTGGGTGTCAATTATTAGGATATTTTGAATATTTTGTAAGCGGAGTGATATCAAACAGGCTATAAGATATTATAGGTATTACGTAGATATTTTAGCTACATTTGTCCACGCTGAACACACACAATTAGGATATTTTGTAAGCGGAGTGCATTAAGAAAAAAAAACACAGGCTATAAGATATTATATTACGTAAATATTTTAGCTACAGTTTCATGAATATTTTCACGCACTTTCGATAGATGTTTCGGAGCTTTAGCGAAGTATTCAATCGTAGACTCGTTCACCATAAATTTTTCAAAAATACCAACCATGACTATATCTTCGAGAGTTTTGCACCCAAATTCATCTTTTCTATGAGTAACTTCTAGATTATGGGGTATGTGGTGTTGCGTAACTGCTAGGGTGGGGTCATAGATTATATCATTGTGTTCTATCCAGAAATGTGGTGTAATTTTCACACCATTCGAATAGACCTTTGTACCCAGACATAACTTGGTTGCTATTCCATTGCGGCCACTTCGTGGAAAATTAAACTTCCCGCCAAACACACACCGCCTGCTCGAATAAACTCCTGCTCGATACAACATTTAATGAGTTTGAGTTTGACGTACTCACGCACGGGATCCATGTCTGCCCACGTCAAGCGATAAATGATGAATGATGAACTGTCCAGACATGTTAACGCTTTTAAGCCAAACGATTTTGGGGCGTTCGGCTCCTGTATTTTCTGACCGATGATAACCGCAAAAATCAGAAGAAGCTACACACACCTATTGCGATAATATATGTTATAACCGCAAAGTAGATATAAAAATATTCACTGCATTGTAAAAAAGACACTGTGGTTGTTTTTTTAGCGACGTTTCCATACTTATCATAAATCACTGAATTGAATTTTGCCTTGAGCGTTTCAATTGACGAACGATTGTTGAGAAAAGCGGACATTCTCAGAGACAGACGTCAGCTGTGGCACATAGGTATCTCACACGTCTGGTACGTCTCTGGCACCCCTCTGATCACATACAACCCATATACACATCAGGTACTACTCAGCATACTTATCATAAATCACTGAATTTTGCCTTGGGCGTCTCAATTGACGAACGATTGTTGAGAAAAGCGGACATTCTCAGAGACAGACGTCAGCTATAACACATAGGTACCTCACACGTCTGGTACGTCTCTGTTACGTCTCTGGTACGTCTCTGGCACCCCTCTGATCACGTACAACTCATATACACATCAGGTACTACTCAGCATACTTATCATAAATCACTGAATTTTGCCTTGGGCGTCTCAATTGACGAACGATTGTTGAGAAAAGCGGACATTCTCAGAGACAGACGTCAGCTATAACACATAGGTATCTCACACATCTGGTACGTCTCTGGCACCCCTCTGATCACGTACAACTCATATACACATCAGGTACTACTCAGCATACTTATCATAAATCACTGAATTTTGCCTTGTGCGTCTCAATTGACGAACGATTGTTGAGAAATTCGGACATTCTCAGAGACAGACGTCAGCTATAACACATAGGTATCTCACACGTCTGGTACGTCTCTGTTACGTCTCTGGTACGTCTCTGGCACCCCTCTGATCACGTACAACTACACAACAGGTACTACTCAGACGCGGCTCTGATACCTCCTCTGAGGATATAAGTAGGTTGAATATACTAGTATTTTCCATTTAATATCATGACGTCACACGAACAACACGTATTAGCAAGAGCTGTTCGTGACAATTCGCGAACCGATCGAGAAGAACATCTCTTTAAACAAGTAACAGAACCACAAATAGCAAGTGCAGCGACAATGCCTACAACAGAAGTCACGTTTGATCATGCTTTCGGTCCACAGCTATCCGGTGGTCGCTGGGTGCTTGGAAATGTATACATAGACTATGACGATGAAAATATGTTGGTAGGCAATAAAAATTTTCACAATACACCTGGATTACAACAGTTAATATTTTACAAGAATCCCCGGGAATTTACACCCGCTGATTTACAATCTTACAAACAAATATTAGATATATCTGGTGTGCATCGTGATAACCGAGGACATTTGAGACATCAAGCCTGTCCTGTAAAATTCAAAAATATAATAAAACCTCTGTTTAAATGTAAAAAACGGCTGACCAGAAAGTCCCCACCCGTAACTCAACTGTACGTTGATGAAACTAGAAAAGTTCTTCGTGATTGGACCGACCCAAATGTACTTGTTGATCGTTTAAATCAATTAGAGCCTGAAGATATTGAGTTTAACGAAATAATCGAAGAATTAAGAAGGGCTAACATAATTGAATAAAAGAGGTTAACAACAGGTTGTAAGATCATTTGATGACTAACTGTTTCAGAGTAAAGATGCCTAATTGTACTTGGGGAAGAGCGTGCAACTGCAGCGACTGCAAACCAAGTTTTTGTTCTTTTTGCTGCAAAGAAGAAGTCTACGAGCTGGCAGAAGAGTACAACTGTGACCGGAAAGGAATTGAATACTACAAGTTCACCGCTTGGTGTAAAGAATGTTGGCTCAAGAGAAATAAGAACATCTAGTCCATTATTACTTTAACTTGTATAGTGTGCAGACGTGCTCATCATGATTTATTTTAAGATGAATCACGCAGACGTTTTGACCGGCTAGAGCTTTGGAGTTTGGAATCAAAGATGTCGATCCGGTAGTATAGATGAAAGATGCCATCTCCCAAGATGTTACTATTGACAACGTCTGGGAAATGATATACCAGCCCAACTCAACGGGGCACGGAAACTTTTAAAAATTACTTCAGTAAAAAGCTAATTGTACTTATGCTAACTTATGTAAATAATAAATATTTTTCTGATTTGCATTATTTTGATCAACCACAACATTACAGCACAATAAACAATTACGAATAACTTTTTCTTATCCGGTGCTTTCCTATGATTTTATGCGATAATTACCAACATCACCTGGCTGGTGATATCGTGAAACTTTTTGTTTGAAAATTTCTCTACCCTATGTATATAATTTTTATTAAGATTTAGACCTCATGACGCAACCCCAACATTACGAAAGCATCTTTACAAATAACTTTTTTCTTATCTATTACGGCACGTGATTTTTCATAGTTCTATGCCACCGACCTCACCTGGCTCGTGGACTGAACCGTAAAATTATCACAATTTCTTATCTACGCTAATGAAAATTATAAATTGTTTAAAAAAAAGATTTTCAGAACAATCATTATTCAATAAATAATTTTAGCAAAACCCCACAACAATATTAAAGGAATCATTAACAGCACTTATCACCGCTGTGAGGTTATCTAACCACATTCTGGTAAAATGTTTCAAACACGTGTCCGAGATGTCGAGGCAACACGCTGAACACAGGGTATCAACAGTAGTGTATCGAAAATCATTTTTTAAAAACTTCACCAAGTACACCCAGTAGCAGAGGTTTGGTAGAAAAATTACAGTGATTGGACCCTGTACAGCTTTAGCATATTAACAGATAGAATCCAGAGTCCCACGAAGGGTATCTGTGGAAAACCGATAACGGTAAAAAGACATTTTAGGTTAAGCAGTGACGGTGTGCTGTGGTCGAAGAACTAGCAAAAGTAACAATAAATTGTGAGTGTTTATAAAGGTAAGTTATTTTTTATTACCATTTGTCTTTCAGTTGTTAGATAAAAATCTTTAGCGGGTTTTTGGAAGGTTGGTTTCATGACTAGGAAATGTGCCTGTTTGTCAGCAAAAACGCTGTCCAAGGGAGACCAAGCGAGGAGGTAGGCACTTTCGTCATATAATGACTACTTCTCCCTCAGGAAAAAAAAGGAATATTCGCGAAATTTTTTGGAGGGGATACACCAAAGAGGTGTCCTAACATACAACAAATTGGGAGACATTTTAAGGAGGAGGCACACAGATCCCCAGGAGGTACCCTTCTTTACACACAAAAGGAGGGGGCACACAGATTCCCAAAGTTAATTAGGAGGTGCCCTTCTTACCTTTACACAAAGGAGGGGACACACAGATTCCCAAAGTTAATTAGGAGGTGCCCTTCTTACCTTTACACACAAAAGGAGGGGGCACACAGATTCCCAAAGTTAATTAGGAGGTGCCCTTCTTACCTTTACACACAAAAGGGGGGGCACACAGATTCCCAAAGTTAATTAGGAGGTGCCCTTCTTACCTTTACACAAACATTCAAGAAGAAAAATGTTCCTATTGCTTGTAAAATTTTCGCGAATATTGGGGATGGGGTTGGAGGGAAGGGAAGTAGCCGTGAAAACGGCTGATTTCTAGTAGCATTGGCGTTTGTAGCCGTAGGGAACAGAGTCAAAGTTTTCTATTCGTTTTCTTTTAGTGAAGCTGGTTCGGAAGACTTTAGTCACGTTTTTTGTGATTACTGAATGATCGGAGTTCCTTAATATGTTACGAGTAGTTATGAATTCGTCGGGGGCTTCATTCAGGACCATGTCTCTTAGGGTGTCGAAATTTACTTTCTGGCTCGTATTATAGTTCAAGGTTATACCTTTCGCTTTGATAATATCGAGTGTTTTATTTTTATCAGTTGAATAAACCCTGTAGGCATATATTTTTGGACCACCGGCTACAAAATCTGTTATGTAGCTTCCCTCCCCATATTCACATAGTTCGTCTGTCATATCGCCGAGAAAACTACCTAAAGGTACTTCGTAGGTGCAAGGTCGAGAGACGTAAATGACAGAGTCTGTGTCATGATATATTACTCTATCGTCGAGTTTTTCTAAATACGTGTATAGTTTTAGTCTAGCTTGTGCAGTGGTGTAGGCCGCTAGTACGACATTCACAGTTGGAAGTGTGGCATATGCCTCTTCTTTAAAGGACCAGTTAACAATGAGGGTGTTTTCGTTAACCGGAAAAATATTGTTTACTTCTTTGCATGGTTGCGATAAAATGTCAAATAGTTCTGCAGGTGTGTTGACTATAGACGTCTTAGACTGGTTTTCACATTGTCCAAGCTTGCCCCAAAAACTTGTTATCATGGACTTACCAACCTGTCTTCGACCTGGATTGAATTCAATTTCATCACAGGACAATTCTACACCCTCACGATCAAAATATTCCTTTTCTTTTGGGGTTTTACATTCGGCGGGCCAACCGCTTGCCTGTTGTTTTATTTTTAAAAATTTTGAAATATATTCGGCAAATAGGCCACCAGATTTTGTAGTTTTATCGTATTGTACCACTTGATATTTCCAAATTTCGTAAATATTTAAAGTTTTGTATCCTTTTTCTTGGGCTTTTAGAACCTCGTCCATTACCCATGTACCGGTAAAGCTTCTTTCTTCATCGTTATGTAAACATTCAGACATGTTAGATTCACAACATGTACGACAAAGTGAAAACATTAGTTTACTATTACATTTATAAGGTAGTACGGGGTGGTAGAGATTTGTTGGCGGTAACACTCGACACTTTATTAGTCCATCGGTTTGTTTTAAATCAAGAGCGTAGCATTCTTCTCCCACAAAAACTTCCGGGTGACCAATTGGATATTTTCCATATTTATTGACCCACGGATATAGGGAGCAGATGTCAGCATATTTTATTTTCTCTCCATTTTTACAAGAATAATAGAGCTTTGTGGCATCTGTTCGGCCCCCGTAAAAGGCGTCACGAGGCTCCAATGGTAGCTGTTCGAGGAGAGGATGTTTTTCGGTAATAGCTACAATTTCGGGGTTTATTTCACGACGAAAATCACACTCCCATTTTACAATCACTTCGTACCCGAGAGATCTTAACTTTTCATTCTTCGCCAACGTTGCCTCGTACCGTTGCTCGTATGTAAGTGATGGGTTGTCATGTGTCGGTTCGTTACGTCTATATTTCATACATTTTGGACAACTGTGGAAGTAACAGCCCTCAAATTCAAAGACCTGTCTTGTGCTTTTGCAATATCCATCGACCTTAAGACCATTCAATACAACTTCTCGCCCCCTGGCTGCATGTTCTATTCTGATACCTCTTTGGTGTTCTTCATATATTAACCATTGAGTAGCAATCTTAGATTGTTTATCGCGACATCTATATCCGTTCTTGGGAATTAACCCGATGGTATTCGGTTGTAAAAAGTTTCTTCTAAATATTTTATTACATGCACCAGGTAGCGTGATGGCTTCTGTGAACGGGTCGACCCCTCCTTCTTTTAAAAGCAACTCTCTGAACCTTAAGCAAGACTGAGCAAGTATGGACACGTCACTTATACAGTAGGAAATAAGTTCTGATTTAAAGTTGAAGACATACCCTTGATCAGAGAGTTTTTTATGCCAAACGATTAGCTGATTTCTGGCGTCGTTCTTTTCGTCGAGTGAAGGGGAGTATTTCAGATTTTCAGGATCGTAATATTCGAGGGCTGGTAGTTGTCCGATGTAATCCCAGTTTCCGACTTTGTTGAACAAGTGGGGGAAGTAACCTTTTTTTATATCTTTTAGTCCGAATACTTTAGGCAATTTTGCCAGAGGCATTGGGAAGTAGTTTAAAGAGTCGATAAAACTCACATTCCCCACTTTCATTTGTATTAGCTTCGTGCCTCTAGTAATTAGTTCGGGTGTTAGACCTGTCTTTGTTATAAGGTGGTTTAACATAAACTGGTTATCATATAGACCTCCTGCATGTCCGACTACAATTATTTTCTTAAACAGAGCCCTTTGGTTCATTACATACTCCATAAAACGAGCTACAGGGTCAATTGTTAAAACTTGATATCTAACACCACAATCGCACCATCTTTTGTATGTACCTATACATAGTGCACAGTGTTGCTCAAACACACATAAGTTGGCTTTGTGTAGTAAAGAGCCGTCAGACATAACTTCTTCTTGAGTACACTCAAGGTCATAAAATATAAATAGTACCCCGTGCATTGAAGGCTTACGTGTGTCGACGGGCATGAAACAATTGTGTGGAGAAGCTTTGAATCCGTTACATATTTTACAGAAAACTTCACCACATATGTGTTCCCGTTTTCGGGGAATCGTTTTAAGGCATATTTTGCAAGAGATTAACCGTTCACATAGTTTACTTTGTTTATGGTAATCGTAGCAGATCTGTCCTCTGAAATACCGATTACACCCATCATATACGATTTTCACACTTGCTTTACATGGGGGTGATTGTTCACATGCTGGACATGTTTTTTCACAGCGGTGTATTTTATATTCGTGGGGTGTGTGGCAATGTTCACAGAAATATGGACAGCAAAAAGCAGACGTCAGCGATATAATCACGTTATAATGATTTTCGTGATAAAGAAGATTGATTTTCTTGTTTCCCCCTACTCCTTCATACAAGACATCCTTTGTACCGTAGTTGTATACCGTTATTGTATAGTCGGTCAAATATTCTTGGAATTTTTTCAACTCCTCCAGACCACCACCCTCTTTGGGTAGTTCGATACCACTGTCTGTTAATAATTCCAAAGTTTTCTTGGTCTGGAGACCCTTCGTTTCTCTTATCTTCTTTTTGTCAGGGGCATTGTCGGCGTACGCTTTAGCTACAACCACTGCTCTAGCCAGGCATAAATGGTCTGTATTATTTATTACTATAATACCACCACGTTTAGCACACTCTTCGTCAAAGTTGTTGTACTTACGACCTCGTCCTTTACCTTTAGGCATTTTCACGGTTGTGGCTGCTAGACAAAACGTCTCAGTGTCAAAACCTGCCGAATTAGATTGGTAGACAGCGCATATCATCGACCATATGTCTTCAAATTTCACCTCGGATGCAGGATTAAACCGCAACCAACCATCACCACGACTAAACTCTTTCGAGCAAAAAGTAAAACCAATTTGATCACTCGACTCTGTTCCCTCGGTCACCTTATTGATAACATCCTCCATGCCGGAGCGTACCCATTTTAGTGGATCTGCCCCTTCGGGAATTGGGCGGATTTTAAATTCCACCGTTCTACCAGTTAGGTTGAATTTTTTAACTTTTTTAATAACATCTTTAGTTATCAAAAACTTTTCCATCTTGTGTTGAAAAATTTCCAAAATTTTTGAAATAAAAGTATGTAGATACAACTGATAACGACTGAACGAGAGCTGGAGAGATTACTCGTAAATCAAAAAAAAATTGTTTCTAGACTTACCACGACTGATAACGTCTGTAGATAACGAGAGCTGGAAAGATTATGATTCTGCCGCTCCGAGAAGCTCTTTAAATAGGGTCGAAAAGGGGGCGTGGCTTATTGATATTCTCAGGAGAAAACATTCTTTTAAGGTAATTAGTTCGAGTTTATTCAAAGTAACATATGTTTTAAAAAATATTTTGTCATGGAATTACTGTTGTGAATCCTTTATAAATATATAGGTGTTATTTTTCACAATTATTACGATAATGTGTGTGTGGTTAGATAACCTCACTTTTACGATAACCTGTCACACTGAATCAGTTTTTAGAACTTTGCGTAGTTTTTAATAGTGGGAATGGGGAAATGTACGGGAAATGTAACTACATGTATGTACTAAGAAGCGGGCACCAAACGTGTCCAGCTCATGATGCGTAATCTCGTATTTCATTGTGGTACGCGTGAAAAATTGTAATATGAAAATTCGTTGAAAACTTTTATCGGTGTAGTACGAACGTAACCTTGAATATAATTTTAAAAAATAAGTTGTTGTACTATATAATATTACTATGAAAGCTGAGTGTCACCGGAAAAGGTGATAAGAAAAATTATGATAATTTGAAAAACAATGTAAAAGTTTTATATAATTATAAAAAAAGGAATCGAAAAATATCTGATAACATCATCAATAGTCGATATTTTAGAGGCGTGAGGTTTTTAAATATGGTAAAACAATGTAAATCGTGAAAATATCAAATATGCTGTGGTGGCTGAAAATAGGGGAAACAAGTTGTGAAAATATTTTTAAATTCTACAAAAAAAAAAACATTCTTGGGTGTACCTGGTGAAGTTTTAAAAATGAAACAGTTTGTTGATACCCTGTGTTTGACATCTCGAACACGTGACGTTTGACGTGTTTTTTTTTTATATTTACGCTAGAATTGGCTTCGTCGCTGTTCATGACATCTCGGCCATGTGACGTTTAACATGTCCAGTATCGAAAAAAAGAAAATTCCGACTTGCCCTGTGGAGTAACGTTCAATCGTTACAATGTAGCAGTTTTAGCGGTCAATATGCGGTAATACTAACTATATAAACAAAAACATGTTTTTCTGGGTATATATAGGCTTAAGTTAGTCCCGAGAATTTTCAAAACACCATGGCTGATTACCTAGTTCGTTGCTTGATTTTTTCTGCAGGTATTGATGACCAACCGTTAATGTGTTATGACGTGAGAGTGGTCGAGGAAGACGTATCTCTTCATATAAATCTGCTGTTGAGTCGTGTCAATTATTTACAACCTTTTTATATGTTTGAATTCACCATACCTCTAGAAGATCGAAGCGAGGGTTCCATCGTTAGCATCCATTTTTATTTGGATAACCAACTAATGACGTATTACACATACTACCTTCAGAACCCTCAAGATGGTGGTTTTCTAGAGACATTCTATGACCACGGGGAGAGAGAGTTTTCATTCGTTGGGGATAACAATAATTGGATCCCTCCTTACGACCGTGAAGAATAACCCATAGTAAGTTTTTTCCAATTTCTTACCGTTGTAAACTACTTTCATTATTTCTGAAAAATGTATTATTTCTACACAGCTTTTGACAAAACTTTTACATTGTTCTATTATCCATAATTTTTCTGTTGTAAAAGCGTTTGCTATGTGGTTGAAAATGGTTATTATTTAACCATGTTCACGATCGACACCTCACTCCGCGCATGACGTCACAACATTACGTCCAGTTTTACGACCCTCAGTCACGTTTTGCACACGCTTTGTATACGGCACCCTTTGTGCACGTCACAATTATGAATAATAAAACAATGTAAAAATGTTTGCTGTCTTTGATTATTTCTGGAAGTTGTATTATTTCTGCGTTGGCAAAACTTTTTACAATGTTTTTTCTTAGCTATGTGGTTATTTGTGCACGTCACAATTATGAATAATAAAACAATGTAAAAATTTTTGCCAACACAGAAATAATACAGCTTTCAGAAATAATGAAAAACCTCTAACCCATAGTAAGTTTTTTTTCAATGTCTGCTGTCTTTGATTATTTCTGAAAGCTGTATTATTTCTGTGTTGGCAAAACTTTTTACAATGTTTTTTCTTAGCTATGTGGTTATTTGTGCACGTCACAATTATGAATAATAAAACAATGTAAAAATTTTTGCCAACACAGAAATAATACAGCTTTCAGAAATAATGAAAAACCTCTAACCCATAGTAAGTTTTTTTCAATGTCTGCTGTCTTTGATTATTTCTGAAAGCTGTATTATTTCTGCGTTGGCAAAACTTTTTACAATGTTTTATTATTTTTTCTTAGTTATGTGGTTATTTGTGCACGTCACAATTATGAATAATAAAAAATGTAAAAATTTTTGCCAACGCAGAAATAGCTATATCAATCAGGGATAGGATGGATAGTTGGTTTTTAATAAAACAATAATTATAAGTGGTGCATCTTTATTGGTTTCTGAAATACATATTAAATTATTATTTCGTTTAGGTATAACTAATTACCTTACCTTAACACCCACACCACCAGTGTAGGGTTCCCAAGTGAAAGGCCCCCGGTGCCGGGGTCGTAGCTGGGGTCATACCAGAGTGTCGCACCCTGGTACGACCCAAGCCCTATCCACCAATCCGGTATTTCCCCCAAATCTTCACCAGTTAACTGGATGGTTAAAATATCAAAGTGCTGTAAAGTGCAAATAGATTAAATATCAAATATATGACATTTGTAATATACCTACGGCTAGGTGCAGCGGTAGCCTCTCTCTTATTGCTTGCACTATTTGTTCTGAAAAAAAATAGACTAGTAAGATTTTGACAATAAAAAAAAACGTATGTTCCTTACCCATGGTTCTCGTTTATCAACTTGGTCTGTGATATTGATATTAAAATTCACAGTTTTATTTGCTTCCCCACCGCTTGTGCTATTATCTTACTTTATTCTTCCCGGATTCCTAACCACTATCTTTTACCCACAATAGCAACATTTGCAAACTACATTGTAACAAAACTGATAATTTATAAAATAACATTTTGTATGCATTATTTCACTACAAGTATAAAAAATGGCTGAGTGTGAATATCTCTTAAAAATTGATTTAACACTTTCACATATCAGTTTATTCAGTTATTATCGCCCAGTTCAAAGGGGTAGCTCTGTATTTATATGTTTTAAGTTAGGCGGTGTTTTTTATAGGGAGGAAGTGTTGTTGAGAGGCAACTATGGTGAAGGGGATGTTTTACAAGTACAGTTCCATAACTCCGGCACCCGATTTTTAGTTTTTAACTATTATATCAATGAACATATTTATGAAATAGTCAATGGTACTGAGGGTATATTTGTTGACGGATTTTATAATAGTTATATTTCTGTCATACCCATGGAACATATAGTAACTTTCTTTGGTAAGTTTTCAGGAAAGGGTTGGTAAAACTCGGTGGAAGTGCTTCAAAATTATATTATTCTAGTGTTACTTTGTTGCTTACTCACCTCTATTTTTTTTACAGAAAACCTTTTTAACTAATAAAACTTCACCCGACCTGTATATTTATGTACCTCTATATTAGGTTTTAAGTGCATATTTGAACCATGTATAGATTTTATTCGCTAAAAAATATCAATGGCTGTTTTTTCCCAATAAAATACTATCCTTCATTGTAGCAATTTGAAAAAGTAATCGCCAAATATTTTAAAAAGAGGGTAACAATTTGTGTTATTGGCTTATAGGTGTATACCGCGTCCTAAATCCAAAATAATTCTAGTTTTACTTTGTTGCTTACTCACCTCTATTTTTTACAGAAAACCTTTTTAACTAATAGTACTTTTGATGACCCGACCTGTATATGTAAGTATACCTCTATATTAGGTTTTAAGTACATATTTGAACCATGTATAGATTTTATTCCCTAAAAAATTTCAATGGCTGTTTTTTCCCAATAAAATACTATCCTTCATTGTAGCAATTTGAAAAAGTAATCGCCAAATATTTTAAAAAGAGGGTAACAATTTGTGTTATTGGCTTATGGGGTGTATACCGCGTCCTAAGACCCAAAATAATTTTTTACAGAAAAACCTTTTTAACTAATAGAACTTTTGATGACCCGACCTGTATATGTAAGTATACCTCTATATTAAGTTTGAAGTGCATATTTGTACCATGTATAGATTTTGTTCGCTAAAAATATCAATGGCTCCTGTGTTCGGCGTGTTACCTCGGACACGTGGAATGTGGTTAGATAACCTCACAGCGATGCGCTCCTTTTGTGGGGGTTTGCTAAAATTATTGATTGTTCTGAAAATCTTTTTTTTTTAATTTTTATGACAAGAGATGGTGGAAAGTGTAGATAAGAAACTGTGATAACGGTTCACGAGTCAGGTGGCATAAAACTATGAAACGTGTCGCAATAGATAAGAAAAAGTTATTTGTAAAGTTGCTTGCGTAATGTTGGGGTTGGAGGTCTAAATATAAAAATAGGGTAGAGTAATTTTCAAAAAAGTTTTGTGCACGAGCCAGGTTGGTGATTCATCATAGCATGTATCACCGGATATTGTGCTGTAATGTGGTTGGTCAAAATAATGCAAATCAGAAAAATATTTACATAGGTTAGCATAAGTACAATTAGTTTTTACTGAAGTAATTTTTAGACAAAAAGTTTCCGTTGAGTTGGTATATTTCCCAGACGTTGTAACATCTTTGGTGAGTTAACCAAGTTAATGGCGACCCTCCACAATAAAACCAAGTTATCCATTACCGAACACTGAAGCAGACATTTGTGTATGGGTTGATCCACCGCCGTGGTTGAAGTCTTAGCTTTGAGTACAGGAACGAGGGCCACGAGTTTGAAAAGAACCAAATTAATGAACAATGCAGTGTTTGGTAAGTTCCAATATTAAAGATAAATCCAAAATACTAATGTACCCTTTGTTTCAGGTAAAACAATGGAAAATGTTCGAGGGTGAAGTTTTTTAACAGAGTGGAACGGAAGGTATGGTGCGGACATCGACAAGTCCAAGAATAGCACGATTTTTAGTGAAAAGCCCGATCTAGTTGTAGTAGAATTGTGGAAGGTTCAGATCTGGTTAAACAAGCCTAGTGGGGCAGGCAATCTTGCCAAAACTACAATTTATGATTTTCACTATGGATGCTTTTCCCCTGCTGGGACACTATTCAATAACGGACTCTTGTGATTTCTGAAGAATTCTTATATACCTTACGTTTACTTCATGACAACTGCCGCAAATGTCGTTGTCATAAATCTATTTTTTCCTATGGTTTATTATCAGTTCGACCGCCTGTAATCATTAAATTTATTCAAAGTATTTCAAAGTACCTCATAAAATACGTCCTGGGAACGTGTGTGTGTGTACCTTTACATTTGACACCTGAAATCCAACAAGCGAATAAAGGTTAGAAGAATGCCTCTCAATTTTGGGAAACTGTGTATTCACGCCTTTACGTTTCGAATTGGACACCCAACAAGAACGAGTGAACGTCGTCAGACGAGGACATACATAACCGATGGTAGGCCTATTGGTAATATTATACTGTTCTGCTGTATGGTATTTCCAATGGGGAATCCTAAAACGAGGCCTTAAACACCTCCGATAATCTCTGATTATCGCCTCCAGGGTTGGCCGTGGAAAGAGGTGTATTTTATAATATTATTCAGTTTAAAATTCAACTCCTGGAATTTCAAGTATAACACAAACATTTAAAATGTCGCTAACAAATATCTGAAGTCGCATCATGTAACTACATATGAATAAAATTATCAACGATATGTCATAATTTATCAGCTTTGGAATCTAATTTGTTATTGCTTCGCTCTATATAAAGAATGTTTCGTAAAAATTAATGTTTCCTGTAATATTGTCTATCTAATATGTGTGAAAATATTCACTGTAGCTAAAATATTTACGTAATATAATATCTTAAAGCCTGTGTTTTTTATCGCCTACAAAATATTCTTTATCGTCCGATCACCAGTATGCCACACATCCGACAAGACTTCATCCGACCGCTCACCTTGTCGGCCATGACCGTGCCGTTTTTCAATTCCGTACACCCGGTACGGCACTGGCCTTCGAGCTGATAAGAACTGATGGCCATGACCGTGTTCTTACGGCACTGACCACTCACCTTCCAATTCTTACATCCGGTACTGATAAGAAAGTATGGAAACGTCGCTAAAAAAACAACCACAGTGTCTTTTTTACAATGCAGTGAATATTTTTATATCTACTTTGCGGTTATAACATATATTATCGCAATAGGTGTGTGTAGCTTCTTCTGATTTTTGCGGTTATCATCGGTCAGAAAATACAGGAGCCGAACGCCCCAAAATCGTTTGGCTTAAAAGCGTTAACATGTCTGGACAGTTCATCATTCATCATTTATCGCTTGACGTGGGCAGACATGGATCCCGTGCGTGAGTACGTCAAACTCAAACTCATTAAATGTTGTATCGAGCAGGAGTTTATTCGAGCAGGCGGTGTGTGTTTGGCGGGAAGTTTAATTTTCCACGAAGTGGCCGCAATGGAATAGCAACCAAGTTATGTCTGGGTACAAAGGTCTATTCGAATGGTGTGAAAATTACACCACATTTCTGGATAGAACACAATGATATAATCTATGACCCCACCCTAGCAGTTACGCAACACCACATACCCCATAATCTAGAAGTTACTCATAGAAAAGATGAATTTGGGTGCAAAACTCTCGAAGATATAGTCATGGTTGGTATTTTTGAAAAATTTATGGTGAACGAGTCTACGATTGAATACTTCGCTAAAGCTCCGAAACATCTATCGAAAGTGCGTGAAAATATTCATGAAACTGTAGCTAAAATATTTACGTAATATAATATCTTATAGCCTGTGTTTTTTTTTCTTAATGCACTCCGCTTACAAAATATCCTAATTGTGTGTGTTCAGCGTGGACAAATGTAGCTAAAATATCTACGTAATACCTATAATATCTTATAGCCTGTTTGATATCACTCCGCTTACAAAATATTCAAAATATCCTAATAATTGACACCCAGCGTTCAACGTGTTCAGACAACACTTGTATATAGTTTTTATATTTACGCTAGAATTTTCACACTGCCCGCTTTAATCACCTTGAATATCATCACGATTGCCACAACGGCCATGGCCGCCGTTTTTCCAATTCTGTAATTACATCCGGTACGGCACTGGCCTTTTATTATCCAATTGAACTGTATACCGCTGCACCTTGTTGTATCAGTATGTCACAACGGCCATGACCGTGCCGCCGTTTTTTCTTCCAATTCTGTAATTACATCCGGTACGGCACTGGCGAGACTTCGACACCATACTGGAACTGATAAGCGGCTGCCGGCTGTCTCGCCGAAGTGATAAGCCCGAGCTGATAAGAACTGCCGGCTGTCTCGCTGAAGTGTAGTTATGCCTACTGACGTAGATAAAAATACACCATTATCTGAAGGAACTCAAGAAATGGTTGAGCGTTATGTAAGGTTTCTGATAAGAGGGAAATTGAATCGAACCGTCCCTGTGATTTTAGATAGAAAACAAGTCCAATGTATAGAACTTCTTCTCAAATACCGAGGCCAAGCAAACATTCATAAAAAGAATCAATATGTATTTGCATTACCTGGCGTAAACAATACAAAATACTTGAGAGCCTGTCATATAATACGAAAACATGCAGTTCTCTGTAAAGCAGAGCACCCAGAAAGATTGAGGGGAACAAAATTACGCAAACATATCGCAACTACCTGTATAAAATTGAATTTAGAGGATGATGAGGTGAAAGAACTGGCAAATTTCATGGGTCACGATGAGAAAATTTATAAGAATATATATAGGCAATCTGTTGTATATTCGGCTTACAATTGCTACTTTTATTTTTATTTCAGTTTTTTCGATAAGTCTGGCAACGCCGCTGTTTGTAGTTTTTCCCCCATCCCTTACAGCTGGCGCAAGCCGTGTTTTTTGGAATTCGGTTTTTTAGTGAAGTTGTTGAGGTTATCTGTAGTAGTTGTTTTGTTATTGTTGAAAAGTCGTTACAGATATATAGAATAACCGCGAAGCAGTGCAGTTGCACATAATGCGTTATTGTTTTCCTATGAGTTATGTTCACACGTTGATTTTATTAAAAGTGCTTTTTTCTCTGAACTAGTCTAATTTTATTTACGAACCGTGATCTCAACGTAAAGTAATTCGTTTGACATCCTCACGTAACATTGTGGCGACCGTGACAGGACTAGTTTGGAGGATAAGTCTCTTTACCCTAGAAGTGAATATAACGTGATCCTGTAGACATTTTGTAGTTTTTCGATACAAACTCATTCTCGACGCGATAAGTGGTATCCACCGGGTGGACATTAATCGTGTAGTCGGTAAATAGAGTTTTGTGAAAATGTCATCGGATAAAAAACGTCGAATGGTGCTTCGCGGACTTTTTACAAAAAAGGCTAACCTTTTAGACGATTTGTTAGCGGTGCCGGGCGATGATCGCGACTCTCAACAAATTGACATTGAATGGGAGTTGATACAAGAAAAGTTTACCGATCTGTCTGTTGTGGAGGGTAACGTTTTTGAATCGCTGGTTGAGGAAGCTACAGAGACCGAGTTGATCAAAGAAATTGAGGATTTCGATTATTATCGCAAGCGTTTTGCAGAATTAAAGCGTAAGTGTTTGGTGACGGGTCCAGGGTCCTAGTCCTAGAGGTAAGCGAAAATTTAAATTACCTGTTGTAGAATTAAAAAAGTTTAATGGCGACTTGAAACAGTGGTTACCGTTTTGGTCACAATTCAGAAAAATACATGATGATCCAGATATTGACTTGGATGACAAGATCGGGTATTTAACACAAGCCACTGTTCCAGGTAGTAAAGCCCGTCAAATAGTTGGAAGTTTCCCCGCGGTAGCAGATAATTACAGTAAAATTATCGGAAGTTTGCAATCGAGATTTGGCAGGGAAGACTTACAAATTGAAGTTTATGTGAGAGAGTTGTTGAAACTCGTTTTAAATAAGACCTCAAACTCTCAGTCGAATATATCAATACTGTATGATAACATCGAAAGCCAATTACGTTCTTTGGAGACTTTCGGTATTACGTCTGAAAAATATGCCGCTATTTTATACCCACTTATAGAATCTTGTTTGCCAGAAGATATGATTAGACTATGGCATAGATATTCGGAAACTTCTGAAGATTTTTCGTTAGAGATACGTTTACGAAGCTTAATGAAGTTTTTACAAAACGAGGTGGAACACGAACAGAAGGTAAGCTTAGCAACAGAGGGATTCGGCGTAAATGTTTCTAGTGCTAGCGTGGTAAACCATGAGCGGCGGGAAGAGGAGAAGAAATATTACAAGGTTCGCAAAATCGCGTCAGCTGATCCTAAATCAGCAACAGCGGCAATTGCGAGGTTGCCAAGTGTATTTTTTGCAATGGGCAGCACGATAATGCTAATTGTTTCAAGGCCCAAAACTTAAGCTTGGAACGGAAAAGAAATTTGTTATCTGAGAAAAATGCCTGCTTTGAATGTTTGAAGATAGGCCATAACGCGCGAAGGTGTAAAATCCGTTTAAGATGCGTTATTTGTGGTAAATCTCATGTCATCCTAGTTTGTCCAGAGTTGCCATCTCATAAAAGCAGCTCTGATCGTGAGGAAAAGGTTAAAGACACGGATAGTGTTCTCGCGAATCTGACTAACACGCACGTGTTCTTGCAAACTTTACGGATACCTGTTGAAGGTGTGAACGGTACTAGGACAGTTAGGGCGCTCATAGATACGGGATCGCAACGGAGTTATATTTTACAAAACACGGCTCGGACTCTGGGTTTGGATGCGAAACGGGCAGAAAAAATAGTTCATGCTTTATTCGGCGGTAGTAACACTTCCGAGCAAGTACATCAGGTTTACGAAATATCCGTAGGCGACGGCATTCACTCTTGTCTTTTTGACGCACTCGATCAACCCATTATATGTAATGACATTTCGCCTATTTTTAAAGGTCCTTGGTTAGACGAATTAAAATGCTTGAATATATCCCTTAGTGATGTAGGAGATCCAGCACCTATAGAACTTTTACTCGGCGCGGACGTCATTGGTAAGTTATATACGGGGCAAAAATATCAACTGCAGTGTGGTCTTGTAGCTATGGAGACAACTTTAGGTTGGACGTTGATGGGACAAGTTCCCTTTAGTTCGTCTGAGGTCAATACGTCTATGTTAGTTTTTTCTTTATTTGTGAATGATCATGTGATGCCTTTTGGCCTAAATATTAAGTTATTAATTATTTAAATTATTATCGAATGAATTCCCTTCAGCTAATTCCAATAAACCACGAATTGTTTTATAAATAATAAATATAAAGGTTGCACGTACGAGTCAATGTCAAAGCAAATAAATATTAACTAGTATCATGTATATTTACTTACGATGAACTTGACTCTTGATATATAAATATGTAACGATAGTATTTTAGGAGGTCATTATAATTCAGTTCATATCATGTGATTCATTCTAAGTAGTAATCTAAGAGTATTCATTTAGTGTTAGTAGTTAATGTATATTAAGTAATAAATAGAACATGTCCCAGTGATACAGGTAGTTGTTTTATTCCTGTGAGATGACCCACCGAGTGACCAGCAGCACCACCTATTCAGAGGCCCTTCTACAATCCTAATACACCCAGTATCCACATTAGGATACACACATTACATGGCGATCCTGCAAACAATAGGAAATCTGTAACAATGGGTGCTAAATCAAGGAAACAAGCGGTCCAAGAAAATGGTGTGGTTAACAGTAATTTTATAGTACAAGAAGAGGAATTCAAAGCAGATCTGGAGGTGAAGACTCTCATCTACATTATTGTGGTTGTTTTGGTACTACAATTTGGATGGTCTATATATAAGAATTATAGAAGACAAATGAAGAGGGAAATGAGAAGAAATCTACAGCAAAGCACGCTGAACCTTTAGGATGGTGAGAATATTTTTTGTAAACTTTGAGGGTATATTCTGTTTTGTGGTTAAAATTTTCTTTGATAATTGATATTTCATATTTTTATTTTTTATTGACAATGAATTTTAAATGTCCTCGAGTGATGGAAATACAGTAAAGTGGGATGAATTTGAGATTAGATTGAATTTAATTTTAGAAGATATACGTAGGAATAGTAAGCGTGTGTTAAAAAAGGAGGTTCCAAAAAGCTCAGATAGTCATTTAGATATAATAAATAAGTTGTGTGATTCATTTAATAGTTTCTCTAGGTTAATAAATAAGAATTGGTATAAGTTAGATGAGAATCAGCAGAGTACATGTATTTTATATTTTAACAAAATTAGAGAAAAGGTAGAGAAAGCATTTCAAGTGTTAGATTGTCAGTATGAAGTTCCGTCTCAATTAATTATGCGTAGTAATTTAATTAATAAAGAAATATTAGAAGCAATGAGCAAAGATAAAAAGGAGAAAATGGCATTAAGGATGAGTGATTCTTTTAATTTAGCCGGTAAGATATTACCAAATGAGTTTAATGGGGATATAAGCAAATTGCAATCTTTTGTAGATGCTATAAGTTTGCTACAGGTTGGTGCAGCAGAGCATGAGGAGAATGCTGTACTATTTGTGAAAACTAGGCTAACTGGAAAGGCCAGGAGTCTAATCACCACCGAAAAATCGTTGGTAGAAATTATAGGAACCCTAAAAAAGGGACTAAAGGGAGATAGTGCTAGTTTAGTAGGAGCTAAATTAAGCAAATTAAGACAAAACAATAAGGATATAGTTGAGTATGCATCAGAGATGGAGAAATTAACAGATCAGTTACAAGCCGCGTATTTGGCAGAAGGAATGCCAGTACACTTAGCAACTAAGTATACAACAGAAGCAGCAGTAAAATAAGCTAATAAATCTTTGTGAGAATTTTTCAGATATTTTTGCTTTAAAGAACGACATTTTAACGCATAATAATTTTTATGAGCAAAAGCTATTGGTAAAAGATGATACTCCAGTATATATTAAAAATTATCGCACGCCACACTCTCAATCTTCAGAACTTAATAATCAGGTCCAAAAGTTATTAGAACAAGGTATAATTGAATCTTCAATCTCAGATTATAACAGTCCAGTTTTACTTGTTCCCAAAAAGGCAATCAATGGAGAGAAGTCTTGGAGACTTTGTATAGATTTCAGGCAATTGAACAAGAAAATAGTCACAGATAAATTTCCATTACCCAGAATAGATTCGATCTTAGATCAGTTAGGGAGGTCGAAATGGTTTTCAGTCATAGATCTTATGTCAGGTTTTCATCAAATTCCCTTAGAACAGTCTTCAAGGAAATATACATCTTTTAGCACAGAAAAAGGTTCTTTTCAGTATACAAGATTACCATTTGGTTTAAATATAAGTCCAAATAGTTTTTCAAGAATGATGTCCATAGCATTCTCAGGATTAACTCCAGAAAAAGCATTTCTTTATATGGATGATATAGTCGTAATAGGGATGTCAGAAAATCATCATTTAAGTAATCTCGAAAGGGTGTTTAACACATGTCGCAAATTCAACCTCAAATTAAATCCACAAAAATGTCAATTCTTCAGGCGAGAAGTAACGTATTTAGGACACAATTTGTCCAGTGAAGGGGTTCTACCCGATAAGGCAAAATATTCAGTCATTGAGAAGTATCCAGTGCCCAAAAATTCCGAAGAATCTAAAAGGTTCGTAGCATTCTGTAACTATTACAGACGTTTCATTCCAAATTTCGCTGAAATATGCATACCTCTCAATAAATTATCTAGGAAAAATGTAAAATTCGAGTGGTCAGAAGACTGCGAAAAATCATTCCAAATACTAAAATCGGCATTAATTCAGCCGCCTATTCTGAAATATCCAGATTTCAATAAAAAATTTATATTGACAACAGATGCTTCAAATATTGCGTGTTCTGCAATACTTAGCCAGGAATACGAAGGTATAGATCTACCTATAGCTTATGCTTCGCGAGGTTTTAAGAAAAGTGAATTAAATAAACCTATAATCATGAAAGAACTGTTAGCTATCCATTGGGGAATTAATCATTTTAAGTGTTATTTATATGGTTCTCCACATTTTATTGTGAAAACGAATCACAAGCCGTTAACACATCTTTTCTCGATGACAGAACCAACTTCGAAACTTACAAGAATTAGACTAGACCTAGAAGAATACAACTTCGAAATACAATATTTGAAAGGAAATTCAAATTATGCGGACAGCATTTCAAGGATATCCATAAATGAATTAAAAGACTTGTACATTGACAATGCTCATATTTTAGCAATAACGAGGTCAAAAACTCGTCAGAATAAAGCTCAGCCTATAGGAGAAGATAAAATAGTTTCCACAGAAATAAAGGAAGATATTCGCAAGCCAGCAGTATATAAAGTACTGAATAATTTAGAGGCGCATAAATTACCAATTCTGCAATTTGAAAATAACCGTGTTTCGTTAAGGATGAACATACGGATCAAAAACAGGATGAGATTTAGCCAAGCCTTATTAAATACCGATATAGTTAACTTTGATTTAGGTCAAACGTTAGTTCAGCTTGATAAGCTAGCGGTAAATAATGGAATAAAAAGGATGAAAATTTATATGAATGATATTATTTTCACACAGTGCACTATAAAAGAGTTTATGGAAAAAGGAAACAATACGTTAAAAAACGTACAAATATGTATTTGCGATATACCTATGGTGGAAAAAGAAAAAGAAAAGCAACAGATTTTAGAAACTTATCATAATGATCCTTTATTTGGAGGTCATGTAGGAAATAACAGGCTATTGAAAAAATTAAGAGCGAATTTTAGATGGAAAAACATGGAAAAAGATGTAAGAAAATATATTAAGCAATGTCACAAGTGTCAAGTCAATAAAGCAAATAATAATCACAAAGAAGAATTTGTATTAACGGATACAGCAGAAAAACCATGGGATATAACATATATAGATACGGTCGGTCCTTTTCCACAAAGTGAAAATGGTAACCGTTATTGCATCACAATGTTATGTGAATTAACGAAATATGCAGTAATAATTCCAGTTAAAAACAAAGAAGCGAACACGATAGCTCGTGGAATTTTTGAAAATTTCATAACAAATTACGGTCTAATGAAACAAATTAGGACAGATTTAGGCACAGAATATAAAAATGAAATATTCAACGCTTTAACTAAAATGTTAAATATTAGTCATAATTATTCAACAGCATATCATCAGCAATCTATAGGAGGTTGTGAGAAATTACATAGAACGCTTAATGAGTATGTGAGACACTTTATAAATGAAAGTAAGGATGATTGGGATGAATGGTGTAAACTATTTGCTTATTGTTATAATACGACTCCAAGCTCTTATCATGGTTATACGCCATTTGAATTATTGTTCGGTAGACGTGCTAACTTACCCGAGAATCTAACAAACGAGATCGAACCATGCTATAATATTGATGAATACCAGAATGAGTTAAAATATAAACTGCAGGTAGCTCATCAGAGAGCAGAGAAATATTTAACCAAATATAAACTGAGTAGACAAAGTCAAAATAGTAAGGTAGCTAATCCAGTTGATTTTAAAATAGGGGATTCAGTTTTAGTAAAGAGGGAACATAGAACCAAATTCGAATTTCAATATATAGGTCCATTTACAGTCACAGAGGTGAGTGATGTTAACTGTAAAATTAAATTAGAATCAGGTGTGATAAAAGAAATACACAAAAACAGAATCCATCCTTATTGTAAAATGAATTAAAAATTGTAAAATTGAAAGTGCGAGTGAGTTTATAAACATTTCCGAATAGTAAACAAAAAGTGTTATAACAAACAATAAAAACAGTGAAGTGAAAATAAATAAACATGACAAACAATTAAGTTATCCTAAACAATTTTTAAAGGCAACGGACATTCATTAATTTATGAATATATTATGTAATCGTAGGTTAGTGACATTATTTAATAATCATCTATCATTTATTTTTAGGATATTTGTAAATTCATTTCATTAGGGGGAAAGGAAGCTCAACGGAATTTATTCTTTTTGTAAAAGGGGAAGGTGTGATGCCTTTTGGCCTAAATATTAAGTTATTAATTATTTAAATTATTATCGAATAAATTCCCTTCAGCTAATTCCAATAAACCACGAATTGTTTTATAAATAATAAATATAAAGATTGCACGTACGAGTCAATGTCAAAGCAAATAAATATTAACTAGTATCATGTATATTTACTTACGATGAACTTGACTCTTGATATATAAATATGTAACGATAGTATTTTAGGAGGTCATTATAATTCAGTTCATATCATGTGATTCATTCTAAGTAGTAATCTAGTGTTAGTAGTTAATGTATATTAAGTAATAAATAGAACATGTCCCAGTGATACAGGTAGTTGTTTTATTCCTGTGAGATGACCCACCGAGTGACCAGCAGCACCACCTATTCAGAGGCCCTTCTACAATCCTAATACACCCAGTATCCACATTAGGATACACACATTACAATCATACTATTTCTAACTTATGGGACTTGGATGTTATTGGTATAACGGATCCCGTAGAAAAGGGTACAAAACAGGAAATTGTGGAGGAAACCAGAGCATTATTTGATCAAACCACTCGACTTGACGATAATAATAGATACGAGGTTAGGTTGCCCTGGCTCGCGAATCACCCCCCTATCTCCAATAATTATGCTGTTGCTAAACAGAGGCTAGGTCGTACCATAGCCAAATTGCAAGCTTCTAAGATGAATGAATCCTACAATATAATTTTTCAAGAATGGCTTTCCGAGGATATAATTGAGGTGGTACCAGAATCTGATAATAATAAGGTTGTCTACTATTTGCCCCATAGGCCAGTCATTAAAGATAGTAGTGAGACGACCAAAATTAGGCCCGTCTTTGATGCTTCATCACACGAGAAGAATTGTCCGTCCTTGAATCAGTGTTTAGAAATAGGCCCTAATATGATAGAATTGATTCCTGATGTGTTACTCCGTTTTAGACAACAGAGAGTTGGCGTCGTCTCAGATATTCGCAAAGCTTTCTTACACATTAGTATTGCTTCAGTAGATAGGGATTTTTTAAGATTTCTGTGGATAGGTAAGGAGGGCCAAACCATAATTTATCGCCACAAAAGAGTCGTCCAACCCTTTTATTTAATTCTTCAGGCCAAGGTAAGATATACTTAAAATAATCTATTAAAATCGTTCTCACTGATAGCATAACTTCAACATATTCCGCACTTTCACCGTTAGGACCATCACATCTACTCTTTACACCACCGCTGAGAAAACGTTTCATACAAGCCGACTCGAAAAACGTACAGTCTTTAAAATCCTCAAATTGTGATAGGAGTATCCTAATTGTGAATTTAAAATCACTGACGTCAAAATACATTGAATTTCCTCTTTTGTCACCAAATACATCCAACTCAATTAGCGCAGCCTGTAAGCACGCTTCTACCTGTGTCGGTAGAATGTAACTACCTCTTATATCCCTGATTTCATACTTTCTCTTCGATATTTCTTTAAATGGACAATTATCATAATCGCTAATTTTATCCTTCAATACTCGAATCCCTACCAAACCATGGTTTAAATTCGAAAGAAGCCAAACCCAATCCGAGACACGAAGTTACCCATAAATAGCGCACTGACTTGAACATCTTGCTGACAGATACTCATGGAATGGATGCGTTTCATCCACTTTAAGAGGTTGAATGAATTTACTTTTTAGATCTAAATTATCGATACTAACATACATTTTATCATATCCACTTCGTAACGATTTCACTTTATCAGACATCCGCCAATAATCCACTTTACAAGAATTATACAGGGTGTGGCGCGACAAGTTTTGATTAAAAGTAATGGCGGATACAGTTATGTTAAAAATCTGGCTGTCAAAGATTTGATAGTTAGAAGGTTTTTATTTTGACAGTTCACATTTGTATTTTATAGTAAATAATGGCAAATGTAGGATTTAGTAATGATGATTTTTTAAATCTTATTATTATTTACGGTGAGTGTAATAGAATTGTTGAACGGACTTGCCGTGTTTTTGCAGAAAGATATCCATATCGACCAAATGCAACTGGTGATATTGTAAGAAGATTGCTTAAAAACTGCCGTCAGTTTGGTCAATTTAAGCCAAAAATTAATAAAAATAAACCACTAGTGGACAATGACATCAATGGCCTCTCCAAATGCCTCCATTAGAGATTGTGAGAGAGATCTTACTTTGTCGACGAGAACAATTCATCGCATTTTAAAAAAACACAAATGGAAACCATTTTCTTATAATTTGGTGCAACACTTACAATTATGTGATCTTCCTCGAAGGGTAGAATTCTGTGAATGGTTTTTAATGAAGACCCAAGAGGATGAAAACTTCATAAACAAAGTTATATGGTGTGATGAAGCAAAGTTTAGCAAAAATGGATTATTTAATCGACATAACTCCCATTTTTGGTCTAATGAAAATCCACATGTTAGTAGAGAACGTTATTTCCAAGATAGTTGGAGTTTTAATGTTTTTTGTGCAATAAAAGACGATAAAATTTTAGCATTACAATTTTATGATGAAAATTTAAATGGTGAAAGATATTGCCACATTTTAGAAGCAGCTATACGACCGGCGTTACATGCTTTAAGAAATGGAGAGGCGGCTTCAGCTTGGTATCAGCAAGATGGAGCACCTCCTCATAACTTTGGGCCTGTTGCTCAGCATCTTTACGACATGTTTGATGATAGATGGATTGCCAATCGGGGCCCGTTTCGTTGGCCAGCTCGCTCTCCTGACTTGGCTCCTTTAGATTTTGGCATTTGGGGTTACATTAAAAATCAGGTATTTTCCATTCCTGTTACGACAAAGGAAGATATGATGCAGAGAGTCTTACTTGCTTTTAATTCTCTAACACCCGACCATATTTCCAGAATTACAAGACATAACCTAATGAAAAGGATTCATAAATGTTTAGAAGTAGATGGTGCTAATTTTGAACACTTACTATAAAACTTTATTTGTTTAATATTACATTTAGCTATTTTTTTTGTACGTTATCTAATTAAATTAATACAAAATACCTTGTCAACGTTTTTGATGATATCCACAATTAATAATCCTTTCATGCTGTTGGTTACTTTTCAGAAGTAATAATATGAAAAAATAATAAAATATCACCTTAAATCATGGAAATCATGGCCTACCCTTTACTAATGTTGAAATCATTAAGTGTTGTTATGTTTTAACTAAAATAATGAAATATCTCAAAAGTGGTTGGATTTAGGTATAGGGAATACCCATACCACACGAATTGGCTTAAAAAAATACATCGGCAAATGTAATAAAATACAGGGTGTTCTATTTAAAGTAAGCAACTTATAAATGATTTAAATTGTGCATGTTGGCGGCTAAGTTTAAAACATCCTGTATGAAATATCAATGAGTTGGACATATGGAGTTAACGGGCAAGCCCTTGTTGTTTATTGGTTACAATTTCACGTTACTAGCTTCGATATTAATGGAGATATCGTTATTTAATGTGGACTAGGATTTTTTCAAAATTCTGAAAAAAAACGAAATATCTCGAAAATACTTCATTTTTGGTATAGGACATTGTTCACAAATTTTATCTAAAATTTCATGTAGAATTCGAAAATAAAATAAAAAATATTAGGTTCTATTTAAAATAACAAAGTTGACGTCTATTTCCAGTATAACCGGAAGTGCCACATTCAGGACAACATTATATTTGAACTCAGCGTCATCCAAAACCTACAGCTTCGTAATTTCAGATTTTTAACATAACTGTATCCGCCATTACTTTTAATCAAAACTTGTCGCGCCACACCCTGTATTGCTGATGGTCGTAACCACACAGTCCTTGCAATAATAAAATTAAAAAACTTTTTAATACCAAACAAATAGATAAAATTACTAAAGACAAACTTACTTGTTATAATGGCAAAACACGTTATTGATGAAGACCACGTTATGGATTTTGAATCTGTTAGTATTTTAGACATACAAACGAATACTAAAAAAAGTCTTTTCTTAGAAATGGCTCACATATCTATACTATTATATATAAAAACGCAGTTGGTGGATCTACTGGTGAATAAAAAAACATGCCTAGAGGAGTCAGTATCTGAAAATCCTCACCAATCCCGCTACACACCGGTACATCACCGTTCTCTTGTTCCACAGTACCTCTAGAAACATAGATCACCTCCACCCCTTGGGGCGGAAAGATCATCTGTCGAAATTTTTCAAAGTTGCTTTTCCACTCACTTTTCTCTTTAGCCGCATGAATTAACTCCTTAGTGCTACGGAACACTTCGCGCCCAACATCCCAAAGAGTATTATCATTCTACCTTCACCGTACCCCAAATCAAATACCTCACTCCTAGTCATATCATATGCTACTGGACCCTCATTCAGATAGTGATCTTTAAACGCCCTGGCGATTGGCTCTCTAAAGTTCCAATGTACACAATGTAAATCGTACTCTCCAAAATCTAAAGTGACTATCAGATTGGTCGAACTACCAGATAATCTAATCAAATCCTCGTCGTCCAAGATACGTGATCCTACTGACTCGTCGATCCCAGAAGAAGTTTGCGCAGATAAACGATCGCTTTTCATTGAATAAGTTCCTAAATTCGACGTAGAATATTGAATCATATGATGCGTAGAAAAAAACTGACAAACTAACACATCCAAAACAATAGGGTAATTGGTTCTTGTAGGTTTAACTTTAGCCGCATCAATTAACTCCTTAGTGCTACGGAACACTTCGCGCCCAACATCCCAAAGAGTATTATGCATTCTACCTTCACCGTACCCCAAATCAAATACCTCACTCCTAGTCATATCATATGCTACTGGACCCTCATTCAGATAGTGATCTTTAAACGCCCTGGCGATTGGCTCTCTAAAGTTCCAATGTACACAATGTGAATCGTACTCTCCAAAATCTAAAGTGACTATCAGATTGGTCGAACTACCAGATAATCTAATCAAATCCTCGTCGTCCAAGATACGTGATCCTACTGACTCGTCGATCCCAGAAGAAATTTGCGCAGCTAAACGATCGCTTTTAATTGAATAAGTTCCTAAATTCGACGTAGAATATTGAATCATATGATGCGTAGGAAAAACCTGACAAACTAACACATCCAAAACAACAGGGTAAATGGTTCTTGTAGGTTTAACTGGAACATTTCTGTTGCCCGTACTCATATGATGAAGTGGTTCCTGATACTTTCGGTTAATGTCCTTCTTAAAGATATCATAACCTTTGGCAAAAGCTACACCCGCTTTGGTTCGAAGAGTTATCTTTTTCTTCTTTGCGTCATCACTATTTTTCGAGTTGCTTGCACTGATGTCTAATCTTACATTCTCAGAAGCACCCGTTGATTTAAAATAGCCAAAGGCTGTTTTTATCCAGTCCTTTTCAGTTAAAGGTTTATATTTCTCACCTTCCGCCTCAGATATAAACTTTCGAACATTTAAGTACATTCTTTCGGCAATATCCGTTCTCTCATTCGCGTCTATCAAATCCTCTGGTGCAGATCGAGGTGCCGTCAAAAATTGGTCCGCTCTGCCAAACCCACCTATAACAGGAAGCTTTAATAACATATTAAGATACTTAACCGTTAATTCATCACCTACTTCAAACTCGCAAACGGGAGTAACCATCACTAGAAACTTGAATGTACCTACACCCTTAGCAATTTCCAACATGTCTGACCATTCTTTCTTAAAATCAACTGATCTTTTAAACATCTCATTGGGATTACGGCAACTAACTCTCTTAGGTACAATAATTTCAAAATCTTCCTTTCTATCATTGATCTCTTCCCCATAATGCAGCGTGACGTATTCATTAGAAAAGAATGCCCAATATTTCAATAACCACGGGATCAAATGTCTAACTCTGTTATTTAGTTCTTTAGGCCAAGGTAAGATATACTTGAAATAATCTATTAAAATCGTTCTCCCTGATAGCATAACTTCAACATATTCCGCACTTTCACCGTTAGGACCATCACATCTACTCTTCACACCACCACTGAGAAAACGTTTTATACAAGCCGGCTCGAAAAACGTACAATCTTTGAAATCCTCAAATTGTGATACGAGTATCCTAATTGTGAATTTAAAATCACTGACGTCAAAATACATTGAATTTCCTCTTTTGTCACCAAATACATCCAACTCAAATAGCGAAGCCTGTAAGCACGCTTCTACCTGTGTCGGAAGAATGTAACTACCTCTTATATCCCTAATTTCATACTTTCTCTTCGATATTTCTTTAAATGGACAATTATCATAATCGCTAATTTTTATCCTTCAATACTCGAATCCCTACCAAACCATGGTTTAAATTCGAAAGAAGCCAAACCCAATCCGAGACACGAAGTTACCCATAAATAGCGCACTGACTTGAACATCTTGCTGACAAATACTCATGGAATGGATGCGTTTCATCCACTTTAAGAGGTTGAATGAATTTACTTTTTAGATCTAAATTATCGATACTAACATACATTTTATCATATCCACTTCGTAACGATTTCACTTTATCAGACATCCGCCAATAATCCACTTTACAAGAATTATATTGCTGATGGTCGTAACCACACAGTCCTTGCAATAATATAATTAAAAAACTTTTTAATACCAAACAAATAGATAAAATTACTAAAGACAAACATACTTGTTATAATGGCAAAACATGTTATTGATGAAGACCACGTTATGGATTTTGAATCTGTTAGTATTTTAGACATACAAACGAATACTAAAAAAAGACTTTTCTTAGAAATGGCTCACATATATATACTATTATATATAAAAACGCAGTTTGTGGATCTACTGGTGAATAAAAAAACATGCCTAGAGAAGTCAGTATCTGAAAATCCTCACCAATCCCGCTACACACCAGTACATCACCGTTCTCTTGTTCCACAGTACCTCTAGAAACATAGATCACCTCCACCCCTCGGGGCGGAAGGATCATCTGTCGAAATTTTTCAAAGTTGCTTTTCCACTCACTTTTCTCTTTAGCCGCATGAATTAACTCCTTAGTGCTACGGAACACTTCGCGCCCTACATCCCAAAGAGTATTATGCATTCTACCTTCACCGTACCCCAAATCAAATACCTCACTCCTAGTCATATCATATGCTACTGGACCCTCATTCAGATAGTGATCTTTAAACGCCCTGGCGATTGGCTCTCTAAAGTTCCAATGTACACAATGTGAATCGTACTCTCCAAAATCTAAAGTGACTATCAGATTGGTCGAACTACCAGATAATCTAATCAAATCCTCGTCGTCCAAGATACGTGATCCTACTGACTCGTCGATCCCAGAAGAAATTTGCGCAGCTAAACGATCGCTTTTAATTGAATAAGTTCCTAAATTCGACGTAGAATATTGAATCATATGATGCGTAGGAAAAACCTGACAAACTAACACATCCAAAACAACAGGGTAAATGGTTCTTGTAGGTTTAACTGGAACATTTCTGTTGCCCGTACTCATATGATGAAGTGGTTCCTGATACTTTCGGTTAATGTCCTTCTTAAAGATATCATAACCTTTGGCAAAAGCTACACCCGCTTTGGTTCGAAGAGTTATCTTTTCCTTCTTTGCGCCATCACTATTTTTCGAGTTGCTTGCACTGATGTCTAATCTTACATTCTCAGAAGCACCCGTTGATTTAAAATAGCCAAAGGCTGTTTTTATCCAGTCCTTTTCAGTTAAAGGTTTATATTTCTCACCTTCCGCCTCAGATGTAAACTTTCGAACATTTAAGTACATTCTTTCGGCAATATCCGTTCTCTCATTCGCGTCTATTAAATCCTCTGGTGCAGATCGAGGTGCCGTCAAAAACTGGTCCGCTCTGCCAAACCCACCTATAACAGGAAGCTTTAATAACATATTAAGATACTTAACCGTTAATTCATCACCTACTTCAAACTCGCAAACGGGAGCAACCATCACTAGAAACTCGAATGTACCTACACCATTAGCAATTTCCAACATGTCTGGCCATTCTTTCTTACAATCAACTGATCTTTTAAACATCTCATTGGGATTACGGCAACTAACTCTCTTAGGTACAATAATTTCAAAAGCTTCCTTTCTATCATTGATATCTTCCCCATAATGCAGCGTGACGTATTCATTAGGAAAGAATGCCCAATATTTCAATAACCACGGGATCAAATGTCTAACTCTGTTATTTAATTCTTTAGGCCAAGGTAAGATATACTTAAAATAATCTATGAAAATCGTTCTTCCTGATAGCATAACTTCAACATATCTCGCACTTTCACCGTTAGGACCATCACATCTACTCTTTACACCACCGCTGAGAAAACGTTTCATACAAGCCGACTCGAAAAACGTACAGTCTTTAAAATCCTCAAATTGTGATAGGAGTATCCTAATTGTGAATTTAAAATCACTGATGTCAAAATACATTGAATTTCCTCTTTTGTCACCAAATACATCCAACTCAATTAGCGCAGCCTGTAAGCACGGTTCTTCCCGTGTCGGAAGAATGTAACTACCTCTTATATCCCTAATTTCATACTTTCTCTTCGATATTTCTTTAAATGGACAATTATCATAATCGCTAATTATACCCTTCAATACTCGAATCCCTACCAAACCATGGTTTAAATTCGAAAGAAGCCAAACCCAATCCGAGACACGAAGATACCCATAAATAGTGCACTGACTTGAACATCTTGCTGACAGATACTCATGGAATGGATGCGTTTCATCCACTTTAAGAGGTTGAATGAATTTACTTTTTAGATCTAAATTATCGATACTAACATACATTTTATCATATCCAATTCGTAACGATTTCACTTTATCAGACATCCGCCAATAATCCACTTTACAAGAATTATATTGCTGATGGTCGTAACCACACAGTCCTTGCAATAATATAATTAAAAAAACTTTTTAATACCAAACAAATAGATAAAATTACTAAAGACAAACTTACTTGTTATAATGGCAAAACATGTTATTGATGAAGACCACGTTATGGATTTTGAATCTGTTAGTATTTTAGACATACAAACGAATACTAAAAAAAGACTTTTCTTAGAAATGGCTCCCATATCTATACTATTATATATAAAAACGCAGTTGGTGGATCTACTGGTGAATAAAAAAACATGCCTAGAGAAGTCAGTATCTGAAAATCCTCACCAATCCCGCTACACACCAGTACATCACCGTTCTCTTGTTCCACAGTACCTCTAGAAAAATAGGACCACCTCCACCCCTCGGGGCGGAAAGATCATCTGTCGAAATTTTTCATAGTTGCTTTTCCACTCAATTTTTTCTTTAGCCGCATCAATTAACTCCTTAGTGCTACGGAACACTTCGCGCCCTACATCTCAAAGAGTATTATGCATTCTACCTTCACCGTACCCCAAATCAAATACCTCACTCCTAGTCATATCATATGCTACTGGACCCTCATTCAGATAGTGATCTTTAAACGCCCTGGCGATTGGCTCTCTAAAGTTCCAATGTACACAATGTAAATCGTACTCTCCAAAATCTAAAGTGACTATCAGATTGGTCGAACTACCAGATAATCTAATCAAATCCTCGTCGTCCAAGATACGTGATCCTACTGACTCGTCGATCCCAGAAGAAGTTTGCGCAGCTAAACGATCGCTTTTCATTGAATAAGTTCCTAAATTCGACGTAGAATATTGAATCATATGATGCGTAGAAAAAAACTGACAAACTAACACATCCAAAACAATAGGGTAATTGGTTCTTGTAGGTTTAACTTTAGCCGCATCAATTAACTCCTTAGTGCTACGGAACACTTCGCGCCCAACATCCCAAAGAGTATTATGCATTCTACCTTCACCGTACCCCAAATCAAATACCTCACTCCTAGTCATATCATATGCTACTGGACCCTCATTCAGATAGTGATCTTTAAACGCCCTGGCGATTGGCTCTCTAAAGTTCCAATGTACACAATGTAAATCGTACTCTCCAAAATCTAAAGTGACTATCAGATTGGTCGAACTACCAGATAATCTAATCAAATCCTCGTCGTCCAAGATACGTGATCCTACTGACTCGTCGATCCCAGAAGAAGTTTGCGCAGCTAAACGATCGCTTTTCATTGAATAAGTTCCTAAATTCGACGTAGAATATTGAATCATATGATGCGTAGAAAAAAACTGACAAACTAACACATCCAAAACAATAGGGTAATTGGTTCTTGTAGGTTTAACTTTAGCCGCATCAATTAACTCCTTAGTGCTACGGAACACTTCGCGCCCAACATCCCAAAGAGTATTATGCATTCTACCTTCACCGTACCCCAAATCAAATACCTCACTCCTAGTCATATCATATGCTACTGGACCCTCATTCAGATAGTGATCTTTAAACGCCCTGGCGATTGGCTCTCTAAAGTTCCAATGTACACAATGTGAATCGTACTCTCCAAAATCTAAAGTGACTATCAGATTGGTCGAACTACCAGATAATCTAATCAAATCCTCTTCGTCCAAGATACGTGATCCTACTGACTCGTCGATCCCAGAAGAAATTTGCGCAGCTAAACGATCGCTTTTAATTGAATAAGTTCCTAAATTCGTCGTAGAATATTGAATCATATGATGCGTAGGAAAAACCTGACAAACTAAAACATCCACAACAACAAGGTAAATGGTTCTTGTAGGTTTAACTGGAACATTTCTGTTGCCCGTACTCGTATGATGAAGTGGTTCCTGATACTTTCGGTTAATGTCCTTCTTAAAGATATCATAACCTTTGGCAAGAGCTACACCCGCTTTGGTTCGAAGAGTTATCTTTTTCTTCTTTGCGTCATCACTATTTTTCGAGTTGCTTGCACTGATGTCTAATCTTACATTCTCAGAAGCACCCGTTGATTTAAAATAGCCAAAGGCTGTTTTTATCCAGTCCTTTTCAGTTAAAGGTTTATATTTCTCACCTTCCGCCTCAGATATAAACTTTCGAACATTTAAGTACATTCTTTCGGCAATATCCGTTCTCTCATTCGCGTCTATCAAATCCTCTGGTGCAGATCGAGGTGCCGTCAAAAATTGGTCCGCTCTGCCAAACCCACCTATAACAGGAAGCTTTAATAACATATTAAGATACTTAACCGTTAATTCATCACCTACTTCAAACTCGCAAACGGGAGTAACCATCACTAGAAACTTGAATGTACCTACACCCTTAGCAATTTCCAACATGTCTGACCATTCTTTCTTAAAATCAACTGATCTTTTAAACATCTCATTGGGATTACGGCAACTAACTCTCTTAGGTACAATAATTTCAAAATCTTCCTTTCTATCATTGATCTCTTCCCCATAATGCAGCGTGACGTATTCATTAGAAAAGAATGCCCAATATTTCAATAACCACGGGATCAAATGTCTAACCCTTTTATTTAATTCTTTAGGCCAAGGTAAGATATACTTGAAATAATCTATTAAAATCGTTCTCCCTGATAGCATAACTTCAACATATTCCGCACTTTCACCGTTAGGACCATCACATCTACTCTTCACACCACCACTGAGAAAACGTTTTATACAAGCCGGCTCGAAAAACGTACAATCTTTGAAATCCTCAAATTGTGATACGAGTATCCTAATTGTGAATTTAAAATCACTGACGTCAAAATACATTGAATTTCCTCTTTTGTCACCAAATACATCCAACTCAAATAGCGAAGCCTGTAAGCACGCTTCTACCTGTGTCGGAAGAATGTAACTACCTCTTATATCCCTAATTTCATACTTTCTCTTCGATATTTCTTTAAATGGACAATTATCATAATCGCTAATTTTTATCCTTCAATACTCGAATCCCTACCAAACCATGGTTTAAATTCGAAAGAAGCCAAACCCAATCCGAGACACGAAGTTACCCATAAATAGCGCACTGACTTGAACATCTTGCTGACAAATACTCATGGAATGGATGCGTTTCATCCACTTTAAGAGGTTGAATGAATTTACTTTTTAGATCTAAATTATCGATACTAACATACATTTTATCATATCCACTTCGTAACGATTTCACTTTATCAGACATCCGCCAATAATCCACTTTACAAGAATTATATTGCTGATGGTCGTAACCACACAGTCCTTGCAATAATATAATTAAAAAACTTTTTAATACCAAACAAATAGATAAAATTACTAAAGACAAACATACTTGTTATAATGGCAAAACATGTTATTGATGAAGACCACGTTATGGATTTTGAATCTGTTAGTATTTTAGACATACAAACGAATACTAAAAAAAGACTTTTCTTAGAAATGGCTCACATATATATACTATTATATATAAAAACGCAGTTTGTGGATCTACTGGTGAATAAAAAAACATGCCTAGAGAAGTCAGTATCTGAAAATCCTCACCAATCCCGCTACACACCAGTACATCACCGTTCTCTTGTTCCACAGTACCTCTAGAAACATAGATCACCTCCACCCCTCGGGGCGGAAGGATCATCTGTCGAAATTTTTCAAAGTTGCTTTTCCACTCACTTTTCTCTTTAGCCGCATGAATTAACTCCTTAGTGCTACGGAACACTTCGCGCCCTACATCCCAAAGAGTATTATGCATTCTACCTTCACCGTACCCCAAATCAAATACCTCACTCCTAGTCATATCATATGCTACTGGACCCTCATTCAGATAGTGATCTTTAAACGCCCTGGCGATTGGCTCTCTAAAGTTCCAATGTACACAATGTGAATCGTACTCTCCAAAATCTAAAGTGACTATCAGATTGGTCGAACTACCAGATAATCTAATCAAATCCTCGTCGTCCAAGATACGTGATCCTACTGACTCGTCGATCCCAGAAGAAATTTGCGCAGCTAAACGATCGCTTTTAATTGAATAAGTTCCTAAATTCGACGTAGAATATTGAATCATATGATGCGTAGGAAAAACCTGACAAACTAACACATCCAAAACAACAGGGTAAATGGTTCTTGTAGGTTTAACTGGAACATTTCTGTTGCCCGTACTCATATGATGAAGTGGTTCCTGATACTTTCGGTTAATGTCCTTCTTAAAGATATCATAACCTTTGGCAAAAGCTACACCCGCTTTGGTTCGAAGAGTTATCTTTTCCTTCTTTGCGCCATCACTATTTTTCGAGTTGCTTGCACTGATGTCTAATCTTACATTCTCAGAAGCACCCGTTGATTTAAAATAGCCAAAGGCTGTTTTTATCCAGTCCTTTTCAGTTAAAGGTTTATATTTCTCACCTTCCGCCTCAGATGTAAACTTTCGAACATTTAAGTACATTCTTTCGGCAATATCCGTTCTCTCATTCGCGTCTATTAAATCCTCTGGTGCAGATCGAGGTGCCGTCAAAAACTGGTCCGCTCTGCCAAACCCACCTATAACAGGAAGCTTTAATAACATATTAAGATACTTAACCGTTAATTCATCACCTACTTCAAACTCGCAAACGGGAGCAACCATCACTAGAAACTCGAATGTACCTACACCATTAGCAATTTCCAACATGTCTGGCCATTCTTTCTTACAATCAACTGATCTTTTAAACATCTCATTGGGATTACGGCAACTAACTCTCTTAGGTACAATAATTTCAAAAGCTTCCTTTCTATCATTGATATCTTCCCCATAATGCAGCGTGACGTATTCATTAGGAAAGAATGCCCAATATTTCAATAACCACGGGATCAAATGTCTAACTCTGTTATTTAATTCTTTAGGCCAAGGTAAGATATACTTAAAATAATCTATGAAAATCGTTCTTCCTGATAGCATAACTTCAACATATCTCGCACTTTCACCGTTAGGACCATCACATCTACTCTTTACACCACCGCTGAGAAAACGTTTCATACAAGCCGACTCGAAAAACGTACAGTCTTTAAAATCCTCAAATTGTGATAGGAGTATCCTAATTGTGAATTTAAAATCACTGATGTCAAAATACATTGAATTTCCTCTTTTGTCACCAAATACATCCAACTCAATTAGCGCAGCCTGTAAGCACGGTTCTTCCCGTGTCGGAAGAATGTAACTACCTCTTATATCCCTAATTTCATACTTTCTCTTCGATATTTCTTTAAATGGACAATTATCATAATCGCTAATTATACCCTTCAATACTCGAATCCCTACCAAACCATGGTTTAAATTCGAAAGAAGCCAAACCCAATCCGAGACACGAAGATACCCATAAATAGTGCACTGACTTGAACATCTTGCTGACAGATACTCATGGAATGGATGCGTTTCATCCACTTTAAGAGGTTGAATGAATTTACTTTTTAGATCTAAATTATCGATACTAACATACATTTTATCATATCCACTTCGTAACGATTTCACTTTATCAGACATCCGCCAATAATCCACTTTACAAGAATTATATTGCTGATGGTCGTAACCACACAGTCCTTGCAATAATATAATTAAAAAAACTTTTTAATACCAAACAAATAGATAAAATTACTAAAGACAAACTTACTTGTTATAATGGCAAAACATGTTATTGATGAAGACCACGTTATGGATTTTGAATCTGTTAGTATTTTAGACATACAAACGAATACTAAAAAAAGACTTTTCTTAGAAATGGCTCCCATATCTATACTATTATATATAAAAACGCAGTTGGTGGATCTACTGGTGAATAAAAAAACATGCCTAGAGAAGTCAGTATCTGAAAATCCTCACCAATCCCGCTACACACCAGTACATCACCGTTCTCTTGTTCCACAGTACCTCTAGAAAAATAGGACCACCTCCACCCCTCGGGGCGGAAAGATCATCTGTCGAAATTTTTCATAGTTGCTTTTCCACTCAATTTTTTCTTTAGCCGCATCAATTAACTCCTTAGTGCTACGGAACACTTCGCGCCCTACATCTCAAAGAGTATTATGCATTCTACCTTCACCGTACCCCAAATCAAATACCTCACTCCTAGTCATATCATATGCTACTGGACCCTCATTCAGATAGTGATCTTTAAACGCCCTGGCGATTGGCTCTCTAAAGTTCCAATGTACACAATGTGAATCGTACTCTCCAAAATCTAAAGTGACTATCAGATTGGTCGAACTACCAGATAATCTAATCAAATCCTCGTCGTCCAAGATACGTGATCCTACTGACTCGTCGATCCCAGAAGAAATTTGCGCAGCTAAACGATCGCTTTTAATTGAATAAGTTCCTAAATTCGACGTAGAATATTGAATCATATGATGCGTAGGAAAAACCTGACAAACTAACACATCCAAAACAATAGGGTAAATGGTTCTTGTAGGTTTAACTGGAACATTTCTGTTGCCCGTACTCATATGATGAAGTGGTTCCTGATACTTTCGGTTAATGTCCTTCTTAAAGATATCATAACCTTTGGCAAGAGCTACACCCGCTTTGGTTCGAAGAGTTATCTTTTTCTTCTTTGCGTCATCACTATTTTTCGAGTTGCTTGCACTGATGTCTAATCTTACATTCTCAGAAGCACCCGTTGATTTAAAATAGCCAAAGGCTGTTTTTATCCAGTCCTTTTCAGTTAAAGGTTTATATTTCTCACCTTCCGCCTCAGATGTAAACTTTCGAACATTTAAGTACATTCTTTCGGCAATATCCGTTCTCTCATTCGCGTCTATTAAATCCTCTGGTGCAGATCGAGGTGCCGTCAAAAACTGGTCCGCTCTGCCAAACCCACCTATAACAGGAAGCTTTAATAACATATTAAGATACTTAACCGTTAATTCATCACCTACTTCAAACTCGCAAACGGGAGCAACCATCACTAGAAACTCGAATGTACCTACACCATTAGCAATTTCCAACATGTCTGGCCATTCTTTCTTACAATCAACTGATCTTTTAAACATCTCATTGGGATTACGGCAACTAACTCTCTTAGGTACAATAATTTCAAAATCTTCCTTTCTATCATTGATCTCTTCCCCATAATGCAGCGTGACGTATTCATTAGAAAAGAATGCCCAATATTTCAATAACCACGGGATCAAATGTCTAACTCTGTTATTTAATTCTTTAGGCCAAGGTAAGATATACTTGAAATAATCTATTAAAATCGTTCTCCCTGATAGCATAACTTCAACATATTCCGCACTTTCACCGTTAGGACCATCACATCTACTCTTCACACCACCACTGAGAAAACGTTTTATACAAGCCGGCTCGAAAAACGTACAATCTTTGAAATCCTCAAATTGTGATACGAGTATCCTAATTGTGAATTTAAAATCACTGACGTCAAAATACATTGAATTTCCTCTTTTGTCACCAAATACATCCAACTCAAATAGCGAAGCCTGTAAGCACGCTTCTACCTGTGTCGGAAGAATGTAACTACCTCTTATATCCCTAATTTCATGATGTTTTCGCTTCGAAGGATTATGATGTACATCGGCATTTTTAGTTTAGAGATATCGTCCACACCATTTATATCTATGCTAGGATTATTCACGTTCAGTATAACATTTCTAGAGAGATTCTTGTATGTAAGCCTTATGTTCACTTCCCACATTTCATTTTCAATCTTGTAAACAGGTACAGGTGAACCGATCTTTTCGACATTCCATTTGAAGAAAGTACAAGCCGATTTATGCCAACACCAGGAGTCACAGCCAAGGGTGGACACTAGACAACCGAACTGCTCTAATGACTTTGAACCAGATGTAAACTTGTCCCCTTTGGTCAGGTAGTTACAACTGCCAAACCAGCATTCATTAGTCCCCTTGCACGAGTAGTATGACTCAGTATTCACAGACCAATCATATGTGTTGTAGACTTTTATGTATCTTACAAGTTTGTAAGAATCCATTAATCGGATAGTCATGTCAGAATTATCCATGTCTTTAAAACATATGCTTTGTCCAGATTGAATTGGAAAAGTGTAGGTATTAATATCATAACAATCATTAGTATCACAAACCTGCCCAACTGAGTTAATAAATAAGTTATTGTCACATGCCATAGAGGTGTCAAGCCTTGTGGCCATAATAAGTGCACCTAAGCTTATTGCACCAGCTGAGCTGACAATGCTGCCACCTCTAGTTCTACTAGGCCCTCCATTCTTATTGCTAGTTCCATTGGCTTCAACATCATTACTCAGACTAGGGTATACATTTGTGTACTTCTTTGAATTTGACTCAGCCTGCCTATCATCAAAATCAAAATTGATATAGCCATCTTCAGTGCTTCTAGCTTCCATCATAGTAGCTCCTAACTGGTTTGATAAATCCTTAGAAGCTTTGTCATGCCTTTCCATCAATTTGTCATTCATTTTGAGAACTTTTAACTTGATCATATCATTGACATTGTCGCCAGCAACACTTTCATTGAAGTGGACAGTTGGTGGATTTGGGAGACCCAGTCTACTAATTGGCTTAATAGCCTTATATCTCTTATGTATTATTCGTTTGTTGTGTAGGTAAATGCACCTATCTACAATGAAGCAACCAAAACGTTTACATTTATGGCGCATCAGTATTAATACAATGAGCATTATCAGAGACGTGATCACAACAGCTATTATAACTGGCAACATTTTAGATTGGCATTGCTCAAACATCTGGTTGTAAGACTATATTTTATAAAGCCATTCTGAATACATTCTTTTTTCAGAACAAATAAAAGTAACCATAAAAAAATTATTTTTCTATAAAATTAAAAAGATTAACAGTTAAGTTAGGTCCAGCCAGGGACCACCTATACAGGGTGTCCCACGACGAGTGAAAACTATCTGTATATGGCAAAATACTCATAGTAAAATCACGAAAATTTCTACATTTGGGTTTTCGGATACGATCTTTTCAACTAAAATATTTTCAAAGATGGCCGACGTTCCGTTTCTACCGGAAGTCGACTGTAACTTTGTTATTTTAAATGGAACACCCTGTATATTAATACATTTTTGAAATCTACGTAATATTTTAGTATACTTTTGTCTAAAAACTTTTTTCGAAAAATGCACACTTTTTGAGTTATTAATTTTTTTGTAGAAAATTTGACCGTTGAAGACCCTTATAAATTATTTTTTTACGAGAGGACCCTTGAAGATATGAAAATGGTTTCTCTTCGGTTGCCTTAAGCAAGGTCAAACGTATTCGAATCTATGTTGAAAAATTTTTCATTTTATACAGGGTGTGTATAAAAAGTGTTCAAAGTTTAACTTCATAAATATCAAATTTCTTCATTTTTTTAAATAGAACCACCCTGTTTTTTCTATTTTAATGCATTCAGGAGAAAAAAATAAGGCAAGTTCATGTATACTTTCCTATACCTAAAACTTACCGTTATCCAGATATTAAATATTTTCTGTAAATTTTTAGAGATGCAGGTGTAGTCTAAATAATAAAAAGAATTATGTAAATTTGCTTTTAATACATGGTAAATATGACAAAGTTGTTACAAGAACATGTGCTTTATTTGCAGTAAGATATCCAGATTGACCGCGATCGAAATCGCACATTGTTAAAAGAATACTTAACAAATTGAAGCTATTCGGTTAATTTTAAGCAAAAGTTAATCGAATTAAACCATTTGTGACAATAATAAGATATGCTACAAAATTTTATGGAAAATTAAAAGTCAAAGAAAAATAGTCTTATGTTTCAAAGTAAATGTTCAAAATTGCTACCTTGAACTTCAATGCATTTTTCAACCCTTCTCAGTATGCCTTCATTCGTCGCACGGCTGATCATCATCTCAGAAAGAGAATTGAAGGAATTTCGAACTATTAGCTCACAATCTTCTTTAGATGTTAAGGCTTGTGAGTAAACCTCTTGTTTTATGTGACCCCATATAAAAAATCTAAAGGCGTCATGTCGGGAGAACGAGGGGGCCACCGAAAAGGACCATTATTTGCTAACCACGTTCTTCAAATTGCTCTTCTAAAAATGTATTTATGACAATTGAACTGTGAGCAGGAGCACCGTCATGAATAAAAAAAAGTTTGCTTAATTTGTCTGGTGGCAAGCGGTCTAAATAATTTTGTTTCAAATTTCTTAAAATATCAAGATATCTTTCACCTAAAAATACAACAAAAAACATTAAAAAATACAAAAACAGTGTTTTTTACATAATTAATTAGGAATAAATTAATTGATTGTGTTTCCTAACCATTCAAATTCCCATCGTAAAAATGAAGTGGTATTATTTGATTATTTCTAATAGCACAAAAGACATTGAACTGCCACCGATCTTGAAAAGCACGTTCTTTGGTTAAATGAAGATTATCTTGACTCCAATAATGGGAATTGTGTCTATTAATAATCCATTTTTCGTGAATTTCGATTCGTCGCACCAAATTATGTTTTTTAAAAAATCGTCCTCTTCCTGGCATTTTGTTAGTAAAAACTCAGCAAAGTCTATTCGTTTAGTAAAATCGGTTGGTTTTAAATTTTGACACAAATTGTACGAATAGGGATGCATTTTATGTTTTCGTAAAATACGGTGAATCGACGATTTGCTTACTCCAAGATCTCTTACGGCAACGCGTATTGATGCTTCTGGATAAGCAGTAAAATAAGCATTAATTTCGGCATTATTATTGTCAATAACTGGTTTAATTCGATTTACTTTTGCTTCAAATGAACCGTATAGCCATGGAGACTATATAAGGAGATCGAACTCCATGTAATTCATTTTTTGGTAATGGTAGAGGGCGCCAGTCTTAAACGAGTACCAGAAACATCTGACTGCAGAACAATAACAGCCAATCATGAGTTGCACACACTTTCAGTTCATGGTTTTTTATTGGTTGCTAGCTCATTTGACAATATGTTAGGTAAGTGAGGTTAGGGATGAAACATTTTTTGACTAAGAAATCCGTTTTCGTCCTCGTCTTGGAAAATATCTTAAATTGTGGTCGTTTGGTAGTAAAATATGATACATCTTGCCAATAACATTTATCTTCGCATGGAATTTTAGAGGACTTGAAGGTTTGGCACAGTCATAATTAGTATAACAAGTATTTGAACGAAAAATGTGAAAAAGATACCCTTTAGTGCAAGTAAGTATATTCTAGAACTAATTTGTTCATTATATATGAATAATGTGTTTAAGTTTTTCAGAATTTGGTTTTCTACACAGTAAAATATGGAATATGAAAATCAATTTAAATGCCATTGAATAATTTAGATTTGAAGAATTATATCTTGCAAGTAAAAAAAATGTTTGATGAAACAATAGAAGGTATGTATAGATAAATAGACAGTATAGTCAATGCTCTAATAACAGGATCGATTAATTACAAATTTGTTAATAAGTAATATCTAATATTTTAGGTTATTTTCTATAAAATGAATGAAAGCCGATTGCTCCTGAACTGGCAAAGCCTTTACAAGAAGAAATTATGAAAATGATAAATATACAGAATTGCAGGAGACTTGTAATTTACTACACATTTTGTAACTTTCACCTAAATATAAAGTGTACAATCAGTACCTATATTGTCTCTAACTTTATACCTACCTACCCTATGGTCTGCCATATGTTTCTAGCTTACTATGAGTTATCAGTTTACTGTTGAAGTTGAAATGAGATAATTAGGATATTTAATATTCTCTACTCAAGGCTTTATAGCATTATGATTGAATTCTGTCTGAACTAGCAAATAATTTTTAAAACAAAAAAAATATTACAAAATATCGATAAATACATAGATATCTTCATATGAGTTTGGTTTTGAGAAAATGGTCCATTATACATCCCACTATCGAACCCAAAATTGTATATACAAACATCTAGGCTACCAAGCAAATATGTGCTACTTTTTTTCTAGGAATTACTAGAGCCTTTGATGGTGTTAAACACTGTGGTATTTTCTATAAATTATATTAAATGATGTGTCCAGAATACTTGCTATTAATCCTGAAAGCTAACTTAGTTATAAAAAACTGCAAGTGAAAGTGAATTCCTTTTTTTCTCCAACCTCAACATGAAGTCCTCCAGATTTGATTTCACACGAACACATTCAAATTTGCAAATATACATATTGCAGTATGTAGATGTATGTGATCAGTCATAATAATCTCAAAATAACAGTGAATGAGCTACAATAACTTACAGCAGAATAGTGAAATGGATTTAAAGGTGTAGGATGAATCCCAGTGCTTCAAATTTATCTATGCACAATCTTCAATCTGTTTAATTACAATAAAAAATAGGTACAATATTGAATATATTATGTTTAATCATCACTGTCAACAGGTACAACTTACTAATGATATTAGTTCATGCAAAGGTTTTCCATATAGGTAAAGTACATATTATATGTAAATAGTACATAGGTATCATGCAAGAAAATTATTACTTTATTCTAATACAAAAACGTACAAAAAATTACAATTCACAGTTTCCTAATAACACTAACACAGTGCAAAGTACACAGAATATAGATATACTCTGACCAATTTCAACATATTTTATTTTTATATTTGCAACAGATTGTTAGTACCGTGGCAGACTGTTGAATGACTTTATACATATTATGTTCACTGGGCTGTTCAGAGCTACATGTATATGAAGTGTTTTGTCTTCTGGTATGAGAATGTACATTATTCACCATCCCTTATTGCCAGATTTCAAGTTATTATTTAATCATTTTGTATAAAAATTCTTCTGGGGAGGTATTGGCCACTTTAATTGGTTCTTTGGACCACTCGCTATTCAGATACACCTACTCAAGGATATACTAAAATTACAATTTCCAATATTTTTGTCATCTGAAGACCAGTTTCTTTGAAAATTACATCTGTTGACATTCTATAACCTTCACTACACTATTTTAAATTCTCTGCGTTTTACCTGTAGATGTTATCCCACAAGTGCCACAGACTGAGATTAGGTACTTAGCTGAAGATTGGTAAGAAAGAAGTGTTAAAAATCACTTTCAATGTCGAATGGTTTTAGTAACCCCTGTAGAGGTTGAGTGTACCAATATTTTTTTCCATTTGTTGTATATTTTTGCTCCAAAATTAATAATTTGATTTCCTATTTCTATCACTGAATTCAATTTATATTTTTCTGTATACAAAGTATACCTATTAGTAGTTTTTCCAAATTACTTTCACAGCTTATTCCTTATATCAACTATCATATCATTGTTCACCTTTTTTCTTCCAGTTTTCTTGAATTTTACTTGTATATATCAGAATGGTACCATCAGCAAAAGTAAAGTATTTTGTGTGCCATTGTGCTTTTTCTAGACTTCTCACGAGTAATGTATATAATTTGAATCCTAACATAATAAATATTCTTTCCTACTTTATTTATCTTTGAATATTTTCAATCATCTTGGGTGACTGAAAACACTCTGGCTTTCTTAACTTCAATTCACGTCTTATCGTTTTAAATCAGATGCACTATCAACCACTATTGCAATAATTTTTAACAACGCACACACTTTGTCTTTTTTTTAATTTTTAACAATAATTTTAATCTTTCTAGCTCCTACTTTTAGTTTTTATTATTGTCATAAGTAATGTTTACAATTTGATTACTGTCATTTATAAAAACTAAGGTTACTTATTTCCATGGTGCCCGTGTTGCAATGCGCAGCGTAGCGATGAAAATACAAACTGCTTAGATAGTCGATTTTGAGGTCAGGTTTTGTCAATTTCTCCGTATGAGTTAGTTCTCCTTATATAGTCTCCATGCGTATAGCTTTAAATTGTTGAGGATTCTTTTAACAGTATGCGAGTTTCGTCGTGGTCTATCTGGATATCTTGCAGTAAATAAAGTACATGTTCATGTAACAACTTTTTCACATTCACCATGTATTAAAAGCAAATTTACATAATCTTCGTTATTAAATTGGGAACGAGCCATTTTAACGATTTTCGAAAGTATCAACAATTAACTAATGTCAGTTAAATAAGTGTCATTTATTACAAAGCCTACTAAAAGTATACATGAAAAATTTAGACCACACCTCCATCTCTAAATTTACAGAAAACATTTAATATCTGGATAACGGTAAGGTTTAGGTATAGGAAAGTATACATGAAGTTGCCTGATTTTTTTCTCCTGAATGTATTAAAATAAAAAAAACAGGGTGGTTCTATTTAAAAAAATGAAGAAATTTGATATTCATGAAGTTAAACTTTGAACACTTTTTATACACACCCTGTATAAAATGAAAAATTTTTCAACATAGATTCGAATACGTTTGACCTTGCTTAAGGCAACCGAAGAGAAACCATTTTCATATCTTCAAGGGTCCTCTCGTAAAAAAATAATTTATAAGGGTCTTCAACGGTCAAATTTTCTACAAAAAAATTAATAACTCAAAAAGTGTGCATTTTTCGAAAAAAGTTTTTAGACAAAAGTATATTAAAATATTACGTAGATTTCAAAAATGTATTAATATACAGGGTGTTCCATTCAAAATAACAAAGTTACAGTCGACTTCCGGTAGAAACGGAAGTCGGCCATCTTTGAAAATATTTTAGTTGAAAAGATCGTATCCGAAAACCCAAACGTAGAAATTTTCGTGATTTTACTATGATTATTTTGCCATATACAGATAGTTTTCACTCGTCGTGGGACACCCTGTATATTATACACACACTCTTAACATGGATGAGGATTTTTTTAAAACGAGGAGAACTTTTTATAGAGAATAGTACTTTTTCTAAAATTAAAAACATATAAATTTACAAGTATACTGTAGATACCTAGTAGGTCCATTAAATTGAGGCACAACCTGTATGTTATACAGATATTGTGAGTATGACTAAGGACTTTCAGAACCAGCAAAACTTTATCAAGAATGGTTTTTTCTCTAAAACTAAAAACAAATGTTTGTAAGTGTAGTTAGATCCAACCTGGGACACACTGTATACAGATAGATAGCCTAACTCAAGTTTTTTTCTTCTTTAAATGGTAAGAAATATGAAATCCTACCTATAAATCAAACGGTTTTTACATACTTTTTAAGATTTCAGAGCTTTCTGTTTAACGCACCCACTTATTAGGTAGAAGTCGCACTCAGTTCCTATACCTAAACTTTATGCTTAGATTAGAAAAAACTTACCCTAAATTCTGATTATTCATGGCACTATACATAACACAAAATTAATACTGCAATGAATGTTCTATTTAGGTACTACTCCTTTAGTTTTGTTAATATTTAGGTTAGGTATACCTTACATAATATAGGTAAGTAGGTGGTACGACCAAAATAAAAATGTAACATCTAAATACTTTTTCGGTCATCGTATGCTATTTTATAAGATTTTACCATTACGAGCTTTTTTTCTTTGATCTTCTTTTAGTGAAAGACCCTCAGCCCGCCCTCAATTATTGATAAAGACAAACCTTTTCTATTATTTTCTTGGGATTTATGTTTTTAAGTACATTCCAAACCGCGAATACATGAAAATTAAATCGATATCGGATTGTTATTTTCTAAAGAACTAGAGAAAAAAGACGTGTATATGTATTTAAACAGAAATTATAAATATGCATAGGACTACAAAGTAACATAAATTGGGAAAGCTGACAACTTCGCTACTAAATGATAAAGAATAATATTTCGCGCGGGGAAGTCTATCACCAGAGTGATTGTTTCAATCACAAAAATATTTCGCGCGGGAAATTCTATCACCAGAGTGATTGTCTCAATCACGAAAGTTATGAAGTAAAGTAGATTCACGCGGGAAATTCTTCACTGATTGTTTTGATCAAAATGATATTTGTAAAGGGATATGGGTACTGCGATTTTACGATTATTTTGTCAATATACCCGAGTAGTGTGTCAGTATCATGGAATAACCAGTTTATTTGGATCAACAGTAGCTTTCTTCCTGGACAAGTATTCATAATATGTAATGTATACTATTGACCCATTACTCCTTCGATTATCTATCAGTATAAAAAATGAGTAGGTATCTAATAAAAAGGTGATGCCAAAAATATTTAAAAATTATATCAAAAGCGGTAAAGTCTGTCACTAAAATGAGTATATTGATTAGGGACGTATCTAGAACGAACAGGTAAGTAGTGTAGTTTTTGATAGGATAGTCAATGATTCTAGTAATTAATTGTTGTTTATTTTGTGTATAAGTTTGAAACATACTAGCATTAACTCAATTAAAAAAAGGGATTGGTTTAATACTATCAGAGATAGACTTTATTTTCATGGTTTTATTTGATAACTTTGAACTTCCAAATAATACCCAGTCGTAATTAGGTTATTCTTCAAACGTTAATTAATAAACAAATTATTACAATTACCAAAATTATCACACTTATCACACACAGTAGTGGGAAAATTTAAACAATAATCAACCAGTTTATATATTTTATTTAATATAAAAAATACACAATAAATAAAACGTTTTTTTTTACATAATTCAATGACAAATAGGAAGAAACTAAGTAAATAACTTTTCCGGGACGGTAAGCTGAAAAATTTTGACAGGAAGCGATATGCTCAGGCGCTTTTCTTGTACAATGACAGTGCAAACAATTTGTCTTCTTGACAGAACCTACGTCCCTTGGGCTTCAACCACAAATTTTTCAAATTTGATTCGAAGAAATTGAGGGCCACCTTCGAGTAGTTACCCAAGATGCTCACTAACCCTCTCTCCCCGGTTACTACTTCAATAAAATGTTTGGTGCCCCTTTGTTCAACATTTTGAGCTTTAAGTTTTTTATGAGGGTCACTGTCTTGTGAAAATCCTTTTTTTGTTGCTGCTCAGGCTTCTGCAAATAAAGAAAGTAATATGAGTAAACTGTCAAATGTATCTATTTCAAAAATATTTATAAATAATAACAGTTTTTCATAAAAATAAAAAAATAGTTTTATCTATCAGCAACTGTTTTTGTGGGCAGATTTATGAAAAAAAAAACAAGAAACACATCCATTTCTACAGCTAACTAAAATGTGCACACTATTTAAAAAACTTAGTTTACAAGATTATGACTATCATTACCAATAAATTATATTATTTAGTTGCATTTGGATATTTTTAATTATATAGCTCAAACACACATATTATATGATTGTTAACCTTCACATATTAATTGTTTCTCGAAACTACTTGCCTTTGAAAAATGCTTGCACCTTTCTTCGGGAAATATTTTTTTTGTCCCTTCTTGTAAAATCCCCCTTACTCATGGATGGAATAGCTATAACATAAAAATTGGGAGTTAAATAATCTAAATAATATAACAAAGGGAACAGACAGAAGATATTTTATTTTATACATACCACTATCTGATAATGGCATAATGCTCCTTGAACCTTCCTCTTCAAGACCCTTGCTCGTGGATGTAATAGCTGTAACATAAAAAGTATGTGTTTATTTTTTCTTAGTTACATTGTACGACATAATCTACATAATATAACAGAAGGCACAGACAGAAGATATTTTATTTTATATATACCATTATCTAATACCCTGGCTCGTGAATGTAATAGCTATTACATAAAAAGTATGTGTTTATTTTTTTAGGTACATTGTACGACTGCCAAAATAAAATTATAGCATAACGAGTTGCGTAAAACTCACCATTCATCAATTTCTTTCCATAAGTTTTTGTTGGTGTTTTCACATTCCCTACTGGAGAGTAATTGATGGATGTTGTTTCCAAAACCACACCTACAGAAACTTTGTATAAATAAAATATTTTTAAACTCTATACAATAAATACCTTTATTTTTCTTGAGAGTTGTTTTCTGTGAGGGCACCATAGTGGGGAACAAAAAATCACTCTTTGGATTGTAATCTAAAAAAACATAATCCCATTTAATTGATTCAATAAATATATGTACAAAAAGATTTACTGACCAGGCAAAAACAGGGATGGCAAAGAAAACCTTTTCAATACTATGCCCTCGCCTTTTTCTACTTTTAGAAAGCAGTCGTGGCCAAAATGACGGGGGCATATTCTCCAATTTTTTTGGCCTGTTAAATCCAAAGACTGGTTTCTTCTTCTTTCCAGCCAAACTGAACGATGTTCTTCCTGACTGGGAAGTTTAAAGCTGTATAAAAGAATAGCTACTTTAATATTTTGTCAGTTTTTAGTAAATGAAACATGTTTTATTTTATACAAATAAAGCTTACCGGGTGCACCTCACATTACAGTCATTCACTATACATTTTGTTGCCATTGGGGTCTATTCTGTAACTCTTCCTCTAAAATTTAGAGGCCGTTAAAAATTTAACGGGCGCTAAAATCAAATCGGTATTCGCTAACCACATTTCCCTTAAAATTTTAAAGGATTCCTTTAAAATAGCCTGTTAAAACTATTATTTTTAAAGGGATGTTAAAGTGTGCCTTTAATTAATAGCGCTAATAAAAATGGCGTATGTAGATGTTGCTGGTGAAGCCTTGATTGAGGAATTAATTGCAAATCACGAAAAGTAAGAAAAAGTTTTAAGTTATATTTGAAATAATTTAAATTAACTATCAAAATATATTATTCTAGGGCAGAATTTAGATTACACCAAAGAAGTATTAGGGACTTGAGTGACCCGTTTCAAATACCAACCAATTTATTTAAAAGTCTTTTTCGCTTTTCCAAGGAAGTGTCAAGAATGTTAATTGATGTGATAGAACCACATTTACAAGAAGGACACAGAATTACTGCCATACCAATACATTTGAAAATTCTTGCCAGTCTTACGGTTCGGGTGGATACCAACTAAGTACTGGACAGGGTCACATTTTTGCTATGAGTCAATCGAGCATGAGCAGATGTATTAGTGAAGTTACTAATTTTATTTATAATCATTTATTACCTAACTGGATAATATTTCCAAACACTGAAAACAAAAGAAGTAAGGTAATAGATAGTTTCTTACAAAAGTATAACTTTCCGAGGTGTTTGGGAGCTATAGATTGCTCACATATTGCAATTATATCGCCGCCAGAACAATATCCTGCGCTTCCGTATTACAGCAGAAAAGGATATTACAGTATAAACTGTCAGATCATAGTAGATAGTGATTACAATATTTTAAGCATGAATGCTAGATTTCCTGGATCTACTCATGATTCGGCTATTTGGCAGGCTTCAAATGTACGGGTTACTATGGAGAATTTATACCTGCAGGGTTCTAATTTTTTCCTTATCGGCGACTCTGGATATCCTTTACAACCTTTTCTTTTAACTCCATTTGATGATCCAGAAGAAGATACTCCAGAGAGTAATTATAATTACCATTTTGTAAGAGCCAGAAATATTGTTGAAAAAGTGAACGGAATACTAAAATCGAGATTTAGATGTTTATTAAAACACCGAGTTTTAAACTATGATCCCATAAAAGCAGGAAAAATAATTTATGCCTGTGGTGTTTTACACAACATAGCCCGATTTTACAAAGATGACATTCCACACGAAGAAATTTTGGATTTAGAAGATGAGAATAATTTACATGATTTGCCTTTTATTAGAGGTGAAAATGAGAACTGGCATAGAAGAGGAGAACAAGTTCGAAATAAGATTGTGCAACAGCTTTTTAATAATGTAGAGTAAAATTTAGGTCTCACAAATTGAAAATATACCTACTGTAATACCAATTAAATTATGGAAACTTCTGTACTTACTGCATTTATGAAAAATAAAAATACAAGTGCTTTTATAAAAACCCATATTTAATTGAAGATATAAACTAACCTAAAGTTATAAAATACTTACATTTACTTGAAATAAAAAATAATATAATATGAAAATAAAAACCTTGCATAAAAAAAAACTTAAAACATTTCTATGAAATAAACAAACACAACGCTAATATAAAAAAATACCTGTTTTGCCTTTTTTAAGTAGTATATTAAGTAAATGAAGAAAACATGTTGTGTCTATTGGTACAAAATTTTTATTATATGTAGCGAAGGGCTTTCACTTCAGTGTCATACTTCAAGGTATCACATTTAAAAAAATTTCTAAAAAGAAACAGTCACTATTTTATAAAACAAGAAATGTGACATGTGACTGACCTATATAGTTTGAATAACAAAATATTTATCCCATTTTAGAGAATCATATCTCATTGTATTTAAAAATAGTGACTGTGTTTTTGTTGAAAAACTGAAGGGGCTCTGCTATCTACATTAAATAATTTGTACCAACATACACAACCCGTGTTTTTCATTTACTTATCTTTGGTACACACAGCCAATATATATATATTATTAAAGCTACACAATTCATCTTCTCTGAGTCGCCAACCTTATTGATTTTGCCAAATTATTAATGGATTTTGCTATGGCAAAATTTGATTTGGCAAGTATTGTTAATTGTCTGTCATGACTTTTGATCACAGTTTCCACTCTGTTTAACTGAGGTCTTCGCTTCACCTTTTGTACTGGTCTTTTCCTAAGGGGAGGTTGGTTCTCTTTTACATGGAGCTCTTCTTGCTCTACATTTATTAACTCAAATTCCTAAAAACAATATGCTTTGTTAATGTTTTTAATATCTTAAAGTGAAGTGAATTTATTAATTCAAACCTTTTCTTGAACCTTTCCTATTACTAGCATTTTTATTTTAAATAAAGTACTCACAACATTGGGGACTAAAATTTCTTCATGGGAAATCTGTGTGGGTAGGGATGGACCTGCCAAGGGAACTGGTTCAGCATTTTCAGGAAGTGGGACTCCAGCTTCCTCTAGATTAACACCTTCTACACTGAGATTGCTTATTAGGGCTGAAATCCGTTGTTCTATCTCCGTTAAAGGCTTAACTGGAGCACCACCCCCGGTTCCTCTGTGACCATATGTTACGTCCCTGGACCGCCTCTTAACATTCGTTTTCATTTCACTTATTGTCTAAAAAATAATTGTATTTAGTAGGCATGGAATAACAAAAAATGAATCTTATATTATTAAGTTCACTTCACTTACGTCTTTCCACTGTTTCATTGTTTTGGCCGGACCGAATAAATTTAGTTTCGCTGTTAAATCTTTCCAAGCATTATTTACTTTTGGTAAATCGACAGGATTTACTTTCCCTCCTAATAGAAGCCTATTTTCTTCTAAGAGACTTATTAGGTACTCTTTTTGTTTTTTAGTTGTTCTCGGCGCCCGTGACAATTTTTATAAATATAAACAGAGACAAATAACTCAAAAATTGTTGCATAAAAACTAGACAGTAGAGTGATTTGTGGGTTAGATTCTTCTATCTCCATTAACTGATTCTTCTTTTTTACCAAAGCTTGTCTTTAACTTGGCTATTAAATGACAAAAAGCGCTGTTGCCAGATACTCTACTTGAAATTTTAAAGGAACCCTTTAAAATAAATAATTTTTAACAGTCCTCTAAAATGTATACTTGCAGAATACCATTCCAACGAAAAATTTTTAAAGGTCCGTTAAAAACTTATTTTTAAGAGGCCTCTAAATTTTAAAGGATTAGTTACAGAATAGACCCCATTGTCTATCAAAATAAAAAGTCCACACTAAATAAAAAACTAAACACTATGTAAGGGTTGTGGGGTCGTTGTTATTAAACACTTAGTAAAAGTCACTGATATCTTTATTAAACAACTCAATAATTCTAAGTACAAATTACGTTGATTTATCGGTATCGAAGTGACCTCGTTGAAGTTTATTGTATTAATCTAATTATAAATATATTTGTACCCGTCTCATCAAAATGTCCAAACTATGTTTATATTTTTATTTAAGCTTACTAATACTTTTATATCATTGCTGATAGACATATTTATAAAAGTATTAATTAAGCTATTTCGTCAATGACCTTATACATTATACGAGGGGCATTACAACTACTAGAACAAAATATAATAAATATCAATGAAATGAAAAAACACTAACCCACAAAATGGTCGTAAAACACGTGATTGTTAGGTTAACAGTGGAAGTGGGTGGCAACGCAAGTGTTAAGAATTCAAGAGAATTCTCAACAGATTTGCTTTGTTAAATATATTGTGCATTTTCTTCTTCAATAACATTATTTATTTCTGAATAATTTATCTTTGATGACAAAACATCTAAAAGTTTCTCTGTATATCTATGTGAAAAAAGAAGAAAGAATGTACTTAGGAACCGTTGTTAGAGACCAGATGTCATTGTAATAATTTGCTACGAACTGTCAATATAATTTCGATATTTTAAAAAAGCGTATTATTATCCATCGTACTTCAACAATAAAGTGTATAAGCAACAAAGGTTTTCTGCGAGGAACCTGAGAGCAAAGGAGGGAAGAAATAAATCAGAAATTACAGTCCACTAAAAATAAAATAATTCCTTCCCAAGCCATCGAATCCTTGCCCATGGTCCTTCGAGCCGGATTTTTTTTTCTTAATGATTAATGGGTGATAATGATATGGATTTTCTTAGATTGGAGGGACCTGTCCCTGTAGGAATGGATGGATCTCCTTTAGATTTCTTGTAGTCTTCTAATATGTCGAGGAAGTATCTCTCTTTTTGTAGTGGTCCCATATCCACGTATGGGCTTTCTCCAACCGCGTATCCGGCTAATTTGGATCTATGTTCGAGATAGGAAGTGACCCAGTTCGAGAGCTCCTGCGCCTTCTCCGACATATCCATGTAGTAGTTGTCGAAGGAGGGGTTTTCGAATCTTGCGCAGGTTGTCGCCACTATAGAGGCGTTCCGGAAGTTCTGGCGATTTAGAGCTGAGGTGTGATCACGGTCATGAAGTATTTTCATGAAGAGAACGTCGTTCGAATTCTCCATCTGGAACCGAGCAATCACGCGTTCGAACAAATCTCTTGTGTCTCGCAGTGGATGCAAAGACAACAGTTCGGGATATCTTCTGATCAAATACGTGTCTATGAGAACCAGATGGTGCATTTCAGCTCCTCTCATGAGCTGTATTATATCCCGACAAACAATTGTAACAGGGGTATCGTTCGTATTTTTAGCCATCGAGTTCAAGATAAGGAAGATTGACTTCCTCAACGAATGGTTTGCGCTGACAAAGTCATAGCACATCCCCAAATAGCGGCTATTAGGGTACAAAGTTGAATTCCAAAAGTCATTCCACACACTCACACCCACACACCCGCTGAATGTTCGTACACGATTCTTAATCCACCCCTCGGCGTTGATCTGATTGACGGATTCAACGATGGTGAGTAGTATCACAGCTGACATTACCATGACTCCATCCGGATTTTTTTGGAGATCCACCCATTTATCTTCTGATCTCAATAAGGCCTTCATATTGATGTAATGATGGCTATTCAACTCTTTTACTTCTGACTCGTCGAGTTGCAAATACTCCAATGTTATACCAGCGGCAGCTAAAGAATCCTGAAGATCTCTATCTTGTTTGATGTGAGTAGGGTTTCCAAACAGACATAACAATCCAATCAGTGCTCTTATTAATTTGGTTGGAGTTATATTGTCATCATCATTCTGGACTGGGAAGTCATAAAAATGAGAAAGATGGTAAATTCCCAGACGCGCCCATAAATGTTTGACTCCAATATATTCTGAGCCTAATACATAAAGTTCTAATCGTTCATCATCCCATATGTTCGGTTTTATTACATCTTTTGATACTTTATTAGAATAAGTTCTACTATTGGAGGTCAGACTAAGAGTGCCGAGATCTATTCTCTGTGATTTTTTATCTGTCATTTTATTTATATGAAAATGTATGATTGTTAAAAATGGATAAAAAGATAATTAAAGAAAGAAACAACAATTGAAAAGGTAACTAAATCAAATAATTCACCTCCCGCAACACCTATAACAACTTCAAATATAATTTTACCTTCAATTCAAATTCCTTCATTCGATGGTTGACCAGAAAACAGAGTTTTTCTGCTTCAGATGCAGGATTCTTAGCCATAGTAAAGCGGTGGCGTAATAATCCAAATACTCTGGCAGTATTGCTTTCGTAAGTTGGGGGTCGTCAGTAATGAGCTCGGCGTAGGTTTGCCGAGAGATGTCGATCAGTGCTGGCGCTGACGGCGAGAAGGTGTGCCGCATACGCGTTTCGCGTACTGCTATGTTTGAAGCAAATACGGAATTTTCGGCTGGACTTCCAGTCGATACTTTGTGGTCTAGCTCCTGATTATGTGTTTTGAGTGTAGGTTTATTTAGACCCCGTGGTCTGAAATTTTGCTGTCCGGGTTGCGCCCTAGGAGGGTCGGCGACAGCGGTGGTTTGCGGTGCAGCAGTAGCTGGGTTGCCTCGGGCAGGACGTGCCTCTGGCGCTACTCTGACGGCTCTCGGATTTCTTTGGTTTTCGGGGCGACCCCGATAAACCTTCGGAAATGCGTTGGGTTGAGGTTCCATTTTAAAAGGTCGTTTTAAAATAGAAGGGTTTTTGTTTTGTGGGTTGCGAACTTCGCTCCTGCAATATAAAATTGGGGTTGTGGGGTCGTTGTTATTAAACACTTAGTAAAAGTCACTGATATCTTTATTAAACAACTCAATAATTCTAAGTACAAATTACGTTGATTTATCGGTATCGAAGTGACCTCGTTGAAGTTTATTGTATTAATCTAATTATAAATATATTTGTACCCGTCTCATCAAAATGTCCAAACTATGTTTATATTTTTATTTAAGCTTACTAATACTTTTATATCATTGCTGATAGACATATTTATAAAAGTATTAATTAAGCTATTTCGTCAATGACCTTATACATTATACGAGGGGCATTACAACTACTAGAACAAAATATAATAAATATCAATGAAATGAAATGAAAAAACACTAACCCACAAAATGGTCGTAAAACACGTGATTGTTAGGTTAACAGTGGAAGTGGGTGGCAACGCAAGTGTTAAGAATTCAAGAGAATTCTCAACAGATTTGCTTTGTTAAATATATTGTGCATTTTCTTCTTCAATAACATTATTTATTTCTGAATAATTTATCTTTGATGACAAAACATCTAAAAGTTTCTCTGTATATCTATGTGAAAAAAGAAGAAAGAATGTACTTAGGAACCGTTGTTAGAGACCAGATGTCATTGTAATAATTTGCTACGAACTGTCAATATAATTTCGATATTTTAAAAAAGCGTATTATTATCCATCGTACTTCAACAATAAAGTGTATAAGCAACAAAGGTTTTCTGCGAGGAACCTGAGAGCAAAGGAGGGAAGAAATAAATCAGAAATTACAGTCCACTAAAAATAAAATAATTCCTTCCCAAGCCATCGAATCCTTGCCCATGGTCCTTCGAGCCGGATTTTTTTTTTCTTAATGATTAATGGGTGATAATGATATGGATTTTCTTAGATTGGAGGGACCTGTCCCTGTAGGAATGGATGGATCTCCTTTAGATTTCTTGTAGTCTTCTAATATGTCGAGGAAGTATCTCTCTTTTTGTAGTGGTCCCATATCCACGTATGGGCTTTCTCCAACCGCGTATCCGGCTAATTTGGATCTATGTTCGAGATAGGAAGTGACCCAGTTCGAGAGCTCCTGCGCCTTCTCCGACATATCCATGTAGTAGTTGTCGAAGGAGGGGTTTTCGAATCTTGCGCAGGTTGTCGTCACTATAGAGGCGTTCCGGAAGTTCTGGCGATTTAGAGCTGAGGTGTGATCACGGTCATGAAGTATTTTCATGAAGAGAACGTCGTTCGAATTCTCCATCTGGAACCGAGCAATCACGCGTTCGAACAAATCTCTTGTGTCTCGCAGTGGATGCAAAGACAACAGTTCGGGACATCTTCTGATCAAATACGTGTCTATAAGAACCAGATGGTGCATTTCAGCTCCTCTCATGAGCTGTATTATATCCCGACAAACAATTGTAACAGGGGTATCGTTCGTATTTTTAGCCATCGAGTTCAAGATAAGGAAGATTGACTTCCTCAACGAATGGTTTGCGCTGACAAAGTCATAGCACATCCCCAAATAGCGGCTATGAGGGTACAAAGTTGAATTCCAAAAGTCATTCCACACACTCACACCCACACACCCGCTGAATGTTCGTACACGATTCTTAATCCACCCCTCGGCGTTGATCTGATTGACGGATGCAACGATGGTGAGTAGTATCACAGCTGACATTACCATGACTCCATCCGGATTTTTTTGGAGATCCACCCATTTATCTTCTGATCTCAATAAGGCATTCATATTGATGTAATGATGGCTATTCAACTCTCTTACTTCTGACTCGTCGAGTTGCAAATACTCCAATGTTATACCAGCGGCAGCTAAAGAATCCTGAAGATCTCTATCTTGTTTGATGTGATTAGGGTTTCCAAACAGACATAACAATTCAATCAGTGCTCTTATTAATTTGGTTGGAGTTATATTGTCATCATCATTCTGGACTGGGAAGTCATAAAAATGAGAAAGATGGTAAATTCCCAGACGCGCCCATAAATGTTTGACTCCAATATATTCTGAGCCTAATACATAAAGTTCTGATCGTTCATCATCCCATATGTTCGGTTTTATTACATCTTTTGATACTTTATTAGAATAAGTTCTACTATTGGAGGTCAGACTAAGAGTGCCGAGATCTATTCTCTGTGATTTTTTATCTGTCATTTTATTTATATGAAAATGTATGATTGTTAAAAATGGATAAAAAGATAATTAAAGAAAGAAACAACAATTGAAAAGGTAACTAAATCAAATAATTCACCTCCCGCAACACCTATAACAACTTCAAATATAATTTTACCTTCAATTCAAATTCCTTCATTCGATGGTTGACCAGAAAACAGAGTTTTTCTGCTTCAGATGCAGGATTCTTAGCCATAGTAAAGCGGTGGCGTAATAATCCAAATACTCTGGCAGTATTGCTTTCGTAAGTTGGGGGTCGTCAGTAATGAGCTCGGCGTAGGTTTGCCGAGAGATGTCGATCAGTGCTGGCGTTGACGGCGAGAAGGTGTGCCGCATACGCGTTTCGCGTACTGCTATGTTTGAAGCAAATACGGAATTTTCGGCTGGACTTCCAGTCGATACTTTGTGGTCTAGCTCCTGATTATGTGTTTTGAGTGTAGGTTTATTTAGACCCCGTGGTCTGAAATTTTGCTGTCCGGGTTGCGCCCTAGGAGGGTCGGCGACAGCGGTGGTTTGCGGTGCAGCAGTAGCTGGGTTGCCTCGGGCAGGACGTGCCTCTGGCGCTACTCTGACGGCTCTCGGATTTCTTTGGTTTTCGGGGCGACCCCGATAAACCTTCGGAAATGCGTTGGGTTGAGGTTCCATTTTAAAAGGTCGTTTTAAAATAGAAGGGTTTTTGTTTTGTGGGTTGCGAACTTCGCTCCTGCAATATAAAATTGGGGTTGTGGGGTCGTTGTTATTAAACACTTAGTAAAAGTCACTGATATCTTTATTAAACAACTCAATAATTCTAAGTACAAATTACGTTGATTTATCGGTATCGAACTGACCTCGTTGAAGTTTGTTACCCCTCCAATTTCCCAGCAGGGTTAAAGGAGGATAGCTACAACGGGTAGTTAACAACACCCTACAAGAAATATTGTGGTGCTGTCCCGACTTCTCGTCCGCGGAGAGTGGGTGGGTAAATGTTTTGTGGTAGTCTGTGGTTATTTGCTTCATGGTTGGAAGAACAAACGAACTACTCGGTAGGCGTAAAAAGTATATATATTTTGACTGACAGACTTATGACAGCGCTTGGCTTACCTTTATATGTTTGATTACAGAGAAATCAGAGAAAGTGAAAAATGATTTTATTTTTATCTTACCAGAATTATAATTTGCCTGTTATTCAGTTTAATTCTTATTTAGAATTTGAAGAAAGTTTCCGCAGAAGTATACTTCGGGGATTACATGGACTTTCTGGTAAATATAAAGTTTAACTAATTTATTGTTAACCTACTACCTAGTTTGAATTGTTACTAACTATTTACTTTACTTAAACTACAGCTTAATATCTATTTTAGGCATTCCAATACGTATTACTGAGAAGAGTTATATGTTAAGTAAAGATGTTCATGTGTCCTTCAATTAGTTAAAATAATGTACATATATTGGGAAGATAGTCAATTTTACAAAAAAGGATTCTTATCATATTTTGATAAATTGATTCCTTCTAGAGTTATTCAAGGTCAAAGTTTGATTTTCATAGAATTTTCTCGTTTTTCAACTTTCAACATAATGTAGTAAAAAAATGACATATCTATGTCTGAGACATAAGTATTTAAAAAAAAACGAAAAAAAATGTTTCAACAACAACTTTTAAATTTTATTCTAGAAAATGGAAATTATTGATTGATAATATTACATTAACGTTGTTTTATTACAATTAGGATACATTTCTCTATGTTTTTCTACAATTTGTAATAAGTACTGAAAGTCTTCTTCATTTTTGGTTAAACTTTTATTATATTCGGTTATTAAAGATACACCACGTTCTGCTGTATCATTTATCACTTGAAGTTGACTCAAAAACAAGGAAGCTTTCTGGTAATTCTCATTAATTGGCCATAACGAAACGTCATGTTCGAGAAAATCATAAGATAAATTGAATATTTGTAACAAAAACAAAGAATGTTTTGAGACAAAGTTACTCAAATCACTTGTTAATAGTGACTTCACATTGTCTTTTATTACAAATCGCTTAAAATTATTTGGATTACCTTTCGAAGTTTCAATATTGGTAACCATTTTTCTTTTTATCTCAACTGAAACATTCACATCGAATAATGTCAAAACAACTAACTCCTCAGACAGATACCATAAGTGATTGGACATTTTGTCAGCAGCAATTTTCGCAAAAGAAGGATTGTTTTGGCTATACAACAGTAAATTTTTCATTAAAGCTTAATCTGCATTCGGTGCTAATATGCCAGATGAAGCTTTAAACCACGCTGGTATATAAAATCTTAAAACAAATATGCAGATTTGTCGTATTCCTGTTATTTCTCTAGTGTTAAGGTTGAATTAGTTGCGGAACATGAATATTTTCAAAGAGTAGATTGCTTTTGCCATCCAACGTGCATGGTGCATAGGACCAGGTGGTTTAAAACAAATGTCCGTAGTTGAAGTAGTATTTAAGAAAAGTAATGACTAATATTTTGAGATATATTATTAGTAATGTCAGAATTTCTGTCAAATGTATTGTATAATATTCGTTACAAAAGATATGGAGGATATGAGTTTTCGTGAAAAAGATTATACAATATTTTTAGATTTTTTTGGTGGAACTTTGGATCTGACATTTGATCAAGTTAATTTTTGTGTTGCGTGGATGATATGAATGGTAATTAATATATCTTCCTGAACTTATTAGTTTTCTATACCAGTCAATCAAAATTTTATTATTATTGTCTCTTATGAATTTGGTGTCAAGAAAAGGTAAAGATTGTTCTGATTTTTCTTTTTCAATAGTGAATTGTATATAAGGATCAAATGTATTGAAGTAGAATAGTATATTATTTATTTCATTGCATGGAAGAGATAAAATTATATCATCGACGTTAATGAAAAACAAATTGAATGGTAAAACAGATATAACAAAGTCTAAGATATAATTCATTACATAGTCTGCTAGTATAAGTGATATTGAAGATCCCATGGGTGTTCCAAAAGCCTGTTGGTAATTTTTATTATTATAAAATTTAAATTCCAATCAAAATTAACTTTATTCGAATAGACCTTAATATCAGAAATAATATTTTGAAATTTTTTTTTTATTTAATGTCATATTGTTTTTTGAGTTTAATTTATAATGAACGTTTATGCCAAAAATTTTTTTTTTATATATCTTTACAATTATACCGACATCCTCGTTTAAATAATGTAAGTAAATTTATACATGAATTTATATTATAATTTGACCATATATCTTAATAATTTTCAGTCCTTGAGAATGAATATGTTATATTCGAAAGCTTAGAATAGATTTTAAAAAGAGTACTCTCTGGTATTTTCTTGCCACATCCCCACATACATTTTCTCCGTTACTGAGTTAGCAAATATTTTTAGTAACAATAAGGGTAGGTTCAGATGACAAGCGCTCAGCGCGCGTTGAACGCGCGTTGAATTTTTGTATAGTGTTCACATGGTGCGCGCTTGTCAGGCGTTAAACGCGCGTTGTTGCGGCCAGTTTGAGTTCTACATTTGTCGAAGATGGACGTAGAAACAGTTTTATCGGTGATTTTATACAGACGGCAGAAACGACACAACAGAAGACGGAGATATTGGGTTCACCCAATTTTGTCAACCAGGCTGACTGAAAGTCAGTACATTATTTGAAGCGTGCATTTCCATAACGTTGTAGGTGCCAAATTACAAACTTTTCAGGAGGAAGAAAAAACATATTTGTATGAAAACAGTTTTTATTTGAACTTTCACAAATTAAAAGCAAATAGCTTTCAGGATATTATGTAATAATAACACGCCTTAAAGCCATAATGAGCGGTAGGTACTTGAAAAAACAATATAAACTTAAGTTATAATTCCACAACGTTGTATGTGCCAACAGAGTTGCAAGTAAAAACGTTGTATGTGCCAACTTTTTAACTGGTATTTTCTGCAGTAGGGATTTGATCCGCATGTCTTAATTTCTTCTCAAAGTACTGCTTAGCCTCACCGTGAAGATATGGAAGCATTTTTTCAATATCAGATTTCTTTTTTTCTGGAATATCAATATGACTTCTAGTTTTTGGGAGGTGTATGTTCTTAAAATCTTGTAATGTAACTCCAGATTTGAGTATGTTTATCTCATTCCATACAGGAAACTCGCCAAAATTTTTAGCCACCATCACCACACCAAAATTCTCCTTTGTAAGACGAAGCTGCGTAGCTGATGAAATTCCTAGTTTCTTCGTGTTAAGTCTGTCATAAGCAATGGTTTTAAAATCATAAAAGTCCTCAACCACCCTGCATACGAATGGATTTTTCTGAGCCGCACTAGTGATAATGCGAACAATATCCATTAGGGTATAAGCCTTGCACACTTTCTTGCGTTTCTCTATAATCGCGAAATCTCTATCGCAACTAAGGAAGGTGTGTCCTTTTACAGGAAATTTGTGAACGATTTCATCAAAAACATCGTTTGCTAGCAGGGTCAGGTACATAGCAAGATTGAACTGGTTTTTATTTTGTCCCCCGCAATTATCGGACCACAAGATGAGCTTTCTCTTTTCGCGACTGTTAATTTCTTCAGTAAGGTAAGTGTATAAGCAGGAGCTAATTTCCAGTGAACCCCTTCCTCCAAAGTCTTCTGTCCACAAACACATGAATCCCTTTCCTATGACAGAATCGTGGATTCCTAAGTTACATACTGCAAGCTGTTGTGAATAGTACATTTCTGAGTGTGTTAATTGAGGAATGTACATTTGCTGCTGCATATCGAACGCAATAACATAGCAATCAGATGCATTTGCATTTTTTGTGTCACTTGACATTGCCTTAGTAGCAGCCTCTGCCTGCCGATGGTGAAGTTCTTGTTCTCCAACAGCAGCCCCGTCTCCCAATTTTATTTTAACAGCCAAACTGTCACATGTAGAACATGTGTCTACTTTGGGCCTAGCAAAAGATAAGTTAAATTTTGATATAAAAATTTCGTTATACCATTGTCGAGTCATAGGTGGTTTGTTAGGTGGCTGGTATTCAGCACAGTATTTCTCCAAAAAAGCACGATACATTCTGCTTACGTTTAAATCTGGTGACAAGAAGAGCTTATCCGGGGTTTTCATTCTTGCATAGTGGCTCTCATATGTGGGAAAACTGGCAATATGTTCCATAATTTTGTTAGTCCAGTCCGTTTTGGTAAAGGTATGTCGCACACCTCCTCGTCTTTCCGACACGTCCATTTTACCAGCAAGAATTTTTTCTCCCAAAAGTTGCACTCTTCTGGGAGTTATGCCAAACGTATTGCAAAATGTTTTAAGGCATACCCTTACGTCTGAACCTCCAGGCATTAATAAACAGTAACTAAAAGAGTGACTCCTCCTACTTTCAGAGGGATGGTCATACTTTCCATGCCGTCTCCTTTTGATTAGTTGAGGATGAATAAGGCTTTGAAGATAACCTTGCTGCTTACTGTAATCGGACATTTTGTAAAATTCCTTGAACAACTCAACACGGTATGTTAAAGTTATGGATCGGCATGCCCATGAACACTTGCATGTCACCTAAAGCAATACAGCAAAATTAAAAATAAAGCCCAAGAAATTGCCCTATATTAATTTACCTGAGATGGGGGAATTTTCTCTGGAACCGCTTTCTTAGAGCCTCGAGAAACATATGCTTCTCCAGAATTCCTCTTTTTTTTTGTTGCATTCTTTTGCCAACTCTCTACACATCGGCGTCTCTTTTTAGAACATTTCTTTAGGGCACCGGTTTCATCCATGTCAGCTTTTAATTGTAACGTAATTATTTTATTTTAACGGCACCAACTAAGTCACGTCTGCACATAAAAATAATCGATGAACTAACCACGTTGTTACTAGTGAATAGAGTTGCACTACGGTACTTACAACGTTATGACTTGCAGAGCCCGTTTATCCCCACTTTTCCCGCCTTCGGCTAGGAATATACGCGCAAACAAATTTCAGGTCATAAAACATGGCACTTACAACTGATTTCTCGAGAAAAACCCATCTGAATCATTTTGGCACTTACAACGTTATGGAAATGCACGCTTCATTTTATATCCTAAGTTAAGGCAATTTGAGCCCAAATTCTTTAACTACTTCAGAATGTCCATCAAGTCATTTGATGACTTACTGACTCTCATAAACGATGAACTCGTAGCAGATAAAAACGCTGTGCGATATAGCATTTCACCGGAAGAAAAACTCATAATTACATTGAGGTAAGTTTTTTAATAATCAACGTAATCTATAAATCAAATCAACTTGTTTAGGAACAATTTTTTTAAAGAAAAAATAACATTTTGTTACTCGCAGAATAACTCTAACTCTGATTCATTGCTGACATTAGTTGGTGCTGGCGATGGACTAGGTGGAGTAGGTGTTACTGGCGATGGAGACCCCATTGCTGTAGTATAACCATAATGTGCAAAATTATTTGACACACTAGACTGCTGTGATCTATAATCATGATAACGAAAGCCTTCAACAGAAGCTGATGACTGATGACGCTGCTCTTGTGATGAATAATTTCTTCGTTGTGATACCGGGTAATATTGATTTTCATATGTCTGTTGTTGTGGTCCTTGAAATTCATTTTGGTTTTGCAAAATTAAATTATAAATGGCAATTTTAGTTTGAAGTCGCCTATATTCCGGAATTTTTTTAATCTCTTTAACGAGTGACAAACAAAACAGCTTGTCTTCATCGTCATCTTCTTTTGGATGAGACACATTTTTCTGTGCTAAACTCTGCTCTAATATGTTTGCAAATCTTTCATCAGCAGAATTTAATTTTTGTTTTTTTCTTGAAGTAGATTTAGGACTCTTAAAGCCAGAACTTATTTCTACTTCAGCAACCTCTGACGAAGTTGATGCATTATCTGCATCGAAACTACTTTCTGTATCTTTGTTGGCAATTGATGCCTGTAGAAATCGTAGTCTATTATAGTGAATATATGTCGAAGTTTTGGAAGCTCCTGATCCAGATTTGACAGTCTTTATTTTCTTCACCTCTCTCATATAATTATCCCGTAAACTCTTCCACTTTTTTTGCAGGGATGACGCTGTAAAAAAAAACAGTATTTAATAATAGTTTATGTTTGTTTCCAGATATTTGGCCATTGGATCTTCATTTGGGACATTAAGCTACGACTATAGAATTGGCAAATCTACTGTGGCTACTATAATACCACATGTATGTGAAACTATTTGGAAAAAATTAAGGCCCGTTGTTATGAGTGAACCAACGAAAGAAAAGTGGTGTGAAATATCCACGATATTTGAAAAGAACTCAAAGTTTCCCAATTGTTTGGGAGCCTTGGACGGGAAACATATACGGTTAATCCAGCCTGAACACACGGGTTCTATGTATTATAACTATAAAAATTATTTTTCGCTAGCTTTATTGGCGCTAGCGGATGCAAACTATTGTTTTGTGTGGGTTGACATAGGTGCCTACGGTAAAAACAGTGACTCAGGTATATTCAAGAATTGTTCATTGTACAAAAAGATGACAGAAAGGTCATTAGATCTACCTGAGCCAAAGGCATTGTTAATACAAAATAGACCGACAACGTTGCCATATGTGATAGTGGCTGATGAAGCTTTTGGCATGATGGAGAATTTAATGCGTCCATATGGGGGAAGGTCACTAACTTATGCTAAAAAAATATTTAATTACCGTTTGACATTAGCACGCCGGTATGTTGAATGTACTTTTGGCATAATGTGCAATAAATGGCGCATTTTACACAGGCCGTTAGATGTTAACATCGGTTTTGCAGAAAAGATCGTAAAAGCGATATGTACACTAAATAATTATGTCAGAATCAGGGATGGCTACAATTTTGGAGACACACTTTATACGCCACCCCTGGAAAATCTAGCCTCACATTATACCGGACGTGCTGTGCGACAGGCGGATAATGTTCGAGTACATTTAACAAACTATTTCATTAATGAAGGAAAAGTAGATTGGCAGGATCGTTATATTTAACTTGTAACACAAACCGATTGTAAATGTAAATAAATATATATACTCACATAATATTTTCTTCTTTTCTTCATTTTCATGTCCTTCACAAAATATAAGGACGAGTTCTTCCCAAGCCCGTCTTCTCAAATTCTTATCTGAATAATCGCTACTTGTCATGTCCCATATCGCAGGACGTTTCTCTATTTCATCAATTAATAATTCCGTATTAAAAGCTTCGGTTTCCATTTCGGACGAACTTGACGAACCCTAAAATACGTCTATCCCCGTCGAAAGCGCGCGCTCAACTGAACGGAAACATAGAAAACCAATGATCTCAAAGCGGCGTTGACGCGCGCTGACAACAGTCGAGCGCTAGCGCAGCGTTGAACGCGCGCGTTACTGAAACGCGCGTTATCATGTGTACGGCCTGAATAAAATGTATGTAGTTGTAAGCGCGCATTATCAAAACGCGCGTTGAGCGCTTGTCATCTGAACCTACCCTAAGGCTGCTTTTATGCACGCGTTTTTTGTCGCCTGTCGCGTGGCGACATAAAAACGCGGCTTTTGTAGATGAAACAAAATGGAACTTTTGTTTAGCGTTTTTTTGCCGCGTGCCGCTTTCAAATAAAATTTATTATCAGCGGCCATCGTACTGTGCAACATGAAAGTGTGTATTGATTGAAAAATGGACCCGTGTTTTATATATTTGGTATACAAGCATATAATTAAAAAGAGACGCCAGAGACGTTGGAGTGTTCACCCAATAAATAGTGCAAGAATCCTCAGAGGCACATATTATACATTACATGAAGAATTAAGAAGCGACAATGAGAAATTCTTTAATTTTTACCGTATGTCGATAGCTTCCTTTGATGAACTACGTGAAAAGTTAAAAAATACCTTTAATAAAGATGTGGAGCTGGTTAAAGGATTTGCGTTCGAACCAGGAGAAATGTTATCAATGACGTTGAGGTAAGTTCAAGAAAAAATAAACCATTTATTTGGAAAATAAGAATAAACAATAAGCATTAAACATTTTAACAGAACAGTTCATACATATTATTGATTTGAAAATAGTGATATTGCTGATTCGGCTTGTGAAATTATTGAATCTTCTGATTCCAACGGAGAAAATGGCGGTTGTGGTGTCGTCACAGTTTGCGATTCAACAGTATCTGTATTAGGCAGATGAGGTGGGATCTCAGATGATCCTGGAGGATATGGTGCGGGTGCACTAAAATGTATATTTGAGTAGTTGGGCATCACTGGATATTGCTGTGGTTGGTAATGGGGTGTACGATTCAGAAAATTGTACGAGTACTGATTTGGTCGTTTGTTGGTATAGCGAGTTAATAATTGCATTACTTCTATTCGAAAGTTCAATTTATCATTCGGTGTGAGAGTATCTAAACTTGCTTGTAATGATCTAAAAAAGGTAATGTCATCAGTTTCTTGTGGTTGAATTTGATTAACTGGTGGCTGTCTGTTCTGAGAATCAATATAGTTTGAAATTTTAGTTTCCAAAGATGATTTATTTCTTCTATAGAGAGTACTTTTGCTAGGAGTTCGTCCAGTTCCCATTTTGCTATCTAACTGAGTGTGTTCGACATCTAATGGAGTAGTTTGCATATCATTATGGTCCTGTGATATATCACAATCTTCTTGGCTCTCTCTTGATGTGCTTGGCAGTGAACTCTCTGTCTGGCGGGAATCAGTCACCTTTCGTAAAAATCCTAATTGTTTAGCGTAGATGTATGTTTTCACAGTTTTAGCGGACCCTCCTGATTTTTTTCCTTTAAAGTGTCGAATGTTACGAACAAAAGCATCTCTTACACTTTTCCATTTAAGTTGAACTCCTTTACCTGAAAAAAATGAATGTTAGATACCTAAATATAAAATATAAGAAAAAGTAATGGTGCTGCTCATTGGTATTCCTGTTGCTACAATAAACATTATTACTATAAGCAGCTGTATCATAACACTAAATGACACTATTTTTTTAGGTACTTGGGTTCAGGATGTACCTATACAGATTTGCACTACAGCTACAGAGTAGGAGTCACAACGGCAAGTCTTATAGTGCCAAGAGTTTGCGTTGGACTATGGCAAACATTACAAGAAGAGTGCTTTCCTGTACCAACTGAACAACGTTGGCTACAAATTGCCCAAGATTTTGCGAAGCGTACTAATTTTCCTAACTGCATTGGTTCTATTGATGGTAAACATTGCAGGATAATTGCTCCGGCACATAGCGGATCGCTGAATTATAATTACAAGAACTTCTTTTCCATTGTTTTATTAGCGATTGCAGACAGCAACTTTTGTTTTACATATATAGACGTCGGGTCTTATGGTAAAGAATCGGACTCCACAGTATTTAGACAATGCTCCTTGTTTAGAAAATTGGAAGAAGGTACATTACATATTCCAAAACCGGAAAAAGTAGCAGGAACAACACTACCTTATGTATTCGTTGGCGATGAGGCTTTTGGACTAACAGATAACCTAATGCGACCTTATCCTGCAAAAAACTTAACAAAAAAGAGACGAATTTTTAACTACCGCTTGTCTAGAGCAAGAGGTAGAGTAGAGTGCTCCTTTGGAATTTTAAGTAACAAATGGCGTATATTGCATCGACCTATGAATGTGTCTGAGGAAGTCGCTGTATCTATCATCAAAGCATGCTGTGCATTACACAATTTTGTTCGTGTAAGGGATGGCATTAGATTTGAGGATACTTTAACGATAACAGGGCTATATGATAATGAAAGAACAGACCCAGAAGGACGAGGACGTAACTCTGCTTACAAATACAGAGATGCTTTCGCTGACTATTTTTGCAGTCCTGCAGGGACTGTTTCATGGCAGGACACAAAAATATAATTCCGAAAAATCATAAGTGTAACGATGTATTAAAATATATAACCTAAATACTTACCAATTTCCTGCCTTTCTTTTTCATCTTTTTCACCAAAATTGGGGATAACAATGTGGCACACTTCCTTCCAATCGTCTCTTTTAAGTTGCCTGTTTTTGTAATCATCTGATGATGAATCCCACAAAGATGGTCGTTTTTCTATTTCGTCGATAAATAGTTCAACATCGAGGTTTTCCATGATAACAACGTCTTCACACATCGATACACGTCTGCAGACTGACTAGCAAAATAATTCATATCGAAGCATCAGCGACAATAAATGCGTTGCATAAAAGCACCAATTTAATTCAACGTATTTATAAAACGCTTGTCGCGACGCGTTCTCTAATTCCAGGCGACAGAATTTGAGAACGCCGCGACACAGGCACCGAGCGGCTCACCGACGTTGATGCATAAAATGGTACATACAAAGCAATTCGTTTGGAGAACGCCGCGTATTTTGTGGCCACGCGACAGGCGACAAAAAACGCGTGCATAAAAGCAGCCTAAGCGTATTAAACACGTGGACCGTCTGTCACTGTGCTATCTTCGTCGTCTTACGTCTAGTTGTCGACCTCGAATACTGAATGCGCGCTTACCAATCGATATTTTCGATATGCAACTCGGGAGCGGTGTCGTGCCTTTCTGTGTCTCGAACACGCGCTAAGGCCAGACAGTGGAAATAAGTATTGGCATTGTGAGCTGTTCTAATGGGGACTGTAGGATTGAGTCAATCCTACACTCGGCCATCCTGCGCAGAATCCGACTCGGATTCGTCGCTTTCATGGTCGATCCAGGGCTTCATATATTCGGCACACGTTGTAGTTCGGATAGGCCCTTCGTGGTCTCCAATTTTTGCAACTTCATATCTATCATTTTTTTTTTACTTTAACCACTTCATAGGGGCCTAAAAATTTTCTCTTTAGTTTAGGATCTGGCGTTCTTTTTATGGCAATCAAATCGTTTGTCTTATATGTTTTTGCATTTTTTCTCCTCAAATTATAACCCTTTTTGTTTTCATTCTGCACTTTCGATATTTGTTCTTTACATTTTCTGCGTATTTCGTTTCTTTCTTCATCAACATTTTTCATTATCTCTTCTTCTATAATTTCCTTAATTTTAATGTCTTCTTTACTCTTCATTTTAACACCAACTAATACTTCAAAAGGGGTCGTACCTATGCTTCGCTGATAGGTGGAGTTTATAGCGGTCTGTACTTTGTCGACATATTTGTACCATTTTCCGGGATCTTCTAGACTAAGCTGGTCTCTTCACATAAACGGCACAACCAAGAGCACAAAAAGCCTTAAGGCTGAGGTGCCGAGGACATCAATCCTTTGACTGGTGTGCTGATCCAATCAATCAATCAATCAATCAAGCTTTGTCAAAAAAGGAATAAGGGTCCTATTCACTCTTTCCACTTGCCCATTACTTCGTGGGACTCCGCAAGTCGTTAACACGTGCTTAATATTTTCTTCCCGGCAGTAGGATTCAAATGCTTCAGAGCTTCAGTGCTCCTCTGTCAGATATTATTCTGGAAGGGTTTCCAAATAATTTACGTTGCTTTTCAAGGCAACATATGACTTCATTTGCAGTAGTTGATTTCGTTGGATAAAGCCAGATAAATTTCGAAAAGTCGTCAATTATTACAAGGATGTGTTGATAATTTTTGTTCGTTGTTTTCATTGGACCCAGATGATCTATGTGGTAGGTTTCTAACGGACCTTCTAACTTTGGTATGGGATGTAGCATTCATTCCTTCTTTCCCTCCTTCTTGTTTCCTAATATACAAGGTATACAGTTATTGTTGATTGCTTCTATTTTTTCTTTCAGTCCTGGTATGTGAAATTCTTTATTTATTACTTCTTCTGTCTTCTTTGTTGAAAAATGACAGACAGAATTCTTTTTATCGTCTTAATATGCTCGTCTCGTAAGTCTCAGTTAAATATTTCATTGTTATGTCGACAAGGAAAGAGTGTTTAACAAAGATTTTACTTTTTCAGTATAAACTGTCAACACAACTGACAGAATAGAAAACAATCCACATTATTTACCGATTTTCTCTAATTATTGGCGTTTTTAGGCAATTTTTAGGTATTTATGATGAAATTCATGGGTGTAGCAGGTTTTGTTTAATATACAAATACGTCTAATAATTAGTTTAGACTTTTGATAAATCCATATTCAGCTAATTTAAAAAAGTACCAATATTTCAAGTGTAATGAATTATTAATTTTAAAATTTCACCCTGTATAATTCATAATTGACCATACATTATTCAGTTTGTTGGAATCGGTTCATTAAGAGGATTTCAAAAATATGCAAATATACAGGGTGTTTTATTCAAAAAAACAACACCGACTATGGCATACTTGCGTGAATCACCCTGTACATTTAAATTTATGTTTACATAACGCACAACTCAATTCAAAAATTGACGTGTCGCGGCATTTTTTATAATTTTCTAAAATAATGACATAAAGAATTTTATTCCATAAGTGGTTTCCACAATGTATATAATTTGAGATTAATTATTTGCCAACTTTATAATTAGGATTATGTTTATTGGGTATGTGGCAATAAATACCAAAGTGTATTCTTTTAAATATTTATTTTCCGAGCTTTCGAATACTATGTATTCATTTTCAAGGAATTATTAAATGAGATTAGTGGTAAAGATGTAAAATAAAAAATATATATATAATAAATCATTTAAAATATCTTCCAAAAAATTAAATCAATAAACTTCAAAAAATCAATATAGACATTGAATGTCTACATTCAACAGTGGTCAACTACGAAACTAGACAACCACTGTTTATCATTCAATGTTAGAAAGTCATCTGAGAGAAGTTATTTGATGCTGGATACAGTTGAATCACTTGTAATGACATATCCTCTATTTCCCGTCAGTTGTTTATAGTAATCTGGGTTTTTCACTAATCCATATTTAAGGATACTTTTTATGAATCAGGAGTCCTACTTAGGAGGAATTCAACGATTTCATGCGGCAGTACTCCATGCGTGCTAAGTTTTCGAATTTTAAACTGTCAATACGGGGAGTACTTATTTTCTTGAATTCCGTTAATGAAACATTAAGGCTTTTGGAGAATTTCCGAGATTTACAAATCCTTCCGAAATTTGAAGCTGTCACTCGTATCTTTCTTTCCACCATATACCGCTTTTGTTTTGGTCACGGGTATTGTACTCCAATGTCTCAGCCATTTTTTCAGATAGATCTTTGAAACAAAACTCACACAACGTTTATAAAAATAACTATTCGTATTTGGAATTGACGAATTATTTTTTTAGTGGTGGTACAAATTTCACAATAAAATAGGTTGTTGTAGGATTTATCATTCGACCATTTCTCGCAAGATTGATGAATCCATCGCAAACATTTATCGCACTGGACCCATGCCGTTACATCATTTTTCGTTCCAGGACCACAGTAGGCACATACGATAACATCTTCATCATCGTCCGCAAATAAAATCTTTTCTACACTCTTCACATTTTTATAGGGAGTGGAATGAGTTGAAGATTTGGAATGGACTCCTTTCAAAAATTTCGCATAAAAATGGGACGGTGCACGTAGTTTGTTTTTCTTATTCCAGCTTTCTGTCGCTTGGGTTTCATCAATATATTTTTGTCTTGGAATAGCAAATCGAGTTTTATTTATTCCCAACTTGTGTTCGTCATATAATGACAAATTTAGTTTTCGAATTAATTGGGAACAACTTAAAGTAATGTTTTTTAATTGATCGAAATAATTATCTACCAGAGAATTGCTGCATCTATCACATTCAATCATTAATCCGCTCCAAAGTAGACATGAGGGTAAGTATTTGTATAAAATTAACTGAAAAAATTCATCGTTTAGGTATTGATTTATATCTCCCTGCACAGGTAAGATTTTTATACTGGAAAAAATGTGGTGAAATCTCCGGAAATAGGGACTTGATTTCATCAGTTCTTTGGCTCCTACATCTAAGTCGCCATAGTTGTACTCGATACCTTCGTCATCCTTATCAATTTTTAATTTAGTTTCTGTGGATAGAAGTTTTAAATACAGAAAAGAACTTTCAGCTTGCAAATCATAATATTCGCAGTTCAACAAAATGCCTACATTTTCAACAAATTCATCAAATGTTTCCAAACTCTTTATCAAAATTACCCAAGCCATTATCTCTTTGAAATATATTCGTTGTGTTTCAATTTTGGCTAATTTGTTGATATCCTTTGAAACCATTTTCATAAAATGGGCACAGCACAAGTGGATTTGAATTAACTCATTCTTTTGATTACCAATATTAGTTTCATAAAATTTTTTCAAATATTTAGAAAGTGTGCATCTATTAAATGCTTTTGTAGCTGCATGTAGAATTGGAAAGCTAGAATCAGTTATTTCACCAGAGAATACAGGCCAATAAGAATCTTGTTCACAAAAAAATCTAAAATTAGATAACAATTTAAATATTGAATTAGAATCGTGCTGTGATGAAACCATAGAAAATATTTAAAAGATCCTGTTTATTTTCCCTATAAAACAAAATTCTTTTGCAGTGGAGGTCGTACAACACCTCCTGTTGCATCAAAGTGAATATATGGCAATTGGTTAATAATTTTTTGGATTTTTAATATGTATATTAAGCGGTTTTAAACTAAATAACTTGACATTGATTTGAAATGAAACTCAATTAATAAAATAAGAATGATCTCTATGCATCTTCGTGACGGTCTTGTCTTGAGTTACCCTGCGATTTAAGTTTTCGTAAAACGCAATCAGATTTAATTTCTTGCAGGTTAGAATTTATTTTAGTTTTAGGGGTGATATTTCAACCCTTTATCCCCTTCGTAAGCAAATTTCCTTTGGACAGTGTAATCCATACATTATAATCATTGTACACTCCAACTATTAAGTTGGCTTCTCGTTTCCATTGAAAGTTATACTTTTTATTAGTTTTAGGGGTGACATTTCAACCCTTTATCTACATCGTAAGCAAATTTCCCTTGGACAGTGTAATCCAACTAGCTCTTTCCATCACTGTTCTGTTATACCTTTCAGCAATACCATTCTTTTGTGAATTATGTGGAATTGTAAACTGAATTTGAATTCCTTTTTGTGTACAAAATTGTTTGAATTCTTTGGATACATATTCTCCACCATTGTCTGTTCTTGAGCGTTCTAGCTTACATTTAAATTTAGTTTCTACCATGGACAGATAGGATTTAAATTTTTCGAAAACTTCACTCTTTTGTTTCAAACAATAACAGACTGTGAAAATTTCACATATGCAACAAGGAACCAACCAACAAGCAGGTTGTTTCGAGAAAACAGAGTTTACAGTTATTGACGAACAAAAAATATTTGCAAATGTACTATTTCATTTAATTTCACAGAATTCACACAGACATCTTTCTGAATAAACAATATTTAATAAAAACTCAATTTTAGCCCTAACATTTGCAAAAAACTGGGTTGCTTAACAAAAATGGGTGAAATTGATTTCAATAAAATTGAACCAAACACAGGAGTATTGGTTTATTAATCAGAAAAACCAGTAAAATATTAGAAATAGATCGTTCAGTACTTGTCTAAATTCGAATTTACTCTATTGGTTCGTCGCGGTCATTTTCCACTTCAAAGTCGAGGTCCCCATTATATCCTTCTATATCTTCTGTAATATTCGCATCCCCATTTAAATTTTTGTGAAAATGTTGGTCCGTCGTTGGTATTAAATGCATATCTGTATATCCGAGCCAGAGTTAAGTCCAAAAAGATGATTTTACGGTAGAGATGTTTTAAGTTTCAAATATTGTATATTGAGCTATCGCGCGTACAATATTCATCATAATTTGTTGTAACTTTACATATTATTATTTTTTGTGATTAAGAAAAATACAGTAAAATGAAAATTTTATTTTTCGGTAGTTTTTTCTTCTACTGTGACTTAATCTAGTTTGGCTTAGACGAAAAAATACATTTTAGGACTTACTATACATTACAAGTCCTATGACTTGGACATATAATATTTACAGTGGACTTGAGCTATTACATAAGTCCATAATAATTTGAATTAAAATACAAAATGAAACAACTGCTACTTCCATTTAGTTTTTTATTCGTTTCAAAATAATGACATTAGCAAATAATGGCTATAAACTGGAATTTTTTTAAACATCTTTGTTTAACTTTACAAATAAAAATAAGTTTCTAGAATAAAATAATCATCCTTACTACTAAGGTAAGCCTAATTTTTTTAAAAAGCTTAAAAATATTCAAATGTCTATAAATTGATCACTATCCCCCCCATTTCCATGTCTTAAATCTTTAAAAATTGGAAAACTGATCACCAAATACATGTTTGTGTGTAGCAGGCACTTAGTAGAAAAAGATTATAAAGGTAATTCTCAAAAATCTCATACACTATATTGGTAATTTCACTCATTTAAAGGAAACATCTTGATGTTCAAGTATTGGTTATAATATTTGCTGTTTTATTTTAATGAAAATGGAATCCAAATGCAAAAGTCTATTACATCGCACCAAAATGTTGAACCTGTGATTAATCGATCTAAAAGGAACATATTGTGAGTGCAAGACGTGAATACCTTTCTCCATATTCTATATTAATAAATGTACTTTCAGTAACAAAAATGAATCGGACGATTACAAAGAAGGTGAAAGAGAAGAATTGGTTTACCACAATCTTGATGAAACTTTTGCCAGGAAAGAAAATGTCGAAGTTTTCAGAGAAAATACAGTGAGTTCAATAGCAAAAGCAGAAGGACCAACCACATTATTGAAAATACTTCATTACAGAGAACCACTGCATAAAGTTGAATTTGCCGACAAGCAGACACAGTCTAATATTGTTACACCTCTTGAAAATTTCTTGGACATAGAAAAAAAATGCATTTCCTTCACTGGTGTTGATAGTGATGTCATAGTGTTCAAAGACAGTATCAGTATCAAAACTTGGAAATAAAAAGTAAAAAGTAAATAGATTATAATACTTTTATCCGTAAAATTCCTTATCAATGCACTGTATATAAATTAAAAACTTTTCATGATACCTCCATTCGTTTGAGAAAGCTACTGTGTAGCGAAACGCGTCACAAGTTGTATTTGAACATAGTTCAATTGTAATGAAGGTTTAAACAAAATTTTTTTATTGTTTTATTTCATAGTTAAGTATGAATCTTCATCAAGTAAAAGCCTCACCTATTCAATTATTTAAAACTGCTTACCGGTTTTTTTTTAAAGATTACATTTTGTGGTAACTATGAGGTAACTTAATACTAAATTATAGTAATACAAAAACAAAAAACGACATTAAGACTTATACGACAACAAATCATAAAAAGACCAACAGTCTTTGGGAATAACAGATTTTATTAATTGCAAATGTTCATATTTCGTTTTTGTAATGGCCAATCTGCCTTGAAATAATGGTGGAAATTGAACACTTGAAAAATTAATATTTTTGGTATGTCGTCAAAGGAATCATTAAAATTAATGTTAAATAATATTTTTGCACTGGTATATCTTAAAACTCGAATATCTGTAACTGTTTTACCACCAACTAATTTACTAGGTCTAATAGAGTTGTATTTAATGAGATTTTTGTCGCCAAATTTTTTGAAAAAGGTGTTATCAAAATTTATTACAGTGAATTTATTTTTACGCCTGGCATCCTTTGTGACACTTAGATAGTCACTAGGAAGATAAATTTCCTTATTTTTTAACGCTGTCTCGATAGAGCTGTGCTTGAGTCACACTCCATTTGAGTGTGACCTTTTTCTAAAAATTTTTATTCGATCACAACATTTATATTTTTCAGACAAGTAAAGCAAGGTATTGGACATTACACTGTTCCGATTTTGTGCGGTGCACCCATCAGAATAGATAATTATGGGAAGTTTGTTTGAGGAGCGCAGAAAAATGTTCTTCCAAATAATGTTCTAGAAAAGATACGTATATGGATGCTTGACTATCTGCCACAGTCTCGTTGTACCAATAGCAACTGGCTTGACTATTAGCTAAGTTGTAGATAGTGAAATTGTGACAGCAAAGTTTGGTTTTGTAGTAAAGTGCACTGGCCGGTAATTGGGGAGATAGTTTCACTGACTGAACGTCCATTGTAATAACAAACACCTTCCCTCCAATAGCCTCTTTTTTGTCTCGTTCTTTTTCACTTCTAGCTAGATCCTTTCTCATTATGTGGTCATTGTATTCTGTTTCAGATAAATTTCCATTTTTAAATTTGAAACATGTATCACACTGGTCTTTGCGTGGATGAAAGATAGACAATTTCATTGTATCCATCATAGTTCTCAAGCAAGTGTGAGTTAATGGTTTCCTTCCATTTTCGGCACAACATTTGCAGTAAGCCCTATACAAATCTGAAACACTTGCGGCAGATAGAGTCTATCGGTGTCTTTACGACAGTAATGGGATGGGAGTTTGTTTAGATTTTTCAAAAAATTAGCTAAAAATTCTTTGTCTTCTTTAAAGATATTCACGCGCGGTTCCCGCTTACTAACTTTGGTATCACTTGATTCATTCATTCCATTTTGATTTTCCATCGCCAAGGATCTTACAGACCACTCCCCTAAGGCTAACGTTCCAAGGTACATGGATTTACATACAGGAATATTTTCATAATTAATTTTCAAGCTATATCGAAATGTTACTTTACGGCGAGAATCATAGTCTAATTTTTTTGGTCTCGTTTTTCTAGTTACAGCAACGGTATTGGACACAAATACTTTGCGCTGGTCCCAAGACATGTCTTGCCAAAACGTTTTAAATAAGTTGTCACGGTCTTCATCCGAGATTAGGAAACATTTAGGTATAGATTTATTATTTTTGCACTTGCATCTTATTTTTATCTTTCGTTCGGTTCTGTTTTTGTCATGAAATGTATTTCGCTGACGTGCAGGTTTCCTAAACCCTATATATTTCTCTCCACGCATTCTTAGCATTTTGTTCTTCTTATTTTCGCCTTTTTGTTTTTTCTTGTTCTTTGGTTCATTGTTTTCTTGATCTGATGCGTTTGGTGTACCATGTTCAACCTCGAAAGTTAAGCTAGAATGTATGTCAGATCCTTCACCATCCATTCCAGGAGCCACTGTCTTCTTTTTCTTCGTTAGTAGATTCAACTAAACTATTTCTTCCACTTTGAATATTTCCTTGCTCACTCTCGATCACTTCATTGTTGGTAGTTTTTTTTCATAACACAAGCATTTTCTATGATATTATTATCTTCCAGCAAGTCTAATGCTTCCTCTACATTCCCCAAGCAACTAAAGCTGTCATCAAAAACCACAGTAGCATTATTAATAATGTCTTCAATTTCTTTTGGACTAAGAACTGGAACGTTATTTATTATTGATAAAGGGGAAGTAGAAATGATATTTATTTTTTTCTGCGCTTGCTGCCTGTCATTCTCATCAGGATCAATAATAATTTCGGTGTCTTATTATTTTTCATGTCCTGATGTGTTCTTTTAGATGGCGAACATATTACTTTAAGTTCTTTATCTTTAACTAACTGCATCATTTTCTTTGTACGACTTGAAATTAATGACATCTTGCTTTTTAAGTGCACTCCGTAACTTTATCAAAGGCAGGATCTCATAAGTGATACCTGTAAATAAAAAAGGTTTTATGAGAAACATAAATTAACAGAAACAAATAAAAGTTATTTAGATATCAAACTTGGATTGTATTTACCACAATAAATAAACTTTATTTGAACAAAATAACTGTTTTACCTTTAAACATCTAATAGCGGCGAGCAACACAACACGTATCAAACAATAATGACCATTAAAACTTGGTTTTAAAGTGCAGTAACTCGTAAGTGCATGGAAGACAGGACCTAGTATGTGATACCTGTAAATAAAATAGATTTTAAAAGAACTCTTCATTACCACCACCTAAAAAAACTGTTTTAGACAACAACTTAAGTAGTAATTACCAGACTAAATAAAGTTTATTGAATAAAATCTATGTTTTACCTTCAAACTTCTAATAGCGGCGATCAACACAACAACAGTCAAATATGGCAACTGACATACTGTACAAACTGAGCACATACGAGGTCCTGCTTTTAAATTATTTTAACTGCGCACTTACAAGCTAACGTTTCTTACAGTTTTCTACCTAAAGCCTGCATTATTAAGTTTCTCATAACTGGCAATAGGTGGATCTGTATGTCCTGAATTTAAATATAATAAAAAGTAGATTTCGCCAAAAATGTTACTTACGAGGTACTGTCTTTAAACCCTCGATGTGTAATCTGCATCAATGAAATTGTAATGGCAAACAATGGACATTACTGACATAAGGAAGAAAGTTGTTCTAGTCTTAACAAAACTAAAATTGAATATTTACTTTCCATGTTTGGCTGTTATGTTTGATTTGTAAAAAGTATTTTTATACAATCTTGCATTTATTGGCATTGGCATTGAAACCAGTTATCTATTGGCCAACCAAAGATGAAGTTATATCTAATATGCCAAAGTGCTTTGAGAAGTATAAAAGTACACGTGTTGTTCTAGATTGTACGGAGGTAACAGTTCAAAAATGTAAATGTTTGAAATGTAAAATTACAACATATTCCCACTATAAGGGCACACATACTTTAAAAATTGTTAATAGGAATAACACCTGCGGGAACAATTTCCTTTGTCAGCAGTGCTTTTGGAGGTAAAGCAACTGACAAGGCAATTTTTTTAAAAGAAAATATTCTCAGTAAATGTGATCCCCATAATGCAATTATGGTGGATAAAGGGTTCATGATAGAAAATGAATGTGCTGAGAATTACAAACAATTGATAAGACCACCATTTTTGAAAAAAAAAGTACAATTTTGAACAAACAGCCAATATTGCTCGTGCTAGAGTTCATGTAGAACGAGCTATTCAAAGAATAAAACTATTCAACATATTCAATAATCAAATTGAGTGGTTCATTATTCCCCATATAAATGATGTGATGATTGTTGTTTGTGCCTTAGTCAATTTATCACCACCAATACTGGCAGGAAACAAATTCGAAAACTGCATTGATGAAGTTGTCGCTGACAATACGAATATTGTAGATTCCGACACCACAGAAAATTGACTGCCAAAATTCTTCTGGTTTTTATTAAAAAAAATTTTACCAAATCTGTGTATAATTTTCTAAGGATATTTTACTTTATAACTTGAAATTGACTTTTGAATTCGTGATTTTACATATTATAAAGATATTTTTGTACCAACATCTCAACACCAACTGCTGCGATGGAAGTGATCCTTGGTCTTCGGCCTCTTCACCATGTGATCGAGGCTGAGGCGGGGAGGGCTTTTCTGCGCTTAAAACAGCTGGGATACGTGCGAAGAGGGGAAGAGTACAGGCACGTCAAGAAGCTCCGGCTACTGGAAGATATTCCAGTTCTGGCTCGAGCACCTGATGAATGCCTGCGAAAGTACTACTTCGCAACTCCGTACAGGGCCATGATCCGGGATAGAGAATCCTGGGAAAAAGAGAGGAATACACAGCCTAATGGGACTGTCTGGTACACAGATGGCTCATGCTCCGGTGATGGAGCAGGGGCTGGAATTTACTCTAGGAACCCAAGAACACAAGTTAGTGTACCATTGGGTGATGGTGTATCTGCATATCAGGCCGAGATATATGCTATCTTGGAATGTGCGCAGATAAACCTAGACAGAGGTTATGTGGATCGACGCATAACCATATACTCCGACAGTCAGGCAGCAATTAAAGCCCTGAGTGGGTGCACCAGCAAATCAGGACTTGCTAATGAATGTCGAGAACGACTTGCTAATCTTGCAAGGCACAACGTGGTGCGGCTAGAATGGATTCCAGCCCACTCTGGTTTTGAAGGCAACGAGATGGCGGATGCACTGGCTGCGGAAGGGGCGGCAGCTCCCTTCTACGGCCCGGGCCCGACCTTGGGCCTAACAAAACAAAGAATACGCAAGGAGACGAAGAAGTGGCTGAAGAATCAGCACCTTGCTCATTGGAATGCTCTGCAGGGTCCTAGGCAATCCAAACTTTTACTGAAGGGATGGACTGATGGACACGCTAGAGCAGCTACTGAACTACCAAGAAGTAGGCTAAGGAAGATAGCAGGACTCCTAACGGGGCACTGCTGTATGATGAAACACCTCCACAACTTAGGAGTAGAGGGAAGTTCCCTATGCAGGGGTTGCGGCATGACTGACGAAACGTCAGTCCATGTTCTCCTAGAGTGTCCACACTGGGCTGTACTACGCAGGCGAATCTTCGGAGTCCCTGTTTTGGCCCCTGGAGACACAAGCAGGCATCCATTGAAAAAGGTTGTGGCCTTTATTGAAGGGCTCGGCTTTATGGATGTCTAGGTAGCAGGAATGGCACAATGGGCCCGCCAGTGGCCTCAGTGCCGGAACCTTGGCTTGAGTTTGTCCAGGACAAGGTTCGCCTGCAAACTTAGTAGTAGTAGTAGTAGTAGTAGTAGTAGTACCAACATCTCATATACATTAATTATATAAGTAATTTCTCAAAGGTAATATTGTATTGTAATATGTATTCCGACACTCCATGTGTTTATTGAAGATAACAACTGCAGATGCAGATCCGTGTTCCCAAGAATTGTGAACGCTGCATTTTACATTTATATAATAACATTTTATATATTCACTTTTAAACATTTTTATTCAGTTCTTTTTGTAGTTTACAAAATAAAATATTGAAAAGTTCTAGTTTTATATTTTTTTGAAAATAAAGATTTTAAAAAATCATTTGCAATCCTACGGAAAATAATTAGTGATTGTTCATTGTTATACTCATGTAATATTCTTCATAATATTCTTCTATAATTTCGGAACACCACTCGAAATACATATCATTTTGCACTGTAACTAGTACCTAAATAAGGTGTTTTGCACTAGCTCAAACTGAAATAGTTATTAAAATATATTAGTTCCTATACATGCTGAATATATTTCATATTAGTGCTAAATAGACCAGTGTGCCTAATTATTGATAAATGTTTAATGACACTTGTTTCCTTTGTGTAACACATCTTATAAATATGCTTCTTTAATCAATTCATTTAAAACAAAAAAAGTAGCTACTTCAACCAAAGCCAGTGTGGGGGCCCTTTAAAATTTTACTATCGGGATTGAATCTGGAGAATGATACTCTTTATTCATTTTCCAAATTTGTCTTTATTAATCATTTCAGAATGACGTCACAAACATGCGCCATTTTTTCTTGGGAGGCACACATTTATTTGTTGTTGTATGGTATCATATGGTAGTTTGTGTAACTGTATTAAATCTTTTGTGTTTATTTAAAGTATTGTATTTAAAATGCCAGCGTTTTGTTGTGTTGTTAACTGTGCAATGCGTGGAGAAAGGGATGCTGTCTCGTTTTATCGATTCCCTGCCATTTTAAAACACAGGGGAGAAAGTTTCCGCGACTTATCTGTGGAGCGCCGTGAATCTTGGATTAAGGCTTTAAAAAGGGGCCCCCTTACAGAAAAGCAGCTAGTGAATTGGCGTATTTGTTCTAGACATTTCATTAATGGTAAATAAGGAATTTTATACTACCTAGTACAAACTAAAATCGTGCATTTGCTTTTAAGGTTCTCCAGCTGAATTAGAGGATAAACTTAATCCAGACTGGGTTCCAAACCAAAATATGGGCTATGTAACTTCAAATATGCCTAGTACATCAGCAGCTGGACGGCATAGTAGATCTTTGAAAAGGGCAAAATATGAAGTAGAGGTTTGTCATTTTTATTTAAGATAGGATTATTTACAACCAAAATTGGTTGAAAAAGTGCATAAACACTTACCTACTATTTGTATTAGTTATAAATTAGGTAACTAAAATATAAAATTTTACAGATTCAAACAGAAAATCGTGGAAATGATGATGAAAATAGATGCCCCGAGTTAGTAACTGACTGCGATGAGATTTCAGCTCAAAAAGTACATGAAAATGGGGCGAGAGTTAGTACTTCTGTGCAGACAGACTTAACAGTGGAAAATTTGTGTAGTGTGTTTAGTGAACTAAATAATTGTAATAGTAAAATATATACTTTGCAATCAAAATTAGATATTATGGAAGTAACTGAAGATTCTTTCAAAAATAATGATGCAAAGACTACATATTTTACAGGACTACCAAAAGCAGGTGTGTTATTTCTCATTCATGAAACTGTGGCCCCATATTTACCTTCACATCATAATAATGCACTATCCACATTTCAACAGCTTGTGCTTACTTTTATGAAACTTCGATTAAATTTACCATTTAAATATTTGTCATATAGATTTACAGTGAGCCCAACAACTGCTTCAGAAACCTTTTATAAGTGTATCGATGTTCTTTATGATACATTTAAAAAACTGGTATTTTGGCCAGAGAGAGAAGCACTACGTAAAAATGTTCCTGCTTGTTTCAAAGAAACCTTTGGCAATAAAGTGGCTGTTATCATTGATTGCTTTGAGGTTTTTACAGAAACGCCTTCCAAAATTGTTAATGCATCACAATGCTGGTCCACTTATAAACATCACCAAACTGTGAAATTTCTTATTGGCATTACACCTCAAGGTACCATTTCTTTTATATCAAAAGCTTGGGGTGGTAGAACTAGTGATAAGTTTTTAACTGAGAACTGTGGGTTTTTAAATTTAATTCTTCCGGGAGACATAGTATTAGCTGACAGAGGGTTTTTAATTAAAGATTCTGTAGAAGGCTTAGGGGGACACCTAAAAATACCAGCTTTTACAAGAGGTCAAACTCAATTACATCCTAAGGATCTTGAAGAAACCCGTAGTATAGCCACTGTTCGAATTCATGTGGAAAGGATAATCGGTTTGCTAAAAAAAAAGTTTCACATTTTTCAACAAACTATTCCAATAAGCATGTTATCAAAAACAAGAGATTCACTTAGTGCACTGGACAAAATTGTTGTTGTATGTAGTGCTTTTATTAATTTATGCCCTTCACAGATACCACTAGATTAATTACGGAATTAAATTGTAAAAATTGCTCAACTTTTTATATAGTTTATTTATTTATACATACATATAGTTAACAATATAAAAATAAAATGTTAATTTGGCATTTATGTATTTTATTTATTTACAAAAAAAAATAATATCATCATCATACACATTTTTTGCAAAACCAGTTCGATGATGGGACCTCAAGCAAACCGACACAATTAAAATGAAACCACTGTGTTTCACAATCATCATTGTCGCATTTGAGCATAGGGCGCCCATCATCAGGTAGCTTACAAATACACCAAAGTGCTACTTGAGCTTTACTACCTTTTTTAGTAAAATAATTAGATAAAAGTTCTGGTTTGACCACATGATTATAAAAATTTATTGCTTTAGAAATATTGTCAACACAAAACTGATTATCAAAAAAAATTCTTTCTATGTATAAACGACTCTTTGACCAAATAACAAAATCACAATAGTTCCTATTTGTAACAAACATTTGTAATTGCACTTGGTAATAGTAACTATGTGATTTGCTAAGTGATAAAGAGTCGTTTTTCAAAATTAAACAGCTATGCTTTTTGATAGCATACTCTTCAAGTGTCAAGTGAATATGGACACTTTACTTCCACGCAACCAGAACCACAACACTCACATGACACAAGTCCATCAGGAGAGGCACCAAATTCTGGATTTGTTTTCGAAATTACAAAACCACAAGAATCGACCTTCAGTTTTCCATGTTGTGCACTGGCAGTATCCCTGTAAGACTTTAAAGCCATTTTTTCATGTTTTAACCCATAAGTAGTGGCTTTTGATTTGAAGTTTACTTTTTGTGGGTGACAAATACTTTTTATCACCGTCAAGGATAGTTTGGCAACTGATGTCCTACACACATTTTTAAAATTAGATGCAGTTATTCTCCCAGCTCGAAATTTGTACCATAGGCTACTCTGGTACTGCTCCCTTGTTAATTTCTCAATTTGAAAAATCTGTTGCTCATCAACAGCAATATGGATTTCTTTTGCCATAGACAACAGTTCTTCATAGGATTTGTCTGAATATTCTGGATTGTACCAAGAATCTAAGCCTTCTGGGACTTCCTTTGGTCTTGCTTCTGCAATTTTGGTGGCAAATGGTTCAATTAACCTAAACACTCCTGAAGCAACACCCAGACTTTCCAATTTTTTCAAAAATTCTACTTCATCCTGTAGACCAGGAGCTCGGGTTTCTGATAAGGATGACTTTTTATCCTGTGACCAATCCATTTCACGTACTCGAACCATATCAACATTTCTTGAAGGTGGCACAGGCCATGCGGCAAGCTGGCTAGTACACGGGATATCTTGCATTTCATCAACTGTATTTGGTCGAGCATGCAAACAAAATAAAGCGGCTGCAACATGGCTGCAAACTTCACCCAAACCAGCCATACAGGAACAATGAGCACTGGAAATACTTCCATCACCCAAAAGAATTATCCAAACCTCCAGTGGTTTTTCTCTGAATCGTTGGGAATGACGAACCTGGAATCAAAAATTATATTTTTTACACACTTTTTAATTTTTTTAAATTATAACTATACTTTATTATCTATCAAGAAAATTATATTATCCCTTTATAAAATACAGTAAAAAAAGTCAATATTAGGCAAATAACAACATAACATTTACCTTGCAGAGTACAACAAAATGTTCATTTATCTCCTTAGCCATAATCTTCAGTATAGAACCAGCTTCATAATGTTTGTAAGCTTGCAAGCTTTTATAAGCTTTTAATTGTTGCCCGGTATAAAAACTATGCGTTAATATTAAATAATTAACTAAATCCATCATTACAATGTTCGGCAACTTGGTTATGTCAAACACACACTCACTCGCCGGAAGAGAATAAGGATCCACATCCCCTATAACTTCTATTTTTTGGTCGTAACGAGACTTTACATCACCAGTAAGGGTTAAGTAATAAGCACTTCGAGACATTTTTGCACAGAAACAAGTAAAAACTGTTAAAAATTGCTAAATTCACCAAACTACTTCCAAACACTCATAAGAACAAACGATAAATGAATATGAAATGGCGCGCGTGTATGCCCTCCAAAAAAAAATGGCCGCCTGTCAAAATCACGTGTTCTGAAATGGTTAATTGATACAATAAATATGAATCATATACTCGAAATATAGTTCATGTACTCTCAATATTAAATGTTTTCCAAATTCTTCATCAAAATCAATATTGATATTGAAGAAGGAATCAAATGCAGAGGAATAAATAATCAAATCTGTGTTTTTTAAATTCAGTAACGCCATTCCAAATTGCACCTGTCCATAATAACTATGTTCCCTTTTCAAAAGCCACTTATCATCCTTTTTTTCCAGATAATCACATTTTTCCAATATTATTTGGGCATCGTTCTCCTTACCTAAAATAAACAGTCAGTGAGACTATCGATATAACTAACCAGAAAAAGGGCATTTTATGTCCAGAAGTTTAATCGGCTTTCCATTCTGAAAAATAACTCCATCTGGAGAATACCCAAACCAAGGATATCTTGAGCTGATAGCAATTCCCACATTATGCACTTCATACATTGGGTATTGTTTTTTATATGCATTGCATGCACGTCCTTCGTATTGTTTCCCGTGTTCAGTAAATTTATTGCTGAACTTTTGGGCCAAAAGTAATTTTCTGCTTTTTTTGACCAGTCCGCTTTGGCATAAGTAAATAAAGAGTATATTCTAGAACCTAAAATAATAAGATAATTCAAATATTTGACACTTTTTTTAAAGTAACTTGTCAACTGACCTGTAATCTTCTGAGATTCTGCCATTCTGGCATTGTTTGATTCAATGCTGCAGCATCCAGGAGGTCATCTCTTCTGAAATTCTTAATAATGTCTTCACAACAGTCATTTTGGGGCAAATCTGGCAGTTCCATAGATTCCAAAACAGAATGGGAAGCATGTTCTAATATTGTTTGTATAACAGCTCTGTTGTCAATTGTATCTAGCTTTCTGAAACGTAAAATTTAGATAAAGTATCTTCATAACAGGACTAAAACCAATTATATTATCTCCGTTTGATATAATCATGACTATTGTTGCTGTTCCTGCTTCTTTGTACAAATTTGTGTAGGGCAGATGATTTGTTACCTGGAAAATGGATAACATGGAATACTATTCATGAAAGTTTGAAATTGCATTAGACTTACAACTTAAAAAGCGGTTAAAATTTTTTTATCTATAGATTAATTTGTTTGATAGGAAAATACGACATTTTATTCAATCCTTGGCTTCGATTGATGATGAAAACTAGTTGTAGGCTCTGCTCCATATATTTCCTTTATGCCTGCTTTTTCTTTACCCCACTCTTGGGTGAAAGCTGTACAGCTGATTTCTTCTATTTCTTCATGCCTAAAAATATGATTAGTTAAGCAAAATATTAATTTTCTGTGAATGGAAGCATAGCACAAACTCACAAAACAAACAAAACTAATAGTAGCTAGTATAAATAATGATGAAATATCGACAACATTAGCTGATCTCACCTGTTAATATAAATAAGTAGTGCAACCACATGCTTACAAAAACCAGATTGTCCAGCTTTGCAAGAACACACACATGTCCACTTGTTTATTGGATTATTCAAACATAAATTCACTTCATGGTGCTTCGATATTAATGCAGAAGTTTGTAGAATCAGCCCAAATATCTTGGTTTTTTCTACATTTTTGACTTGGCACAAAATAACATGTCCCGCTTTGAACACCTGTTTGCCTTCCACCATCGGCCGATTTCTATCGCCAATATATTTGAAAGTGTCCACCAAACCGATCTTAACAAGTACCATCTTTCACAATTCAGCTTTATCTCACAAAATTGAAAATATAAATGATTAATTTATCATTGAATCAAATAAGACTTAGCATTATTATCCCCATTGGTTGAGGCTCTCAACAACTTCTGTGGGTTCTTTAATGTTTATTGTATTTATTGTATGTTACTTGTGTGCTCAGTTATCAATAAACATTCATTCATTCATTCATTCCATTGACAAGTTTGACAGATACTGCAGCGCCAGCTATCGGAAAAATTTCTTCGAATTGCGACATCAATAATGCTAACATGTAAAAATTACATTTAGACAGGAAGTTGTAGTTTCGATGGCCAAGCAATAATTATTGCTTGGTTCATATTTTAAGTTATTGGAAACATTTTTATGATTATTAATAAACTTTCGATGCTGTGATTTGTTGTTCACTGCTCATCTCTTCGTCTTTGTCTTTAAACACTCTTAATAAAGCACATACTCCCTGAATAATCAAGATATAATTATTGTCAATGTTTAATAGATCTGTATAATGTACCTATAGCTATTACAGACATAAGCGATTCCTTGACCTCAAGGATTCTATTAAACTTGTCGAAAGTGGAGTTCCATCTAGTCACACAGTCTTGTTTTAGCTTAAGTACAGGTTTGTTAACTGTACTTGCATCTTTCAATTTTGTACTAGCTTTTGTGCTTCGTTTAAAATGCTCTACCATTTTTTTGATCTTCGACTGGGTTACTGCAATGATATTAAGGCTAGATTGTACAATTAGGTTTGAAGAATGAGCAAAACATGGAATATGTTTCCATTCTGTTAATCGAATGGCAGCTGTAATATTTGCTGCATTGTCACTAGCAACAGCTACAATTTTGTTTTGAATATTCCATTCTCGAACCATTCGTAGTAGTTCATTACTCAAATTTTCGGCGGCATGTTGCTCACTGTATTCGTAACTGTCTAACAGACTAGATTCCAATGTATTGTCTTTGGTGATATAATGAACAGTAGCCCTTATATAGCTTGTATTCACTCACGATGTCCACCCATCAGTAGTCAGACAACACGCTAAAACAGAATCTAAAGTGTTCTTAATTATTTCTTGCGTCATGTTGTGGTATTAACGTATTTGAAACTGTTTTAAGTGATGGAACTTGTTAATTGTTATTTAAGTTATTAACAAATGAACGAAATTGTTTACTGTCCACCTACTGAATGGGCAAATAATTCTTCACCAGCACTTTTACCAAGCTATTATGTAGTTCCTGCGTGTTTCTGTCCAAAAGAGGTCTTTTAATAAAAGAAGTCAAGAAAGAATTTTGACGGTTTGAATCTTTAGGTTTTATAACACTCGTGTTTTCTTCTACTTTTGCTTCCGCTTCTGTATTCCGCATCTCTGTTGAATTGATATTATCTTATGAAGCAGACGCTACGTCCTCATCCTTTACTTTGACCAAAGATGACGAATGAGGTTACCTGTCGCACAGCCTTTATATGATAAAATTTTTGAACAAAGTTTGCATTTGCCTTATTTAACTCTCTTTCATCTAAAAAATTCCACACGTTACTTCTCTTCTTATTCTTGTCCATTTTATTTTAATTCATGTTATTTTGAAACTACACTAATGACTAAATGATTAATCATCTATAAATTACCGTGATTATCATGAACCGAAACTACCAAACTACGATGGGATAATGACATGTTATCTATGATAATGACTAGGCTTTAATTCGAATTTTATCTTGGCAGGTCAGGGGTTTCACATCCCCATTAAGTAAGTAACAGCAGTGGCTTGGTTCGGTTCATTCGAACGATAGGGTCACAGAACGTGATTGAAACAATCACGTGTCTTTGGAACGGTTCGGTCTTTGAGAACGGGTCGTTCGAGACGTTCCCATCGCTAATATACAATAACGTGAAGGTTGAATGAAGAATATTGCTATTAATAATACACATTGTATTTTTATCGAATATTTTTGTATTGAGATGGAATATTCGGATTCATTTACATCGTCGGATGAAAAAATTTTAGATATAATTCGGCATATAGAGCGGCCAAGAAATTTTCGTACCGGAAAAAGAAAATCAGTTCGAGAGATATAGTGATTTGGAATTTAAAAACAGATTCCGTTTAACGAAAAATACAGTCAACCTACTAATTGAATTAATCGGTCACAATTTTAACGTAATTAGCAGTAGACGCAATGTTTTATCCATAATGGACCAAGTTTTACTAACCCTCAGATTTTATGATGCTACAGGTATGTATATCATACTTAGATAATTGTAATCATAATTTATACTAATGCGGAACTAAGAATATTCCATTTTCTTTAATTACAGGTTCCTTCCATATCTTAATTGGGGATGATCACAATATTCACAAAACAACAGTCTGTAGAGTGGTACAAAAAGTAACAAGAGAAATAGCTAATCTGCGTCCACAATATGTAAAATTGCCTCAAAAGGAAAATAAAATAAGGAGTGTAAAGGCTGCATTCTATAATAGGGGCCAATTTCCTAACGTAATTGGCTGTATTGATGCTACACACATACCTATACAGTCACCAGGAGGTGAACATGCAGAGATTTTTCGAAACAGAAAAAGTTATTTCTCTGTAAACGTGCAGGTAGTGTGTGACTCAAATTTGATGATGAGATATTGTTGCTGGCTCCACTCACGACAGTACCATGGTCAACAGTTCTCTTATCTGCGCATCTTTAGAAGAAAATGAGTTTCCGTTTAGTTATTTGTTGGGAGACAGATCTTGTAGTTGTAATATTTACTAACCCCCATTTTAAATCCCATCACTATAGGAGAAACAAACTATAATGCTGCTGATGTTTAAACAAGGAACACTGTAGGTGGAGCGCACATTTAGTGTTTGGAAAGACGTTTTGCTTGTCTATCATTGGGTCTTCGAATGAAGTTCAGTACTACAGTAGAAATTATTGTAGCTACTACCGTTATACATCATATTATGGCAATATTACAACAAAATCTGTCAGATACTTTTGAAGAAATTGTAGAGATTGACATTCCCTTTCCCATTAATGAGAATATTAGAAACGCTGGAGGAGTTGCTCTTACAAACAGTTTAATTGAAAACTACTTTAGGTTGGAAAAAATAATTATTTATTAAAAACGTGTTAGTCTATCTACTAATTACAAATCTGCCTTTTTTTCTGTATCTATTATTATTGCTTTTATTTTTATATCTTGCTTCTTTTGAGACGTCTAATTTCCATCTCATTTTTAACTTTTAAACGTTCTAGTTCTGTTTTTATTTCCAATTCGTCCGTTTTCCTTGCTTTTTCGATATCTGAAATTGCTAACTTTTTTCTGAATTTCATCATCAGCCCCATCTTTTCCATTTTTCCTTTCACATAGCCTATTTGAAATTGTAACTTTCTTTTTTTCAGTTGAAGGTGTATGAATTTGTTTTTTTTGTGTATGTCCAACAATTGGGAGATTTTTTGAAGTTGGCGGCTCAACCACTTCAAAAACAATCGTTTCGTTCATCGTAGTATTGCCTGAAAATATCAATTATAGTATATATTTGTACATTATATAAATACTTGTATTATTTTGTTTTGACAAATGAAATAACTAAAAACAATATATTTGAATAATCATCACATTTTATTTTGTTGTGCTACGTTTTTCATTATGAACTGTTTGCCTATTTTACATAATTCACATCAGTTTATATAATGTGGTTAGATCCTAGCCACTCGCTTTACTATTTATTTCACACATTGCCATATATAATTAATGTTCACCTATAGGAGGCACAAGTGCCACTACATAGGATAGTCCTAAACATTATTATCATTATTCACTGTAAATATTTTGCGTAATAACAAAATTATTTATTTTTGATTAGTTTTCTTGAACACTGTAGATTCTTTAAAGTTTTTGTTAAACTTTTATTAAACTCTGTATTATAATTTTACACATCTATCTTTCAAAAATGCTTCTTGAATTAACTGTGGAAAAATATCAAATCCTTGAAATAATAAATAATACCACCCCAACTCTTACAAAAATGTTTTATTAAAAAGTTCCAATATGAGTAGGTTATTTAATATGAAAACATTTTTCTACTCAAATGTTGATGAACAAAAACGTCAGTATAAAAATCCCTTAAAATGGTTAGGTTTGTTCCCCATTCTAAATCTTTATTTATTAATAAGATCTCAGTATCCTGAGTTGTCCAAACAAAAAAGTAACATTTTACTTTAACAGTGATGTAAAGCTGTCCTTGGACTTGATGATAATAAATATCTCTGGGATCAAGAAGAGCAACATCACTATCGTAATGGAAAAAGTATTTTTTTGCGGTAACACTTTCCCTTATATTTGCATTTCTCATGCTATATGGACATTTTATTTCTAAAATAGAATCTTTTCCTATCAAGCCATCGGGACTGGCACCCATGAAACCAAATTCGTCTAACCAAAACCCAGTAGCTTCCACTTGAAATCCAGTTTGCTCTATGAATTTTTGTAATGCTGTCGATTCATGGTTCCTTCCCCACCGAACTGCATGTACACCATCTAGACTGTAACCCTCTACCAATGATTTAAACAAGGAGGGTCGGAATTTCTTTCTGAAACATGCATTCAATATACTGCCAAATTCACTGGCCAGTAGTAGGATTAGATATTTTCAGTCTTGCAAAAATACCAGCTTGTATAATATCGTCTGTTTCGGCGTTCTTCTTCCGCCGGAAGTTGTCCGTTCTACTACGGGACTTCGAACCTCTGCCAGTTTTATGCTTGTTTCTTACATCGTCACCCTTACTATCGGTAAGTTTTACTCCGCTTTCGCTCTGTATTTCTGCTAGTGATTTTCACTGGCAGTTATTCGGTTTTTTCTGGCAATTAGCCAGCATTCATTCCTGTGTTGCCACATGGTTGATCTGGCAATATTTGAAATGTCTGTTGGCAACACCCTACATTTTTCCATTGAAAACATCTTCTTATCCTCTGCATTTATATATTCCTCGGAGAATAAATTCTCCTCAATGGATGGAATTAATGCGATATGTGCTTCATCAGCTTAGGGTTTAAGAGGCTTGAGTAGGTGGTGACGTCACGAAAAACTCAAAAGTACCGCCCTCTTCCTACCACTTCAGGTCGTAGTTTGTGGGCACCATAATTTTATGAAAGGAATGGGAGGCAACACCGCTACATGGTCTCTCTCGAATAGAGAATCTAGTTCGAGCATTAAATTTAGAATTCCATTCGTCTAATTTGATGCAGAGCGCGGCAATATGGAACTTTTAAAAATGTTGAAATCCTGAAAACGGTCTATAAAATTGTATGATTTCTCGGATTGATATTTTATATTGATAAAAAATGTAAATTTTCAAGGACGAGTCGGTATAGCTAAAATGTTCGTGAATAAACAAATTTTTGGACGTGTGGTGGAGTGATTTGATAACGTGATATAAAAGTGGTATTAAATTTCTAAACAGCAACGTCACTCTGAGTGCATGGATTTTGTGAGCATGTGTTAGTATTTGCATGTAAATGAGTTATTGATTACATGGAATTCTGCCATAAATGATTAGCGCATTTGTTATTTTTCTAATAGTTTAAGTGGTTTTGAGTGTTTTAGTTTCCTTTATACTATTTTATGTGTAAATTTCGAGTGTCATGTAGGACTTTGGGAAAAATTAGTGGGTAAGAAAAAAATATCAACAGGATGTAAAAACGTATTTAATCAATTTTTATTTCTCTAATTGGCAATCCCTTTACATATTGGGGACCTACCAACTCTGGTAATAAGCATGAAAAATAGAATTTCTTCAATCTTGGTAGTATAAGCTGCCAGAAGTTATCGTCTCTTTATATCTGAAATGAAAATAAAAAATTTTAATCAGAAATCAATTGCAGATGATTTTAATAAGTTCATAAATATTTACAATGAGATCCTTTTTATAAATAAAATATTGTTTTACCTTCTCCGTTACAAAACCGTGTGGACTCCAGATGCAGAAAATACACCACTGCCTGTTTGTAGCAGCGAGCTGGCCCTGGACCTGATAATAGTAATTGTGGTTTCTTTTTATTTTTAAACTTCCATCGACAATGGTGGAAAATTTTATTTTATTTTCAGAAGTGGCATCTAGTGGATGCAATTTTGATATTGACACTGGGCATTTTATTTCTACCATTTCATCATCTCCTATCAAACCGTCAGGACTTGCATCCAAATAATATTCTTCTGGGTGAATATAAAAACCACTTTCACATATCCTAACATCAGGTTTCTCCTGTAGTTGTCCCTTTGCCAAAGGCTCACTGTCATTTCCATATTTAGTGGCTTTGTTACCCAGAAAATTGCTGTATAATAAGTTTTTTACTAAGTTTACAGTTGAACCTTTTCGCCTCTTGCTAACTCTTCCAAAATTAGAAGCTGTAAGTCTAAGAGACCTCTCTTGTATCCACTGGGGATTTACGCTTTGTCCTACAGTTTCTTATGCAATTTTATTGATTTCTCCTTTGGTTTCTTGAAGAGACATCAAAAACTGTTTTTTTATCAATATATTGCTTGTCATCTAGTGACAGAGCTAATGAATTCGCTTATGGTCCATAGTCCTTGTCAGCTTTTGCTTGCTGCTTGACTTTTGGTTTGAACAACTGTTTTTTCTTGTGAACCCTCCTTTTTTTCATCTTTTCAATATATTTTCTAGTGAATTTCTTTGGACTTGGTTTGGTTAAGGATTCATGGAGATTTTGATAATAGTCACCTCCAATATTAAAAAATAATGCAGCAGCTTCACACCTGGTTTTGTATGAACCTCTTAAGGTAAAATTAATTCGTTTGTCACCCACAAACTTACAAACGAAACTTTTAAATTGTTCAGCAATATTGTTCTTCATATTTAAAAGTAAACTGCTGCAATTGTCCATCAGTCTTTGCAGAGGTATTCTAATGTCTTGGTCTAGAAGACCACATTCTCGCATTAGTGGCAACAAATTTTTTTCCCCTGGAGCAGGCTTGCACTTTAAATACCCAATTTCTGTGCATTTAGAGTGTTCACCAAAGATATGAGATGGAACATTTTCCAAATCTGACTGTAGGAGTCGAACTTTCTTCATAAACTCACATCGTTCTTGTCGTCTGTGTTCAGTGGCCTTTGTAATAGCTGTTCTAAATTTCAAAATGTTGCTAAGGACAGCTTTTCTTAAAAATGGGCGAACAGCAGCATTTTTTTGTTTGGCTTCTTTGCGGTCTAAAACATATTTTAATAATTATTTAATAATTACTACCCCATTTCAATAATTGTAAATTGATTTCACATCTGATCCTACTGCGAACGGGGATTTATAAATAAACTTTTATTTACATAAAAAAATGGAAGAATGCTTTTATATTTTATTTTGCTGCACTAAAAAGTGGAAAATGAGAAGAAAACAATTTTTATATCAACTAAAACTACATTTTTGGAGTTTCGTATTCATAGTAGGATTAGATTTGAAATATATCAAAAATGGAATGCTCTTCAGAGATGAACTATAATTAAAAAAAATCACAAAAACTTACTGCTAAAACAAATGATTTAAACACTCTATTTTCTCAACTATTATATTTCCATATGGTTTCGTTTCCAATAATTTTTTATACACTGAAGAGTCTCCATCACCAACCATTTTTAATCCAATAATTTTTTATACACTGAAGCAGGGGTTCCCAAACTTTTTCAGCCCGCGGCGCACTTACGAGTTTAGTATTTTGTCACGGCGCCCTGCGGCCGTATAAATATATATATATAATATTTTTGAAAAGAATAGTAGTTAGGTAGATAGACACAAAAATTAAAACATTCACAATGTGAAATTGAGTTTTATTAATTTATAAAAATTCGGAATTAGAACAGGGAATAACAAAAAAAACATAAGAAAAAAATAAAATATGGTGAGTTACGTCAAATCAATGTGACGGATGGGCTTGATGATTTCCGCACAGTTTTTCAAAACTGGGAATAAGACTGGACACTGCTACTCTCATTTCTTGCTCCACATTGATCTTCGAGTGATATTTGTTCTTTATTACCGCTACAGCTGAAAATCCAGCTTCACATAAATACGATGTGGCAAACGGAATAAAAACTTTTAATGCTTTTGAAGTTAAATTTGGATATTCATTTTGAATTGATAACCAAAACTCCACCAAATCGGAACTGATGAACCTAGTTTTTAGGCTGTTGTCGCAAGAGAGTTCAATGAGACTCTTTTGTTCTTCTGTTGTGAATTCTGGCGGAGCTTGGGCACGGAAAGGATCTTGGATCCACGCAAATGTTTCGAAATCATTTTCTGGAAAGTATTTTGAAAACCATTCGGTGAGCTTCGATAGGTGTTCCGTGAAAAGCGCCATCAGGTCTTGTGAGACAACCAGTTCATTAGATGCCGCATATTTATACAATTGTGGGAAGCAATCTTGACCGCTGCCTTCATTCATTTTTTTTATCCACAACTGCAGTGTCTTCCTAAACGCCACAATTTTCTCCGATAGTTTCAGAATGTGCGTGTTGTTGCCTTGCAAAGAAAGATTCAAATTATTTAGCTTCTCAAATATATCGCACAAATACGCTAGATTTAGCAAAAAATCTGGTTCAGTAAAATAATTGGCGTTTTCATGACGTTCTTCTTGTAAAAAAGTGCGAATTTTTTCGTGTAATTCGAACACACGAAATAAGACATTTCCACGTGAAAGCAATCGTGAATTGCAGTAATACAGCAGGGCCGTATGTTCAGCTCCCATATCTACGCACAATTTTTTAAAAAGTCTGGCCTTAAGAAGCCTAGTTTTATGTAGTTTACTGCACCAATGGCACATTCTAGCACTTGGTTCAGTTTAGAGCTCATTGGCTTTGATGCAAGAGCTTCCGTTGAAAAAAATCACGCGATTTTTCAGCCATAGTTGGATTATTTGTCTCAAAATGTCGCTTTAATTTACTTGGAAACATACTTTCGGCTGATAGTATTTTTAAACAAATAACACACTGCGGTTTTTCTTCATTGTCTACTTCTATTGAAGTAAAACCAAAGTCCATATAGCTATCATCGTATCTACGTAATTTTCGCTTCTTTGGTTCCCCGCCGCCACTAATAGATGCTTTATTAGTATCATTTGAACTACCGACTTGTTTATCTAATAAAAATCTGTCCATTTTGCGTAATATTTTTAACGGCAAATAAAGCGATTAGTGAAACAATACACGGCGACACGTCCGTCCTTTCGCGCGGCTTTTTTGTCTACTGACTGACTTGAGTTGTAAGTAAACAAACATCGCGAGCAAGCAGGAGCGAGCGGGTGAAGACGTAGGAGGGGCGAGGGCGAGTATGTACTTATGTTCTTTAAAGACGCGAGCGCTAAAAATCGGAATTGTTGCTTTATATAAGTTAGGTATACGAATTATTATACCTGCAAATAATTGTGGTTTTGTATAATGATAGAATATCGACTCACGGCGCCCCTCTTTACTTCACACAGCGCCCCAGGGCGCCGCGGCGCACACTTTGGGAACCCCTGCACTAAAAAGTCTCCATCACCAACCATTTTTAAAAACTTTAGATTATGGATTTGTACACTAGTACGGAACCCCTCGACAATAATGTCAGTCTCCATAGCTGTTGAAGAGTCGCTCCAGTTTTTATAACAAGTGTGGGGAACATTTTCCCCACCTGGCTTACGACAACACACAGAACAATATTTATTTCTGATGCCCAAAAATAACAGTCTTTCTGTATGTAGTCCAACAATGCATGCCTGTGGAACTGTATTCTTTGCATATATCCTTTGCCAAAGTTCTTCGATTCCACTACCGGACATTATATTTCCAATGCTTCCCATAAACGACATAAGAGTATGGAAGCCGCCGAGTCGAACTACAACTTTGGACAAGATACTACTCGAATTGGATGCTTCGACAATGTCCACAGCTTTTAAAAAAAGTGGTTGGTCGAAGGTGACAATACAAGGCTTATTATACGAGCGGCATTTTTCAGCTGCAAACAAAAGTGCTGTGTGTATAGTACTTAAGTTCGAAGGGTCCAAGTTTATGAGGGGCACGATACACATACACACGGTATGCTATTGCGCAGGATAGCGTCTATCTCTCTCGCCGCTGTGACGTCACGCTCGAGGAACTACGAGAAGCTGTTCCATAGGTTCCAATATAATTTTGCGGCAGGCGTTTGAGATTTATTGAATTTAAAATTATGGTTAATAATTTTTTTTATTAAAGTTGATTGAAGAAGAAAATAGTTGTGTAAGATAGTCTCTCTTCAGATTTGTACATTATACATAAGTCAGTAAAATGAGTTATTCAAATTATATTCTTCAGATTTGTACATTATACATAAGTCAGTAAAATGAGTTATTCAAATTATATTCAATTAAGGCACATCAGTGTCAAGAAATAATCATTGTTTTTCTGTTGTGATTATTAATTTGAGAAAAATAAATAACAGAACTCTACTAATTTTTTTCGGGTACTTACTTAAGTATTTCAAATAATGTTCTACACAAAAAAGTGAGAAAATGCTAGTTTTTCCAAATATTTTATTACGCAATACAAAAACAAGAGCTTCTTCCTCTGAGCATTCTTGAAACTGATTTTCCTGTTCAAGTCTCGCAGTCTAATATATGTTCGAGTTCTTGAAAAGTACAGGACAACTTCGTAAGGCACAGATGTTTTTATTTGTGAAATAGTGATATCGGCTAATTTTTTAAAAATGTTCTCCTCTTTAGACAAAGAGCTACCATGCATTTTATGGAACTCGGACTCGAGTTTCAAAGCAACTTCCCACAATTCATCATTTGGATGTAGAAGAGAACCTCTAGAAACAGCTTGTATCCAATCAGGGGCCTTATTCATATCCATACTTTCTGTGGGTTTTCCCAGTGAGTATTTGTTCTTGAACTTGAATGCTATAAAGTCTGCTATGTATTTGAGTGATTCCTGACTCACCCTTTCTTTTACCTCAAAATTGTGCATTAGCTGCATTGCTTCTGTGTCTAAGCCGTCGTCTTACAAATAAGGTGGTTCTACAAAAGAAATTGTCAGGATTTCATTTTATTATTATTATATTATTATTATTATTATATTATTATTATTATTATTGCAACATAAAGACCTGAATACAATTATAATTCGCACACTTGTTTGATTTGTTTACTGTTTTACCCAAGAACAAAATCAACTGATCGCATCAAAATCACTCATTAATTCTAACTTACCATTTTTCAAATTTATTTTATCTCCTCTCCGGCAAGCGATTACCCATTGTTTTGCCAAATCTTCTTTCTTTGGAAACGTGAAGTATTTTATACTGGCACCTTTGGTACTTTTATTACAGTTTTTACACTTAGCTACGGCACAATTCGGCATTATAATTTGTAATTAATCGCACACCCACATAAAACTTTAACAAATATCACCCCGTACACTTAGTTATGAATTAGTTCACTCAAAATATCAAAATATTCTCCACAAATGAAAATAATATGTATACAGCATGCATCAGCAAGTCGAATGGAGAGTCTCATTCCTCGAATGTGACGTGGCGGACGCAATTAGCATCAACTAGTAGCATACCGTTGTTTGTATATCGTGATGAGGGGCAGAGGTGTTAAACTGCTAGTCGTAAATTCTGTATCATATGAGACAGAAGACATGTATCCATTCCATGATAATTTTTTATGAAGATATTTGGTAACAAATAACCAAAGTGCATCTAATCTTGCTGCAATTTTTTCAAATTTAGGTTTTAGAAATTGTATTTTTGGCATTGTGACTGTCTTGAGACCAGAGTTTGCGGGTTTATTGTAAAACTGAAAGAGATACAAGAAGTTAAAAAGGAAACACCAATTTATTAAATTGAAAACTAACCTGTATTGGTAAACTTCCGAAGTGTCCAATTTCGCTTGCTTGTATTTTTTGTTTTGATCTTGGAACCTGGAAATTTTCTGTGGCTGGTTCAGGAGTCATGCATATAATACCGCCCATGGAGTGAAATGTGCCGTGTCCATCAATTGTTCTGGTATTGACGTCGGCGTTATCAAAAACGAACTGCAAGAAACTGTCCGCTGGGATATTTTCCTGAACATTTTGAATTAAGATACTCTGAATAGGAAATGGAAACGCCGAGAGTCGACAAGATGTTTATCAAATTTTTTGAGCCATATTTTCTATGTAGAAGTGTTCCGAGACCAAACATTGTGGGTGATATGAAGGATCTTACTCTAACTAACGAAACGATAAAATTTTCCAACGCAGCTACCTTTGTTGTGTATGCGTCTAAGTTTTTCTTATCTTTGAGAACCAACTCGTGAAAAAAAGACTTAAGAGAATCAGGAATCATCTAATTTTGGATATTCCTGCAAACTGCATGTCATACTTCTAATATCCTCTCTTAAAATTTTAGCTGCGGCAGTTACAATTTTAGCACGATTAAGGGTTTTATCCTTTGACCACTCTTCGTTTAAAAGTTTTTCACAGTTTCCTCTAAAACTGACGATACTTTGTGATAGAGAAAATATTATTATACTATCTTCATACTTTTTCTTCAATCTCATTTTAAAATTTTTTTCAGACCATGGCTGAACGCTTTCTGGTAAAAGGGTAATCATCATTTCAATTAATTCTTCAATTGCAAACTGACAATTCTCGGAATCGTTTTCAATAAAACAACAAATTTTTTCGAAAGCCTCTTCTAAAGGGGGATTTACCGGTCGGCCTACATGATCCTGAGATTTATCTTGCATAAATTTATTAAAGCAATTTACATGATAAATCGCTTCTGCTGCAACCAGATCTATTTCATTATTTATTTTATTAAACACTTCTAGCCCCAACTTGTCATTTCTTTCATTGCAGCGGTTAATTATCTTGTTTTTAAATTCTAAAGTGCAGACCTGGCGAAACTCAATATTTTTCTTATATTTCTTGATGGCTTGTATGTCAATGTATTCATCGCATAAAAAACAATGCTTCTTAAAATCAAAGGCTTTACTGGTCGATCTCAATACCTTAGATGTACTTGAGGCGTTACTTTTCAGTTTTAACAAATTTATAGGATGCGTGTATTCATTTCTACATTCTTTGTGTACAAAAACGCTGCACACATTTGTTAAATTTTGCCACTTACTATCGTTACGTTCCTTACTAGCACTAATTATTGTTTCAATTCCTTTCTTGCTAACTTTCACTACATCTTGGCTTCCACTTTTATCGCAAATCACACAAATAAGTTCATCAGCCATACTTGTAAAATAGTCTACTGTATTTTTACCGTCGCAAGTCCCAAACAGAAACAGAATAATTTTATTCTCACTACTGAAAACAAACGTATCGTGCGCGTGAAAAAACGACAATAAATCAAGATGGTGTCGCAAGGCGTAAATAACGTCCAGTCAGCTGACGCGGCGTTGCCAGTTCTAGTGTGGGAACCTAAATGTCAGATTAAAATATCAAAAGTTTTATTCGTGGCTATGGCAATCTTAATTAACTAGTACTACACTCAGAAATGTTTTTATATTAATAACTGTTGAAAATATTTTTGGTGCATTTGAATATAGTTGGAAGAGGGATGTCAAAACTATGTTAATCGATGTATTTTTTTATTTACAAAAAATACTATCTCTTGAAACTTATCCGAAAACGAGATACAGGCATTAACTTAAAAAAAACAAAATGGCGACCATTTTTTTGCAACTTGCCATCACCAGAATCTACGGGACTTTTAGTATGTCATTTAGGACCATATTTTAAGTACTTTCCCGCTGAAAAACATTTGTATATAATTTTTTCAGAACTTTGGACAAAATTCCGACAACTTCATTACACTATTAAGGCCGTCCTAATCGAATCAGTGCTGGGTCGGGGTCACCATATCTGTAAAATGCAAAAAAATTTCTTGCACCACATAAAAGCTATGTTACTAGTAAATCGTAGAATAAATTTCAGTTATTTCGTACTTTGATAACTGTTTAGTTTGGCGATTTGTCACATTTTTTATACGGCCTCTAGAACCTTTATTTCCTTGCTCCACGGTAATAAGTTCTTCATCCATATTGCACGTGGATCGTCGTCAATTTCGAGATCAAATAAGCACCACTCTCCACAGCATTTAGATGATAACTGGTAGTCAACGCGGGATCGCCAATACAGATCTTACAGTCTTGCCAGATGCACCACTATGTTGCCACCACCTTTGATCGCAAAATAGGATATAGCCAGTTTTGATGCAAAAGGGAATTACAGGTGCAATCGATGGATGCCACATTGCTATCAAAGCACCACCCAACAATGCCGTTGATTATTACAACAGAAACAATCATCACTCGATAATATTGCAAGCAGTCTGTAACGACAAAAAGCAGTTTATTGACATTTATGTTGGCACACCTGGGAGAGTACGTGTTTTTAGAAACAGTGACTTGCATGCTCTATTGACAAGTAATAATCCTCCTATTAGTGAAAATGAACATCTTCTAGGAGATGCGGTTCTTTTACATGTTTTACCAGACGGAGGTGAGAGACCAATTTGTTATATATCTCGTGTACTAAACAAGGCCGAGCAGGGTTACTCCCAGATTATGGAGGAGGCTTTAGCTGTCTATTGGTCAGTTTCTAAACTATATCAATATCTGGTGGGACGGAAATTCGGAATTTTAACCTTCCGTAGGTAACATGCTTCAATAGAACAAAAATGGTAACGTCGGTCTGAGAGACCGAAAAATATTGAATCAAAATTAAGACTCACAAATGTATATCATTATCAAAAAATAACCGTTTAGAAGTAATAAACTTATTTTTCTGTAGGAAGGGCAAAAAAATTGTACAACTTTTGGTGAAAAAAAATGTATTTTTAAAAAAACAATATCAACCTTCAAAGGAATCTCAATCCGATAATCTAAAGTATAATATACAAAACAGCGAAAACCCAGTAAACTAAAAAATACAAAAAATAACAACGAATAAAAAACACAGTAATATTAAGTATTTTCTTCCATATTTTCGTACTTTTCAATACATTTGGTACAAAGGGGTGCTATGTGTTCTAAGCACAAATATTTATTACATATTTTGCAGGAATATTTAGTTTTCCTATTTTTTTTTGAACTGCAAAAGTAACAACGACCGTGTGTATCATGTGGAGTCGCCTCTGCTTCAATTTGTATTCCACAAATTTCCATAAGCCTCATTTTTATGGTTTTTGGAATATTATTTTGATATGCTCGTCGTCTTATATGTAAATCTAATAGTTCCATTCCCAAAGTTTCTAGAAATAATCTTCTTGGAAGTTTCTTTTTGTCATTTTGATTACACTTATAAATGACATAAGAGTTTATACCACTAATATTCATGGCGGTGTAGAAAACTACCATTGGCCATCTATGTGTGTTTCTGGCACAATTGTATGCTTCGCACATTTTATCTACTACATCTACACCGCCTTTTGTTTCATTATAAAGTGTAATCATTTCGGGTTTGCCTGTTTGTTCATCCAGGGCATCATCGTAGTGCATGTAAGATAATAAAAGGACATTTTTTCTTGGTTTTGGTATATAGGAAACCAGTGTGCACTTGTCCTGGAAAGCAAACATAGACGATTTCTCAGGACGCTTTGTCATCATCTGGGAAGGAATTTCCCGTCTATTTTTGCGGATTGTTCCTAAAGTGGTTATTTTATGATCATTCAGTAATTTGTCAGCAACAGCCTTACTGGTAAAGAAATTATCCATTGTAATATTGCGCCGAGATCCCCATATAGGTCGGGAAATTCTCGGAAGTAAAGAAATGTTTGAATTCTCTAAGTTATATGGTCCGGCTGGCTGAGTTCCACAATAAATTTCTATATTTGCGGTATAAAATAATTTTGCGTCAACCAGAGCGTACATCTTTATACCGTACCTATTGGGCTTACTGGTCATATAAATTCGAAATGGGCAGCGTCCCCTAAATGCAGGCAACATTTCATCGACAGTTGTATAAGCCGAAGGAGAAAAGTGTTTTGGCAAGTTCGATATAAAGTTTTGGAAAAACTCTCTAATTGGGGCCAGTTTATCATATTTTTTGCGTTCTTCGCGAGTTCGTTTGTCGTCAAATCTTAAATGACGCAATAAAAAGGAGAATCTTCTTTCAGACATAACAAGACGAAAAATTTCTAACGAAGTACCATTGGTTCTAAAAAGATCAGAAGTATGAAGTCGGTTAGCTTTATTCATTCCGGCAATGTACAAAAGCCCAAGTAACGCCTTTATTTCAAGGATGTCAGTAGGTCTACAAGTTCTGTTGGTCGTGCCTACATTTGACATAGCTATGAAAATATTGGTTTTTTCAACTATGTCCTCCAGCATCTCGTCAGTAATGAAAAGACTCCAAATAGCTGATGCCTTGGAAAGCTTACGAGCCTCGCTTTTTACTCCAGGCAGTGTGGCAATGATGTTAGCAGCCCCAGTTCTCATACGTTTATTGATTGTAACGTGTTTCCTCCATTTAGAAAAATCTTTTGAAATAAAAATGGGTTCATGCAAGGAAGGCTCACCTTTATGATCATCGTTGTCTAAATCCATATTGATTTCTTTGGTATCCTCTTCTACAATTTCCTGCTCACTATCTGAATTGTCGTTTTGTACTTCAACTATATCTTCCCCCAAGCTTTGGTCATCATCGTCACCATTATCCAGTGCATCATCCCCACTCTCATCAAGCAGTAGCTCTTCATGAAGGCGCCTCAGCCTTTCTTGTTCTTTTTCGTAACTCATGTGTACTAAAAAATATCACTAAATACTAAGCAAAAAATTATTTATGACAAAAATCTTACCTGGAGGAATTGCCGACCCAACAAAAAATATTATATCTAATTTCTAACCTCAATAATAATTATTAACTATAGTTTTCGACGGCAATCAATTTTCGATCCCAATTTTAAAAAAAAAACGTTAAAGGTAATGCCGGTCTCTGAGACTAGCGTCAGGTACAGGAAATATGAAGCTACTGCGATGGACATCCGCTTGCAAGTGCGAGTTGGCTAATTATCGACCGAAGATGCCCGACTCGGTCCGTGAGACCGGGCGTTACCTACCGAAGGTTAAGCGATCACAAACCATTAAAATCAATTTTTGGGGAATATGTTATAAGAGTTTACCCAAAATGGCTGCTGGGCGAATTCAAAGATGGTCGTTGTTTTTAGCTGGGTTTGATTACACTTTCAAATTTATTCGTGGCGCGGATAATTCAAAAGCAGATGCTTTGTCACGTTTACCATTACCCGACTGCGAAATAAATGATTTTAAATATGGTTGAAGGTTTAATACCAATTGATTCAATTAAAATACGCTCAGAAACTAGGAGAGATGCTATTTTAGGTAACGTGTTTAATTTTATCAGATATGGATTTCCTAAACAAGTTGAAAATGAACTTTTAAAACCTTTTTTGACAAGAAAGAATGAACTTTCTATTGAACAGGGTATTATTATGTGGGGTTATCGAGCGGTAATTCCAGTTAGCCTAAGAAAACATTTACTAGAAGAATTGCATAGTAATTATGAAGGTATGGCTAAGATGAAGTCAAACGCACGCGCCTATTTTTGGTGGCCTTCGCTCGATAACGATATCGAACAACAAGTTAATAATTGTAAAATTTGTTGTCAAATGCGCCCAGACCCCCCCAAGGCCAAACTTATGAAGCCACATGGTTCTAACCACATTTACGAGAAAATTCATGCTGATTTTCTAGGACCAATTAGAGGCAAAACGATACTCATTATCATAGATACCTATACGAAATGGCCGGAAGTTTTTATAATGAGTAATAGCGATTCCGATAATACCATTAGCAAATTTAGAGAATGTTTTTCGCGATTTGGGTTGCCACGTGTAGTTGAAACAGATAACGGAAGTCAATTTACATCCGAAAATTTTATAAATTTTTTAAGTCAGAATGGAGTAAAATTAGTTACATCTCCACCGGTTCATCCCTCAACAAACGGATTTGCGGAAAACTGTGTTAAATCAGTAAAGTTAGGATTAAAAAAGGCTTTCTTAGATGAAAAAAATAAAAATGTTTCCCTAGAAACTTTAATTTATAGGTATTTATTTTCTTACCGAAATTGTATACATGCTACTACTGGAATGACACCTAGTAGTTTAATGTTTAAAACTAAAATACGTACTCGTTTAGATTTGTTATCAAAAAAGGAGTTTCGGTCAGCTGAAAAACAAATTTTAAATTATAAGGGAAAACGAGATGAAACTTTTGTAGAGGGGGATAGGGTTTGGTGTAGAGACTACAGAAATCCAAATAAGAAAACTTGGGTTGAAAGTATAATAGATGAAGTTTTAAATGATAGAATTTATTTTTGAAAACTTGTTAATGAAAATTTGATATGGAAGAGACACTTGAACCAAATTAGACGTAACAGGTCAGAGACAGTAGAGGATAGCATAAAGGAAAGTATTATTGATAAACCAAGTAGTGAGTTTTTGAATTTAAAACCAAGTAGTGAGTTTAGGTAACTAATTAAATTCATTATTAAACAATAGATTATTTCAAATGTAAAAATACGTAAATGACATTAACACATTTTCATAAGTCTAATTATAAAAATATGTACAATAAATGTTATTGTTCACAATAAAAATGATATATGAAATTAAATGTGAACAAGGGGCATAGCAATAAAAGGCTGATTTTCTAAATTCATTAATATATACTTTGAATTAATTTCTTTTACATTCCATGACTGAAGAGGTCCAAGATCCTCCAGTTTCACAACATATATATTTAAATCTGATGAAAGGCATGGTTTGGTGTAAAAATCAGAAACATCTTGAAATTTTCTACCAACTACAAATTTCATGTTATTTGTGATAATAAAGTTCTCTATAATAACTATGCTACCATCATTAAGAGAACAGCAATTATCAGGTCGCTTGTTTTTCAAAATAAAATTATAAAACTTTGCTGCTTCAAACTGATAATCTACTGTAAAAAAATAAAGGACCAAAACTATGTTCTTTCTCAATATGAGGGTATTTATTAGGAATGTGTGTTTGTATTTAATGAATGGTCCATTTCTGATTTTCTCCTAATAATCTGCTGTAATGGTTTGTCACCTTTTCTTATCATATTCAATATTTTTAGACATAAAATTTTCAAAAGGATAAGCACTGTATGTATCCAAAACACCAAATCTTTTTGCCATAAATTTTATTTGCCCTAAAGGATTAAGAATGTTTGAAAGAAATAACACAAAGCTTCATTGGCATTATGGTAGAAATTAGGTTGTAATTTCTTATTCGATAGAATAGTAACCCCAACATGCAGTGACACAAAATTAAGATATAAATCACTACCTATCAATTTATTTAAAACAAGAGGCCCAGTGTATAAAAGAAATTGGCGAAATTCTGTGGCTTTCCACCTTTTATATTCTTGTAAAGTTCTCGGCTTTCTGTTAAACTCACAGGGAATTTGATCTTTCAAATGAATAAGATTTTCGGAAATTTTAAATATAACTCTAAAAGATAATTTATGTGGTGGCCTACCATACCACCATAAATTAACAAGTTTTTTAACCACACCAAGATACAAAAGATGCATTGGATCTAACACAAAATCATCAACCATATTGAAATTTGGAAGTTGTTCTATTATTGATGTTTCATTATGATGTTCAGCTTGAGTTTTGTTTCTGAATTCAGCATCTGTTCTCAACTTATTATTTTTTTGCGGAAAGGCTACACACTTAGCAATATAACTACCTTTTATATGACACTTACTGCACGAATAATAGCCTGTATGGCCATTTGTACAAAGAATAAATGATTTGGCAGGTACATCACAGATAAATGCTTTTATTTTAAGTGTATAACTTTTGCCATTAAATAAGAAGCCATTGTTTATTAATTCAGCTGCTTCATTAATAAAATCAAACAAAAAAAGATTAGGATCTTTAGGTTTATCATAGCCATGATAGATACCAATCATATCAACTACATTTACATTTACAATTAAGCTGCACAGAATAGGGTATACCTGGCTTGAAGAACTTTTTGCTAGTGGCAAGCCATATATGTTAATGAATACCTCAATACAATTTTCATTAATCAGTTTTACTGGATTACACTGTATAATTGAACGTTTTAAACAATTCTCTAAGCCAAAATGATGATAATAACCAGGTGTAACCTGCTTTAAATTCTGTTCACGAGGAGTTACTAGTAATGTCCTAGCATCTAATGGAAGATTATGAAATGGTTTCAAAAATGATAGAAGATTGTTAAGTGCTACATGCGATATTTGTTTTTTACGAAAGTAATACCTTTATCGTAAGATCATACAATAGAGTAAATTTATCAAGTCAATAATACGAAAGATTTACTAAGAGTATTACCTATAACGTGACAGTAACAATTGAAGTTATTTTTACGAAAACATTCCTTTCAGAATTACTTATATATTATTTTTACTTACAAGTATAGTTTCGGCGGTAATAATTACCATTAGCTTTAAGTAACTATTACCTATAACTCTCCAATGCTTGTTTTTATGACGTAAATGTTTCAACAATTTATTACTGATAGGTTTGTGACTTTTTGGTAAAATTATTGGAATTTTGTTGGAGTCGTTACTTCAAAAATTACTTTTTGGTTTTTTTACCTATATGAGATATATTAAAACAACTTCAAAGTCACAATTACTGAATGAATTAACCATGAAGTGAACTTAACTTGAGGATCAGAATATCAGAAATAATATATTTGTCTATAAGTAGTACCTATATAAGTTCACAACATAGAACAAGTAAACAATATTATTGATAGCAGCTTAGTGTGTAAAACTTATTATTTACGATGCCTCGTGATACCCGAAAGAAGAAATTGTTTAGACATTCGACTACATTTGACAGAAAATTGAAAACTGCATTAGAAAATGTTAGGCACCATTACTTCGTTCTTTTTCTAAATCTTTTCTTGTTAAATGATTTGGATAATATAAAACGTTATTAGCTTTCCACTAATGTGGAACGGCCGTGTAAAACAACCCTTTTCTTTCCTTGGTACAAACAATTTTAAAAAAATTAATCTTCTATAACCAGATAAGTGGATATTTTTGGTGTTGACAATGACAATTGACATTGAATATTATACGGAGCCGCGGCGCGTTCCGTAACGACGGTTTGGTCACGGCTAAGACTGTAAGGTAGGGAATGCATAGTTACCGTCACAAATGTAATGGATACGTTATTTGGGGGACTTGAAAATATAATTGGAAAGTAGTTATTACGTATTTGTTACTAACAAGTAACATTTTTATGGTAAAAATTGTTACTCTAAGGTTAAATAGCACTGTGTGGTTTTTATGTTACTAATTTCCCCTCACTTATTAGTTGATACAACTTTAGTGTTGCCGAAGTCTCGGTAGGGTCGTTATTTTGTTGGACGCCATGATGATTATTAGTTTCAATTTTGTGTATTTCAAAATTATTATCGAAATTATACTTTGACCTACTTTTGAGCTCAGAACATTGTTAATATATCATTTTTATTACTAAACTGAATGTACGAATAGCCTATTATAAATTTGATCGATATGAAATTCATTTCTAGACCGCATTACGCTAAACATTTTCTTATTTTTTTTTAGAAAAACTTATTATTTTGGAGGCGAATAATAAATTGAGAGCTAAAAGTATCCATATTATCAGTAAAGTATGCCCAGTTTATGATTTCGAAGTTAGGGACCTCTGAATTGAACGTGCTTTACTTTGTATTATTCACCAATATTATATTATTGTGATTATATGTAGAGCATTTCACCATAGTTTAGATCGAAACTATAAAAGATAAAGAGATAAAATTTTGTTCCACGTATCGCCGAGGAGGATAGAAAATATGTTGTCAAAATTACTACTTCATTACGTTGTTATGACGTCGTTGAATCGGTATTATTACGTCTTTGTGACCGTCACTGCAACGTTTTCACGACGTCCTGGTTACCACAAATGCGTTCCCCATTTTGGTAGTAGTTACGTGTAAACGACGTATTTAGAACGTAACGACGACTAGTAAACATTACTTGAAGGTTGACTAGATAGTCAGTTTTACGTTTTTACAACTTTATATGTTAGTTGGGCCTCCTCATTTAATACCAACTCAAATAAACTCATATCCATAGTTAATAAACTTTCAAGCCGAGTTCATGAAAATGCGAATTGCGAATGAGAAATAAGTATCTTCGTTGAGATTATACTATACAAATTGCGATGAAGCGTTGTGCATATCAAAGTTGTAAAATTAATATAAAGCCCATGTCTCACGGTCAAATTTTTGATCAAATTAGTTTGACCAAAGCGACGTATTGACGTTATACCTATAGTTTGTTCAAAATTTAAGAAACTGTCTTTCACACCATCATTCAAAATTTGACCAAATTTATTGACGGATGTCTAATTGGCGTCTGTCATTTGTCAAACTAAAAATTGTTGGTGTTGTTTTAATGCGATTGAACTGCAATTTTTTTGTATTTTCCACAATGAAAATAAAAAAAAATAAATCTGTTTTGGGTCTTTTAAGTATAGCTATTGTTCTGGCATACCGGGCTGGAAAAATAGAAAAGGAAAAACGAAGAATGTGGGCTAGATCTTGGCTTCTTTGACGAAACGAAACCAGTCATAGCAATATATTAGCAATGGTGCAAAACGAACTGCGAGAAGAAGACCCTCACAGTTACAAAAATTATTTGAGAATGTCTGAGCAGTCGTTCGAGAAATTGCTGAGTTGTATTAAAGTAGATATAGCCAAACAAGACACAAATATGCGAGAAAGCATTTCTGATACAAACAGGTACAAATTAGGGTGACTGAACTAAGATTTATGTTTAAACAATATCATCATTTACAGACTAATGGTTACGTTAAGATATTTAGCTACAGGGGAGACGTTAAAGAGTTTGAGCTACTCTACAAGAATTGCTCATAATACACTTAGTGTAATAATAAAAGAAGTTATGGCTGCAATCATAAAAAATTTAGAAGAAGAGTACTTAAAGGTTTGTATTTACCTAAGATTATACAAAACTACAAATCTAGTTGAGACAAAATATTAATTACACTAACTAAAATTTGCTTTTTTGCAGGCACCTCAGACACAAGAAGTATGGCAGGAAATCAGTGATAATTTTGATAAAAAATGGCAGTTTCCACAATGCTTAGGAGCTATGGATGGTAAACACGTTAGATTTCGACCTCTGAGAAGAGACGGAGCATAGGTACTATAGAAATTACAAAGGAACGGACAGCATTGTACTTTTTGCTGTAGTAGATGCAGATGGTCGATTTCTTATTGTAGATATAGGAAGAAATGGTCGCATTGGTGATGGAGGCATATTTCAAAGGAGTGCTTTGTCAGCAGCATTAACCAATGAGAATCTTCAGTTGCCTCCAGCTAAATGCCTACAAGGTAGAGACAAACCAATACCTTATGTATTTATAGCAGATGATGCTTTCCTTAAAAAAAATAATGAAACCATATAAATTTCATGGTTTATCAAATGAGTCGTGCCAGAAGAACTGTAGAAAATAGTTTTGATATTCTTAGTAATAGATTTCGCATTTTACTAGAAGCAATGAATGTTGACGTTACAAAAGTTTGTATTATAATAAAAGTTTGTTGTATTTTACATAATTATCTTTTAAAAACTTCTTCAATGTATAGTGATGACCATGAAGATCAAGATTTGTCATGTAAAATGCAAGGAGTGTGTAGACAAGGTGGAAATCGTTGCACTACAACAGCAAAAGATATAAGAATCGAGTTTCAAAATTATTTTAATAGTACCGGTGCAGTTAGCTGGCAGCAAGCAGCTGTGAATAACTTTAGGATGTAAATTTTTTTTTAATAAATAAAAAACAAAATGTTGGATGGACTTTTTTTTATTTATAGTTTTGTCTAAATATCTACAAATAAGTAAAATCTACATATTTTTAAAGTATTACAAATTATATTAAACAATAATTAACAAAAAACAAAAAATAACTAATTTAGCTGTCTTCAGTTTCTGAAGAATATTCCAGTAAACAACGAATTTTTATATGGTCTTTGTTTTGATTTAGGGAGAACTCGCATTTCACTGGCAATAAACTCACCAAATGTTGTCCAGCGGACATCTGTAGCTGATTTACTGAAATTAGTTATAGCAGCTAAAATTTCTGCAAGAGGTTCTGCAGACGCTTCATTTTTTTTAAATTTTTTTGCTCCAGAATAGACAGTTCCACTTAACGGTCTTGAGTTTTTTACCGTTTTCGATGTTATTGGTGTGTTTTCATCAGCTTCTGTAGGTTCATCTTCCTGGCTATGTTAATCTAACTAAATACATACAAAAGTTGAGTGATTTTAATATTTCTCAAATGCATGTTTACTTACAGTATCACCGATTTGAATAGTTTCGTTTCCACTAGCCTCATTGATTAAATTATAATCACTTTGTCGTGCTGTAAACAGGTCTTGGAAAAATAGAAGTTGTTCAAAACACCATAGAGAAACTTTGACTGCATCAAGGCCGGAACCAGTTGGTGCTTTCCTGATTTTGGTTAACTCTTTATTAAATTGTGTTCTTAAAGTATTCATTTTTTGTTTGACTTCATCAACTGTAACAAAATTTGCATTAAAAATAAGCATTTACCTAAAACTCACTTTCAACTTACCAGAAGTACCTGGGCGTATAACGTTTAATAACGAAGCTATTTCTTTCAAACTTTGTTGCCGAGCAGTTTTTTTATAATATAGTGGATGGTTAACATTGTATAAATTCTTCTTTTCCCTATATAAATCGATTAAAGCTGAAATCTGCTCCTTATTCCAGGACATTTTAAATTCAGACACAGAGACAACAAATTCACAAAACAAAAAAGATACAAACAGTAAAAAGACCACCACCAAGTGTCTCTGAAGAAGTCTCCAATTTATTTTTATTTACATTTTTACAATGACATTCATGGCACTCACGTCAACCGTCAATATTCTTTTTCCACCAATCAAAAGGAGAGTTTGCTCAAACTAACCTTGAAAAATAGAAACGCTTCTATTTTTACAGGATTTGATCAAACTAATTTGATCAAACATTTGACCGTGAAACATGGGCTTAAGAGCTTTAGTTAAAGGATGAAGACGGACTGCCATTAAGTTTATTCCGTTTCCCAAACCCAGCATATGCCTCAAATGGATTGAGTTATGTGGCAACCAAAATCTGAATTTTGCCACAATCAACAAAACCACTTATATTTGCAGTGAACATTTCGATACTAATTGTGTAGATCCAAAAACCTATTGTTATGATGGGTATACTGAAGCTGAAGTAAATGCAGAATTGACTCAATCGAATCTACAAGAACATAGCTAGTGTCTCAGATAATCCAATAGTTGTTGTGGATGATCAATTTTCTGAGAGTTTTCAATCTCCAAGTACACCCATTACGAACATTTTGGAACACAGTTATAGCTCTACCAATTTTGTAATGCAACCACAAACTGAATCGAAAAAAAGATTACCAAAAATGAAACAAAATATAATACAAGTATATTCAAATCTTCACTGTGGGCAGAAATATCGGGAAAACCTGAAAAGAAATACTACCATATTTAAATACTTTACTGGACTTAACCTCAAAGCACCTATACTACAGAGTGTTCACGACCACAGTAGTAATATAAACCAAAAATGCGCCATCTTCTAATTGGAATTAGAACTAAAACTAAAAAATGGCAACCGTAGCGGGATATTTAAAAATATGTGTCAGCGGGAAATTTAAACGTACCTCATTTTCGACACTGTTAAATTTCATCCAAACTAAAAAAAATTCAAAAGTTCAACATTTCGCTCTCCTCTAGAGCGGAATTCTGGAATTTTTTAACTTCGAATGTGTTGTTCTCTTACCAAAAGAAAAAACTCGTTGCATATAGGGTTATTTTATGATCAATTGCGAAAGTATGAATAGAAGCTTCAGAAAATTAGTAAATAAATGCAGAATATTCACATTTTTACATACCTTCGTCCATATAATTTCAGTCATGAAATAATATTTAAAAAATTCTCAAATTAATATCATAGTTCTAGAAAAATTAATGTGAAAGGTAACTAATTTTCAATTTTTTTGATACATTAGCAGCCCTTTAAATGTATGAACAAGTTTGCAATATTTAAGAAGGTTTAAAGGAAACAACGGAAATAGTTTCATATTTATATAGTTATAGTACATTACAATTTTATATATAAATGACATAATAATTAAGAAAATTACATATTTTTTTTTCTTTTCAAACTTTTTAAATATTTTACATTGGCCTGTACCAATACTTCATTTTTCCCCAAGTAAGGCCGGGAATCTTTCCCATTTAATTTTTTATTTACATCTTTACACCAATTGTGTAAAATTGTTCGTATAATCAGTTGACAAATTTCAACTGATAACAATCTTTGTGATCTGCACAAAGCAATTAATCAAACGAGATTAACTTTTTTATATTATTTTTAATGCTTTGCACTAAATTTATTGAATATGATTTTTTTAATAAATGATATTGAATTATTTTGACAATATCATAAAATGGACAGTAGGATAGCATAAACGTTTATGCCATCCATTTCCATTCTCTCTTATGACAATTAATTCATGTTCCGGACTTATATTGCCATATTCATAAAATAATCTTGATGAACATGTAGGACAAGTTAGAACCATTTTTTTAATCTTTTTTAAAATAAAACCAGCTACATAATTTTTTGCAAGGATACTTAACTTTTGGGTAAGTGTTAATAAAATTTTATGCTGTGGTTGGAGTGCAGTTATTGACAATAAATCATCTTCACATTCAGATACGGCTGTATTTTCAGATTTTCAAAATATCTTCAATGGCATTAAAATGTTTTCAGATTTATCATCCTCGCAGTTGAATGTTTTTTTATGTGAAAAACATGCAAAATTTATAAAAAGCGCTTTAAATATTCCAATACACATGGAAGGTGACGGGTTCTTATAATGTCCTCCAAAACTTCTGACTCGACCAAAAAAATTTTCCAATGAATCTTGGTTAAAGTTTCTTGGTAAAATATATAAAAACCCCTCAGACTTCAAAGCTTCCCAAATCTGCATAAAATTTTGTATAGTGAAAATCCAATTTTTTAAACTTGGAGGTTTCTTTTGGTCCCGTTTTTTAACTTGTTGAAACTCCATTTTGGATAGCAAAGGCAATGCATCATTTACCCAGAAATGTATATGTTCTGATGTATCGCTTAGTCCACACCTTAGAGATTTTCCCTTTTCAGCATTCTTTCGTCCCCCATTCACTGAATCAAACAGCCGATCAAAAAATAAAAGAAGTTCTGATGTTTCAGATGCCCTTGCTCCAATTTTTTGTCCACTATCTAAAAAAAACTATATATTTTCAATTGTTTCAATACTTTGCCATTTACTTTTATCCGAATCATGGCAGAATCATTAAATACTGTAGTGAAACGATATAACTTACCGATTCTGCTAGCAAGCATTAGAGTTGAAGCAACTCGATGGCTGAAAATTTGTGCTGCCTGTTTGACTCTCATTTTTCTCAGCTTGTTGGAGTAAATATGCTCGTCGGTGAGTTGTGGTAATGCCTTTAAACCAGCAATTGAACACCCTGTGTCTTCTTCATACAGCTTTCTAATATGCTCCCATTTGGCTAGCTTTTGTATGTTTTTGTCATAAAATATAATATTTTTTTTTAATAAAATTATTTCTAATCCCTTTCAATAAATGAGGTGGATCTAAAAGTGGATATATATTGAATCCAGCTACTTCAAAAAACCCACCCAGGTATGGTACATTTTTTGACAGATAATCTGCTTTTGTTTCATTCATTATTGACCTGATAGCACTGAAATTGTTTCCTACCTGGTCACAAATGATTGTTATTGGTTTAAGTCCAATCCTAACCAAATTTTCCAAGATTTCAATAATAATTAATTTGATTTGGTTAGTCTTGGCTCCACCTCTGCTTGTAAAATTATAACAAACTGGTGATTTCTTATTAGTTTTGATGCTTCGTATCATAAACATTAAAACATGGTCTGATATATGACTTGTTCTTTGGCCCATAACATCTTCAAACTCCTCAATTATTCCCTTATGCTCATTGTAGTTCAGAAAAGGCATAATGGACATCTCATCAAATAAGAGAGCAACAAACTTATCGTACTCATGCATTCTTTTTGCAACTTCTTCCAATGCTTCAAAGACACATGCATTAATTCCAGGACCAATATTAATTTTATTAATCAGTCTTTCTATAGTTGATCTACTAGGTAACACAAAGATGTTACTTAGAAAGTGGTAAGTTTTTCGACTTTGTATAAAGAAAGTGCCATTAACTTCTCTTCTAATGTGAAACGGTGCAGCTTTTTTGATTTAGCTACTTCTCGGAACTGGCATCTGATAAATAATGCTGCCATCGTATTGAAGTTTTCCAATTTGTCATCTAATTTTTCTGCTGAAAATTTCTGTGCTTCAAATAATCTTCTCTTAAAAGATAATTTGGAATTCCTGGTAGAGTTGTATTTTCGATATATTCTTTTTATTTCGGAGTACATTTTACTTTTTCGTGGTGTCATAACAATTTGTGATGAAATGCCACATCTTTTCAAAATATGCTTGAAAGTATTAACTAAAAAAAATTGTGCATACATATTTAGTAGGAGAAAACAATCAAGATAGTCAAAGAATATGGCAGTTTTGTAAAAAAAATGAAGTATAATAATATTGTTAGGAAATAATGTCACACAAAGTTAAAAATATTGGTTTAAAATTTAAGAAGATGCCACGAATAAACTATAAAAACTTTTTTACAGACTAAGCAGTTAACAAATATTTAACATGAATGAAAAAATTCTTTTTTGTAGGTACATACCTTTTTCTCGTTTCTTGGATGTGTGTTCAGTTTCAGTAGCGACAAAGTTGTGGCAAGTATGATGATGAACCTGACGCCAGACTATAATTGTGTTCTGATTGCAAATCTAAATGAAAATAGAGCATGTTGTTATACTGTATTTCTGTTAAAAATTTACTTTGATATAAGCTCATTACACTTACATAAATCAACAGGTTTTGCAGAATCGTAACTGAACTGTTTTAGTATTATTTTTTTATATTTTTATTAATTTAATTTTCTTATATGCCTCTATAGCTTAATTTTCCAGGATTTTTTTATACCAATTTAAAAAAAATATTACAAATCAATAACAAGTAGTTTTCAAGTCAAATACAGTTAGTTATGATACTGTTTTGAATAACTCACCTACCTTCTTATATGCTCCAAGCTACTGCATTATTTGTAGTTGGTGTTTTAATTCATGGATCATCATTTGGCTATTTTTTTTTGGTATTGTGGGACATTACAAAATTGTTAATATTTTAGTTAGCATATTTTTTATTTTGTTTTAAGTTGTATAACATTTAAAGGATGTAAGTTTTGTAATTTATATTAGGATTTCCTGATTGATAAAGTTATCTATCTATAATACTAAAAACCTCAGTTTTCAAGTCCCCAAGAATTAATGAAAATTTACTTACCAAGAACATTAATATAGGGTGTACTACTTGATACTTCCTTTTCTAGCTCACTATAGATGGTCATAGGCATTTCCATGTCGCATGTGGTAATTTCTATAAGAAAATTCTTTAAAATAACCATCAAGAAAAAATATTTAAATTTTTTACCTGTCCCTGCTATCAATCCTAAGGTCGGTATGGCATTATTATGAAGTCTCTTATTTCCCAACGAGAAGTATTTACTTTCAAAGTGCAAGCGACATACTCTTTTATTATTATAAATAGTCGCTGGGTCCAAATTAAGAAGCACCTCGTTATTAATAAGTTCTAACCACTTTTCAAACCTTTCTTTGTCTTTGTTAGGTTTAGGAAACCGGTGATGTGAAACCAAATAATCACTGTGGCACTTTGGAACACAACACCTAATTGAATTCATTATTTTAGAGTATTCCGAAAAAATAAACTAAATCCTACTAAACTATAGAAAATTTCCGTTAGGAACAGAATAAACTGATTACACAACTATAGAAAATATCAAAGCACAAAAAGAAACAAATTCGGTAACCAACACGACAAGAAATAAACAATAAAATAAAGATGGCGTGAAGCCTAACAGTTTGTCCAGTCACATGTTAATCAGGTTTACCAACTTCCTTCCATCTCGTAATTGGAATAAGAAGTTTTCATTGTGTTCTGACCTTGGTAACCCATGTGAAATCTCTATAGTTTAGGTGCTTTGTGGACTTAACGCTTCACATTTTGAAGCACTCTATTCATTCTTAGATGAAAATGTTATGATCGGCTTAAAATACCAATTTAAATATAAAAGGCAGCTTAGAGTTAGGAAGAATTTTTATTCAAAATTTTCTAATAGAGACAAGTTATGTTTGGTGTTTGACATTTTTTTGTAATACAAATAAATCATATCTATCAGTGATCTTTTTTACCTGGGTTCAATTTATGTACCACCAAATCATTTGACTAAGAGGTGATTTATTTTTGGCAGCTAGAAATATAAAGAACATTACTTATTGTTTCAGAAATTTTGAAGATAAAATTCTTGTGGTTATGGATGCCACTGAGATATCATTACAAATGACAAGAAACTTTAGGCAACAAGGAAATACTTACTCCTTTTACATGCACATTAAAGTTGGGTACAGATCGAAATAAAGAATTCGCGATCTGTTCGAGAACAGCTCCCGAATTGAACCCGAGCAGCAATAAATACGACAATATTACAGGAAACTGTAATAAGATTTATTGTTTCAAGCCTACGTGGTTTGTTGTCAAAAATTCAAGGTTTTTGGTTTGCGATTGGAAGTGAAGAGGGCGCTGCCGTCACAATCATTACATTTCCGTTACTGGAAGACATGTATTGATTGTGATTAAAGTGTACTCTTCAGTCCGGGATTAGAGATTCTCGGACGGACACCACATACCTTGTACTGATGAGGCGCAAATACGCTGAAACCGGTCTACAAGTTGTGTTGTCCCTTCTAATTGCAAACCAGAAAGGTTGGTTTTAAAATATCTTGTAGATATACCAACCCCGTTTGACTTTGGGGTGTAATTCAATATCCGGCGATGCATATTGCACGGGAAGTAGTTGTTGCTCCTTAGTTGAACGGCCACTGTTTTTGAAAAATATTATTTTTCAAAAAATTCATAGAGTGTTGAATATTTAAAATTATTCCTTTCGACATCTGTTGATACATTCACTCTATTAAATACGACAATATTACAGGAAACTGTAATAAGATTTATGAAAAAAATTGTTTGATTCCATATTTTGTGGTTTATGTAACTTTTTGGATAATTACCATACCAAATTTCTGGAGAATTTTATACAAAACCAATAATTGAAGGTGTAATTAAAATATATTGTTTCTGTTAACACTTTATTTACCTAGTTAAATCATAAATAGTAAAGATTAAAACCTCACTTTATAAATACATGATAGCTTTTGTTTATTGTTTTAAGACATTTAGGCACAAATAATACAATAAGTCGTCACAATTACAAGTTTATCATTCGAAAATTAATAAATCATTAATGATAGACTGCTACTCTGCACTAAAAATTGTTTCAATTGCGCAAATTAATAAATCGCATATTGTACTAGTACAATAATAGGCAATTTCTAGTCTGTGTTGCCAAAAGTAATGAAGTTATATTATATGCTTAAAGATAATTAGAGTTAAACCAAACAGATAGGACTTAGCCCCCGAACTACTTTCATGGCAAACATATCTGGCACAAATACATTTTCATAAAAATTTTTAGTTTTGTCAATTATTTGCTCCATTTCGCCAGAATAATTATTACGATTTACAGGAACTATAAGTATTTCACTTGGATTCCAAATTATTGAATTGCAATAATCCATATCAAATATTAATAATGACACTAATATTTGATACAGATATGGATGATTTGGTTTTAAAAAAATTTTATTATTTGTTTTGGACAGGCAGAAATTATTCAATTGACTTTTTGTAAGGAATGTGTCAAAGTTTAAAATATTTTTGCATTTTTCCAAAACTTTTGGACATTTAATTTCAAAAATGTGGTCAATTGAACCATCACTATTTCTTACTAACCCATCTATACTTGTTGCCAAGAAAGGAAAAAGTTTATTAACAACAAGTCCACATTCTTCTATTTTTTTGGTTGCCTTAATAAAAGAATTATATTTTTCTCTTGCAATGGATTTATGTTTTTTTCCATATTGCATCGAAGAAGTAGAAATTGCTTTCGTTTGAAGCCATAAATTTCTAAGTAAGAAGTTTTTTTTTGCCTGGTCCCTTTTTAAACCACGAACAATATGGACATTGGACTAAATTTGAAATCTTCATATTGAATTGAAAATAATGTTTCAAACATGGTTTCTTGTCTCCCGTTTTGAATGTTCACTAAAAAAGCATTCATGTCAATGTTTCTACAATAGTTTGTTGGGAGTGGATTATATACAGATCTTTCTGCAGGTTTATACCGCTTTATGGGATAATTATGAGTAGACACAGGACCTGGGTCCCTTTTATTGGAGCCTTGTCCCCATTCACATGGCTGACTTGTAGAAGCTACAGGCACATGACCGTGCTCTTCTATATATTTGAACAAAAAAAGTAATAATGCAGTAATATGGCTGCACTTGTCCATTGCAGACTGTTTGCAATCACATTTACGTCGAACAACAGCTACAGGAGTGCGCTCCGGCACGGCTAGTGCCAAACCAGAATTAACATAGGAAGTTCCATTCCAGCTGAAGCTTGTTGAAATAGGTTGGCTTAGTTCGTTTAGATCAAGCTTGAGCCATTGTAACTTTTGGAGGCAACCGCGAGCGTCTCCCGAGATGGTTATACGATTTCTGATTGGTGGCTTAGCTTCTTAGATTAGGTTAGAAGTTTGACTTTTCATTGTTGTCTTCATATTACTCTGGTTATCTTGTTGATAATTCTTAAGCATCGTTCTTAACAGTCTGGTTTTATTGGTTTTGCAATGGAAAACGGAATTATTGAGGTAGCTGTAATTGATGTACAAAACGATACCTATATAATGAGAGCCTCCGGTTAGTAATTAAGGAACTTAGTCAATTATCTCAAAGTATAAATTATATTGTCTATTATTTTAGATGGGACAACATATCATGTTCCAACAGGAATAGGAGCATTAACTGCCAATAGAGCCTTTTCAATGACTAATGGTTCCTCTCCCTTTTTTGCAAAAGAAAATGCTCTGCTTAAACGAAAATTTTCTTTAAATTCCATATCATTGTATTTAGAAGCAACATTTTCCAAACAATATTTGATTCTCGCAGTTATATTCTTCAATGTTGTTGTGAGCACCAAATATAGCTCATCAACTTCAATTTCTTCCTCTGATTCACTTTCAGATTCCCTAAAACTCTGCTACACATTCATTAGTACAACTCTAAACTTTTCGGGTAGAACATGGTGGTAAAGGGACTCAAAATATATAACAAAAACCATATGTATGGGAAAAACCTTTTCCTTATGCAACTAACCTTTTTCAGTATGTTTTTGTTCGTTATGTTGGTAGCATTTCCCTTGTATAGAACACGTCCATTCTTAAAATAGAACACTTATCCTTATCCGTGTACGTAACATAACGGAGATACGTGACTAATCAAAAAGGAGTATAAAGCAAATGCGTTCGTAATGTAACCATTCATGTGTTTTAATTTTTAACCTAAAAACTAGTATTTTAAAGTGACATTTCGCGTTTCTTGCTTTTCCTATTAATCATGGATGCAATTTTGAATCCAATGTTAATTGATGAAGCAGAAAATGACGACGATGAGGATGGTCGCGTGTTAATACATATATTACATGATGAATTATTGGGTAACAGAGCCGTACCCTTTGGAGCATTTGATTTGCAGCTATACAACAACACTCGTGTTGTCTATCTATGTTCAGATTTTTAGAAGACATACCAAGACTGGCTGCGGCCTTAATGCTGCCAGATCCCCTTGTGGTGAATAGGGTCGCTGTAACAGGTAAGTAGATAATTTTTTCGACCAAATTATTTTGGCAGTATATGAAGTCTAATAAAGTTTCAAAAGCATAAGTTTATGGCTCAAATCTAGCCCTGTTTTTTTTTTCAGCAACTACTGGACTCTATATGTGCCTTAGAAGGCTGGCATATCGAAACAGACTGGTGGATTTGGAACCGATATTTGGATATTCCTCTACAGTTATTAGTGCAATTTGTAAGTTTGTCTGCAGTCAAATTCAACAACAATGGGGATATAAACTGGACAACAACCAGTTGTTAACACAAGAAAAGTTAAGACAATATGCACAAGTAAGTAAACTAGACTTTCCGATGTAAAGTAACCATAAAATATGATAAACTTGTCAAAAAACGAGCAGTACACATAATGATTGTGTAATGCTTGGTCAACAGTTGTACAGTGAATATGGATCAGGCATAAGTTGTTGTTCCTTTTAGGAAGTTTTTGAAAAAGGGTGTCCTTTTCCTAACTGTTGGGGTTTTATAGATAGTACTGCTAGAGCCATTTGCAGACCGACTTTAAACCAAGAGTAATTTTATTCTGGACATAAAAAAATGCATTGCCTGAAATATCAAAGCGTTCAGTTTCCAGACGGCAGAATTATAAGTCTGAAAGGGGCATATGCTGGAAGGCGACATGATGCTGGGATTTTAAGAGATTCAAGATTTCTTGAAGAGTTCCAAAATCACGTTACATTTCCCAAAGAAGATTTTGTTTTATATGGAGACGAAGGATATGGTCTACATGCTCTACTACTTCGTCCTTATACACAAAATCGAATTTTGCAAGAGCCTAATAGGCAAATATTTAACAATGCATTGAAGGTCACAGTTGAATGGGGATTCGGAGAAATCGTACTAACATTTGCCTTCTTAGATTTCAGGAAAAATCAAAAACTTTGTGGCAGGAAGTAAGTCAAATGTATATAGTGGCAACAATAGTAACTAACTACCACATTTGTCTAAATGGTGGAAATGTCAATCAATATTTTAACATTAATCCCCCATACTTGAAAGAGTATCTACAAAGATAACTAAAATTTATTTTGTGTTTAAATGTAGATGTATGTAAATTTATTATATTGTACAGGTCATAGCTTATGATTTTTTTGTATGTAATGGAATACAAAAAATTAGTTCTCTTTAATCATTGAATAAAGTGTTGATATTTATTTTAGTACATTTATTCCAACTCCCACAGGTATTCAGTTATAAACAAGTGTTAGAATAAAATAGTTTTACACTTTAAAAAACTGTAATAATAACAAAAAAGTATTGCACAAAAAATATCTTATGAAAATGAAAAACAAACATAATCTAATAACTAATGACTATTAAAAAATATAAATCAGTCATTTTTGAACCACTTAATAAACAAAATGAATCATTATGGTCGTTGTATAGCTTTAATTTCAATTTCTATCAGCTTTTGTTGATTGTCTATTAATCTGGGTTTGTTATAATTTTTGAGTCGATGTTGTGCCTTTTTTCCATAATTTCAAGTCTTTTCTCTGTTTCCTTTTTCTATAACATACATTTTTGCTCCTCCAAATCCAGTTCCTTTTTCCTTATCTCGTACCATCTATCGTTTTGCTTTTCTAGAAATCTTATAGAGGAATCTTTAAGGTTGTTTCTGCCCCTTGAAAGTACTGAAAAGTAAAACTGTCAATTACTTTCGCTATGTTGACGTTTGGGGCAACTACTTACCGCCAGTTCGGCTACTTCTGCCCCGCCCTCTTCCTCTAGCAATTATTTCTCCCCCTCTCTTATAAATTAACCAAGGCTCAATATTTTTAACATTTTGTGATTGATTTTGGTCATTATCTCACACCGTGTGTTGAGATTGTTCCTGGTCAATATCTAACCAAAAAAAGATGGAACTTTAGCCTAGCTTTATATATCTAGTATCTGCCCCAGATTTCCTAACTTATCAAATAAAATGATTGGCGAAAACTGTTACGGTAAACTGGATTTGTTTTATTTGCGAAGAAGGCGTGCAATCGCTGCATATTTATTATTAAAAAGGCGACGGAATAGAATAAATAGGAGAGTTGAAGTCTGTGAAATATTTAAATACACGAAACAACAAGGAACATATCACAATCTAGTTAAGGAAATGCGCTGTAAAGATGAAAAAAAGTTTTGAAATTATCACAGGATGTCAATAGAAAATTATGATTTACTATTAGGAAAGTAATAAGTAATATACAAAAATCAAAATAAATAAATTTCCAGATTCTTAGCAGCAGGTGTGAGCATGAAAAGTGTTTCCTACAATTATAGACCGGGAGTCAGTACTGTATCCAATATCATTAAAGATACTACTTCTGCAATTTGGGAAATTTTAAATATTGAATATTCACCAGTTCCAACAGAAAACACATGGAAAAAATTGCAAATGGCTTTGAAGCAAAATGGAACTTACCAAATTGTGTGGGAGCAAGTGATGGGAAACATATTAGGATTCAGGTAGTAACGAAAACATTTCAACTTAGGTATTCCGTAATTACAATTCTGTTTGTAGGCTCCTCCAATCACTGAGTCAGATTTCTTCAATTATAAAGATTTATTTAGCATCGTACTATTAGCTATATACGGTGCGGTGGAATAAGTGTTACCCCCCCCCCCCTATTAACTACTCTATTTTTATATTTTGAGAAAAAAGCTCAAACAGGTCAATTTTTATATTAAACGTAGTATGTTATGACATAAAAATTTCGAACCTGACATAATCCCTCTTCATGGGGGTGTCATCCCTTCGATTTTTTTAAATGAGAAAGAGCATCATGCGACACCTCATTTGAAACCTATTGAAACACTGATTTCAAAAATGTATAACACTTTGGTTCAAAAATTAACAGAGTCTGAGTTATGCGAGATTAACGGATTATGAGTAAGTCACTGTCGATTTTTTCTCAAACCGTAATTGTCTTTTTTCGTTACCTAGCAAATTTATTATTATCAGTTGTCACTGTCAAATATTTGACAGTGACATATTGAAGTAATTTCAGTTTTGTTACTACTTGAAGATAAGTTTGTTTTTTGTGAATGATAAAAATGGTACAGCCTCTCAATTTACAAGAAAAATGCGAAATGATTGATATTTATGGCGAAGCTGGTCGTAATTATCATGAGGCGGTCAGAATTTTTAATGAACGCTTTCCTGACCGCCCAATAGACCGACATTATTTTAAATAGTGACTTTATCATAATCCGTTAATCTCGCATAATTCAGACTGTTAATTTTTGAACCAAAGTGTTATACATTTTTGAAATCAGTGTTTCAATAGGTTTCAAATGAGGTGTCGCATGATGCTCTTTCTCATTTAAAAAAATCGAAGGGATGACACCCCCATGAAGAGGGATTATGTCAGGTTCGAAACTTTTATGACATAACATACTACGTTTAATATAAAAATTGACCTGTTTGAGCTTTTTTCTTAAGATATAAAAATAGAGTAGTTAATAGGGGGGGGGGGGGGGTAACACTTATTCCACCGCACCGTATGATGCTGATTATTATAGCTGTTGATATTGGTGCAATAGGACGGCAAAATGATGGAGGAATTTTTCGAAGTAGTAATTTTGGACAAAGGTTTTATTCAAACTCCTTAAACCTGCCTGCTTCAAGAAAACTATAGGAAGAAAGTGAATCAGTGTCATACTGTTTTGTTGCTGATGCAGCTTTTCCATTTAGCACCAATTTAATGAGACCATATCCAGGTAGCTTCCTTCTACAAAAGGAAAGAATTTTTAACTATAGGTAATCTGTAGGTTACATTATTATAAACTGCTTTAAATTTTATAATCACAAGTATGCTGGGCATTAGAGGATTATATAAATAATATTCAAATATGTTAGAGATTGAGTCGTGCAAGCAGGATAATCGAGAATACATTTGGTATTCTTGTTGCCAAATGGAGGATACTAGAACGTCCCATTATTACAAAACTGTAAACAGTTGAAAAAATAGTAGGGGCATTGGTTTACTTACACAACTTTTTAAAAAAGCGTGATATAAGGTGCGTTCTAGTTGACGATCGGAGCAGCTAGTAGAGTAGTGAACCGAGTATGAAAGAGGAGCTGCGAGCACATTTGTGAAATCGAACGTGATGGAGTTTGAATCCAGACGACATCACCAGCTTGCTAACCTAACCTAAGAATTGTTTTGTATTCGTGATAGATTTGAATTTGTTTTTGAGTATATGAGTAACATAACATCATAATTTAATAATAATTACCATTAAACCTCATATAATTCTTACTATAAAATATGAACAATTTGGAAATTCGTCTTATAGCCGAATTATTTTTATTTGATTCCGATGATGAAGATGAAAATAAAGAGAGAATACAGAGATTGGAAAAGATACAATTTTTCGTAGAAGAAACTGTGCCTAGGTACAATTTTCAGCAATTCAAGCAGCATTTCCGACTGACAAAGACTACTTTTGAGATTCTCATGGAAAACTTGCATTCTGTTGTTGATAGGAAGAGAATGAGAATATCTGGCAATCCCGAATTAACATTGGACAAACAAATGTTAATATCTTTATGGTATTTGTCAAATATAGAAAGTTTTAGGTGATGTAGGTGAATTATTATTTAATTTTCTTATTGCTGTATCTGAAGAAAGAAATAAGTGAAGAAGTAAGTGAAGACAATGGTTTTATTAGTCCTCATATTTTTTAGATGCGTTGCCGATAGATTTGGTGTTAGCAGGTCCACTGCTTGGAATTGTGTTAACAAAATTTGTAGAGATTTACTTGCTTTGAATGAAAGTAAGAAAGTTATAGCTCTAAAAGAGGATGACTGTAGCAATACGACTAACTTTTTTAGAAATAAAACTCGCTTTCCAAGTAATAAATAGGAGTATGTGATATATTTTGATAGTTATTTTACATTTTTTGTAGGAATTCTGGGAATAATTGATGGCTCACATATCCCCCTAAAAGCTCCACAGATATACCCAGTTTCTTATATTAACCGCAAGGGCTATCATTCTGTGATTCTCCAGGGAGTATGTAACTGGAAAAAAAAATTTATACATTGCTATTGTGGTGAGGTTGGGTCTATGCATGATGCTCGTGTATTAAGGCGGTCAGATTTTGATACCTTGCTTGGTTCCTTAGAAATTCACCAGGATGAGCATTTTATTGGGGATTCTGCTTATCCATTAAGAAACAACTCACTTGTACCTTTCAAAGATAATGGATATCTTACTAATGTTCAAGTAAACTACAACAATATATTTTCAAAGGCACGTATTTTTATTGAACATACTTTTGCCCTATTAAAAGGGAGATTTAGAAGGCTTAAATTGATGGAAGCTACTAGAGTTGAAATCATTCCCCAAATAATAATGGCAACCTGCATTTTACATAATATATGCATAGATAGTGAAGATGAACTAGAAATCAATTTAAATGAAGTCATTCAAGAGGAAATGTTGATGCGGCCAGGCAATGTAGTGATTGGAAGAGAGAATAACAGAATAGCAGTTGAAAAACGAAACAATATCGCAAATTATTTATACTTGAGACCAAATAATTAAAGAAACCTTTTGGATTTTATTTATTGTTTATATTCAAAACACCTTATATAATTACTAAAAAATGAGTTACATGAGTTCTCAAAACAAAATATTTAAGTCTTATTTATATTCAAAACACCTTATAACTAAAAACAAAATATTTGATTATTTGGTGAATGAATTTTAAAAAAAAATAATAATACAATGAACATTGGTTTGTGATACACTTCAGTCTTTCACATCTTGGTTTTCTCTATGTTGAGAATCTATTTTTCTGCCGATTTGATGCTCAATAGAAAGTTGGTATAGGTCCAAAAACCTATCCAACTTGTTCATTTTTTCCTTATGTCTTTTATCAGAACAGTCTTCAATTTTCCTTTTTCTGCTTGTACTTGCTGATGCCTGTTCGGAAGCTCGGGAGCTTGTGGGAGTTACAGCTTCTACAAATAAAACACAATATAAATATAAGGTATAGCAAAAATAGTCTGTGATTTAATACCATTCTCTTTATTTACAATCAAACCAGATTCTGAGCTGCAGGTAGCGGGTGGTACCATTTCTGGTCGACTGTTTGAAAAATCATCCATTATATCGAAAAACTGCCAACTTTTCCTGTTTTTCCAGTTTTTGCATTATGATCTTTGATTTTTTTGTATGTTCGCTTCAGTCCTTTCTATTTGGTGTCTACCTGCTCTACCATGAACTTTTTATTTGCCATGTTTGACAGTTCTGTGGCAATCCTTTTCCAAACGTTTTTTTTCATAGTACCTTCGAATAATGCATGATTTTTCTCAACCAACCGAATTAGTAAAATTGTAGAACTTTCTGACCACAATTTTGCATCCGTTATCTCTGAATCATTCCCCAAGCAGGATGATAAGGAGCCATCTAGAACATCTGTTGAACCTGAAAAGTGATTAGGGGTGAATAATATGGCAGGTAAGGCAAATGAAATGGTCAGTTAATGGCTAAAAAAGGGAATCTGACAGCAAGTATTAGAAACATAATATTTCACATACATTCATTTCCAGTATCTTCTTCCGCTGTCGCATAGTGCTGCAAAAAATGCTTTTGAACCCAATCCAGAGTTCCTTCGATGCCACACTCACCACAGGTCGCTAGTTCCGCCCCCGTAAATTTGTTTGCCATATTCGGTTCGGTTTCGGTAATTTTGAAAATAAAAACAACCAAAATGTAGTTATGACAGGTGACAGTTGGGACAAAACTCGCCGTGTACCACCTTCAAACTAGGGGCACATCGAGCGAGCTCGAACTACTCTCTTTGTTTCAAAACGAATGCTATCGAGCACGCTCCATGCATAAAAAAAAACGCAAAAGTAGACGCGGAGCGCGCTCGGAGCATCTTGACCGTCAACTCGAACGCACCTATAGAAAAACAGTTGGCAGAAAATACTGTCCTCCAAATTATGACGATAGATACAGACTGTGAAACAGGAGAAGTTATTGAGGGAGAATGGAGAACTGCAGTTCAGAACAGATTGGAAAGTGTACCAAGAATGCGGAGAAACGCATATGCCCAAAGCGCCCAAGTGCTATGCGCTCTGTATTTTAATTGATGTGCAATGGTTTAAATAAACATATTTGTTACAAGAATTTTGATTTTTTTTTTCATAAAATACAAAAAATAGTAAAAAAACTAGTTTCATTTATCAATCATCTGATGAATGTTGTGAGTATAACTGGTATACTCGGTTTAATATCTCTATTTCTGCCCCTAGCCTAATTCTCTGAGGCAGTTTGTCGAGCACTCCCTGTACTGTCATCAAAGCATTACTTATTGAAGGAGTACTTTGTGTAGGAGCTGGCTGTTTCACAATCTCCATCAGCAGTTGATCAGTTTAGTCTAAAATAGAAGTAATAATGCCTAATGAAAGGTGTATCTATTGAAATAAGTTTTTATTATGGAAAAGTGATTAAAAATAATATGCTTACCACTTTTTTTGCCTCCTGTTTCTGGATGGTGTGACATCAGGACTGATTAGTCTTGATTTTTTTGAGGTGTCTGGCCTTTCTATTAAAAGGTCCACATCTGTTGTTGAGGTGCTTGATGGTGACAAAAGATCCACATTACTTCCAACTAGTTCAAAATTACCAAATGTTTTTCTACTGGAATTAACATTTGCCAAGAAATACATGCAATCGAAATGCTTCCACTTCTTTTTATCATCAACACCTCCAGATGGCTTATATGTTCTAAAAAGAATAAATAAATGAAAAGTAACAAATAGTAATTGCCTATCTACAAATAAGTTGTATACATAAACTTACTTTAAATGTTTAAGGAAAGTATCCTTGAGATTTTTCCATATTTTTTCTAAATTTTCCAGGGCGATCACTCCATTAATTTCTTCATACACCTCCCTCTACATATTTTCTATTATATATTTTCCTCTCTCCTTGAGAGGCAGCGTAGAGCAGGACGTGTCTGTACAGCTTCCGACAATTTCGCCACATTTATTTCTTCAGAGCTGGGTCTGCTGAGTTCAATTACTTGCTGACTAGCTGCTATGTCACACACGTGATTCGGGTATTCGTCTAGAGTAAAAACCGCTCCACATTCTGCACATTCAACCTGCTATTAAAGAAATAATTTAATCAAAAACAGTATTCCCATGATAAATAGTGGTAAGTAGAGGAGAACTCATCAGCAAATATCTCGTTACCTGCTGGTGATAAAACAGAGAGCGTTCAATTTTGAGGAACAAAAAGGAAAATCGCAACTGCAACGAATACTGAAAACCCACTAAAAAGATCTGCGCGTCTAAAAAGCATATCCGGTAACAAAAACTTCTCTTAATATTGTTTTTATCTTATTTTTCTGGTTTTATCTTCTTTTTAATCCACTTGAGTGCCTCTATTGTTTCAAAATTTTAATTTCTAAACTCTGTAAAATGAATCAATATATAAGAGACCACAATTTTAAACCCATTCATACTCCGTTAGTTAATGTCAATAGTTATAACGACATTTTTAAAAATAATTCACCAAATTGTTTAAATTTTTTTCACATAAACATTAGAAGTATAAACAAAAATTTTGATCAACTTGAAATATATCTCAAACAGTTAACAACCAATTTCGATGTAATAGTGTTGTCTGAAACTTGGCAAGTAAAAGATATCGAATACTTTAAGATAACTGATTATGACACAATATATAGCCAAGGTAAGATTAACCAAAATGATGGTGTTATTGTCTTTATCAGATCTATCAAGTAAACATTATCGAGATAGATAACTGTAAAGTTATAAAAGTTAAAAATAGTTATCTTGACAAGAAAATAATCACCTCAGTCTACAGGCCATCAGGTTTCTCTCCTATCACTTTTTTGCCTCATTTTAAATCTTATGTAAGTAATTCGACCAAAGAAAATGCTGATTATAATATTATTGTCGTAGCTTTCAACATAGACATTTTAGATGAAGAAAATGATATCAGTTTGGATTTTATAAATATACTATATGAATACCATTTTATGTCAGCTATTAATAGGTTTACTAGGGAAGTTGGAGTAAGCAAATCTTATCTTGACCATTTCTTTATAAAAACAAAAGCCAATGTAAATGAAATATTACCTTTTGTATTGGAAACTAGAATAACGGATCATTTTCCTTTAGCTATAACTGTAAATACTAATAATCATAAAACAAACTTACAAGAGTTCAATAATACTGCATTCACTATAGTTGACAAAGAGGATTTCAAAATAAGGGTTCAAGCAGTAGATTGGAAATACTTCTGTAGCATTGACTGTTATAATCATGCTACAGAATACTTTATAGATAAAATTAAAAATGCTCTTAATAAATCTAGCAAAGTAATCAAAACCAGTCACAAAAACCAAAAATTGAAGTGTTGGATAACTGCTAGCTTCTATTAACAAGGGAGGTGCATGCGGCCCTTGGACCATCTCGGTGCGGCCCGCAAGCCTGAGGTCCGTAAGAAAAAAATACCAAAGCAAAAGGCCATATAAATTCACTAGAATTTATACGGCCATGCTGCTGGGCCATGAGAGTATTCTTGAAATCTCGCTCCCACGCGGGGTGATATAAATGTACCTATTTCATTTCTTAAGAACTGTTTATCAAAACTGTGATGTTATGTATTGTTTCTACCGAAAATAAATATTTGCTGTACTTATTCAATTCTTGGCAATTCATTTTGCGTTTATCCGCCGCACGTGGCCGTCGGCGGCGGGCGGCTCCTTTGAGACAATAGGCGGCGGCAGTCTTTGATTAGACGCAGGTATGCGGCGGCGAAAAAATTGAAAGCGACCGGCTTAAGTTAAAATCACAGCCGCGCGCAGCTCTCGCCTTATTCGGTTGTGGAAATTCGCCGGAAACTCACGTCTCATCTGGTTGATAGCTACGCTTCCCTTCGCTGATAGCTTCTCACGCACGACGTATGAGGTAAGTACGTTGTATATGTATGCACTCGCGAGCAATTTGTTTTATTTTATTTACTGCTTGTTTATGTGAACCTTCAGATTGATGGGTGGATGTTATAAGGACGGGGATAGTAGTTACATGACATGAAGTTAGTTACGAGTATGTCATGTTTTAATTATTTTTTGAATGTGGAGTTGAATTTGTAGGTGCTAACTGGAACATATAATTTTACAACGAATTTAATTTTTTTCATTATTGTTACAGAATAATTATATAAACATGGCTTCAAGAAAAAGGAAGATAGAAGAAGAAAAAAGAGTTTTTAACGAATTATGGACAGAATTATACTTTTTTATCGAGTCAAAAGAGTATTTCTGTAGTGAAGGAAAATAACCTGAAGCGACATTACGACACTGAGCACAAAGATAAATTTGACTGTCTTGAAGGAGAAATACGAAAAAGGAAAATTTCCACTTTGAAATCGTCACTACAAAATCAACAAAACTTATTTAAGGTTGTGGCAGACAACAGCGAATCGAATGTTCGTGCCAGTTACAGGGTAGCAGAGATTCTAGCAAAAAGTGGACGTCCGTTTACCGATAGTGAATTAGTAAAAGAGTATGTCCTAGGTATCGCAGAAGAAATATGCCTAGAGCAGAAAAAAATGTTTGAAAGCCTTAGTCTTTCTGCGAGAACTTGCACCCGACGTACTGAAGACGGGTGATAATTTGTGTGAACAACTCAGGGATAAGGCGCAGTCTTTCGACTGCTTCTCTTTAGCGATGGATGAAAGTACGGACGTGTCGGATACAGCACAGCTACTCATATTTGTACGCGGCATTGACGAAAACTTTACTGTTTACGAAGAGCTTGTGAAAATGTGCAGTTTGAAAGGTACAACTACGGGAGAAGATTTATTTCACCATGTGGAACAAGCTCTGGATTCATTGCAATTAAGCTGGGAAAAGTTAACAAGTGTAACTACCGATGGAGGCAAGAACATGAGCGGTCAAAACATAGGTGTTGTTGGGAGAATCATCAGCAAAGTGAAAGACTCTGGATCTACTGTGCCATTGATTTTTCACTGTATTGTCCATCAAGAGGCATTGTGCTCCAAGGTTATATCCTGGAAAGAAATAATGGATACTGTAACATCCACTGTTAATTTTATAAGAAGAAATGGGCTCACACACTGTCAGTTCCAAAAGTTTTTGGAAGATCTGGAAGCTGAACATGGTGACGTGGTTTACTACTGTGAAGTGAGGTGGTTCAGTCAAGATGCCGTTTTGGAACGGTTTTTTGATTTGAGGAAAGAAATTGGCGACTTCATGGAGATGAAAGGAAAGCCAGTGGAAGAGCTTACTAACAAACAGTGGATTATCGATCTTGGTTTTTTGACTGATTTGACTAAGGAACTGAATCAGCTCAACAAACGCTTGCAGGGAAAAAATAAATTGATTTGCGATATGTATTCAGATGTAAAGTCATTTGAGATGAAACTGAAACTGTTTATCAAGCATATTGATGAAAAAAAGCTTGACCATTTTCCTAATTGCAAGAAAGCCGTGGAAGAAGCTGGAGATAATTTTGTGTGGCAAAATATTACAATGAGAAACGTGTTAACACAACTACAAACTGAGTTTGTAAATCGATTCACCGACTTTAAAAAAAGCTCCCTTAACATGGAAATATTCCAAAACCCTTTTGTAATTGATATTAGTGAGGTACCAAGCAATTTGCAAAATGAACATAGTAGATTCGCAAAGTAATAGCACACTTAAAACGGCATTTAAAGAAAGCACTGACTTGATACAGTTCTACGGAGGTTTGAGTTCTGAAAACTTCAAAGAATTGAAAAAGTTTGCTCAGCAGATAATAACTATGTTTGGTAGTACATATTTGTGTGAGCAGACTTTTTCAATTCTCAACTACCGCAAAAATAAGAATTGTTCGCGGTTAACGGATGAACATTTAGACGCGATACTGCGCGTGTCTACTACTGAAATGAAAGCAGACGTTAAAAAACTTGCAAGTCAAATGCAGCCGCAAAAATCTCACTAGTTCTTACTTTTATGTTAGTATAGTAATTCAATTAAAATATACATGATTGTATGAATATAGATGCGTTTTATTTCAAATATTAAAAATACATGCCCGAACATATAAATATAAAAATAAGTGCGGCCCGCACTGATACTCTGGCAACATATGTGGCCCTGCTATAGCAAAATGTTGCCGACCCCTGCTATAGACCGATATCCTCAATTAGTAACTTCACGAAAATTTTTGAAAAGATTTTAAAAAGCAGATTTGACACATATACAAAAAAATTCAACTTAACACATGCAATTAGGCTTTAAAACTAAAGCTCAAGACGCTATCTCTACACTTATATCAAAAATATATCAAGCATTAGATACTAGTAAATCTACTTTATGCGTATTCTTAGACTTGACTAAAGCTTTTGACTCAGTAAGTCATGAAAAATTATTAGAGTCGCTAGAAGAGATTGTTGTTAGAGGAAAAACCTTAGATTTACTAACTAGTTATCTCCACGAAAGAAAGCAAAGTGTAGAGGTTAACGGTGTAAAAAGTGAAGAGTAACTTATTAAATATGGAGTTCCACAAGGAACGGTGCTTGGTAAGTTTTTGTTTAGTATTTATGTGAATAATCTTTTGAAGTTAAAAACAAGGGAGCCTATAATTAGTTATTCTAACGACACCGTTATTTTTTATGAAGGAAGTTCATGGGCCTCGGTAAAAAATTTAGCGGAAGAAGACTTAGTTCTAATAAAAAAATGGTTCGACAGTAGATTACTAACAGTTAATATAAAAAAATCAAAGTATTTACCTTTTGCTTGTTACAAAAACGGATTACCAAATTATAACATTCTAACTATAAGAGAACTACGGCAAGATCAAGATTCATATCTTCTTTCTATAGACTCTATGAAGTATCTGTGTATAACGATCGACCAGCATCTTCGTTGGAACCTCCATATTAATGAGATGGTTAAGACATTAAGAACACTAATTTATCGTTTCAAAAATATAAAATCTATTTTGGATATAAACCATTTAAAGATGTTGTACTTCGCGTTGGTAGAATTTAGATTGAGTTACGGCATTCTAGCTTGAAAATATTGAAAATAATGTTAGGTAAAACAAGAACTTTTTCTTCTGATCAGCTACATTTAGAGGCTAAACTATTAGATATAAGACAATAATTATACTTTTTTTTCTCTGGGTAAATCAATTGAAGAATAGAAAAACTTTGCGAAATATTGACCATTTGTACCCAACCCGGTACAGTGCACAAAAATTCAAAACTTATTTTGCTCCTAAGAGTATAGGAAAGAGAAGTCATTTATACCTGGCCCCTAGAGTTTTTAATATTCTCCCACTCAAAATAACAGCTACAACATATTTTAGTCGATTTAAATTCCTTCAGAAAAGTCATTTATTCAATATTCCGCGTGATGAATTCCGGATAGAAATGAAATATCTTTCATTTGCCAAATGATTTGGTGCGGTTAAATGTATACCCAATATTTGTGTTATTTCTTGGTTTTTATCTTTTCAATGTATTTATTTGTTTTAGTAGCTAAATGTTACAATATTTTTCCCACGGACAGTTTTAGGACTATTGTGCGTTTATGTTGTTTATTTGTATTTTGTATTTGGTGTTATTATCTTGTAACTTTTTATCTTTGCAAATAAACGTTATTATTATTAATATTGGTATCTACAGTATGATTTTTTTAGTTTTGTAATGTAAAGAGTATCAATGTTAACACTCATAATTTTTATTTCACAATATTTTATAAGTTTTACAAAAAACCCGACCGGTTTCGATGTTTATACATCATTTTCAAGGGTTGAATGAAAACATTGTTTATTATGTAACTAACAAAATGGAAGGAATACTTTTAGGGTAGGTTAGTAGGACCCTGTTATGCAAAATGCTACTAACCCACATAAACATGATTTTGAGATATTTGAGTTTAAAGTTTTTGTCTTCTTAAAAATTCTTTAATGGTTTTAAGATAAATAAGACCAAATAGTTTGGAGTTAGTTATATGTACTATTATATTTGTATATGAAGGTAGACATTTTATTAAAGTTTTTTTGGAAAAACATAGATTTTTTGTGGCTTGGTTGGTTTTTGCAGTTTAAAAAATACAAGAAAAAGATATTTTATTTTTTTATTGTTTAAATTAAATGTAAGACAATAAAATAAACTTATCCTAAGTGACCTAATTAAATACTTTAGTCTATTTCCAAGTTAAAATCAAGTTGTTCCACATCATATCCGTCTACATCTTCAACAATATTTTTATCACCTCTTAGGTTTGTATAAAAGGATTTGGCATCAGATGGTATAAGGTGAAGCATTTCGTTTAAATTCTTTAGTTTTGGTTCAGCTATGGGCTTTCCATTTGGCCATAAGGGCGTCAGTGCGGGAAATGGAACATCGCTAGTAGTTGGTTTCCTTCCTCTTATATTTTTTTTAATGTTTACTGCTTGGTAAGCATTTGAGAAATTATGTTGTTTTACTAAGATCGTGAACGGCTCATTCTTTTGTAATTTAATGGACTTTATGTGCAACCAGTTAATTTTGTCACCTGTCTCTGTATCCCGTCTGTTTACAATGCTTTTTTCAATTTGCTCTACGCTCAAAAAATCTAAAGAGTTCATTTTAGTTACGATCAAAGGGTTTTTCTTTCGGCAAGTTCGCATAATTTCAATATAATCGTTGGGTGTGTAAAGTCGTTGATAGGATTTTAGTCTACTTTCTATATCACCAAAATCGGAATCATTGGGCAAAAAGCTATGCCCAGAAGCTAAAAAATTTAAAGTAATAGTTTCTAAATTTGCACTATTTTGTAAAATGGATTTTAACAAAAGGGTTATCTTAATGTTTCGATTTTGGCCACCACATGCATCACTCCATAAAATAAGATGTTTAACAGTTGGAGAAACTTGATGCTGAATGTGTTTTAATAAACAAGATCCCACTTCTTGGGACCCACGTCCAGCTTCCCTTTCAATCCAAACATAGCAATACCCTCGCTCTTCTTTACCACTGTGTACTCCAGCATTATAGACCCACAGCTGGCGCTTGTAAAATACTATGTTTGTGGGTATTCTGGGCAATGGCAAAGTTTTTTCTAGGTCGCAGGTCAAGCACTCATACTCTTCGTTTTCTTTGGCTTTTTTAAAGTCCTGTCTGCGTAACATTTGAGATCCTTCTGCTAATTCCAAATGTTCGCTATGCTTTCCTTTAAGTTCTTCTCTCTTTTCCAAATCTTTCTCATTGTCTATCTGAATTTTTAAGGCGTCACAAGTATTGCAAGTGCCTTTTTTTAGGGGTTTCATTTTAAGATTAAATCTGCTGTAAAAAATTCTTTTATAGGAAGCAATACTAATCGGGTTATTTTCTTCCGAACAATAAACTTCATATAATTTTTGTATTGTTGTTCCAGGTGGTAGAAACTCTGAATCCGTTTTTTTTCTTTTGTAATGCGACTTGTACCGGGGTATTTTATTTATTTGATCAATAACTTTTTGAACAGTGATTTCCGAAAGCTTGTTTCTTCCTCCCGCTATTCCTCTTTGGTCAGTTAACCCTTAACTACTGACACCTATTTTTTGGCACAAACACTGACACGGAGTCTGCTAGACTCCTCATATATACGTCCCCCCTTCATTTGTTCAACATACTTCACTATGGTTTATCTATTAAAATGGCTTGTTGGTTTCATTAATATGAAGGGAAAATAGTAAAATAATCTCCATTGATTGAAAATGAAACAAAATTATTTAAATAACCAAATGTTACTTTTTTGAGATCAAATTACTGTCAGTTAATTAACGTTAAAAATCGGGTTGATAAAAAAATAAAATTCTTATTTCCTAATAAACTCAAATGCCATAATATATTAAAATGAAAACAGAACAAAATTGAACACTGCTTGAGCAGAAATAAAAAAACTGGCGAGCACTAAACACTACAAACGATTTTTGTTATATAGATTCACTACAACATGCGAAGCAAACTTTCCGGGAACACTGAAGACATATCGGTTTTCTACAAGTAACACAAGCATACGCTGTCTTCCTCTTCAATTTGGGGGGACATATGTGGCAGTATTTTCTGATCTGGAGGACTCCATCTTGACTTTGAGGTTCTGGTTCTGATGTTACTTGAAGAATGCGCTGAATTAATTCTTTCAGTTGCCGCGGTAAATACAAATTCCTTTGTAATCTCTGCTGTAAGTGGTCTTTTATTAGCTCAAACGCCAATTCCTTCACATAGGTTAATCGTGTCATTGCCTTTTCTTGGTGTGAGGCGTACATAATGTATGAGTTCGCGCTTGCGATATCAAGTAGTTTGAAAAATATGGCCATAGGCCATCGGCGAGTGCGACGACTACACGTATACTTAGCACATTTCTCATCCATGGCATCTACACCACCTTTGGTCAAATTGTAATAAGCTATAATTTCTGGCTTTCCACTTTCGGGATCCAAACTTTTCTGGTGGTGCATAGTGGATACCAAAATGACCGCCTTATTCTTTTTTGGCGTATAAGACACTAATGTTGTGTCTTTAGTAAAACCATAAATAGTGTCACCAACTTGACGATTTTTGTTAGGTAAGAATTCGGAGGGTATTTCCCTTTTATTTTTTTTCATGGTTCCTACATAAGTCAATCCATTTTTCAGCAAGATATTTGACAGCTCTATTGAAGAGAACCAATTATCCGCAGTAATGTTTATATTCGTGTTATAAAGTGATCTGGATAATCGTACAACTGACTGAGTAGGCTTGTTAAGTTTTTGCTCGTTTGGTTCCAAGCCACGACCATCGCTATCTTTTCCGGCATATATATATGCGTTGTATAGGTAGGTGGTTCTTGCATCTGTCAAAGCCATTATTTTGATGCAATATTTCTCAGGCTTCGATGGAATGTACATCTTGAATCTACAACGGCCCCTGAATCCTACTAACATTTCATCAATGCAACAATTAGCACCAATCTTGTAAGATGTCCTTATACGCTCCACAAACATATCGAATACTTCACTGATAGCTGCAGTGGGATTATTTATTTTTCTCTCTTCCCTATCATCTGGATTGTCGAAGCGCAGTGCAGTGAGTAATACTTGAAATCGTTCCCTAGACATGGTTGCTCTAAAAATTTCTCGGCCTGTACCATCTGTTGCAAATAAGCTTCTTACATCTTCGTCGTTAGATTTGAAGATTGCAGTGTATAACAATAATCCAAGAAAAGCTTTCAACTCTGTTTTTGTTAGATCAGAGAGTTCTGGCTTCTTTTCTCGCTTATACGTAAGTCTCATTTTGGAGAGTTTATTATTGGTCCAAGTCAATATAACATCGTACATATCGTCAGTTAATAATTGATTAAAAAACGCAGAAGGTCTTGTCGTATTTTCTATAACGGCACGGGTCTGAGGTAATCGAACTAAATTACGGGCAGGATGGCGGACATTTCTTACGGGTTCTACCGCGCTCCACTTGAATTTATTCTTGCCATAGAAATATTTTTTCCTTCTTTTACGAAGGGGGGAGTCAGTCTCAGATTCATCATCACTGGAGCTCATAGAATTGAACTCCACAAGATTAGGTTCAGGAAATTCGTTTTCACTTTCCATCTCCAATTCACTCTCGCTATCATGATCACTAGCTAAAAATACATTTTCATCCGGTTCCACATCACTGCAGTCAGTATCCAAGTCATCTAACCACTTATTCACAGTCTCTTCGAAATCACTGTCCGTGGGTTTAACTGCTTTTGAAGTACTAGCCATGATGTACTATATCACTTTTGTAACGTTGTTACTGACACGGAGTCTCACAGACTTCTCTGACAATATAACTCGCCCAAGGTCAAATTAAATTTGGGGAAATTTTAACACGAGCACTCTCAGCTGAAACTAGGAAGGTACTGAAGGTTACAGCTATCCAATTGTAACGCGCTAGGAGAGATGGCAATTTATGGGCGTCGAGGAGTCTGGTAGACTCCTGTCAGTAGTTAAGGGTTAAAGCCATTCGACCATGAAATTTTTTTAGAGCGGTATTAACTCTAAACGAAGTTATACCAAGTGTCTTAAAAGTTTTTGCATACTACTACATCATCCAATTTATATATCCTAGAAAAAGCTCTTTTTTCCGTGTTTCTACCATACGTTCTTTTTTTTGTCAACTCAGTTACACTTGCAGCTATAAAATGTGTTTGTGCGTTGTAAGACTGCAAAGACCAAAATCGATTAAATTCTTGTTTTCTTTTCTCAGTTAAAATATTTTCTGACCACTTTTTAGGGCAGTTACAGACAAAGTCATTAAACTCCTTTTCTTCAGTTTTATTACCTTTGTAGTTATAGTACGATTTATTGCTATTTTTATTTAGTTTTTTTAGAGCTCTGTTTTGTTCCTCAAATTTCCTTTTACGTCCTTTTCTTGGCCTTCCAGTAGAGCTATTTAAAATGTCATTATTTATTTAGTCATCATTGTCGTAATCGAAATCTGCAACAACGTGGTGTGGCTGCATATCACCTTCTTGTTCATAGGGAGGATCCGCAACGGAGTCGTCATCGTCCTCGGAATCTGAACTTACAACTTTCATTGGGTTTGTGTTTCTTTCTCGTAAAACTCTTCTTGTAGGAAACTTACTACCACTTGGTCCTGGTTCAACTATTTCGCATACAACTATTTCGTATCTATTTTGATCTAGTATAGAATCCAAAAATTTAAAGACAAGTTAATTAAATGTGTGAAAAAAGAATGCAAGTATGTACCTGCTTGGAGAACTTCTTTGGGCCAACCAAGTGGGTTGAAAGTTTTATGCCTTAAATCAAAAGTCTTATCTAGCAATCCAATGATTTTTTAAAACGCATTTTAAGGTTATATTCTTTAGTTTGGGTTGGTAGGTTTTTGCAGAATAAAAACTTGTCAATTTTTTTAGGCGCCAGGCACAATAACTCGTTTTTTTTAAATTGTGTAAAGTAAACAAGTGTATTATTAGCTAAGTTAAAAGGTGTATTATGTCATGTTTGATAGATAAAATCTTATTCTATTTTTAATATTGTTTTTGAAGTTAAAATGATTTATCATCCATGGAGACTTACACTTTATCTCTTCTGTGAAGGGGGTTACTGTTATCTTTGGGACCTCCAACGGGTAGCTATATCCGGTGGCCTGGTCAACTAATTGGTAGTTGTCCCCTATCATGAAAGTTGTTCTCCCGGAAGGAATGTACTCCGTGCCCTCCACTAATGTTACAATCCCAGCAGATCCTCCTTCACTCTCTCCCGTAGACAACCTCACGACGTCCGAAACCTTGCAAGCTATTATTCTCGGAAGGTGTTTTGAGGAGATCTGCCTTAGTTCTTCCATAATGGTTCTCTGGTCTCTTCCTTTAGTTTCGGTGAACCCATATCCCACATAAGTTCCCAGCTCTATGATTAGATCCTGGAACATGCGTAGGTCTGTCCAATTGGTCTTCAGGTTGAGTAGAGTGTTTCTAGATTGACAGAAATTTCCTCTCATCTCTTGATAGTGGAAAGCCATGTTTACCATGCTGGACGGGACGCTTTTTTCCACCCCTGCTTTGTTGATCATTGTTGTGCACTTGTTTATGGATCTGCCTGGGGTTACTCTTAAGCTCCCAGAGAATATTTCACTTGCGTAATCCATTTTCAATACAGTCCTAATCCACTTGACTTCTATTTCTTCAACGATGTTCTCTTCTTCTATTGAGGAAATTATGCTTTTGGAATGTATGGTCGTCTCGTTTATTATTTTTCTGACTTCATTCAAAGGTATTTTGGAGAGTTTTGTCTCAAAAATTATTGCCTTCCCAAATTTTATTAGTGGTGTCTGAAAATCAATTAATCTCCCCTTCTCAGCAACGTCGTAGTTTATTATGGTGTAATTGGGGCCTGTCAGAGCATGTTTCAATGTGCAGAGTTCTCCACTCATCCCCTGCCTTACAGGCAGGTACTTTAGCCCATTGTCCATATTGCTTATCAATATTCGAGCCTGTCGACACAAACTGAGTTTTCCAGGTAGTGACATAGTTGTGAGTTCTTTCAATTGATTGAAGCTTTCTCTGGAGATTCTGAGGTTTGGTAATGTGAGATCAGGAAAGAGGATGTTAGCTACTGCCTGTTCTCGTAGTTGTTTGGGTATCTGAATAGCAGGCGTTCTTGTGGGGATGACACGTCTTTCTAAGTTAGTTCTTCCCCATGTGATTCTGGAGTTTTTCCAATCAAATGACTTGTAGAGGGAATACTCATTGTTAGCCTGCTTGTGCATGATTTGCATTGTTTCTGTTAATTCTTCATCTGGGGGACTACTTTCGTCGAGCCACCAATCTATTGTTTCTTTTTTGCAAAGGATTCTGTTATGGATTATGTCATGATATATTATATTATTCAAGAAAAAATAGAATTAATTTTTAACATTTAAAATTTCTAACTAATTACCTAAATGGTTTGTTAAATGTTTGAGTTTAAAGAAGTTTAAGTTAAGTTTGTTTCGTATAGCTTATAAAAAAATTTATAGTGTAAATTACATTGAAGTTTTCAAGTTTTCATTTGGTAATGTACAATTAAAAAGAGACATTATTTATACTCACGAATCAATAAATTTAAAGGTTACACTCAGATAGACAATGTGACAGTATAATATTAATAAAATTTCAATTCAAATGATAATGGGAAAAATTTCAATGTTTGTTTATTTTGAGAAAATATAAAAGATGTAAAAATTATTTATTTGTCAAAAGTGACAGAATTATTGAAATATTGATAATTATTTGACAAAGTCATAAGCGATGGTCACATGAAAATTAAATATAAGTAAATGAGAAGAAAATCAACCAATGTAAAGATATGGAGTGACAAAAATTGATTGGTTACTATATAAAAAAAAAGATTTTGTTGAGAAGAAAAGTCAAGAAGGAAAAAAGTCAGAAGTTAAAATATTTTTTAAAATTTTGAGATATAGTAGAAATTATATAGATAAAGAAGAGATTTGTGCGAACAAATCAACAAAATTTGGAAAAGAAAGAACAATAGAAATTATATAGATGAAGAAGAAATTTGTGTGAACAAATCATTGAAAATTAGAAAAATTTAAATTGTAATTTGGAAGATTATATGTTAAATTGGTTGGACGGTGAAGAAGTTTTCATTTGAAACAATTTTTGAAAGTAAAAGTTTTTTTTTTGGACTATAGTAAGAATTTTAATTTATATCTTTTTAAATTGTCAAAAATTACATTATAGATAGTTTGCATATAGCTGTTTTCTATTAGTATGAACTTGCTCCTTTAATAAAAAAAAAAAAAAATTATAACAAAATAAATATAATAAAAAATAAGTGGTGATTTGAATAATAATTTATAAAATTCAGTACAATATATGTACATATTTTCGCGATGAGCAGAATTTAGAAAAGATAGGTGGAAACATATTAAAATATATCGGTTAAACAGTCTAACAAAGGAGATTGTAAAGTATCTATTTGCTCATTTACAAGAGTATACTGAGGATCATTGGAGTACCTTCTTATTTCTCAAGACTCTTAAAATGTTAAGTTTAGTATAATTCTGACAGTCATGTAGTAACTGTATTTGATTATTCAAATTTGGTTTGTGGTTTTGTTCTAACAAATGTTTTGCGTAATTTGATCTTGGTTTCTGTAGGCTCCTACAATTTTTCCAGCTGTAGTTGGATGGTAATGCAGAGTGCGATATCTCAACAAACACCTAAATCGGTTGTTCAGAACACCATTACATCGCTCAATAATGGATCTTATGGAACATAATATTTCATTATAGCGCTGTTGCCCATCATTTTGAGGATTCACAATTGGGATTAATAACCAAGGACGAGTGGGATAGCCTAAAATAATATCACAGAAATCTTTTAGCCAATAATTTACAAAAAAGTAAAAAAAAATCAAGAAAACCAGTAAACTCAATTAGTTTTTACATCTATAATCCTTACCTGAATCGCCCAATAAGAAAAAAATATTTGCTGGATTCCTTCTGTATACTTGTTCCATTAAATTGGGTACTGCAGATTCTCTCCAAATGTGTGCATCATGAGTGGACCGTGGGAACCTTGAGTTTACATTTAATATTTCCATATTATTACCGCAAATAAAAAAAAATTATGTATGAAGAGGTTTCTTTGCAAAGTTATTTTTAATTGACTTATTAGTTGTACATTTAGTGAATGATGATTTTTTCTGTTCACATAAACATGCTCAGGAAAATCCTCATCATTAACCAGAGGAGCCACAATGCTTACATGGGTTCAGTCAATACTTCCTATTATTCCAGGAAACTGGTGATTTTAATAAAACCCAAAAAAAATTATCTTCTCAGTGCTAAGAGGAATAGAAAAAATAGAATTATACAGACTAAATATTTTAATAATTTTCCTTTCTTTTGTTAATATCAACTTACCTGGTGCGAAGAGTTTCCAACTCTACAGTATTTTGATGAAACCTTATCAAATTATTTAAAATGTCGGGTTGGTTCAATGCATTTGTCACCTCATTAATATCTCTACAGGTTGAAGGTTGGCTAATAGCTACAAAACTGTTGGAGCCAGTAATTTCCTGGTAGCTGCCTGAAGCATAAAATCTTAGGGCAGCAAGTACCTAAAAACCATGCAAATTATTTTTGAGAATTAGGTATCAGTACCTACTTACACACTTAACCCTTAAGTACTAACACACTGACTCAGTTACGCTTACATTAACTGAGAGACGAGTTAAAAAAAATTGAGTTTTTTTTCATCTAACCAAACTTTTTCAACATGGAATGATTCATTATCATTATAACTATAAGAAAAGTCTATGTAATGCTTATTTAGACGAACATATTCTAATAGTTTGAAATAGAAGTTCAATTTATGATTTTTTGACATACCCTGAATAATTAGTGAATGATAGAAAAATAACAACAAGAGAATTGAAAAAACATTTATTTTCATATTAAGGATATAAAGAAATATATATTTGGCAGCAAAAAACAAAAAACAGGCAAACGATTAAAAAAATTGCAAAGCCTAAAGTTGGGCTTGGTCGGTGCACTCTTTGCACACTTTTTTTGCGCACTCCAAACAGATTGGTCTTTGGCAATGGTAGCAAACATAAGCCGTTCTTCTTTTCTTTTTGTGATGACATAGTGAGCAATCTTTTCTTTTTTCTAATTTTTCAACTCGCATTTCCAAGGGTTGGTTCACCTCTTCAATGCCTAAAATTTCACAAATTTCAAAAAAGCTAAAAGAAATAGCTTCAGGAAATTCTGTGAAGATATAAACACAACACCTGCTGCGGCAAGACTTTACAAAGTCATGGCGAAAAGTAGGGTCAACACAGATATGGCTTTGAGGAAGCCAGACGGCAAATATACCGAAAATGAGGAGGAAAGAGTGCGACTCTTACTAGAAACTCATTTTCCTGGAAGTACCCCAAACAGAGGAGTTAATCCTCTCGAAGGTCATAACAGGCCTTCGAGAGAAAGTACTACAATGGCCAAGCACATTTGTAGTAACGATAGGTTGAAATGGGCTATGAACACCTTTTCACCTTTCAAAGCACCTGGGGCAGATGGGATTTTCCCAGCATTGCTCCAGCAAGGACAAGACGAAATTCTTCCACATTTGGTTAGAATTAGTCGAAGTAGTTTGGAACTGGGTTAAATACCAGAAGCATGGAGAAGGGCAATAGTAACCTTCATCCCAAAAGCTGGAAAAAGGGACACAACAAACCCCAAATCCTTCAGACCAATTAGCCTAACATCGTTTGTGCTTAAAACGATGGAAAAAGCTATTGACAACTATATTAGAACGGAAATCCTAGAGAGACTACCTCTCCACCCGTATCAGCACGCTTACCGGGCAGGCAGATCTACGGAGACTGCACTGGTACAACTGACGGAGGATATCCGAGGTGCCTTAGACAACCAAGAAACTGTAGTATGTGCATTTTTGGACATAGAAGGAGCTTTTGACAACACTCCACATGAGGCTGTCAAGAAAGCATTAAATAGAAGAGGTGTAGACAGCACAACATCCAAATGTATGTCGGAACTGCTCACCATCAGAGTAGCAGAGACGAGAACGAGCAAAGACATTGTCTCCATCTGCACAACCAGAGGATGCCCACAGGGAGGAGTAGCATCCCCATTAATGTGGAGTCTGACGGTTGACGAACTCCTGTGTGGTTTGACGGACCTCGGAATATCCTGCCAAGGATATGCCGATGATATTGTCATAACAGCCAGGGGAAAATTTGAAAACACCCTTTGTGACATCGTACAAAAGGGTCTGAACTATACAAATAGCTGGTGTAGGCAAGTGGGACTCAGCATCAACCCCACCAAAACCATCTTGATAGCCTTCACTAAGAAAAGAAAACTCAACCTCAAAACCATTAAACTTAATGGGAACGACGTTGAATGGAGACAAGAAGTCAAGTATCTAGGTTTGACTCTAGACAGCAAACTCCTGTGGAACAAACACGAGAAGGAGATTACATACAAAGCAAAAATGGCTCTAATGGTATGCAGGAATCTGGCAGGGAGAAACTGGGGCTGTAACCCAAAAATCCTGAGCTGGATGTACACTGTCATAGTGAGACCAATTATCACTTATGGAGCCATTGCGTGGAGTAGTAGAACTAGCCTCTTGACGACGAGAGAAAACCTCTCTAAAATTCAAAGACTAGCCTGTATATGCATAACAGGAGGAATGAGTACATGCCCAACGGCAGCAATGGAAGTGATTCTCAACCTCACACCATTACATATGGTGGTGGAGAGTGTTGCAGAAAGAACAAGATACAGACTAAGTAGAGAGGGAATCATTAAAAAGAAAACCACCTCTTCACTTCTTAGAAATCAGACAACCTGGGACATGCCACAAGATGGTATGATGAAAAAGTATAACTTTTCAAAGAAATTCGTTACGGAATTAAGCAACAAGAAGGAATGGGATCCAAATACCATTACCAGACTTGGAAAGAATGCCATTCAATGGTACACAGACGGCTCAAAAGCAATAGAAGGAACTGGGATAGGAGTGTACGGGCCCGGCACCAAACACTCTGAAAGCTTGGGAAAAACCCCAAGTATCTTTCAAGCGGAAATTCACGCAATAAGAAAGTGTGCCCAGTTCAATATTGACAAAGGATGTAGAAGGCAAAGGATTATCATAATGTCTGATAGTCAAGCAGCCATTAAAGCGCTGAGTTCTTGTGTAATCAGTTCCAAAATGGTGTGGGAATGCCTAGGCAAACTTAATGAACTAGGCGAGAACAATATAGTCACCTTACTGTGGATTCCAGGACACACTGGAATAGAAGGAAACGAAATAGCAGATGAACTAGCAAAGAGGGGGAGTGAAATACCCTTTTGGGGGCCGGAACCTTTTTGCGGAATCAGCTCCAATGTAATATTGGAAAAAATAGGTAAAGCCGAAGAAAAAAGAAGATCTGACAATTGGAAAGATCTAGTAGGGCTTAGGCAATCAAAGATTCTTCTGGGTGACTACAACCTGTTGAGATCAAATGAATGCATAAGTCAAAGCAAAACTGCACTAAGAGTTTTAACAGGAATCCTAACGGGACATTGTCGCCTGAATGGGCACCTTAAAAAGCTCAAAATAGTGGAGGAAGAAGATTGTAGGTTTTGTGGAATGGAAGAAGAATCCTCCATCCACATACTTGCGAACTGCACAGCAATTCAGAATCCTAGGGCACAGCACCTGGGAGACTACTGGATAGAAGAGGGACAGTTACCTAAGTTGAAGCCTGCAGATATCCTAAAATTCCTCGGGGAAATAGGACTAAAGGAGCTACTAGTCTCTGAGACTTTCCTCAGGAACTAAGTAGAAGTAAGGGGGCACAATAGATCTTTTAGGTCTCAGTGAATGTTACCCCAAAAGACATACATACATACATACATACATGATATCGGGCTTGTTAGTTAGTGGGTCAACACTAGCATGGTGGTGAGCAGACGATAGCAAAAGGACAGCCTTATTGATTTTTGTTGTGTACGAAACCAAAGTGATATCTTTTGTATATCCGTATAAGGTTGTTCCTACTTCACGCTTTCTTTTTTGTAAGAATATAGCAGGAATTTCTTTTTTGTTTCTCTTCAGAGTACCAATACAAGTTAATCCTCTTTGTTTCATGGCTAGTACCAACTCAACGGACGTGAACCAGTTATCAAAAGTAACTGATCTATTTGATTCAAAAAGTGGTTTTGTGAGTCGCAATACGGCCTGTGTAGGTATATTGAATTTCTTTTCTTCTTTTGGCAGTCCATTGCCATCAGAACCTTTACCTGTATAAATATAAGCATTCAAAAGATAGTTGGTTCTGGCATCGGTGCAACACATAATATTTATACCATATTTCACAGGCTTATTTGGTATATACATTTTAAAACGGCACCGTCCTCTGAATCCTACTAGCATTTCATCGATACATGCTGACTTACCTAAAGAATAACACGTCTGACAGTTTTTGATAAGAATATCGAAAATTTCTGAAACTGGGGCGGCTGGATTTACTGCTTTTCTCACATCCCTGGATTCTGGATCGTCAAACCTCAAACATGTTAGAAGGAAAGCACATCTTTGTTTGGACATGATGCACCTTATAATCTCCCTACCAGTTCCGTTGGTGGCAAATATTGTATCTAAATTTTCATTGTTAGATTTGAACACGGATGTAAATGATAAAAATCCCATAAAAGCGTAAAGTTCAGTCATGTCGAGGTTCCTGAGCGTTGGTGAATTTTGTTTTCTATATTTAGCCCGCTCTCTTTCTATTCTGACATTTGTCCATCTTAGAACTGTTTCACAAATATCATCACTGAACAAAAGCTTCCAAACTGAAAAGGGGTCAACAGGATCTCCAATATCTTTCGCTTTTTGTCGTAAGCCGGGTAACTGCAACACAATGTTGTGCTGTGGTCGTCGTCCTCTATTTGAGGTAGCAGGTACTTTGGACCATTTGAACCGGTTTTTTCCATAGTAGTAATTTGACTTTAGTTCACCTTCTTCACTCTCTTCTTTTCCACTGTCATCCCCTTCGCTCTCAATCTCGTCACCATTCTCATCACCTGTAACAAAATATACATAGGTACACACAATTTGATAATACTTGTAAATATTTGTTACCTACCTTCAAATTCTGATTCTGAGTCATGATCGCTCTGTATAGCCAAATTTTCGTCGTATTCTGAATCTACGTCACTATTATCGCTGCCAGCCTCATCAAACCAATTTCGAAGAGTATCCTCATAATTTGGATCTCCATACCTCACTTGTTTTGAGCTACTGGGCTCTAGATCCATTGCCCACAAATAATCAAAAAATTACCTTAACACTAACACTCCGTCTAACAGACAGTATCGACAGTTTGAGTCGAAATATTTCAAGTACTACGCACTTTCGCAAGTTGCCCTGCCGGCCTCTAATGCCCGTATTTATAGTTCGTGTTCAAGTCACCCTCGATGCTTACGGTCGAGTTCGCGCCATATTCGTCATTTATAAACCAACCTTGAGTACGAGTCCGTGCTTGAGATCGTGAAAACAGCTACTCTGCCTCAAGGTTGGTCTCGACTTACCTTGAGCACGGGTTCATAACCTAACTTTGATTTTTATATTGACGTTTGAAGACCCACTTTTTTTGTTGTAATATTTTTGTTAAAATTTTGTGATTTAAATAAAAATGTGCGAGGAAATTGAGGAATATTTGGAACACATTGATATTATTGAAGAAGAAAATCGTCAGGAACGCATACGAATGCGCTATATACGTGATATGGAAAATCCAATTGAATTTTTTAACGAAAGTGATTTTAGAAAGCGCTATAGATTTTATAAAGATACAGTTGCAGATAGGATTCTACCTCTCGTTATTACAGGCCTACAGAAGGAAGACAATCATGGTTTACCCATACCTCCAATCTTGCAAGTATTAACTTGTTTACGATTTTATGCTACTTGTAATTTTCAGGTTGTATCTGGTGATTTGCGTGGTATTAGCCAACCCACAATTAGCGTAATGATTAAAAAGGTATCCATATTGATAGCCGAACGTTTGGGTGATTTTGTAAGATTTCCCAATACTGCACACGGCTTTCGGAGAAACATTGCCGATTTTTATGGGGTAGCTAATTTTCCAAATGTTTCTGGATGTATTGATTGTACTCACATCAAAATCTCAAACCCTGGTGGAAATAATGGGGAAGTATTTCGAAATAGGAAGGATTTTTTTCATTAAATGTACAGGTGGTTTCAGGTCCAAGAAGAGAAATCATGGATATTGTTGTTCGTCATCCAGGTTCAAGCCATGATAGTCTAATATTTGACCGCAGTTCTGTTAGAGTTAGAATGGAAAGGGGTGAAATTCCAGGTTTACTTATCGGAGACAGTGGATATGCATGTAGGCACTACCTACTGACCCCTGTATTACAACCAGGTATTTATTTTTTTGAACTACATAGGAGTCAATTGGTTATTTGTTGGTGTAAATTGTAGGTAATGACCCAGAAAACCGATACAACACTGCACATATAAGAACAAAAAATGTTGTCGAAAGGTTATTCGGAACATGGAAAAGACGGTTTCCATGTCTTCAACGAGGTCTTCAAACCAAATTAAATACATCTGTAACAATTGTATGTGCGACAGCTGTACTGTATAATATTGGTTTGAATGAAAATGAAGATGATTTTGACAACATTATTGATAACCTAGCAATAGATGGAAATGTACATAATTTTGAACGAGGATTAAACTTTCGAAGACATTTCATTCAACAACATTTTGCAAGATGATACCTGCATTTACCATAATACCATTTTTTTACTGTTTGTTACTTTTGTGAGCTGATTTATTGAAATGCAATTGTCATTTTACTTCAAAATAAAATAGGGTTTTACTCTCATTATGCTCAGACAACTCGGAAAGAGTATGTATTTACTGAACACAAGGAGTTTCCCTTTCTTTGAAACATTTTTTTCATTTGACATTCCATCCCTTATAACAATAATGCACATTTTGTTAAAAACAAAAGTAATGCAAAAATAAATACACATGGAATATAATATATTCAATTTATTTAAAAAAAATTTACATTTGAAGCATCCATAACTATAAAATGCAAATCAAACATTATTCACACATAATAAATAAAAATATCCACACACACAAAAAAAATACCACCACCTAAATTTATTAATTAATAACAGAAAACCTGTAAAAATGGAAAATAATCCAAGCTCAGTTCAAAACAAAAACAAAAGCAATTTGATAAAATAAAATACCGTAACCAAAATGGTAAACTAGCAATTATACATATTTCAACAAAATAAGCACAATTTGAAAACTACAACCACATAATTAACATTTTAAAAATAAAAAGTATCTTAAAATTAGCAAAAAGAGAAAGTAAATACCTTGACCTAAGTAAAAGAAAAACCCACCAGCTACCCACATTTCACTAGATAAAAAGATACAAATTACAAATCTTCAGACAGCTTCTGAAAAAAGATATTTTATAACTTATTTATCAAAGTAAAAGCTTAATGGAACAAAAATGGAAAATATCCCAAGCTTAATCAAAATAAAAGAGCATCTGAAAAAAAGGTGATTCACTATAATTTATCAAGTAAAAGCATAATATATTTTATGATAAAACAAAGACTAACCCTTTTCCTAAACTGCTGCAACTTCAATGCAAATTCAGCTTCATAAGAAGCTCTTTGTCGATCAAATTCAGCTGCCTTCGTTTGAAGTTCTGCCCTTAAAAGATCCTGTTCTAAAATAAGTTTTTTTAGATTTTGCAGTTCTTGCTGCTGTTGAGTTGCCTCCACAACCTTCTTCTCTCGTAATGTATTTTCAGTTAATACTGACGAGATCCTTTTTGGAGTGCTAACTGAAACTGTTTTAACTTTTATAAACAATTAACAGTAAATTTAATAATACTCACTTCTTGGTTGTACTTTAAGTTTAGACTCTCCAGCAGTTGTCACAGGACAAGTAGTATTAACTGAAACTAATATGTAAAAATAATATTACTAGAAATTGGCAATAAATACTTACATATTGACTTATCGGTTGATTTACTTGTGGAGGGCAGCAAATGAGGGTCTGGAAAATCTTCAAAAGATGGCAGCTGAAATTCTACCTCAGCATCATCTGCAGTCTGGTCTACTTGCTTTTTGGCATTCGTTTGTTCTACAAATTATACTATGAAGCAAGTATTTTGACAAATAAAATATACATACGTTTCTCAAACACTTGTATGCTGTCCCAAGGAGAGTCGACGGTAACATCCAAATGTGGAGCAGCAAGCTCAACAAAGTCCAGCACTACATCAGACTTTGGTTTTTCCATAGGTCCACCTCTTGTAGCAAGCATGCTATAATGTAGTGCTGTTGTTTCTTTACGTTTCCTATTGTAAAACTAATATAAGTTATAATTCACTAAGCATATGAAATATTATACCTACCTTTGTTTCAAGTTGTTCCACAACTTTTTTAGCTGCTCTGGAGTACGTAGGTTGTTTACCTCATGAACACAAATGAGGTTTTATAAAAGAATTATCCTTCTTCGCTGGTAAAACCCTCAAGGTGTTTGAGAAGAGAAACACGTGGTGTGACACTTTTTTCGCATATAACTTTATTTCAGCATGTGTACAGATGAATTATTGCACCACAATTAAGTACCGTGTTTGAGTTATACACATTTACATAAGTAGTAACGGGTTAAATTATATTAAAAATGGGTTTTAATTCAAGTAGTAAGGCTATTGCCAATTTGACACATCATGACAGGGAAAATATTAAAATCGTTGCCTAGTGATCGCAGTTTAGATTGTAGAGTCTAAACATAGCATCAAGGGATATAGCTTGAAACGTCTCTGCAAGGTATGGTGCAGGAATCGTCAAGCGTCTGATGTTCCTATTCGCGATCCATGTCGCGGGTGTTTCGTTGTTGCGAAATGTTAAACAACACCAAGTGGCATTGTTTGAGTTGGATCCCTGCTCCTTCATGAGCTGGGAGTCAAAGAACACGGCTGACCCGAAAGCTGTAGAGCTTTCGTTTGTCAGAGAAGTCGGGCGGGTCTCGCCTCGAAGATTATTTCTCCCCATCTGGGTGAGAGGACGTGATATGATAGCCTGGGATATTGATCCCGATTCACTCATAGTCGAGAAGACTAGATCCGTTAATTTGAATGTCTTTGTGAGTGAAAGTATGCCGGAGATTGCTGCTACAAACTCAAAGTTGAATCCAGTTTGTGCGGGGTACGATGCAAAAGTAGCATCTGTTACGTTCGACATAAATGCAATATTTTTAGCCTCATTTCTACGTATGCCAAGGGGTCGAAAACCTAAAAGGTTTTCATTGGCAGGAGCATCCTGTAAATCTAACAGAGATGCGTATCGTCCAGCCGGTGTATCGGAAACACTCTGCCTGACGGCTTCCGCCAGGACACCGAGTGGTGGTATTTCCTCGTAGAGGTTATGTAAAGTGTCGTCTACGTTTGGTGCTGGTATTGCCAGGGTACCATAGTACCCGGGTTGACCCATGATTTGCTCGACCGGAAGGGTCGGGAACTCAGGGTAGAGGTGTTGACCTGTCTTGGTTTGTATATTCCAAAGCTGCTGCAATTGCAACAGGATAGGTTGGGGAATAGAAAAGCTTGTTGTTTGGACTAAAGTGAGCATGTCTTGCTCAACTTCGGTCAAGGGTTGGGAATTCTTCTGCTTTAGGTGTAAAATCCTAAGCCACAACATGGAGGTGGCGTAATAGTCGAGATATTCCGGAAGGATAGCTTTTGTTAATTGAGGATCGTCCGTGATCAGTTCAGCGTAAGCCTGTCTAGAGATGTCTATTAGAGCAGGCGCTGATGGTGTGAATGTCTGTCTTATACGGGATTCGCGTACCGCGATGTTGGCAGCGAAAACTGAATTCTCCGCCGGACTGCCGGTGGAGACTTTGTGATCCAGTTCTTGGTTATGAGATCTAAGGGTGGGTTTATTCAAACCCTTTGGACGAAAAGGTTGCTGTCTTGGTTGCGATCGTGGTTGATCAGCGACAGCAGGTGTTGGAGACGCAGCGTTAGCTGGGTTGCCTCGAGCAGGTCTTGCTTCCGGCGCCACGCGTACGGCTCTTGGGTTCCGCTGGTTTTCGGGTCGGCCCCGATAAACCTTAGGAAAGTTGTCTTGTGGTTGTTCCATTTTTAGAAGGACGCTCTGAAAAATGGAATGGTTTAATTTGTGGGTTGCGAACTTCGCTCCTGCAATATCTTAACTAAGCAGTTTTACAAAAGAGAAAAGAATTTGAGTGAAACGAATCCCGCAATATTAAGTTGAATTTGGAAAGAGCACTAGGTTTTAAACACTTGTTTAAATAGCTTTTATAAATACCTTGTCTTTTTTTTTCACTTTTTCTTCCACGGGACCACGTGGAACGACGCTGACGGTATTAGAGTTAAAGTTGATTTCTGCTGTTTTCACAGGTGTATAAAGATGAATCCCAGCTCGAATGACCATGTCGTATACACTTGTTTAAATAGCTTTTATAAATACCTTGTCTTTTTTTCACTTTTTTCTTCCACGGGACCACGTGGAACGACGCTGCCGGTATTAGAGTTAAAGTCTCAGATACCATGCATGAACACAAATGAGGTTTTATAAAAGAATTATCCTTCTTCGCTGGTAAAACCCTCAAGGTGTTTGAGAAGAGAAACACGTGGTGTGACACTTTTTCGTATATAACTTTATTTCAGCATGTGTACAGATGTATTATTGCACCACAATTAAGTACCGTGTTTGAGTTATACACATTTACATAAGTATCAACTGGTTAAGTTCTATTAAAATGGGTTTTAATTCAAGTAGTAAGGCTATTGCCAATTTGACACATCATGACAGGGATAATATTAAAATCGTTGCCTAGTGATCGCAGTTTAGATTGTAGAGTCTAAACACCTCAGGCTGAGAGTTGTATGTAATTGTTATACACTCCCAGGCCTTCTTTTTCTCCACCAATGTGGTACCGTCTGTCCTTTTGTTTTCTATTATATTCTCCTTTTCTTTCACAAGCTGGGCCAAAAGTATTTTTTCTTTACAAGAGTAGACTGCAGATTTTCCATTTATCTAAAATGTAAACAAGCAGTTGTAACTTACTATTCGAATTAAGTACTATCAACTATTGTATTTTAAACAGAAATTATGATTTGTTACATACCTTGAATTGAATTATTATTTTTTAATAAAACCAAAAAAATAAAAATGCTTCCAACAATCACTAACAAAATTGTATCACTTCACAAATGACTTGTCACAATCTTCTTTTTCTTTGCATGTTCCTTGTCCGTTTGCTCAAAATCTTCTTTTTATTTCGAATTCATCTATCAAAAATACCGTAATTCCTAACTTTCCTTACTTGAGGTCGACCTCCTACGAGAATAACCGAAGTACCATCTATAAAACACAAGACGATCTTGAGGTCGAACTCGCTGTAAGGCCGACTTGGCTGAGCACGACCTTAAGCATGAGCTGAGGTTCGTTTATAAATACGGGCATAACTTGTATCTACGGGTATTGAAATTACATAAAAGGCCGACGTTTAGAAGTGCAGTGGTGGGGAGATATCGTATGGCCAGCAGTACAGTACCGTCTCTGAGACGGTGTGTGAGTACTTAAGGGATAAGCATGCCTTGACTAACTACTACATTTGCTTACCTTGGATAGAGCAGAGGTTCTTGTAGGTTGTTGTAGGAAAGGGGTGACCAGACCATGTCAATTATGTTATGACAGAGGTCTTTATTGACTCTAAATAACTGCACAAATTTTCTGTCTGATAGCTGGAACGGATTTGTCTGAGGCAAAACATCCCCACCAACACCCTCTTCTTCTAACGCCTCATCAACATTCTCGTTAATTATATTATTCCACCGCATTAAATTGAAATCATCAACATTCATTTCAGTAATTTCAGTATGAAAACGATGTCTAAAATCTTGAATTTAAAAGTTTGAGCCACAGTAAATCAAAACAAAACAGTTATTATAGAAGTTAGGTTAAATTCTCCCTTTTGCAAATCTCTCACTACCTAGTAGGGGAACTTCGAGTTCTCTTGGGAGATGCTCTCTCCCTCAAATTTATTTCAAGAATACCTGTTTTATCTTTTTAAGAGAACCACGCCTACTTCTCTTGCAAAGTTCTACTCCCTGAAATTCAAGAATAGGCACCCAGCCAGGCTAGTTTATTACAAAACTGCATTCAACAAAATTAACAGGTCAACTTAAAATAAAGAAATAAAAACACCTAACATAAAAAAAACATAAAATAAAAACACTTGAAAATTATTCTGAGTGGCCGTGTTAACTTTTGGGGATATCCTGAATCTCCTAGCAGCCATGTATTTGCATCACCTAAATTTAAGTTAGTTGTTTAATAAAAAACAAATATAAAAAAACTGATTATCATCAACAGTAGCAATTAATTATTTACCTGCCAACCAATTCCTTTCCATCTCAGCAGAAACTGCACTGTTTCTAAATATAAATGAGTCGTGGGCTGCACCTCCCCAACGTGCACATTTAAAATATTACAGTCAGAATCACATACCTACAAAATAACTTTTTATAAATTTGTAAAATCAAAGAAAGGCTATCATCAATTTTCATAATCGGAATTTTTATTAACTATTCTGTTGAAAAAACTTACAATTTGGACATTTTTTGAATTGTACCCTTTTCGATTCAGATAATTATGTTCCTGTACTTGTGGTGCTAATATTGGAACATGTGTGCAATCCACAGCACCTATTACCCCTGGAAATCCTGTTTTTTCCATGAACCCTTGTTTAATTTGATTAATTTGTTGCCTGTTTATGGGAAATACCACCCACTCTTCACTTAGATTCTGAATAATTAGTGAAGTAACTTGGGATACTCTTTTGGAAACAGTTGGCTGGCTTGAAGGAAAATTGAAATTTTCGCCCAAACATCTCTGGTATTCCCCTGATGCAAAAAAGGCTAATGTTATTAAAACTTTTTGAACAGCCTCAATTGCAAGGGTGCTTGCTACAAGAATATGTGGAACAATAGCTGGTAGTATTAAATGATTAACCATTTCTTTGGTTAGTCTAAAATGTCCAATAAACTGCTGATTAGTTGTTGAAAAAGGGTCACTATCACTTCTTAAAATGCGCCTCTATGTTTTTAATCTTAACTGTTCCAATCTTTCTCCATTTTTCAAAACCAAATGATTAAAAATTTGAATTGGCAACATTTTACAGTAATAATTTTACTATTTTTTAATTTAGACAAAGAATGTTAGGATAAATAAACTCGCTTTTGTCTTAAAAGTCAAATAAATAATGCAAAATTGCAAAAAAGAAAGCACATAACCTAACTAAACATTAATATTTTGACAAGGAAAGGAGAATAGAGATGCCACATAAAAAACCATTTCCTCTTTGTTTTACACACGTAGGCGACACCTCATAGGTATCAGAAATTTAGCAATCGCTTTAGAACTATTTGTCGCGCCAAAACGACCAAATTTGGTGAACGGAATGTGTTTATCGACAAGAACGATTCAAGACTACTCGCTAGTGTGAACAGAATGCCACCCCAGGGTCGATAATTTTTGAAAAAAAAAATAATAGTAGGATCAAACTCATTGGACAAGGAAGAGAGTATTTTCTCGATTTTACTAATTGTTGATTGAGAAATGGCTTCACGGTTTGGGTATTTAGCATTAAATAAATTGCCAACTTCTTTCTGTGTCCTTACTCTATCTCCATAGCCAATCACCATTAATATTTCGATCCGAAAGGAAAAATAATTTACGGGCGATTGAGGTCGGCAAGGGGATGGGGGTGAGTTTTTTAGGAAAAAAAATGGTTTATCTCGATTTCCGGCAAAATTACAAGTCCTATGGAAAAAAGTCAAATGACAGAGTTGTAGGTAATAAAAAGATCTACAACTTTTGTATCCACACTTTTTTCACACAACCTCAAAATTTATGTGGAAAATAAAAAAAAAACAAGTTTTTGGTTTTTTATTTTTATCTTCCACAAAAAATTTTTTATTTCACGAAATTTGGTGAAAACTTGCCTTTTTATGTCCCAAATACACTGTAATTTATTTGATTTGAAATATTTATTTTTTCACCTTATTTTGACTTAATATCGAAAACGCACCCTAATTTTCAATCGAAAATTCTCTTTTCAAAATATTAGCTTTTTTCAAAAAGTTGGTGTGCTTTCTGTTCGTTGAAATCTTGACTATCCGATGGTGTGAAAAAAATATATTACTATAGTAAATCTTCTTAGAAATCTTTATTTTAATGCCGTTTTTATACAATTTCATCTGAAAAATGTGACTGTTCCAATTTTTTTCAATTAAAACTTTGATTTATTAAATTCTAATTACATTTATGTCGTAGAAAATCACATAATATACAGGGTGTAACAAAAAGGCAGGTCATAAATCATACCACATATTCTGGGGCTAAAAATAACTCGATCCAACCCAAGTTACCCTAGTACAAATGTGCATGCGAAAAAAGTTACAACCCTTCGAAGTTACCAAATGAAAATTGAATTTTTCAAATATTTCGACAGTTGTTCGATATATTATAATGAAAGTTGACAAGTGGCTTTCTTATAATTAGAGCATCTTAAAAAAATTAAAGAATTATTGCACCCCGTTAAAAATTTATGGGAGTTGAGATCCCCTAAACCCCCCCCCCCAAAATTATTGTTTACGTTGCAATTTAATGCTTATTGTGGCACCATTATTCAAACACATTATTTTTGAAACTTTTTGCCCCCTAGTACTTTTTACAATTATCAGTTTTTATCGAGATACGGCCTATTTTTCATTATGCTTCAAAAATTTCGAGTAACAAAAAGTCAATGAATTTTTTTCGAGGGTGTATTCTGTAAAAATGACGAGCGAACAACAACTGAGGAATAGAATCCTTGAGGCTGCAATTAGATATCGTCAGAAGCCATTGCTTTTCCAGAATATTCGGTTTTCGTTAGTAGAACGGTGCCGACTGTGTATTCAAGAAAATGGGGGTCATTTCGAACATCTAATAAAAACTACACATTTGTAAATAAATAAGATAAAAACTGATAATTGTAAAAAGTACTAGGGGGCAAAAAAGTTTCAAAAATAATGTGTTTGAATAATGGTGCCACAATAAGCATTAAATTGCAACGTACACAAAAATTTTGGGGAGGGTTTAGGGGATCTCAACTCCCATAAATTGTTAACGGAGTGCAATAATTCCTTAATTTTTTTTTAAGATGCTCTTATCATAAGAAAGCCACTTGTCAACTTTCATTATAATATGTCGAACAACTGTCGAAATATTTGAAAAAATCAATTTTTATTTGGTAACTTCGAAGGGTTGTAACTTTTTTCGCATACACATTTGTACTAGGGTAACTTGGGTTGGATCGAGTTATTTTTAGCCCCAAAACATGTGGTATGATTTATGACCTGCCTTTTTGTTACACCCTGTATAAAAATAGAAGTAAATCGTACTATATAATTTAGATACTTCATTCTGATTACGTGATTCATTACAATATTTTTTGCATTTTCTGAGAAGATTTACTATAGTAATACATTTTTTTCACACCATCGGAAAGTAGAGATTTCAACGAATAGAAAGCACACCAACTTTTTGAAAAAGCTGATATTTTGACGGGTGAATTTTCGATTGAAAATTAGGGTGCTTTTTCGATATTAAGCCAAAATAAGGTGAAAAAATAAATATTTCAAATCAATAAATTACAGTGTGTTTGGGACATGAAAAGGTAAGTTTTCGCAAAATTTCGTGAAAAAATATATTTTTTTGATAAAAATAAAAAAATAAAAAAAAATTCCACATAAATTTTGAGGTTATGTGAAAAAAGTGTGAATACAAAAGTTGTAGATCTTTTTATTACCTACAACTCTGCCATTCGACTTTTTTCCATAGGAGTTGTAGTTTTGCGGCAAATCAAGATAAACCGTTTTTCACCCTTCGCCCGTAAATTGTTTTTCCTTTCATTTTTATAATATTCTCCTCCTTTTCCAACTATTTTCCTACTATTACCTTTTTTCACTTTTTATTATTTTTAAAGGCTTCTAACCTGGTCTATTAATTATCGGGACATTTAACGTTAATTTTCAACTAAAAACACAAAAATATACGTTTTTTATATTTACCCCAACCACATAATATATACCTACCAAGTACCTATGGAACATACATAATACGTCCTCCCCCAAGGAGCTGTGAAACCTGGTCGTTGGTGGGGGAACCGAGTAGCTGTTCCTCCTCAGGAAGAATACGTGATACCAAAGACTGCTCAACGGATCTCTGTGGAATGCAGAAATCCGATATCAGGATTTTCAGCGTGGAGAATGGACTGTTGTCCCGGCGAGTTGTTGATAGTCGGTTGATACCACTGTACATAAGAATCAGTTGGATATATATAATCCAGAACAGTGATTAATAAAAACTATGACATTTAACCATTAATTATTGTATGTAACACAATTTACAATTACAATTGCTAATTTCTAATAATTATTTTCTTTCCTTAACATGCATGTTTTTACTTTTGAGGAGGGGGAAGCTAATGGCTAACCCTAATAATTTTATTGATATTGTTATCTACGTGGAGGCGCCCCACGGATATCCATTTTTACAGTTGAGTATATTCCTTAGGTTTTGTATAGTTACTTAAGTAGTACTGTCTTAACCAAAACTCTTCCGCGTAATAATAAAACTCTTAGATGAATGGCTTGAGGGTGGCCTACCATAAGTCATTCTCCCTAAGGGGGGGGGGGGGGGATGTAACACCCTGTATATCAAGTAATTCGTTAGTGATTAAACATTCAAAGATATGTTGGTCAATGACCAGTAGAGTCAGCATTTCAACATATAACAATATTTGATATAAATATTGTTTATTGTGTTGAAAGCGTTAAATAAACAAATATGTAGAAGTTTTGGTTAGGTCAACTAAGTGGGCTACGAATCATTATTACAGACATCTTGTAACTGATTAATTTAGATTCTGACAATAATAAATGACCTATTTGTTGAAACGAGAGTGATTATTCCCGATACCTTACATGTACATTGTACCCATATTTCCTTGGATTTACTGTTAGAATATGGTTCTATGCATATTAATAAACAAAAAACTTCTTCTAAACTACTAGAAAAATTTTCTTGTTTATTTGTTTATTCCTTTTTTGTAAAGGTTGTTTGTCAAATCTTTTTTTTATTTACGGCAATTGACTTCCCTTTAACGGATATGGGTGTATTATCGATCTGGGGTGCTCTATTCCTTTTACTATTTTTGTTTTTTGTTGCTAGTGCTGTGGGGAGTGGCTTTAATTGTTCCAGAGTTACAGTATTATTCACTACTGATATACTACAACAAGGCTGCTCATCTAAAATGATATTGCTTACTACTTTAGGTGGAGTCGTGTGTTCAAGGACTGTTCTATCGGTAGCTTCTTCGTGAACTTCTTTAGAATCTAAATTATCTGCGATCACCTCTAGATTAGTTTTTCTTTCCACGGTAGACGTATTAAGACCGGTATCTTTAGGTGGGGTTTTGGTTGAACCCCACCTTATGTCCGTGACATAAGACGCCATAAACTCAAAATCTTCAAAAACATCTTTGTGAAAAGGAAAAATCCCAGAAACCTGCTAAAATATTATTTGGGGTAGCAGCTAAAGGCAAGGCCATTTAACAATTCCTGGTATGTCATAAATGGTAATTGTGGTGCCGGGGTGGTTTGTCATCCATGAATCACACATAGAATTTACATATTTTTAAAGGGGGCCGTAAACGCTTCTATCCAAAGGTTGCAGCTTATGGCTGCAATGATGGGGAAATGAAAGAACAGTTACCCCATTAGATTTAAAATAGTCCAATGCCTCTATCGATAAATGACTATCATGAATTTGTTGAAGATGATTTTGAAAGTTTCACAAAGTGACATATTCACAAAAATTTTCCTCGTTCATCCACCCTGATGGATTTGAAACACCTACGCTTCCTGGAGGACTATTGTTAATAGAATGATCATGATATCTTACCCGAGGGAGGACTAACATGGGAGGAATGCAGTTACCGGTCGCGGATACGGCAAAAGCTAAAGTTACCAAAATCCCTCTTTCTGCGGAGGTAACACGGCATACTTGCTTTACCTGTCACGCCCGTTTCATCGACGTTCCATATGTCCCCTGGTCCAAATTTATGCCTATCTAATACGGTTTTCAAATTGGAGAAAAAACTGAAACCGTCGTTTTGTTAAAACCTGTAGCTCTGGCTAGGCTCGTTGCTTCAGGTGTTCTTATCGAAAGACGGCGGTTCCGTTTCAAAAACATAGCGAGCCAATCTTTACCAGCCATTTCGTGTTTGTTCCAATTCTCTGGATATTTTATCTTCAAAGAATTTGCATACAAATATGCAATCATTCTTACTTCTCTTGTTGAGATTCCAAAATAAATATCTGCTGCTTTTAATAAATATGCAGATAGGTTCTCTTCTAGAAATAAATACTTGCAATAAAATATGATTTTTCAATTTTAAAATCAGAAAAATAATTTGAAGAGATATATACCTTTCTGTTTTGTTTATATCCAACATCTGTTTTAATTGGATTAGGATTATTACAATTAATATCTTCATGGGTAAAATTTTTACAATACCGTCTTAAAGTAGGATAGGGAATGTGATGGTCTATTGCATCTTTTATTATGGAAAACCCTTCTAGTTTAACCTTTTTTGCTTGTAACAAAACACTTGCACTGGTGTTACCTTCATTTGTTTTCCGTTTGTAATTTCTCTTGTCAATAGTTTTCTGAAAATAAAATTTCCACTTATTCATATTGATATACTTATACAATAATTCTATTATCAATGTAAACCATTAACACCCACATGCGCCGTACACATTTAATCGGGATTAGGCACATAATCCGGTTTATGTCAAGATTATGGTATGCACCGTTTGCTGATCGGGTTTTCATCTGAGAATAAGTTGATCCGACGTGGTAGATGGCTTAATCGAATTTTTGTAACCTCACTTCTTCATTTGTCTATTTAGTGTCACTGTTATTATCATAATCAACAAATAATCTTAGTTTTAATTTTTTTGTGAGCTTTTTTTATTGAAAAAAATTATGGAACTAGAAGACGAAATATTTTTAGATGATGGTCAGGACATATTAAATATAATATATTTCGGATTTCCCAGAAGAAATCACGAAAGAAGTGAGTATTTTGATACGATGGACAATCTTTCGTTTTTTAGAAGATTTCGATTAACAAACCCTACTGTAATGGGGCTGTTAGATGGATGTTGATGGATGTTGTTTCTGTGTTGTAACGAAAACCATATGCTAAAATAGGAAATTGCCTTTTCCATACACCTATTTGCCTCTCTACACAGTTTCTTGTTCTGACATGAGCTTCATTATACAACTGCTGTGCTCTAGTTGTTGGTGTTGCTAGTGGGGTTAATAGATAATTATTATTGAAATATCCACTATCACCTAAAAAACAATTAAAATTATCCTTTACCTGCAGCACAGAATAAAAGTTTTATAGTACCGCATGAATAGAGTCTTAACGTTGTTAGTAACTGATTCATGGGTGTTATGCTATTATTTCTAAAAATATAACATCTTATATACCATCTACAATACATGTATAAAAAGAGTACTTACAAATCATTGTTAAACTCTAATGAAGGAGTCCGTTAGTATTACCACTACAAAATTTTTAGGTCTAAAATGGGGGTCTGTTTTCTAGGTCGTTTTAGTCACTTGTGGTCTTTGAAATAACTATATTTTTACATTGTGAGTAATATAAGCACTTCCTGAGTAAATACTTTTGCAAATTTAAGATTTTCAATAAAATTTGGGAATAAAAATGTCATTAGCAGGGATTTTAGATATATCTAGCTGGGTGTCGTTAGCTACCAGCTACAATAATAAAAATTGACAGTTAAGCTTAGTTCTCATTGGTGGTTTTAATAAGAAATTTTTGTCTCCACCAATAATAATATTGACAGATGTATAATAAAACGCTGAGCTGGCATTTTTGCAACAATTATTTTCCAGTCTAATGCCATCCGCCATTATTGATTTGTTCTTTGTTGATTGTGTTTGTATTGTTGTTTGTGTTTTCGGATTATATTTTAGTTTGTGCTACTTTTTTTATTTGTTTGTTCGGACGCTAGTTTTTATTGTTGTTTTGCCTGATATTCAATAGATAGAGACTGAAAATTATTAGTTTAATTATTATAAAGACACTTACAATAGTTTATCGCATTTTATTATAATGCGCCGTTGTTCCTACAAAAATTGCAAGAGCGATACAAGATATTTGAAAAATAAAAAAATCAAATTTTATCCATTTCCAACACCTCGAAAAAATTTATTAAAATACTTGAAATGGATCGAGTTAACTGGGAACAAAAACCTCTTACCACAGAATATAAAAAAGCAATGGATATGCAGTAAACATTTTGTAGGGCGATTTTCAGAAGAGTCTGAACCTTTACCATGGTCTTCGGAGACATCTTCTATTCTAGAAGAATGTTGTAACGAAGTTGAAGTTACTGCCAGCAAAGATGGAAACACATGCCCTGACAATGTAGCAGATTTTTGTGCTGAATATGAAGAAGAGAAGGAAATAAACAAAGAACATTTAGATCATAATTATTATATTTCATTTAAAACAAAAAAATCACAAAGTTCAAAACTTACAAATATTTTCGCATATATAATTTTAAAACATAATAAAACATTAAAATATTTCACTGGTTTGGAGTCATGGCAATTTGATGCACTATACAATTTTCTTGATGAATCCATAATGAATCAACTCATTTACTCAACAAATTACAATAAAGAAAAAAAAATTATTTAAAGGTCCACATTTTCCAAATGGTCCAACAAAGATAAACTATGTATGACATTAATTAGGATAAGAAGAGGTTATACATTGAAGGAGATGTCAATATTTTGTAAAATAAGCAAATCTCACTATTCTACGATTTTTTTTACTTGGGTACAATTTATGTATTTCCAAATTATTGGATGCAAAGGAGATTTGATTAAACAAGGGAGAAATATTAAAAATGTACCCTATTGTTTTAAAAACTTTAATGGGGCTAATGTTACTTTTATATTAGATGCTACTGAAATAACGATAGAAATGCCATCTAATTTCAGACAACAAGGGAATACATTTTCTGCTTATAAGCACAGTAATACAGTAAAATTCCTTGTAATGATTTGTGTTTCTGGTGCAATAGTATATTGTAGTGAAGGATACGAGGGGTCTATTTCTGATCAAGAATTATTTGAACAATGTGATGTAAGGCATTTCCTCCAAGAAGATGATGTGCTTTTGGCAGATAGAGGATTCTTAATTGAAGAAATGTGTGATGAAATGAAAGTGAAATTATTCACACCACCTTTTTTGATGAAAAGGGACAAACTTTCACCAACAGAAGAAATGGTAACAAAAAAAATTGCTCGATCAAGGGTACATGTAGAAAGAGCCATAGGAAGAATAAAATCATACAAATTTGTATCCAAAAAATGCCCTATACTTTTACTACCATTAATATCAAATATATTTACAATAGTATGTTTTCTGGTAAATTTTGAAACACCACTTGTATATAATAAATAAAAAGTTGAATATTTACTAACAATTATATTTATTTAACCTCTATTGGTATTAAATTCCTAACACATCTCATACAAAATATTTCTGGTACATATATAGACATTTTGGTAAAAATGTGAAACTTTAGTTTTTATTTCTGTTATGATATCCAAATAGTTATCTCTATTTATTTCCAAAACCAAGATGTCATTGGGACACCATACCACTAAATCACAAACATCTATATCAAAAATTAACAGTGATGTAAGTATTTGGTAGAGATAAGGATGCTTATCTTTAATTTTAATTTCATTATTTATTTTGCTGAGAAATATATTGTTTTTCTGCTTTGGGGACAAATATGTATCGAAAGAATTCAAATCTTTACAATTTTCCAAAATTTTCGGACATTTTATCTCTATTATTTTAGTTAATTCGTCATTTACTAAAATTATTCCGTCCACACTAGACGCACAGTAAGGATAGTTTTTATTTACCACCAAACCAAGCTCCACCACTTTATTCCCCATTAAATAATTATTTTCATAGGTACTTCTTGCAGCTGACTCCTTCTGCTTTCCATACATCATAGCAGCTGTCAAAACTGGAGGAGTACATCTCCATAAATTTTTTAATAAGAAATTTTTTTTTGTCTCATTGGATTTGAGGCTACAAACTATTTTAACGTTCGAAGATGTAATAAAATTGGTGCGCCATTGAAGCCATGTCTCAGACTGCTGTTTGGTGCCAGGAATTTCAAATATATGATCAGAAGAAAAAGTATCCAGTAGTTTTGACTTGGGATTGAGAAATGATCACTTCAATTTCCTGTTGAGTATATTCAAAATCTTCATACTCAATCCCAAACAGTGTCTCCAACATTGTATTTGTTTCGCTTGCTTGCAAATCTCTTACAAGATTATTATATTCTGGCATCCTTTCATAATCCTTTGGTCTTAGGTCAAAGGTGGCTCGTTCCGATATTTTGTATCTGAAAAAAACTCACTTTGTAGTAATTCTATACACATAGTTATTTTTTCAATACCTTTTAATAGTATACTTTGAGGATGCTGCAACCCCAGGGTTTCTATCCTTCGCACCAATACCCCATTGCCTTGGTTTACTTGTCGAAGCTATGGGTGCATTGCCACATTCATCAATGTATTTGCTTAGGAATAGCAAAAAAGCAGCAACATGACTACACATTCCTAGTGAAGACTGCTTGCACTGGCATGTACCTTTAATCACTGCTCCTGATATTTTGTTCAACCAGATTACAACGTTATACTGAACATTTTTTTTTAAATGATGCCTGGATTAGACATTTAGCAATGTATAAATTACTTTGAACTGAGTCAAAAACCTCTGTGATATGGTCGCTATCAACATATTGACTTCCCCTTTTGAATGGCTTTACAGTAGTAGTTATAGATTTTTCAGTAACTTCCAGTTCAGGATCATCGGTATCAACTTTTTCACCCACAATGTAGGTATAAATATGACCTTTATTAAAATATTTTGGTATATTTTGAGAAGGAAATCTACCCCATTTTAGGTTGCCAGTATCTACATAAACTACATATTTTGTAGAAGTTTGGGCAGTTTGTGATAAATTTCTTTTGATATCATACCAGCGCCCATTATCAACGCCAATGAAAATATTTTTGTCCTGTCCATTTTGAATACAGTTGAGGATTCTAAAAGAAATGAAAGATGAGAAGGTTACACCAACCGATGAGAAAACTATATTATATACATCTAATTCCATCTAAAATTTAAATTACCTTATAACTAATTCTGCTTTTGTGCCAGTTCTCTTATAACCTCTGCATTCCAACCAGCGCTGAAGTGCTGCAACCGAGTGATCTTCTATAGACAAACTTTCATCTAATAAAGCACCAGGAACATCTTCGGGAAGAAGGTTAACAGTTAAACCATCATCCATGATTATAAATTAATTTTAAGTCTCTATCTATTAAATATCAGGCAAAACAACAATAAATAACTAAGCGACCGAACAAATAAATAAAAAAAAGCAGTACAAACTAAAATATAATCCGAAAACACAAACAACAATACAAACACAATCAACAAAGAACAAATCAATAATGGCGGATGGCATTAGACTGGAAAATAATGGTTGCAAAAATGCCAGCTCAGCGTTTTATTATACATCTGTCAATGTTATTATTGGTGGAGACAAAAATTTCTTATTAAAACCACCAATGAGAACTAAGCTTAACTGTCAATTTTTATTATTGTAGCTGGTAGCTAAGGACACCCAGCTAGATATATCTAAAATCTCTGCTAATGACATTTTTATCCCCAAATTTTATTGAAAATCTTAAATTTGCAAAAGTATCTACTCAGGAAGTGCTTATATTACTCACAATGTAAAAATATAGTTATTTCAAAGACCACAAGTGACTAAAACGACCTAGAAAACAGACCCCCATTTTAGACCTAAAAATTTTGTAGTGGTAATACTAACGGACTCCTTCATTAGAGTTTAACAATGATTTGTAAGTACTCTTTTTATACATGTATTGTAGATGGTATATAAGATGTTATATTTTTAGAAATAATAGCATAACACCCATGAATCAGTTACTAACAACGTTAAGACTCTATTCATGCGGTACTATAAAACTTTTATTCTGTGCTGCAGGTAAAGGATAATTTTAATTGTTTTTTAGGTGATAGTGGATATTTCAATAATAATTATCTATTAACCCCACTAGCAACACCAACAACTAGAGCACAGCAGTTGTATAATGAAGCTCATGTCAGAACAAGAAACTGTGTAGAGAGGCAAATAGGTGTATGGAAAAGGCAATTTCCTATTTTAGCATATGGTTTTCGTTACAACACAGAAACAACATGTAATATTATTATTGCAACAGCTGTATTATATAATATAGCTATAGAAAATAATGAGGATGTCCCCCCTACTCCAGAAAATCTTAATGAAGATCAATTGAATTATTTAATTTTACGGGGAAACATTGATGACATGGCAGCTAATAATGGAGACCCCAGAAGACCAATAAACATTTTTAACAAAAGGCAACATTCAATTAGTCATCATTTTGCATATTTGCAATAGTTTCATGTAAGATATAATCTTGAATAAAACTTATTTTTAAAAATGTTCAGCATTTTATTTGTTATAATCGTTCAATATATTCATTTTACAAAGTTGGGCTCGTTTTGAAGAAATATCTAAGGTAAGTGCCTCTATTTTCAGTTTCCTTTCTTCTTTGTCTAATTCAAAAACGTCTTGTTGAAGCTTTAACATTAAAAGCTTTTGTTTTTGTTCTTCTTCTTGTTGTTGTTTATGTTCAGTTAATTGCTCAATTTGTTTTTCAACTAAAACTAGCCTCCTATCGAGCAATTTATTATATTTTTCTGAAATATGGGAGGATGTAAGTCCCTCCGATCGCTTCAATTGGTCAGCATTTCTATAGCATGCACTTTGTGCAGAATTATTAAATTCTACTTCGATATTTTCCCATGCTCTGCTTTTATCATTCATATTTGTCCTGTTAGTCTTTTTATCCTCTATGATAGGTGCGTATTTTACAGAAATCAAATTAATTAGGAAATTCTTTTCCGCAGGGGTAAAGTTAGGGAATTCTTTTAAAACTTCCACTTTCACAATCCATGATAACAGTCAATAAATTAAAATAAATGATGAATACCGCCAAAAAGTAAACACTACCGTACAAAACAGCTTTATTCTAGGTTACTTACAGGTAAGTCTGTTTTTGTATGAAAACGATGTTGCCAAATTGTTATAAAGGATTAGTAAATCCACACACAGTGTGTTGCGATGCATACAAAAAAGTTCACAAATACCTAAACCAGATTAAGTAATCTCGATTAAATGTCAAAACGGCGCATACGGGTGTAAATACAGTATGGGGCAACCTGCTCCACCTAACATTTTTTTAAACAATCTAATATTTTATCCGTTATTGTATTACGAATAAAAAAGTTCAAAAAGGCACTAACGGATCGATAAATAAATAAACTACATACTGGAATAATAAAACAATTGATATAGTTTGTTCCTTACCCTATTTTTAGATAAAAATACAAAGTTACTATTTTTTGGTATTCGCCACGTGAGACATCAGTCGCCAACACTTCCTCAGATTCTATCTCCCGACTGATTATCAACACATATTCAAGCTTGGACGATTGTTTTGGCCAATTTCCACCACTCCTTTATACTTATTGGGCGTCTGGTTCAACTACTACTAACAGTAATGGGGCGTTCCCACGAGGCGTTAATCACTACAGTTAACCACGCTTTCGTGAAATACACTTCTGTGTGAACGCATAGTCGTTAAACTTGCTTTCGTGAGGAACGGCGCACGACTCAAGCGTGGATAGATCAAACCTTGTTTGATTTTCAGTCAAGATATACCGTTCATAACGTCACCTCTAATTTTGTTTTTGCACTAATTGCTTGTCTCATGTTAGTGTTAGATTTCGAAATTTTATTTGTAACACGCAATAAGAGATATTCAAACTGAAATACAGTCATTCGCAGTAGGTTTCTAAATTCTTCTGGAAAATTGCTTTTTAGTTCCATACTAACCAAGTTTGACGCTCCTAACATATTTCTTCGCTGTATCCATTCTCTAACCCAAAAACGTCTTTTTTTTCGTTTTCTTGTAATTGTGTCATGTAAGCACTCCATCTTTTTTGCTAAGATAGTAGCAAAAAACGAATTTAAAACAACACAACTTTCAACAACTAGATCATTCATGATCGATGTTTCGATGGTGACTAAAGCCGCGTTGCCAAGGGTAGTGAATCACGAACGTCATTCACGCTTTCGTGTACCACTCCCCATGGCAACCTTTAGGTTCGTGAAAAACGAACCTTCACGAACCAAAATATTTCGTTCGTGAGAAAATCAAACCGGTTTGATTTTTGTTTCGTGCAGTCGATCGTGAGCAGGCGAAGAGGACGGTTGTGTCTGTCATGGCGTCCAATATTTTGAGGATGAATGATGCAGAGACCCTAAAGTTCCTGGAATTTTATCAAAATGAACCGGTCTTGTGGGATCCTACGAGAGAAGATTATAAAAATCGAAATGCACGTGCAGCCGCAGCTAAAAGGATTGCATTGGCGATGGCAATTGATGATTTCACAGACGTCCATGTAATTATGAAATTCAAGAATTTACGTAGCTCCTATTCTCAAGAATTGAAAAAAATTCAACAAAGTATTAAGTCTGGATGTTCTTTGGATGATGTTTACATCCCTAAAGTGAGGTGGTTTAAGTTAATGGATTCTTTCCTCAGACCGCATGTAAAAGGAAGGGAAACCCATTCAAACTTGGTAAGATTTTATTTGCGTTTATAACTACATCATAGTAATTACAAATTTGAAAAAAAATCACTGTTAAGACTTTTTATTATTTAGTTTTCAACCATCTTCCACTGCCAATTGACTGCCCCTGCATTGTTAAAGTAGTCGCAATATTTATCTCTTTTGGCTAATCTACTCGGATTCCTGTCATGAGTCGTAAGACTCAAGTTTGTTAAAGCTGAATTTCTTACATCTTGTCTCCATGTTCCCAAAATTACATTGTAATTTTCATCCTCACAATCAATTAAGCTAGGTGGCACGTAACAATTGCCAGTTTTTCGTAACCAATTATGTATTGAACAACAGGTTTTTACAATTTTATCAACTTTTTGTAAACTTACAGCAATTGGCCTTTCAAATATTCTAAATTTTGATACCAGTATACCAAAAGCATTTTCAGAAATTCGCCTAGCTGTTGACAGCCTATAGTTGAAAATGCGTTCTGCTCTAGATAAATTTCTTTTACTGTAAGGCTTAAGTAAAAATGTTGTTAACGGAAATGCATCATCTGCGACAATAACGGCATCTGAGGGAATATTGAGCACATCTGCCTGCAGAGCTTCGTTGAAACTACAGTTTCGCCACACACCACCATCTGATGCTCTCCCTTTCGCCCCTACATCAATATATGTGAAACAATAGTCATGGTCAACTAAAGCCATCAAAATTATACTGAAGGATTGTTTATAATTAAAATAATCAGATCCAGTCTTAGGGGGCGCTCTAATACCGATATGCTTGCCATCTAAGGCTCCAATGCATTTTGGAAAGTTCCATTTCGTTTCAAATCCATTTATTATCTCCAACCATTTATTTTTTTCAGTTGGCACTTAGAACAAAATTGCTTTATTTTGCGTAGTTTTATAAAAGAAATTTACCAAATCACATTAAGTACGGCAGTTTTTTTTCTATATTGCAGGAAGATCCGAATCTCGTAAATAAACGCAATGCAAAAAATACTGAATCCGAAAATAAGGAGCCGCTTTCACTAGAAGGAATGGGGTCAGAACCATTATTCAACGAAGATCAACCAACTACATCCAAGGACCAACCAACTACATCGAAGGAGCAACCAACTCCATCGAGGGAATGCCTAAGCGAACCAGCAAAAAGAAAATTTCAACTTTCGACTCCAATAGCATTTTGCAAAAAGAAGTCATGTTCGACACCTGTTGGAAATGATATTAATTCTGCGATTGAAAAGCTAGATGATATTTCCAAACGCGCTGCTAGTATTTCTGCACCGGCACCGGCAGAAGATTGCTTCGATCATTTTGGGAGGTACGTAGCGTCTCTCTTGCGATCTTTACCACAAGATCGATCATTTCCACTGCAAGCGTCTATAATTTCTATGATTTTTCCCACACAAACACCGAGCCGCATTCTCTAAACTCAAATTACAGTAGTGACTCCAAAACTACTCGGTATGGGCCACCATCGGTTGAGAATACATCGACCCAAGATTCTGTTTTTTCACAGACAAATATGGATGAAGATTTCATCGCTGAGTTGTCTTCGGCAATAAGCAATTATTAATTACCGATATGCGATAAAATTACCATATTTTGTATTTTATTCAGAAAAATATATACTTATTTTGCAAAATAGACTACTTTAATTAAAATTGTATTTTTTAACTTACCTTAATAAATTCCTTTAAAGCATCACACACTGCATCCATAACCTCTTCTATGAATTTACTTATCGATGATTTGGGGACCCTAAATAAATATTCCAAGCTTTTAAAAGAGTCCCCAGTAGCTAAATATCGAAGAGCTACTTCCAGTTTTAGCTTGGCCGGTAGAGCTTCCCTCATATTTGTGTCATTTTTTTGAATTTTGGGGCTGACGAGTCCTAATAAATACTGAAAATGATGCTCAGACATCCTTAGCAAGTTTCTAAAATCTTCAGGAAACTCAGAGATTTCGTTACCCAAAGAGATACAACCCCTTTGCAGAATCCATCTTCTTGTCCACCATCGTCTATGTTTTTTCTTTTTGGCTGAAAGGGCTTTTGAAATTCTGCCAGATATCACTCCACACATTACTTGGCACGCGTCTGCTATCAAGCACTGCATTTTGGCAAATAACCACTTATTGTGTATACCTTTCTCACGACAGCATGTCATGGAAGTAGTTGAATCGTGAAACAACGACTGTGGCTCACGTTCGTGATACTCTACCCGTGGCAACGCGGCTTAAGTCGAAACGCGAGGCGTGAACGGCACGAACCCCCCAACCGTGTGAACATTTTGTAAATTCACACTTTCGTGAGTGTCACGAACGAAAGTTGACTAGCGTGGTTAACTGTCGTAATTAACGCCTCGTGGGAACGCCCCATAACTGCTAATTTACAAATAACTATTACTAACATATGTCTCAAGTTTTTACATAATATTTTAAATATCCTGGCTGCTTTACTACTCTACCCAAGCGAGTGATATTTGTATCATTAATATTTGTATCTTTATTTATTACCACTGGTGGTGGATCTGTATTTTCATGGACCATATTAATTTGGTCTCAGTTCCTCACTAAATTGGGCATTTAGGCTGTATCGTGTAGGTTATATTATTGTTTCGTCAGTAGAGCAACTAGGATAATCATATGCGTCTTTTCTTTCTTGAAACTTATTACTACATGACTTAATCAAATCTTTCCTATTTCTTTCTACCTTTTGACCCTCTTCTAATATTACTTTATATGACCTTGGTTTATTATTTATATCTATTACTTTCCCTTTAGGCATAGGACCTCTTTCACTGTTGGCATAATTTTTAACTACCACAACATCTTCCCACTCCCTTTCATTATGATCATAAAATTCTTTTTGTTTACCTGCTCTTTCCTTTATTTTGATTCTAGTTTCCGAATAATCTTCATTATTTTGGTTAAAAATTGGTAAAACCCCCTGAATTCTCCTACCATATAATAATTCAGCTGGTGAGCGAGTATTATCTATAACTGGTGTATTTATTAACTCTAACAAAGCTAAGTACCCATCCTTTTTATCTAAATCTGCCTTTTTCAATATATTTTTGACAGTCTGTACCGTTCTCTCAGCTAAACCTTTGGATTGTTGATAATACGGACTACTTGTTTTGTGACTAAAGTTCCACGCTTTTGCAAACTGCTTAAATTTACTATTAACATAATTTGTACCTTGATCGGTATATATAAGTGAAGGCATTCCATGCCTTGCAAAAATTGACTTTAACCTGGTAATCGAGGTGCAGTAGAGCCATCAACCAAATATCACCAGTTATTATATTTCGCAATTAAATTCACGAATACCTACACTAGTTATACAACAAAGTTAAAAAGTGAAAGTGAACCAGCAGATTCATTGTAACAACTTCGGCTCTGGTAAGTGTTAGTAGCTTTTAATTTATTGCAACAGTACCGCAATAAGAATTAGTTATTTGACTGTTCGTAAGAACAAAATCGATAATTCTTTCGATTGGGTTGTGCTCAACAGCCCAGGCACTTGAACTGAATCTTTGTACCATTTCCCATATTATCTACTTCCATTCCAGATGCTTTGTGTTTTCTGTAGGCCACTAGTTTGACTGGAGGGATTTTCAGTAGCTGTAATGGTTGTATTATTTCCTCTCCAAAGTGCTTCCGTCTGAGTCCATGTAAGTTCTCGCGGAAGCAGAGTATGTGAGTAGGTGTTTTATCATAGATTTCACATTTTCTGCACATAGGTTCACTAACTTTGCCCATTTTGTGCAGATGTTTCCTCAGGGTGCAGTGTCCAGTGTCCAGTCACCAGGTCGGTAACTTTGTTGTCTCTTGCCAGCCTGTTGAGGGATTCTTTACAGTTTTTGACCAGTCTAGACCTAGTTGTTGGGGTTAGCTTTAAGCAGAGCCTGGCTGTCGGTGAATATTTTTATTTTTGTCCGATGTATCCTCTTCTGATGTTTTCATCAAAACAGGCTATAGCGGCAATCGTCTCTGCTTTAAACATAGTCGTATATCGGCCAAGGTTTGTTTTGGAACCATCAGTGAACCAGATGATATCTCCAGAATTAGCTGGGATGCCTAGATGGGATGATAATTTTCCCTCGCTCAGTGAGTGAGTGAGCCCGGTGTCATGCTATCAAAACTCATGTGAAATATGGGTTCATCTAGTATTATCCCAGTTGTATAAGTGTGTCCTCCTCGAACATTGTTCGGTGATTTCAGCCTAAAAATTGCCATCATTGCCTCGGCCCTTACAAAAAGTTCCAAAGGAAGAAGTCCAATAAGGGCTTCCATTGATGCCGTCCCCGTGCTGTTCATTGCCCCAGTAATACCAAGGAGGGCTTGTCTTTGAATTGCAGTTAATATATTCACTGCAGAGGACACTTCTGTCCTCCCCCACCAGACTGTTGATCCATAGGTGATCGTTGGCCTTATCACAATTGTCTAAAGTCAGTGAACCACCTCATGTCGAATTCCCCAGGTTTTGCCCATAACTCTTCTGCATTGCCAGAAAAGCCTAGTTGTCCTAGTAGTAATTTTTTCCAGGTGTGTCTTCCAATTCAGTTTGGAATCAAGGGTCACTTCAAGATATTCGTCACGAGCTTGTCAGCGATTAGGTATTCGGTTGTCAAAGTTGGGCGTTTATAGCCCTCATCCCTCCTTATTCACCATAATTAAATTGTATGACGTCGCTGGCCTGCCCCTATCCGCAACCTGGGGACTCTCCCGATAGGTAGCTCAACCCATCACCCTCCTATGTAGCAGGGCAATGCACAGAAAGTGCATCTTGGATAAACCGTCCTCGAAAACTTAATGAGCACGGGATAATTAAAAGAAACACCGTTTTTATCAATGTTAATGATGGGAGTGTACTAACTGTACTAGCCAAGAAAAAGATAATCCAACGAGGCCAAAGTGCTTGCGAAACGGATCCGGTCCAAGTCATATATACATACAACAGCCAAATGTAGAGACAACAGTGCCAAGCCAGCAGCCTCACTCAGAACAAACAAGCCAAATACCTAACGTCAATATAGTACAACTCCAATACTATCAAACTTATCAAAACCAATTCCCACTTCTTCCGAACTATTCTTATTCTGTCAATCCCCCAACAACACATATTTACAGCCAGAACCCAAATCCAACCCTTTACTACCCCCAACAAAACATGACTCAACATAATAATGCCGTTACAACTCAAGAATATTCAGGTATGCCATCGTCAGAGGAGTCAATGGAAAGCGATAAAGATGAAATTGATGACAAAGATAAACAAACTCCTTCGTGGCAGCAAGTCTGTATCCGAAAAAGAAAACGCACAAAAATACAAAGGAATAATAATGAACAATCTACCAAAACATATATTAGTTTTTAAGTCCTTACAGAGGAAGAGAGCAATCAAACATCTGCCCATAATAAACCAAGAAACAACGAAAACCCATGACCCACACCAATATTTGTCTACGGTGTTCAAAATTTCAAAGCCACGATAAATAATTCCGCTGAGGTCCTATAAGCAAAACACAATCCAACAATACAGTTAAAATTAATACCCACACCATCGATGGATACAGGAAACTAATCAGATATTTAAAAGACGACAACATTATACACCACACATACCAAATCAAACAAAAAAGATTATATAGAGTCGTATTTCGAGATCTTCACCATTCTACTCCGACCGAAGAAATCAGAACAGAACTCGAAAAAAAGGGACATGAAGTGAGAAACATCATAAATATAAGACACAGAGTAAGCAAGGAACCATTACCGATGTTGTTTGTTGATTTAGAGCCGAAGAAATGTACGACATACGGAAACTGATCAATACAAACATCAAAGTGGAAGCGCCCAGAATCAAAAATAATATAGTCCATTGTACACGATGTCAGGTTTATGGACACTCCAAATTATATTGTCATAAACCGTATCACTGTGTCAAATGCAAAAAACTGCAGGACAACAAGAAGTGTGCTGAATCAAGAAACTCTTCTGCAACTTGCGCCCTCTGTGGCGGGAACCATCCGGCCAACTATAAAGGATGTACAGTCTACAGAGACCTATGAACAAGAAGCTACCCGAATCAACAAACAAACAATAGATCATCTCGGAGAGAAAACATAATACATAGCACCATGCCGTCCCAACAAACCATACAAATACCCCCTCTGAATATACCCACTCGCTCGTATGCTGCAGCAGTGAACAACATAAATAATGACAACCGATAAGCTTACTAATTTCCTTGACGAGTTCAAAACAATGTTTTCACAGTTGATCAATCAAAATTGCATGATACTCAACATGCTTACCACAGTCATTAATAAATTAGCAAAGTAATGGCGCCTCCGGATTCTATAAGAATTGCTTATTGGAACGCCAACGTGGTAAAGAACCACATAAACGAAATACATCTGTTCTTAAATACGAGGAAAATCGATATACTACTTATATCAGAAAACCATTGTACTAGACCTATCACAATTAAAATACCTCACTACAATATATACTACGCACATCACCCTGATGGTAGAACACACGCAGACACAGCAGTAATAATAAGAAGGAGCATAGATCATCATGAACTACAACCATACACTACGAACAAAATTCAGTCTAGTTTAATAAAAGTCAATACATTTCGATGGCCACTGACCATAGGAGCAATATATAGCCCACCAAGGCATACTATAACTGCAGACAAATACAATGACTTTTTACGACCACTAGGATCCCACTACATAGTTGCTGGCGACTGGAAAACCAAACACACTTCCTGGGGATCAATATTAATCACTCCAAAAGGAAGAAACTTAATGCAAACCATACAGCTATTGAACCTAAAAACCTTATCAACTGGAGAACCAACGTACTTTCCAACAGATCTAAACAAAATACCGGATCTAATAGATTTTGCAGTAACTAAGGGCATATCAGATATCGTCGGTGATACTGCAATATGTAGTATGTCGCAAGGAGGTAATATTTGAGGAGAGCAAAAAAACTTCCTTTTTTGTCAAATTTTGAATATAAAATTGCGATTATTTGTCTACGATGTATCCTTTTATAAGGTTATCAGTACAGGAACTCGATTTTTTGATAAGTGAAATATTGCATTCAAACTTGGAATATTTAAAGTCACATACGACAAATTTTTAATGCATAAACAGTTCTCAGAAAAACAATTTTTAATACTTTTTTTCGTTTTATTTAGATGACGAAGAACAAAAACAAAATTCTAAACAAATAAACTCAAACTAAACAGGAAATAAAAAATTATATTAATTTTTCATGTGCGAACAAACTTGACTAGACTGACAGCTGTGCATCAAATTGTCATAAAATCCATGACAATCAAAAACAAAAGAAAATTCTGAACAAAAAAACTTAAACTAAACAGAAAATAAAAAATTATATTAATTTTTCATGTGCGAACAAACTTGACTAGACTGACAGCTGTGCATCAAATTGTCATAAAACCCATGATAATCTGGTTCGATGACAGCTTTCAATTCTTAAAGATGTACGATTTTTGTATCATCAATTCGGCGAGGCGATAAATATAAAGGTTCGTGAGAGAAAGAAGTCCTAGTACTTGGTCTACGTGGAAGTTCGAGCCATTCGTTTGAAAAATTAATTTTGTATTTCATAACTCCTTGCGGAAGATACTGCAATGCACAAATGTCTGTAACGCAAGGATCACCTTTTTTGTTTCCAGGTCGAATTTGTGTGTACATTCCTTTGTTATATTTCAAAAAATCGCTGAATTGCAAAGACACTACTTTGTAAGGCGATGGATTCTGCCTGGCCGCTCTTATAACTTTAATATAATCTGCGGGAACAGCAATATCTTTTTTTCTTCCTAGCCTTCTCTCAATCACACTATGGACCGAATCTACCTCCATTTGTGTGTGCCCTACCTCTAGGTACTTTTGCTCTATAATAATGTTTTTTTCCATAGCTAGCTCCAGCAAACCATTTGACATGTTTACATTCCTGTTTTGGTAGGCACAACCGTCGGTCCATAGAATAATTGCCTTGGGGTTGTGCGTCTCTATCTCTCCATTAAGAAACTTCAATAAAATGGATACAAACACATCGCTATCTAAACCTCCATTTCCTTCGTGCCATAAATAACAAGACACATCTCTGTCACTGAGATTAAAAAATGTTTGGTTGTGAACCTTCAGCTTTTGTTTATAGTACATACATACATACAAGTCAAGTTTTCTGCCTCTGATGAGATAGCTTTTTGTTGTCTTGTTCTTTTTCTAAACGGGCGTGTTATTTATTGGCAATGTGACTATCGTAATCAACTTTATTTAAATTTCCCTTCTTGAACTTCACGCATGTGTTGCACTGGTCCTTACGAGGAGTGTAAATTTCAAGATTTTTTGCCTTAAAAATTTTAAAGAAAAGTCTCCAAGAGCAAGATCTGATATTATGACGTTCACAATAGCTAATAAACTCACGATGCAAATGTCTGTAACTGTTCCAAGTAGGTTCCAAATAAAATTTTCTACTCGATGCTCGACAATAGTGCGATTCAACTTTAGGCAAGCTGTCAAGGAATTTATTAACATTTTTGGTGCATTCAGAATCCTGAGGTGGCTCTACTAAAACCGGTTCAATAGCTTGCTCCCTATTTGGTAAACACTTTTTCTTCGAAACCCATTCTCTCACACATCTTTCGCCAACACCCAAAGTGCCTAAAAACATTTTCTTGCATACGTGATATTTTTTGGTGAACTTCTGATTATCTGTGGCCATTAAATAATACTTAAACCCTGTTTTCTTCCTAGATTCTTCTTCTACAGTGTTTCTTCTTCTGTGTTTGGGCTGAGAGTGCAATACAAGGCTGGTTACATAAACTTTTTTCCCTTCCCAAGAGCTAATTTCCCAGAAATATTGAAATATTTGGTTACGCATTTCATTCGTTATTTGCGAACACTCAAATTTTTGTTGCGGTCCCTTAAAGTCATTTTTGTGTCCCCCACACGATGGCTTTACTTTGCGCTGACCTTTCAAGGCTGTTTGTTGGTACTTTCCTTCACTATTCTTTTGAAATCCCATGTATTCATGTCGTTTAAGTCTTGCTTGTGAATATTTTGCTCGTTTCCACTGTGATGGGTCTCCTTGTCCTTTACTCCTGCGATTTTTCGCTCTCCCGTCCGGTATTACCTGATGATCTTGGTTTCCTAGTACATCTTGTTCTGAGTCAGTCTCATTTTCTGTGGGTAAATATTCGCTGCCACTGTCACTAAATGGATCTGGTTCGTTGGAATGTGTTTCGGTATCTGAATTTTCACTTGTTGCATTATAAACATTATTATTTTCTTCTTCTATCAGTTCTTCTTCCTGATGAACAATAGTTATTGGTATATTATTACTGTCTGTGTTTTGTTCCAAATAATATGATTCTTCAGCTATATCCTCGGCTATAACGGTTTTGGAATGCTGTGTCAGTTTTTTTATTTCTGTTTGTGTTTGTGCCACTTCCAAGGTTGTTAAAACTGAATCTTTCAATTCTCTATTTCTTAATAGATCTTCAACTGGTTCTGGATCCGTCCTGTCTGTTTTTTGAGAAGTTGATGCATCGTAAAATGTATTTGTCAAATTGTTGACTCTAGATACTTGGTGAGAGCCGACTGTACCAGAAGCTGAATCCAGGGCTAATGTCACCAATAGCCGTGCTCTGTTCGACATTATTTATTCACTGAAAAGAAAAATAAAAAAGATGCAATATGTCGTATGTCAATACTTAACATCAGGAGAAATATCACTAAAAAGCATTATTTTAAATGCGAGATGTCGTATGTCGAAGAGTAAACAAATCAATCGTTTTTAAAGACAAAATAATAACGAACAACGCACTTGCATTTCATGTATTCAGAAAAACATGAACCTAATATCGAAAGCTGCTTTGATGTAATTCATTTACATGTAGAAATAATTTGAGGTTATATTATTGATTATCTTTTTCCAACAATTGTAGTTCTTGACTAGAAATAATCACATATAACGTTATTGTTTATTGAATTTAAAAAACAACAAACTCACCATATAAATTCAAATAAACAATCACAACTTATTTTTATCACTTCTTACTTCTTTTCACAATCTTGCATCCAACCTAACAATATCCAGTTGTGCAGCGTTGCCACATACGGAGAGCGTTGATTCTGACATACGCCATACTGAAGTATCCATTTTCATTAAGAAAAACCTATGACATATTTGTAACTGTAAAATATCATGGCAACTGTTCAAATTTCACATACAACATTTTGCAGGGGTATAGATGACTTTATTTTTGTTACAATCGATACATAAACGAAAAATGGCTGTATTTGTGACATACGACATATTGCAGTATCACCGACGTATATCCCATATTGAAAGCGGTTTAGGTTTATATTCAGATCACGCCGCTATTGTAAGTGCAAACGTTATATGGAAAACACCGATTCCAAAACTGTATAACAATAGAACAAACTGGGAACAATTTCAACATATCATAAACACCAATATAAACCTAAACCACAGAATACAGAAACCACAAGAAGTTGACGAAGCAGTGGAATACTTGACAAATATCATACAAGAAGCAGCCTGGAAATCAACACCAATAATGCGAAAGGAAACAGCTGTAATACGCAGTATCCCCCTCCACATAAGGCAACTAGTTAGTGAGAAAAGGAAAGCCAGAATAAAATGGCAAGCAACCAGGAATCCTAGGGATAAGACAATTCTGAACAGATTAATCCACCGTATCAAGAACGCCTTAAGTAAAAACAGAAACGATACTTTCAATTACTACATCTCCAATTTATCACCACAAGATAATACATTATGGAAAGCCACCAATAAATTCAAGAGATCCCCTGTGTCAATCCCCCCATTAGGAAAACCTAGTGGAAATTGGGCTCGCACAAATGATGAAAAAAGCAACACGTTTGCAGAACACTTAGCTAAAGTTTTCACCCCACTTCCATCAAATAATCCAATAATAGATGTCGAGGTAGAAACCCACTTAGAATCCGCCAACCGACTATCACATCCCCTAAGAGCAATTACCCCAGCAGAAGTGTACAGAGAAATCTCATCACCGGGAAAGTATTAAAACATCTTCCAAGGAAAGCCATCGTACTAACCACCACAATATTCAATAGAATACTACAAATTAATCATTACCCAATGCAATGAAAGTATCCACAAATAATCATGTTAGCGAAGCCAGGAAAACCTCACCATGAACCCAGCTCATATAGGCCAATTAGCCTACTACCACAACTATCTAAACATTTCGAAAGAAACCTCCTACATAGAACTAACGAAATCATACCTGAAGAAGAACTGATTCCAATACACCAATTTGGATTCAGAGAACAACACTCGACAATCCAATAGTGCCATAGATTAGTTAACAATATCAAGCAAACACTAAAACAAAAAGAATCATGTGCTTCAGCATTTTAAGACATCCAACAAGTTTTCGACAAAGTATGGTATCAAGGACTACTGTTCAAAATAAAACAAAAATTACCTCACCATATTTTCCTTTTCCTCAAATCTTACCTAAGTAATAGATATATACAGGTCAAAGTTCAAACCTCCTTATCCAATTATCAGCCCATAAAATCAGGCGTTCCCCAAGGAAGTGTCCTTGGCCCTTATCTATACCTTATGTATACTACTGATATTCCAACCAGCGACGATACTCTAAACGCTACCGTCGCAGATGATACTGCCATAGTGTCTTCAGATATAGACCCTACAAGAGCATCAGAAAAGCTACAATACCACCTAAATTTTCTACAAGAATAGCTACATCAGTGGAGAATAAAAGTAAACAATGAAAAATCCGCACAAATCACATTCAACACAAAAGGAAGTGTCTGTCCGCAAGTGACCATTAACAATGTGCCAATTCCAGAGAAAAGAGAAGTCAAATATCTCGGACTGGACCAAAAATTAATTTGGAAGAAACACAACTAAAGTTACAACTTATATAAACTGGCTAATCGGCATATGTTCACAGTTAACAATGGTAAATAAGATACTAATGTACAAAATCATCCTAAAACCAATATGGTCATATGGCATAGAGCTATGGGGTTGCAGTAGGGTTGCCAGATTTTAAAATTAGAAAAGCGGGAGGCGTCGGTGTAAAGTGTATGAGGGCCGCCCTCAGAGGACGCAACAGGCGAACATTTTTTTGGGGTGCCACGCTGCCACGTCCTAGTTATAATTATTTCATCTTTTGTCGTAACGGTAAAAACATGTAACATTTATAATAGAATATAGGTAATTCCATTAAACTAGAAATAAAGATAGATTTTATGAAGCTAATTGATTAATTTGGCCACTGCTTTTTACAGGACAAAACGAATAAATATAAAGAACAATGAGAACGGAACATTTTATTTTTAAAACTTTGAACTGAACAAAAAATATAATATAATAATAATATACCTACTGAATACAAACAAAAAATAAAATCTTCATCCTAAATGGTCTTGGAACACATTAAAAATTATATAGGTAGGTCTGGTGGGTACCTATTGAATATACCTTATTAAATTTTTAGGCATATGTTTCTATATGTTTCGTTAAGGTTTAAATTTTTTCTTGGATTCAGATCATTCAACAGTCTTTGTTTTACTTTTTCCTCGACTTTTTCATTAATTTATTATTATAGGTATCGTTTATTGAGTGAATTTTTTGTCTAAAATAGTTTTTTTATATAATGTTAAATTATTTTGTAATATTAGATTTACATTGATTCAAAACTTACCCTAAAACATAGTGAGTGCGGTATTTTTCTAAAATTATTTATAAAAATACCCCTCACTATGTTTCAGGGTAAGTTTTAAATAAATTTAAATACTTATTAAAATAATTTAACATTATGTGAAGAATAACTTTTTTTTTTTTTGGTTTTTTTTGACTCCATTAGCCGAAAAGAATAACTATTTCCTACGAGAAATGAATTGTGATGCTTCATTTTAGATTTTGAAAAAGACCAAAAAACTGTCGAAACGTTACTCAAAATATTGAAAAAGTAAAACAAACAATACTGAATGACCTTAATCGAAGAAAAATAGCTTAACCCTAAGGAAAATAAAGAAATCCGGTCAGACGAATAAAATTCTTCTATAGAAACCTTCTGTCTTTTTGACGTTTTTATTTAAAAAAGGCGATTTAAATAATATTTTTATATTTTTGGCTGGATTAAACCTTTTTTATAATATCTGCACCATCGTTTTTTTAAAATTTAGCAAATTCTTGGCAAGATTGGGTAAAATTATGCTTGACCATTAATTCGGCTTCTAATGTTTTTATGTCCAGTCTGTTTCTCTCTTTTCTCCATGCCAAACCCATCAAATTGAAGATTCTTTCACTCATGGCATTTGAATGTGGAAGGGAGAAAACTAATGAGCAAATTTTCAAAAAATTGGGGGCAGTATGTTTTTTAAAATATGCTTGCTACCCATTGCTGATCTGCAGTTAGCTCATCAAAATTTCCTGAAAAATTGTCGATAAAATCTAGCAAGGTAACATATTCTTCAAAAAGTAAATCTTCGTTAACTTCGATCTTATGATCTCCGCAAATTTTTAGAAAATCATTGATATTTGGCTTGTTTTGCAAATTCATTGCACTTAGTGATTTGAACTTATTATCATCACTGAAGCTATACCTATAAATTAATTCCAATATTTCAAATAATAGGTACTTTAGTCTTTAGATATGAAAATATTTACCATTTCTCCAAGTAGTTTATAACTTTCTCCAAAAATACATCTGCTTCTCGTTTAAACATTCTTAATAGAGACAGCGCTATAGATCCATAAAATTGTTGTTCTTTTTTTAATTTTAATGAGCTTCTCAATGATTGCATAATATTAAATAGTTCCGTCGCTAAAGTTTTTTCAGATTCTAACTTAGTTATTGTATTGTGCATTGAATTTCCGATATTAAGTAAGAGACCTACAATTAACAAAACATGACTTAGAGGTAGCTTGAAAAATATAACTTTTGTATTATAATAGGTCGGTCGTGGATAATGATGATAAATTCTAGAATATAAAAAAATAGTAAAAATAAAGGTATTTTGTTTTTGGGTTAACTACTTAATACTCGAAAACGACTTTTTGTCAGAGCGATTTTCCTACTTAAACGATATACTATCTACTTACCTAAATAAGCTTCCGCAAGTTCATCTTGAAAAAACTTTTCCAGTAATGGCGGGGGTCGTTCTTGGGATTGAAAATAGGATTTAACCGGTGTAAAATGTTTTAAAAGGCGTTCAGTAGCAGGAATCAAAGACAGCCATCTTGTTGGAACGGTTCTTAATAATTCGGACCATTCTTCTTCACAGAAAATGAAAAATTCTTTCAATTCGTTCACCTTTTTTGTGCTACTACTAAATTCATTGTAACACTTAATCACTATAGATTCAACATCATACTTGAGTGCTACTTGCCCGTGCTTCCCGGCATTGTGTATAATATGGCAAACACATCTAACGGGAACAATATTTGGATTTAATTTATTGAGTTCCGTAATAACACTTTGTTTTTTTTCCGAAATGTACGGATGCGTTATCTGCGCAATAAGCAGTAACGTTTAAAATATTTAAGCCAGCTTCTGTTAAACTATCGACCAAAGATTTGGCAATGTCTTCCGACTTTTCTGAGGTGGCTGAATAAAATTTTAGCAACTTTGTACATACACAAAAGTCCTTTAAAAAATATCTAATAACAAGCGGAAATGTTTTAACATTCCCTTTATTTGACGCATCAGTTGCTATGCAGAATGCTTGATTATTGGCTAAGTCATTTAAAATAACATCTTTGGATTTGGGACCCAGAATGTTTGTAATAAGTTTTGCTGCCTTGGTTCTTCCGCAGGAATAACGTTCGGCAATTTTTGAGTCTTGAAAAATCGTTCTAAATAATTTACCCGCACAATCCGCTGATAAATAACTATGAGCATGTTTGATAGAATGAAAAACGAAAGCACATTCTGCTCGTGCGGTCAAATCCATGTCTAAATTGTTTTTTAACAAAAATGTGTCAATTTTTTTTCCTTGTGAACCTTTCGTTGTATTTTTCTTGTGTTTTCCCGTTTTCATATGTTTAATTATATCGTTTTCTCCGCCGTGATTTATTGCAAATTGTGTGTCGCAAATCGTACATTTAGCTTGAAAAATATCTTTGCCCCTAACAATCCAAGAATAAGTTTTGCTCCATTCATTATTGAATTTTACATTCCATTTAGTTTTTTTAACAGAAGGTTCAGCCCCACTAGCCCAAGCCTCAACTTTCTCTTGATTTGGCTCAAACTCTGGAAAAGTATGTCCTTGTTTACCTTCACTTAGTTCACAATCATCTTCGTCAACGCTAATTTGCCCAACCCAATCAATCTCATCATCACTTAAATTACTACTCTCACTCTCAGAAAGATTCATAATGAACGTCAACGAATTAGGCGAATACCAAGGAAAATGAGAAAATGATCATTTATTGCGTAGCGCAGCAAAACAGATGCAACACTGATCACTGTTATCGTCAGAGAAAATACAACACAGAGTTATCGTCACTCACTGAGCCGACAGAAGCCGCGTCGCCTAAGCTTTGCGGGATTGCGGGGCGAGTTTGAGTCAGCGTTGCCGGATTGTTTGAAAAATAATAATTATTAAAATTTGAATTACAGTATTCTTTATTTGCCAAAATGCGGGAGGTTTGTACATGGGCGCGGGAGGCGGGAGATTTGGTAGAAAAGCGGGAGTCTCCCGCCTAAATCGGGAGGGTTGGCAACCCTAGGTTGCAGTAAAGTCTCGGTTTCCTCGAAAGCGGTACCGACAAATTGCGACCGCAATAATGCGATGAATGACATCATAGAAAACTGTACCATGCACATCATTACCAGTGGTTTTTAAGGAAGCGTTGGTGGTCACCGCAACGCAATATGACGGTACCGGCATAGTGAATGCGGTAGACATTGCGGCGAGAAACAGTTTGTCAACGGTTTAGTGCGGTGTGGATGTGTTGTGATTTCGTTTGTTTTTATATTATAAAACTGATAAGTAGGTATTTATGATTTATATTACAAAGTTTACGTTATGCGTTATGGTGTTTTTTGTAGCGTAATGTGTTCTGAAATAAAACACACTGTATGGACAAGTGAGCAGGACGAAATATTGATAGATTTTGTTAGAAGTAATGAATGTTCAATGTAAAGATTACAGAAAAACTCAACTAACTGAAACAAAGTTTATGGAAGGAAATAGCTCAGATACTTCAAATAACAGGTAATACAAAATACTACTTCTCAATACCATAAAAAATATTTATTTATAATAGTTTACATTGCTATGATTAATTTAGTTTTCTCGGTAATGCTGTTCCTGCCATGGTACAGCACCGGGTCCATTAAAATATGTTTTAAATGTCTCACTAATTTGGACTGCTATATTTGCCCCACGTACGTTGTTGTGAATTAGTGGAAGTAAATTTTCTGTAGGTAGTGAGTATTTTTCTGTACTATTAGTTGATGTCGGAAGTATATTTGAATCTCGCAGTAGATTATATAAAATACAGGCACACAATATTAGTTTATCCGTGGTTTCCGGTTGCGTAGAAATTGGCTGAAAAAATATTCGAAAAAATGCACAAAGAATGCCAAAGGCATTTTCAGTTGTCCTACGAGCTCGGGAAAGTCGGTAATTATAGATTGCTTTAGTTTTATCAGTTATTGATTTATTTCGTGGATATGGTTTCATGAGATGTTCATGAAGAGCGAATGCCTCATCCCCGAGAATAACATGGGGTACCAGGATATTCATGCCAGGCAGTGGTTGTGGTGGTGGAATACTAAATTCTTTTTTCAGAATCTTTTGTCCAAATCTACTTTTTAAATATATGCCTAAAATGAAATTTGTTTCATAAAAAAAATTATTCATTTTAATGCATTTACCTGCATCTCCTTCTCTCCCGTACGAACCTATGTCTACCGCAACAAATTTATTATCTGCATCTACAAGTGCCAACATCACTACTGAATGAAAGTCCTTGTAACTGAAGAATGTGGAACCACTATTTTTTGGAGCCTTAATCCGAATGTGTTTACCATCAATTGCTCCAGTACAGTTTGGAAAATCCCAAATAGATCTAAATCTCCTAGAGATTGATTTGAACATTTCCTCTGTTGGTTGTGGCATTACCAAAGTAGGCATTCTTGTAACAATGGATTCAGCAACCTGCCTTATTATTATACTAATCCATGAATGGCTTATTCTAAACTGAAACGCCAATGATCGAAATGATTCTCCAGTAGCCAAGAATCTAAAAAAATAATATGTAGTACTTTGCGACACTTACCTCATTGTTTTTGTTTTTATATTTGTAGTTAATGATTGCAGCAAGAGGTGGGGATATGTAAGAGATTACTACATAAAGAGACGAGGCAAACCTGGCACGGGTTCGTCTGGGGAAGCAGCGAAGAAAAGATCAGAACAGCTGTCATTTTTAGAATGTATCTCTTCGGACAAGAGGAGGTATATTTATGTTACTTTATTTTGCTGATAATACAAAAAAATTTATTTTCTTTTCAGCACTCTTAGCAACATAGAAAAGTCTGAAACCCAAGAGAATGTGGAAATTGACAACAGTGAGCAACAACAGTCTGAATTATTTACTGCAGACGACACTAGCAGTAATATCTCAGATATTCAAGAAGCCGTAGTTGAAACTGAAAAAACTCCAAGAGTTACTAAACGTAAACATACAACTACATCCACACCTGCTGATGAACGTTTAAAGATATTAAAACAAATAGCTGAACGGCAAGATCAAAAAAATATGGAACAGCAAGATGAAAATGATTTATTCTTTGGATCTATGGCGAAGATAACTAAAAAGCTGCCAAAAGTCGTTCAGGCTAGACTTCGAATGGAAATTGGAAATTTAGTAGGAAATGCAGAGATTGAACATCTATCACCATTGCCAAGTGCTGACTATGGGCCTGGACCATCATCAGCAGGTAGCTCCACATCATACAGTACATTTGTTTCCGACGATTCTGTAACTCTAATGGGATCATCCACTACTTCAGTAATGGATGAAGAACCTAGCCAAAGGTACTTCACAAATTTGTAAATTTATCACACACATGTATACATTTCTTAAAATAAAAGTATATATAAGACATATGTGTTACTTTTGTGTGTTTGATGTAGTTAGTAGATATTAATGGAAATACATACCTTAGAAGCAGGCATAATTTTTGCTCAGGAGTCAATGGATTTTGAACACGATTTGTTGGTTTTGAACAAAGATCTTCTTTTATATAACCTAAGACGTAATCAAATAAGACCGGCGTCAAACGAAAATATTCCCTGAACTTATTTTCGTTAGTATATAGATGGCGACAAATTAAAATTTGGTATGCACCCTCTGAAGTTCTCTTTTTAAAAAGATCAGATTCACTTCTTCTATGAATCTCTTCCTCTGATTCCTCGGCATTTAGCACTACCAAAAGAGCAACATCGAGATCGTCCATGTCGATTGTTTTTAACGCAAAACGGTACTGGCGACGCTTTCTGGAGTTACACATTTACTTGCCGCAATTTAGAACCCTGATTTTCCCACCGCAACCTGACGTCATTCGTCGCATTATTGCGGTCGCAATTTGTCGGTACCGCTTTCGAGGAAACCGAGACTTAAGCCATCGAACAATAAGATACTGCAAACGTTCCAATCTAAAACACTTCGTATAATAGCTAATGCTCCATGGTTTATAAGGTTTATAACCAACCGGTCATTACATACTGATCTCGGTATTCCAACCATCAATCAAGTTATTCAGGCATCAGCCATAAGAAACAAAAACCGCAATGGAAATCACCAAAATCCACTAATATTCAACATTTACACTGATCCAATGGAACAGAGCAGATTGAAAAGACGCTGGCCAGAAGACCTCATAGAGTGATCAACGGAGACCCATCAGTGGATGGTGCCTGCATCGAGTCGTTTAGTAAGAAATCATATCATTTACTTATTACTGGATATTCATTGAGTAGATTGTAAACTTGCAATTAAATTTGAAAAAAAAAACTTGTAATTATAGTGGTGCGGCTGGAGGAACCGCGTGACCAACAAATGTTTTCCCACTCTAGACCTGGTAAGCCGTCAAGTGCTTGCGCTAGATCATGAACCTCTTCATTTCCACACACTCCGTCTTTTAGAAGACGTAAGAGGGGAACATTTTTTTTTCGTGATTGTATTTAACATACTAAAGGGTCTAGTCCCTAACATACTAAAGGGTCTAGTCCCTATCGCTTCCATAGTATCCCAAACGCGGTCAACGTATTCCTGGCAGTGTATTGAACGTTACTGGAACAGTGACTGGGTGTACCTCATGGATCAGCGGGGTCGTGGAGACAGTAGTAGGATCAGATAACGCTGATAACGAACTAAGCTGTGCTATTTCTACAAACTTTGTAAAATAATCTATAGGGTGATTGATTAGTGTGATAAAGTTCAGTGCCTCCTTTGTACTTTGAGATATCAATTTGAAAATTTGAGGGTTTATGGCCATCATCAGTCTTCACATTGCAGTTTTACGCCATTTTACGGTTCATGTATGTCGTGCTTCAAGTTTGTTGTTGAAGTGTGAATTAGTTAATATTATCTTTCAATAATCATTATCGAAAAAGACAATGCCCAAATTTATTGTGAAGGAATGTAATGTATATAGTGAACTCGTAAAATAAAACAAAACATCTTTCATAACATAAAAAGTGACAAATTACTAAAGTAGTTTTTTGTTTATACAGCTTTATACTTCCAATCCAGGAAGAACAGCTTTTAATTTAATGGAACAAAGTGGGAACAAATGCTCGGATTTGAAGAGGTAATTTTTTACTCATATATTTATTGAATGTTATCAAACATGATTATGTTCTAGATTATAAACCAAAGAAGTTAATGGACATTTGTTTGTATCAATTGTATCCCACAAGAAACAATTCCATCTACAAGCAAATAGTGTGTCTAAGAAGTATTGGAGAGCATTAAAGCCATTCTGAGTGGTTGATAATCATATGAAAAGTAATATAAATCTCATATTTGCAAATAATAAAATTATTTGCAGATACCAGGATCATTATGGAACCATCTATGGAGACTCCCTCCTTAAGAAGTGCCAATAAAAGTCTACTGGAAAAAGGTCGAACAATTTTCAAAGGTAAATAGTTTCGAGAAACAAAATAAATATTCAAATCTTCACAGTACTATGTGTTTGAGCTAATTAGAAATGTTTATAAATATATTGATGATAGTCATATTGTCCTCAAGATTGACTAGATTAAACGATGAAATAAAACAATTTAGTTTGTTTAATATCATCGTTTAGTATGGATCTTCATCAAGTAAAAGCCTCATTCATTCTATTTACTAGATTGGCATTGTAAACTACACTTTGTTATTAGTATGTAAGTTTTGGTTTTTAGTTAGTTTTATTTATAGCAACCTGTAAAGTCAATGTTTTTCGCATTTTTTAATGTATATTGTAATAAAAATTTTATTTTAATAAAAATTATAACTTTCTAACAATATAAATTTATAAAAAAAAGAACACCCTGTATGTCAAAATTATAAAAACATTGAACTGTCATCTAAAGTTAAATACATGACAAATATTTTATGACAGTTCAGGGAATTGTTCATGTTGTTGCGAATAAAAATTCTTTTATAGTTATGTACAATAGTTAAAATTAATAACAATATTTTAATTTAGTATTTACATTGTAAGTTAGTAAATTTGTCATTGTTCATTATGATAGAAAGTTTTAAAAAACAATAATTAATTAATAAAATGTCACATGGATGGATGACATTTAAGTGGCAATCAAAATAATTGCCTAAGAAGATCCTGTTGAAAATTATGACCAATGGAAGGGGAAGAAACTTTTTGGTATCCAGGAAGTAAACTTTGGTTGCTAAGAGGGAGCACGATCAATAAATTTGAAAAAACAAAAAGGAGTTGTTGATTTTTCTCTGAAAAAGGAGGACGATTTTTCAATTCTTCTTAAAAATAAAAAGATAAAAACGTACCTTCCTGATATATGCAAGTTGTCCACATAATATAATTTTGTCTGTATAACATCAACAAAATATATTAAAAATCCAGAAGTTGTTCCTGTACTGCTGTTTCCAGAATGAATATTATGAATTGTTAGAAATTTACAATCAAATTTCTTGAAGACAGTTTTGTAATCCTGATCAGATTACATCAAGTCAAAACCCTCACATCTCCATCCATTACTGAAATTGGAAAGAAACTATTTTAATTGTGGTAAGACAATCTACAAAGTGCTATAATTAGTTATTAGATTTATTCACTTACCTTTAAATTGTTTATCATAATTGTTCCTCAATAATTTTAGTTTATTCATATCTTTCCACGTGGAAATCATACCTCTTTCTACATATAAATTTAAACATAACCTAAACGTGTATTTCAACACATATCCATTTCTATATTTATATCACTGCGCAATCACGTTTAAAATTTGATTATTGTACTTTCCTCCATTTTATGTCCTTATTTATACGTTGAAGTAATTAAATTGTTTACTAATCTGAATGCCATACTTATTTAATTATCCTTAAGATATTTTGCGGAAAATAAAGGCCTTACTCATAATCCTGTGCGTCATTAAAATTATTAATCAATAAAATTCAATACAAAATTTAGTTGAAAGTTCATGCCATCTATTGAGCTGTAGCCGAGGTATTAAAAATATAAAGGAATAACTCCAATAAATAAATAATAAAACAGTAATTAGGAATTGTATTTAAAATCAAGAACAAAATAAAAAATTCATTAAATAAAAATATATTAAACACATTATTACAATAACATATAAAAATCCAACATAATATACAGCTGCCTACAGTACCGGTTGATCAATTTGTTCAAGTTTTTAAAAAAATCTCGATACAACTGTTTTCCTTGAAACTTAAAGGAAATTTTCACCTATTGTAGGTTCCTGTATATTTATATTAAATACATTTGTGTGCTTACTAATATCACTTTTCTTATTTGCAGAACTTTTATGAAACAGTTGACTGAAAAAAAGTTGAGACAAAAGATATAAAAATTTCAGTCTCATTTGATCATTTCTTTGATTTATCATTATTTATTTTATCCTTTTGCTATTTACATAATTGTGTTATATTTAATTATTTCTGCAATCCATAATGTGAGCTCACTATTTCTATATTTGTTTTTCAAACATGCATTTTTATTACTGTTGATGAAAATTATAATCATATTATCTAATTAAAAAGTTTTCATCACCTCACAGCGCATGCTGATTCTTTTCAAAATTATTTACTCAAATTTTATTTATCAACTATTATATTGTTAAGCCCTTATATTATGTTTTTCTGTTTGTCTTGAAATAAATGGAAAAAAACTATCTGTTTATTGTGTTATTTTTGGTAATGAATAAAAGTATATAAACTGGTTGATTATTGTTCAATTTTTCCCACTTCAGGCATTGTATGGTCCATATTTTGACATTTCATTTAATCTAACTTGACTATTTAAATGTTATTAATATAATATCAATCAAATGTTGAGTTACTTTAAATTAAATATCAAAAAATGGACCATAAATGCCATATTTCAATAAAAGTAATATTACAGTAATTTTGAATATGCCGCCAAAAACTGTTAAATTACAGGAATCTACTTTTTCGGCAGTTAGCGAGGACCACAACCATGTAAAAGGTGTTAGAGCTCACTTTACCTACCTGTAAGATGGCGCCACCCGCCATAATTAATTCGCCCTAGTTAGCGCCACGGTCAGATGCCTATCTATAAGTATGTTATCTGTGGATACACCTCAAGGTTCGGAGATAGTTTTGAAGTTAAAATATACAAAAAGTTGATGATATCTTTAAAAAACTTATATTTTTCTATTTACTTAGACAATCTATTCTTAATTATCAAAATGACAAACATTGACAACTACTTTTTAAATAAAATACCAAGAGGCAAAAAAATATATAAACACTAGCATTTTCCAACACACTCCCACCTTGTGCCATGCTTCCAGATGGCACAACTTCTCGGGAAAATCTATGACTCAAATCTCGAAGGGGGCTTAACTTGTCTTCCATATCTTGTAACAATTGGGGCTATGCTTTCCCTAACTGTAGTTATTCTCCTTTCCCTCATCGTTGAGGCTTCTTCAGAAGTATTAGACTTAAGCTGTTCCTTCTCAATATCTAAATTTTCTAACTGTCTTTTTTGCAGATCACATCTCACAGATGTATCTTCTTCGGTCTCGATTTCAAGGGGGTAAAGTCTTTGAATGGGTCGCATTAGAGAACCCGTTGAAGATCGAACTTTCACCAGGTGAATTTTTCCATCTTTTCCGGGAAAAATATCTTCTCCTATACCCAAAGGCCAATCAAGTCTCTTCAAATGCTCGTTTTCGATTATCACAATTTCTCCTTTAATAACTTCTCTGGATGTTTTTCTTTTCATATGCAAAATTAGCTGGCTTAGGTATTCTTCTCTAAATCTTTTTCTAAAATTCATTCTAATCTTCTGAATGTATCTCAGATGCCTTTTAAGAGATGTAGCATCAATTTCGTCCATACAAGGTGTTCCGATTTCCTTGACATCTTAAAGAAACATAGACGGGGTTAAAACAACTAATTCATTTTTTGTGTCTGAAATATAGGTGAGGGGCCGTGAATTTATTACAGATTCACATTCGCATATAACTGAAGAAACCTCTTCATAGGTCAGACAAGCTGTTTCCTTAACAGCTGTTTCAGTATGCCTATCAGACGCTCCCACCATCCGCCCCACCAAAGAGATCCAGGAGGGTTAAATTTCCATTTTATTCTTTGAGCAATACTGTTCTCTTTCACTTTATTCCAATCTATATTCTTCATCAAATTTTCTGCGCCAACAAAATTCTTACCATTATCGGAATAAACAATAGATGGTCTTCCTCTTCTGGCAATAAACCTCCGAAAAGCTAACAAAAACATTTCAGTTGACAAGCTGGAAACGAGCTCGAGATAAACTGCTCTGTATATCGAGCAAGTGAATAAACAAATACAAATTTTCTCCGTCGATTTCAGAAAGAGGGGACCAGCCAAATCGACTCCTACTATTTCAAATACTTCTGCATCTCTCACTCGGTCTTTTGGTAAAGTAACAGTATCAGTATCAAACTTTTTACTACAATATCTACGGCAAATCACACATTTGTCAATTACTCTCTTGATAGTTTTCCTGCCTCTAATTATCCAAAATTTTTGACGAATTCCTTGAATTTTCACATGACAAGCTTCTTTATGGAAATACATGATAAGCCGATCAACAACAGGGTGTTTGGATGGTAATAATATTGGGTATATGAAATCTTTAGTATTATCTCGCTGGGTTATTTTCGTTTTGAGTCTCATCATACCTTTTTCATCAATGAAAGGGCACAACGGAGCAATACTTTTATCTCCGATGCCATCAAAGGACTCTTGTTGAATCAATTTTGTCAAAACGTTTTCAGCATTTTCAATTTCTTCCAGAGATAGATTTCCCTGCATTTTGTTGTTTGGAAACTTACAGTTGAAAATAAATCTATGAATCCAACCCATTTGATTCAATATCATTTGATATTTCGAAAAATATTGATAAAAAACTGTGAAATCCTGTTTTATATTTAAAAGAATGCTTACTCCCTTTCTTTTCTCCTTTTCAATTTAATTTTCACAATTTTCATAATTATTTTGCTTCGGCCAATCTGTTTCATTTTTTAACCATTCCGGTCCTTCCCACCAACGCGACTGAATCAATTTTTCAGAAGATGATAACAGCCTCTTGAAGGAAGATCCGCTGGATTCATATAACCTGGTACGTGAAGCCAATTATTTTTATCAGTAATTGAACGTATTTCTTGAGTTCTGTTCCAAACAAATGGTTTCCAATAATCATCTCTACAAATCCATGATAATACTGTCGTGGAATCTGTCCAGCAATATAAAGGTATATCTCTATTTTCAAAATTGTTAACAACAGTATTCAAAAGACGGGCACCTATTGTAGCAGCTAACAACTCTAGTCTGGGAATAGTCATTTTCTTTAGAGGTGATATCCTATTTTTGGCCTGGACCATTTGAACATGTACTTCATTGTTAAAAACAGATCGTAAAAATATAACGGTTGAATATGCTTCTTTACTTGCGTCACAGAACATATGTTAGGTTAAATCAGTGGTATTTTTATTCATCAACCATGGCGGTACTCTCATTTGAGTTAAAAATTGAATTTCATTTAACCATAATCGGAAGTCGTCTTCCATCTTTTCAGGAACTTTCGCATCCCATGATAACTTTAAATCCCATGATTTCTGAATCAATAATCGAGGAAAAATCATAACTGGACAACAAAAACCAACAGGATCGAAAAGACGTTGTGTTAAAGAAAGAATTATTCTTTTTGTGATCATATCTGTATTAATATATCTGAAAGGATCAAAATTTATTTGAAGAGTATCTATTTCTTTGTTCCAATGAAGACCTAAAACTGAAATCAAAGTATCATCAGTAATTTCTGTTGATTTGTTAATCATAGTGTGCTCCCACCCTCGAAGATCAAATTTTCCTTCTAGCATCAGTTGAGTGGATTCCAAAATGATTGAGATCTTTTTCATTATCAACACTGGTCACGCAGTTATCTACGTAAAAACTCTTTATCAATTTTGTTATCACCCAATTAGAATATTTTAAATATCCTTCCGGCAGATCAAGGGCCTTTTTTAAAAATGTTAGAGTACAAAGCACCTAACCGGTGAATTGATACACCTCAAGGTTCGGAGATAGTTTTGTAGTTAAAATATACAAAAAGTTGATGATATCTTGAAAAAAACTTATATTTTTCAATTTACTTTGACAATCTATTCTTAATAATCAAAATGACAAAAATTGACAACTACTTTTTAAATAAAATACCAAGTGGCAAAAAAATATATAAACACTAGCATTTTCCGACAATATCTAATTATTAAATAATTAATTGTGAGTTGGACAACGCATGGCATCGGCCTCGCACTCGCCCCACAGTTTTAATTTTAAATAAAAATCGTAACAAAATGAACCATTAATAAAAAACTATAGCAAAAAGGTCGCCGTTTGGGTAATTAGGGAAAATGGGACGACCACTGTCAAGGGATACAATGAATTCAACTAGATATTTAAACAACCTATGGCATCGGCCTCAGACAAGTTTGAATATCGTATATTTATAAAAAAAAAAGAGTTCTTTGAAAGAAAAATTAAACAATGAAACTTTACCAACTGAAAGTTGGACAACGCATGGCATAGGCCTCGCACTCGCCCCACAATCAGTTTTAATTTTTAAATAAAAATCGTGAAAAAACTTTATAATTTAATTTTGGTCGGAAGGTAGGACAACGGGTATAAGAACTGTAATCTGAAAATGAAAACCAAAATCCAATTTAAATCTGTCTTATATTAAGCATTCAACTAATTGTGAAAAAAAATTTTAGTCACAAAAAAAACACACTAATAATAAAAATATTCTGGAAATAAATTTTTCTTTTCTTTTGAAAAGAAAACCCAGTAAATAAAATGCGGTAGAAATTTGTTATCGGAAATCAAAGTTTTAGTTTTAAACTGAAAAGAATATTCGGTGGCTTTATTATAATAAATTTACCTTACTTTTACTTCACACTGTATTTTAATATTCAAATTACTTACATTAGCAATCTAGAAGGTCGGGCACTTTTAACTCAAAAACTCGGAAAATTCAGCGGAAGCAGAGACAAATTCAAAGACGAACGGTACTATAAGTTTTAACTCAAAAAAACTCGGAAAAATTCAGCGGAAGCAGAGACAAATTCGAAGACGAACGGTACTATAAGTTTTTAATACGAACGGTAATAATCGAGAGACCCAAAGCCGTTTTGCTCTCGAATTTATATCTTCAATCCTCCCTACAATTTTTGGTCATTAGCGAAATATTATTTTACTTGCAACAAAAAGTTCCTAATATACTGGACGGTTTTCGATTTAATTAAAATAGTTTATATACCGTATGTCCTCTAGTCTTTGAATTTTTAAAATGGAAATTAATAAAAATTTTATATTTTAACTTGGAATTCACATCTTTTGAATTACTCATAAAATAAATAAATAAAGTAATGCTGATATACAAAACGGTAAAAGAAATTCAAGTCGGGAATTAAGTAACGAGTTTGTTAACTCCCTTTCTGCTCCTCTTAATGACCACAGAATGGAAGCTAGCCTAACTTAAAGGTAATAAAATGTGTTATCCCGGATATCTCGGTGCGGAGAGGGGTTGGGTAAAAACGAACGTACCTCTAACAAGGGGATACTTGATGGTCTCTGATGCAATTTTGGTAAAGGAGCAAATGAACTACTCGGTAGGTTGGATGATCTATTTTCTAACTAAATCAAATGGTTCTGTTCTATGTGGTCGAACAGATAACTGACTGACACTAATGACCACGCTAATGACAGCGCTTGGCTTGCCTTTTTACCTCGAGTGAATATTAATAATATTAAAATGGAAAACTTAAAACTATATCTGGAAAGGGTCCGCAAAAGTATACTTCTGGGATTACATATATTTCCATGTAAGTACTGTATTCTACTTCTAATATATTGTTTGGAAGGTGATATTTACCTTGATATAATTATATCTAACTTATAACTATCAAAACTGAACATGAACATCTGTTTTAGATACTAAACTACTGCTATGGTTAGCCAGTATAGGACGGACTCTACAAGATATACTATTACTACAACTAAATATACTTGACTCAGTTAATGGACAACTTTATATAACAAAGCCTGGATGTAGTTTAGGTGAACTGTATGGTAAGGTTCACTTCGTAAGAGTTGATAAGTTTTATTGTCTCTAATTAGCCGGTACAGAAAGGATGAGGTCTAGATCTTTGACATCGTACAATCTACAAATTGGAAAGGTCTTACTTGTGTTCACTAATGGTTTGTAGTCCTGGAAGTGTTCCCTACAGATGTTATTCTGCTCCGTACTTATAGTAGTCAGCTACTCCATGCAAGAGGGAGGAGCTGACTTTTAAGGATTCAACTGGATCATAACATGTTTCGCCCAGCTGGAGGAATAGGGTATGCTAGATCCAAAGGTTTGAACCCTGACGCTCCTATCAGTGTATTGAAATATATCTCTGACGATGGAACCCAGTGCTTGAGCAACTGATAGTCGGCCCCTGAACCGCCTGCCAAGTTATATATGATAATAGGACAACTTTTATCAATTTGGAGATTGAGGATTCTGGGTAGCAGTGAGCTGGGAATTGGTTGTGCCAATTACTTTGCAGATATTGGAGCAAAAATCACAAAAAAGATTTGACTTTAGCTTTTACATCATCGCGGATGCATAGTTCTTGAGATGTTTTAAAGGTTATAACTGCATTCAGGAGATTCTTATCCTGCAAGATTCCTAAGGCATGATCTGAATTGGTGTACACAGACGCCATGGATTCGTACAATTTTATTGGAGGGACATGAATTAGAGATAATGTCTCATGTTCTTTCAACTTGCCCACATTGCCCGACCTCCACATAACCCTTGCAGTCTCATAATCTAGAAAGGGGTAACATTGATATTCTCCATTACATAAATAATTATCAGAAAATTCAGGGATCTGGCAAGCCTCTCTGATGAGAGAGTTTACTCTTGTCTGATCTGTGTAACTTATCTTATTTAATAATTTTGATAAAAGTAATATTTCTTTTTTGATTTTCATTAACTCCCATTCACTGAACGAAAAAGGTACGCTAATTAATAAAAAAGTACATCAAATCAATGAAGATTAACATTAATTTTCAGCCGATGAGCTGTATCGTTAATACAATGAACGTTCGTACGTTAACTTTTTTATTTATCAAGTTATGTTCTATGTACATTGAATCAATGAATAAAGGACATGGATCTATGTTTGACGGTTATTGATATTACGAACGGTTTACATTAGTTAATGATTGCTGTACGTTAAATCAATAAACAGCGAGCATGGATCTATGACTTCCAGTTATTAATATTACGAACCATATACATTAATATAATGAACGAGAAGCATGAATCCATGACCATCGGTCATTAGTTTAATGTTTGTTGTACGTTAAATCAATAAACAGCGAGCATGGATCTATGATTTCCAGTTATTAATATAACGAACCACATACATTAATACAATAAACGAGAAGCATGGATCCATGACCACCAGTCATTAGTTTATGATTGTTGTACGTTAAATCAATGTACAATAAACATTGATCAATGTTCACCGGTTATTAATATTACGAACATAATTTTATTCATTGATATTCACTACTATACATTAGCAAAATAGAAATCAAATTAGTCATTGAAATAAGTCGATTCTCGATTCATATTCGTATATGGAATTGTGTTCAGCAATCTAAACACGTTAAACACATATGCGAATATGACCACCGATTTAATTTTTAATTTGCTGAAATATAGCACTATCTTCATTAAAAATAATGTGGTAGTACAGTAGAATATTTTTTTTTAGTTTTGAGATACAACACAGGCTGAAAATTATCTTATGTATCTATGTCCATTGATTTGATGTAGGTACCAGTATCTGCAAATAAGAATACAAATTTGAAATAAAACTGTCCCAAAAATTAGGTGTTACACTTTCAATTATGTCTTTAAACAAAAGCTACTTTGAAACAGTAAGTTAACAGTTTTTGTATTTTTAATATATTTCCGCTGAATACAAAATATAATATAGGTAGCTAGAGAGTAAAAATGTTTATTAGTTTTATTTTTTATTCACTTATTACAAATTCAGACATAATATGTACTTTGGGACTTTCTAGTGGAACATCATGTTTAAAAAATAACTTTTCTAGAAGGTTCCAGAACATTCTGCTTTCCACGGGAAAGTCCAAATTGAACAAATAAATAATTTTAAAGCATATGTCTACTGCTTTTAAAATATGAAAAAATGTATATCTAATATCAACAAAGTAGACGCATATGTTTGAAATAGTGTTGATGTCTTCCCCCGTACACAAAATGAATGGCTGAATGGACATTTTTCGGGCCTTCAGATTTGCAATGTGCTCCTCCACTTCTTGTTGAGTCTTACCACAATACAAAAATGACTCTTGCGAATCTTTAATAGTGTATTTCGTGTGCGTGGATTTCCCCCCAACATTACTTTTGGCACATTGCTTGCCAGTAGGCACCAAATATGCATGGATTGCCCATAAAATTGAAGCATATTTTCCATCTATAAAAAAAATAAGTACTTAAATCCAAAAAACCAATATGCAAAAATTTTATAATAGTTTTTTCATTTTTGCAAAAAAAAATATTTCGAGATCATTTATGTCATATAACTTAATAAGAGGTAATAGCATAGAGAAATATGAACATTTTTCAATAACTTTGCTTTTTGAATACGTAATAGTACGATTATTAAAAGTACACTTACTTTCATCACTAGTATCACAAGCCTTTTCTAAAAGGGATTTGGCAGCTTTATCTTTAATGTGACCGTCTTTTTTTAAAAAGGACACTATTCTAGGAAAATATTTTTCCCAGTTTTTTAAAAAGAAATCACCATTTTCAAAAGCAGTGTCGTAATCCATATCAACCTAAAAATAATTGATGCTATGAGTCGTTTAAAAATAGATATATGATTGGAGATTGTTTTAATAGAAAGTAGAATGTGGAAATGACGGGTGTAAGAACTGAGAAAAATTTGTTTACTGCCCTGCCTACAAAAAAAAAGTTTTTCTTAACATGAACTAAAATGTAACACACACTGTTTGACCCATGTTTGACCAATGTTTGACCAAACTTCATTTTGACATCGTTACAAAAAAATATAGTGCACAACTCGAGTTGTAAGAGCAGTTACCTAGATGATCGTAGAAAAAAATACTGCACTCGCCACTACACGGCTCGTGTGTACCTTGTTCTACTCACACGTAAGGTGCGTACCACTCTACCTATGTAATACTTATACCTACTATTTCCGCATTTGTCATGAAGTGCGGAATTTGTACAATACAGAATTAAATATAATTGTTTTGTTAAGTTTACAGCAAATTAATTAACTTTGAAAATAATTACCAGACGATATCCAAAAGGTTTTTTTATAAAAAAACCATTTTTGGAACACTTCTACACTGCTTGCCATTGTTTTGATATCATTCAATCTACACTGTGCGCATGCTTTCCAATAGCTGTCGAAATCATCAGCAGACAGATTTTCAAATTTTAATGCTTTTAAGCAAACCTCTGCATCATTCTCTGAAACTAAATCGTAATGGTTAATATTTGTTTTAATTATGTAGGGTGTGTCAAATATGTGGAATATTCGACATATCTCGAGAACGGAAAACAGAAACAAAGATATCTGAATACATAGGTATATTTCAGTTTGCCATAGGAGCATCTATTCACATTACCATAAAATTTAAAAATCCAACCTCTTGAGTTGCTACGCTTTTCTGGATCACCCTGTAGATTTTATAATAATATGAAAATATGCTCCTCTGGCAACCCTGTAATATATGTAATTTGACATAAAATTTACATTTTTGGCCAAAAAAAATTTAAATAATGTAAAGCTTTTAGATTTATTTTTCATTTCAATACCTATTGATAATTATTTTCTTACCGAAGTTTTGCAGCATCCGGTGTTCTTTAGTTGCTGGTTTTTCAAGGGATTTATTCACGATGATTTTTTTTTTATTACTACATTTGTTATAAATCTGTCCCCTTTTTTTGGTCCGATAATATTCCTGAAATTAAATTGTTCAATTGTAGCAAAACTTAATTAAAGTGAAAAAAAGTTTTTAATTTTTTGCACAGCTTATTAATTAAAATTGTCATTTCAACATAAATATTTTACAAACTCACCAATTTTTCATTTTGGAAGCGAGTCAATATTTCTTTTTCTATTCTATAACTAGTCCCTAACGACATTGGAACTTGCTTTTCATCGAAATATTGGCATATCAAGTTTATTAAAGTTATTCTTTGCTCTTCTTCAAATTTCTTGTTAGTGTCGTAGAACTTACAAAGCATCTGACCCTTTACGGTATTTATTATGTCGTCCAAACTTATTTTTGCCCCCGCATCTCGTGTTTCTGGCCTTAAATACGGATGTGATGTCGAAGATGCAGTGGATGTAGCTGGTGAGAATGGCCGCCTGGCAATATCTATGATGTCGAATTCATTTTGAAGGGTGTTGTCTAGAGGATTTCCTTCAGCTTTCCTCCAGTTTTCTAAGTGATGTTCAAACATCACTTGTATTCCTGTTGGGATTTTTGTAAACAATTTCTCAATATGGTGTCTTTTGATAACTTTGAGAACTTCTACGGTTATTCTTTGGTCTAAAAATACAAAATATGTATTATATACTTTTATAGACACAAAACAGTTACACATTATCTTAATATTTGAAGAAAATATTATTTCTATTTTCAAATAACTTACCGTTGAAATAAGTCACTAACTCTTCCAACCCCCACTCCTTCAACAACTCATATAACGATATTTCATTAGAAATTTCATCATTGTTACCATCAACAAAAAATTCGTTCGGTTCTTGTCTTGGTTCCAAATTAAGAGGTGGTGGTTGCTCTTGAAAAAGGGATTTCTGATGAGAGATGCGTGTCTCAGAAATGTCTGTTAAGTGAGTATACTGCTCACCATCATCATTGGTGACATTACTTCTTTCAAAAATATTCGTAAATGCATAGTTCTGCTCCATTAAACTTATACAATGTATCTAATAATTATTTTAACTACTTACATATTTATTTGTTTTAAAAACTTATAATAGCTAGGTAACTTTAGAAATAATTATGAAATTTTGTAACTACGTAAAATACATAAATATTTTGAGTCAATAAAGATTTTTATATGTTTATATATAAAGAGGTAGAATTTTGCTTTAGAAGACGAAAGGAGAAAACGCTTGTTTGAAAGTTATTTACAATATTAATATATATTTTTCTACACTGACTTAAAATATTCCTTACACTTCAGTAAAGTTTTTCCACGTGCTGTCTTGATTAAATCTAAAGGAGGACCAATTAAGGAAGAAATTTCTAAAATATCAAATTCCCCTAAAAGATTTGGATATACTTCGTACGCTAAAAAATGTTCTAGGTATTCATTTTTCAAAAGTTTTTGACAAAACAGATATGGTTTGTTATTTTTTACAACAATTTCTTTAAGTATATAAAAATTAAAGTCATGTGAAAATGTGACAACGTATTGGTTAATTTTATATTCTATTCCACGGTAGAGTGTTTTAGAATATACATTAAATGGTTCTACAAGATTCATTTTCTCGGATATTATTAAACCAAATTTTGTTTCAATTTGGGAACATTTTGTGATTACTATTTCTTCAGCGTTTTTGAAAGTAAATAATTCATATGCCAATTTAAGTTGATATTTTTTGGCTAATGTTAAGCATATGTTTTTTCTAGATGTTATGCAATGTGAATATATTTTAAACTGACGATGCTTAGCTTCAAATTTAAAACACCAAAGTTTTCTTAACGGTCCAGATTGTCTTATCACTTCAGGGTAATGAGTTAAATTATGATGCTTAGGTTTAAGCGTATCGTTAAATAACAAAATGTAGTCTCTATGATGTTTTTCAATTTTGTTTTGAAGTAAGGTAATGGTCGATTCTTTAACCTCAAAACAAAGTAGTATTTCAATTATTTCAACAAAATTTAGTAAAAATTTCCACACAACATCATCTGAAGGTACAAGGTCACCAATCATTAAAGGTAAATAAATTACAAATGTCATCATTTCCCTTGCAGACATTTTTAGAGAAAATTTGTTCAAATGTTTTTTTTCAATTTTTCCAGAAGTATTTTGAATTTCGCTTTGACCGTATTCAAATGTCTGCTTTCGCCGGTTAAGCACATCAAGACTAAAATACCCCATTTTGTCTGCTAAATAATTAATTATATGACACAAATTGTAGTGACAAATTCCTTCGAACAAATCATGCATTATATCAAGATAAAAATTTTGAGTTACATGAAATGATGGGATGGTATTGAATAAACAGTCACCCTTAACACTAGTTGATGATTCCAAATTTGTTATATCATTTTCATAATCTTCTATTGATCTGAAATGTGAATTATTACAAGTAACTGTTTTTTGTGCTTCTAATTTACTCAATTTGCACAGCCTACAATAGTAATTGCTTGAAAATGACTCTGAAAAATTTAAAAATGAATTAACTCCCAAATTATCGCCAGCAACCAAACCTAATATGAAATAAACTTGAAGCACTTCATCTCCTACCTTTATTTCAATTCCATCTCTCTCAAGTTCTATTAATTGTACTAACAGATTTTTAAAACAAGCCTCGTTTCCGAAGGTTTTTACATCTGCAGATTTTAAGACAGCTGCTAAAAAACATGTTTTAATTTAGATTCTGGTTCTGGCATACAAGGAAATGAGTAATAAATATTTCAAATGGCATGTTTTTTTCTGTTTGAGCCCAAAGGATTATTAATTTCCACGTCATCTATATACAAAAAGAAAGGTATTAACTTTTTTTCAGGATATAGCTGTTTTTTGCGTTTCCATAATTTACCCTGTACAAAGTTACTTATTGAAGAATATTCGTTTTCCAGGTTATTGATATTATTTAACATATAGCTTAGCAAATTACCCTGTTCCAAAAATTTTTGAAATTGAAACTTTAAAGGCATTAGAGTTCCCTTAATTACCTTCTCGTCGATATCAAGGCAACCTTGCTTATGTTGTGCAGAAATTTCACTATTTATTACAAACTCTTCCAGATTACCTTTTAATCTATTTTCATTTAGCCACTTTTGTACTAAATGTTCACTTTGAAAAGGCTTTAAAAGATTTCTGCAAGTCGAAAGAAAACTAGAAAACTTATTATAAACTGTAATATCATTTTTTAAAAAAACCTCCATAAATGAATGAAACGCATTTATTAATGGTTCTAAAACATTTTTTTCCAAAATAGCTTGTATATCCATAACATCTTTACCCGTGAAATTATCGTTATTATACAGTGACAAAATGAATTCTGCGAATGAATTATTTAATGCGTTGTTAATTTCACCTACACAAAATTGTTCATTTTTTTTCAAAGTCTTCAATAACTATTTCAGTACGAGTTGAAATATCACATGCTTTTTTTATTTTATTTTTGGAAACTATATTACTAGATTTCTTAACAGAACTATTAATTAAAACATCTGGAGTATCATTAATTTTCTCCCTTTTATCTTCATTTCCAACCGATTCATTAATATGTTTTCTGTTCATGTGCTTTTTAAAATTTGTTAAATTTTGAAAAGCTTGATTGCAATTAACTTCAGAACAGCGGTAAATAGAATTTGTCTTCAAATCATGTTTTAATTTGAAATGTCTTATCATTAAAGACAAAAGAGAAAAACGAGACTTAAATACAAAGCAATTCATATTATTACACACTCGTTTTTTTTGGGTCGATTAGGTAAATGAATATTCTAAATAAGTTCACTACAAAAAGAAAACTGAAAGAGTACTCACACTTGCAATTAAATATGAAGATTATAATATTGTCTATTCGTTGTAAAAAAAAATAAAAAGTCTATCCTCAATAAAATGGCAAAATTTCACCTATAACTAAAAAACTTAAACTACACAAAATTCACCAGCCTCACAAAGGAGCACAACAAGAATGTGGTCAACCCTCTCAAGAAACAAAAGGACTGAATAATTAGGCGGGAAGATGGTCACGTAGTTTGTTTTCTATGTACACCTGTTCGTAATATTAATGTTTGCAATCATGGATCTATGAACGGTTTACATTAACTTTCGCGCGTTATTCGGAGTCGATGTAAGCTGTTCGTAATATTAATGTTTATAGTTATGGATCTATGAACACGTGTCATTGATTTTAGCGCCTTATTAGAATTTAATGTTCGAGTTCGTAATATTAACGTTCAGCAAACATTGAAACAATGAATACCGTTTATGGTGTTTTTATGTATGCTGTTCATAAATCCATAACAAAAATTTATTGTTTTAAAGACGAACAACATCAATTTAATAATTCTCAAACGTTGATTCAATGGACCTTTTCATTGTACCAATGAAAAAAATAATTAATTTTTGATGTTTTTCGCTTATTACTTAATGTTAGGTCATTCATTGTTTCAGTGTACTAAAACATTAATCCATGATCAGAAATCATTGTAACAATCACCGATTCATAATATTAATGTTCAAAATATTGACGACCGGTGTTCATTAATTTTACGTACAAAATTTCTTTCTGTGTTCAGACTCCGAAATTTGGGTTCTCATATGATCCATAAATTTTTTATCTGTAGCAGGATAATATCTTCTGCTGCTAAATAAAATCCTAGAAGTATGTTCTTTTCACAAATTATGCAATTTTTCATCTCTATCATACATATCAGGTGCTGCAGCAACATCAATTGGTTTCAGTAAAAATAGGTGTTTGTCAAAGTCACATTGAGGGTGAATTTTTGCTACATGTATTGTGTGTGCTTTTAGGCTACTGGGAAAACCTGTAAGATAAGGATGGCTGCTCCGAATATGATTAAAAAATGTATGGCATACACTTGTGTTCTTCAATTGCTTCTGATTATTACTATCACATGATTTTAGTAAGAGATGTACTAGATCCGGGAATGCCAGTTTTAACGATGCTGAAAATCTTCCGATGACAGTGTCTTTTTAGTCAATCATAAAGTACATGGATCGGGAAGAGGTATAAGATTTGAGTTCAAACTTCCGAGTTTGCAACTCATTTGTGCATTCAGATTCTCTAAGGTTCAAATTAGTTACCATGTTAGATAAGGCTATCTTGAATAGGAATATGTGATGGTCAGTAAGTCTATTCGACGGATTTTCTCTCAACATATACTTAAGCCCTACAACTAACTTATTATTGTTCATTATAAACTTGATCCCTTCCCACAGACTGAGGGATATTTCTGGTAAACTATAATTTGGTCGATTGTGATATGCCATAAATTGGCACAACATTCCTGCTTTAATAAGAAGAGTGATAAGTGGCTGTAATATGAAAGAGGGACTCAGCCCTTTAACCATCTGACTTTTTGAAGCTAATGAAATACGCAATAACCTAGAGTGGTATATCAACCCTAGGACAAAAGGTGAGAAGTCTATGTCTCGACATTCAACAACACTTGCTTTAATGTTGAATTAAATGGCCTCTGCCTGTCCTGACATTCTAATATCTGCTAATGTAGAGTTGTGATATCTTATTATATCTTCGAAGACTTGAAGAGATAGAGCCATGGACAATGAGAATCGCAAATCGCTTTTACTTACATTCTTCATTTGTTGAGTCGTGGACACAGGAACCGCAGGCAGATTGGGATTTGGACTCTTGTTTGATTTTATGTTTATAGTCATATCTTCCAAGATGTGAGTGCATGTTGTACAATGCAGGGCAAGCCGGTGTTCTGGGAAGTCGAGAGGTCTTTTGCTTGCTTGTTTATAGCATGTCACTCCATATAATAGAATTGCCTGATAAAAAATGTTATAATCGGCTCCTTCCTTATTTATCTCGTACATAGTACTGGTGGAGTATTTGATATGGCTTGATAGATATGGTTGTGTATTAGTAATAGCTCCTTTTGATTCCGTGACACTTCTCAACCTATGCAGGAGATGACCCGAATATATTGTAGGTGTAGTCCTGGCTATGTCCTCTATAGTAAGTCCTTCAGGGAGCAATTTCTTTTTCCCCTCCAATAAATGCAATATAAGATTCTCAAGATCATGGGAACATATTTTCCTGGCCCAACCTAATAATTCTAATAATTTTTTGACAGAGTTCATGAAAGGAGTTGAAGTATTAAATTGTAATCTTGCGGACACAGCCTTGACTTTGGTAACTGATCCAAAGTATATAGGATAAGGACCCATATGTATATCCTTATCTGGGTACATCATACCCTCAGTGGTGATATTTAGTGTTACACTATTCATAATATTACTTTCGTCCATTAGTTCAAAAGGGACAAGCTTAAATTGTTCCCAAGGGCAAGGACTGGTGACTCCCATGGGCTCGAATCCCCACCCGTCCTTTCTTATCTTACGGGATTTAAAGCTCCTGACAGCCCATCCTTAGAATAGACAAGTTTGTTTACATACTTAATTATATTCCCTATATATTTGTAATCTGATATTTCAATGTCACTGTACAAGTCCATGTCGTTGTACTCTCGGGCTAACTTTATTATTGATTGAAAATTAGTCAATTTATTCTGCAATTGTCTTATTGTACCAGCATTGGAGTTCCGGAAAATTTCGTTAGCTAAAGAGGCATGGAATGGTTGCATAGAGGATAATACAGATACTAATTCCTCTGTACCTTGAATATCTAGTTTTAATATGTTTAGTACTTCAGGATTAGTTGTAAAAGTAGGCACTAGTTCTCGAACTTTATCCCTGATCGATAGTGATGCCGTCTGTAATGTGCGAACATTAATAGCAAAGATATCCTCTATCAGATGAGTGTAGTTTCGACTAGTTTTGAACTCTAAAGGAACAAGGATCTGTATATATCTCCATATTAGACCTCCTCTGCGCCTCAACTCAAGATATAAATTTATCCAATTGGTCAGATCATCATCAAACCCTCTAATAGCATGGTTAGCAAAGGAAGAGATAGGTAGACCACCCAAAACATTGGGCCAGACAAATAAGGCACTTAAGATTTCTGAAAAATCCGGCCATGAATGTTTAACAATTTTCCTTCTGAAAAATAATGTACCAGTTTCAACTAAGCATATTATGTAAGGAACCAGAGGGTTTTTTAGTAATGAGGCTGCACCTTCTGTGGCTGTTGTTATCATACATAATGATGTGTCTAGAGTAGAAACACCGTCGCTTTCTTCTATAATTATGCGGGCAAAGCGCTTTGTTCCGTTATCTACAGGTATTCCATACAACCATCTTTTCTTGCCATATTCAAAAAGTCTTTTTGATACCCAAGTCTCTTCTTGCTTGAGATGTAATCCTTGATCTTCAAATAATCTGTCTAGTGTATTCAGGAAATTGATCCTAATCTCCTCTATCTTCCCTGACTCAATTTGTTTTCTTGTATATTTGACAGATACAGTCTGATTATCTGCACAGCCGAGCAGTGTGAGATTCAATCCGCACATCTCAGCTTCTAGAAGAAACTTGCATGAAGTGCCGTTATGCCACAACTTTTGCTTCATCCCCTCTAAACCGCCGAGTTGGCCTCTATGACATGATGGTCCAAGGACAGGTAAGCGTGATAGGGGATTTGTCAATGTAGAATTAGAACTAAAAGTCTTGATATTTGGAAAACGAGTGTCTTCATGATCTGTTCTCACAATAGGTAGAACCGTATTGCTAGTGCCTATCTTTGGAGGATTCACTCTACTATTCAAAAGTATAAAGCAACGCTGTATCTAATTGTGTGCTTCTTGGTAAAGATGACGAAATCCAAATAGATTGCTAATATCTCGGGCGATCAAATCTACAGATACAGCTCTCTGGTACTGATTCCATTTTTCTAGATCAAAATTATAAACTTCACCTCCCTGACACTGTATCTTCAGCATTGATGCTATTTTCTGATTTAGACTTAGCTCACTATCAGACATGCTTTGTTGGGGAAACATGGATATATAAACTTGTTAATATTTGACTCACATGATGTTTGCAATAACCTTTGTTTGTATGTTTGGGAACAGAAACTTCTGGAGATGTGGTTTTTGCTGACCGTAATGTATCTTAAAACCGCAAGGGTCGAATTTTTGAGTCCAGTTCGAGAGAGTTGGAGAGCAGCTCTTGTCTGACAATAGCTCAGTAGTATCAATGGCATAATCATACTCAAAAGTCTTGGAAAATCTGATCTTCTCCATTCTTCTGATGTGATTAAGAGTTCTTCATGAGGTGAAGACATTCTATTTTTCCTCCAACATTTATGGAGAACATCTACAGGATTATTTGACCATTCTATTTTTGGCTATTTATGGTTTTTGGAAAAATAACCTTTAATGAAGATTTTCACAAAAATTGATCTCACCTTGCAGACAGTATCATAATTAATGGTGGATGCCTTCATGGCCTTATCTCTCAGTTTATTGATACTTTCAAATTCTGACAATACTGGAAAACAGATATTCAGGGGTATTCACGACCTATGTTTACGATTACGAGAACAACAAAAATCTACTCGGTTATCCGTTAATAAAATTGAGGGTTAGAATCAAAAATCAGAACATCAAACATTATATATTCTATCACAGAACATCAAAAAATTCTACAAAAAGAAATAAGAGTGAATATAGCCGTTTACGTATTTTACACTGTTGTCATATTTATCTTATGAAAACAAAATAAATTGTTTGTTACATGTTTCTAAGTATTCAATTATTAATATGATTTGCTTAGCATGCTATAAGTACGCTCTTAGTAACCATTAGTTAGTATGCTGTTATCGTGTTTATTATTAATAAGGCTGATTATCTCTAGAAATATCGTTAGCCGCGCGCTTGACGTCACGCAGAGAGTGAAATTTAAAACCGTCAGCGCGGCCTAATGCATTTGATGTAATAAAACTTTCGTATAATGCGTTGCTAATGCGTTTTTAATAAAAATGAGGGTGGTTCAGGTTAAATGAGGTATTATTAGTATTATAAATGGAAAGAGATTTCATATAAAAGTGTTATATGAAATCGGAGAGCCTACCAGAGCAAAACAGTAATTTCAAGATTTGATTGGAATCTGTTTTTCACTTCGTAAAGTGAATAATTACTGTATTGATACAAAAGAAACATATTATTATACTTTTTGGATTTTTTAACATAATTTTATAAGTAAGTTTGTAAATAAATATAATGAATAAAACAGTTACCAAATTTTAAAAAATTGATAGTTTCAACCCTTACACTGTGAAATTCATACATGTCAATGTTTAAAAATACTCATTATTCTTATTTCAGAATATTTTATAATATAAGTTTCACAAAACTTAGACCCGACCGGTTTCGATGTTTATACATCATTTTCAAGGGGTGGAATGAAAACATTGTTTATTATGTAACTAAGAAAATGGAGAAGACTTTTAGGGTAGGATAGTAATAGGTATCATGTAGATAGTGAAATTAAATAAAGTAAACGGGTGTATTATTAGCTAAGTTAAAAGGTGTATATATTGTAATGATATTTTGTCTTACAATTCAATTTTTCAAATTCGGCTAGCTCAAATAATCTTTTACTTTCTAATGAACATTGAATTTAAGTTTTTAGCATTATTTGACTCTGCATAGGGGCAAGTTCTATATTTAGATTTTTAAAATAGATTCAACTACTGTAAATTTCTTAATTACCTCTCACCTATTAAATTTTTAGAATCAAAAAAAAAATTTGACACCAGGCATCAAACATTAACAATACTATATTTCACAAACCTTTCCAATGTAGCATTAACAAATCTAGGATATTTTAAAATTATTATAATAATTAATTAGCCAATTTTTCCGATAAATTAGTTTCTAAAGAAGTCTTCTTTTTTATTTAAAATTTCAAAACTACAACTAATAAGTTCTTGTACTTTTCAAAAATTAGAATTTAGTGCTTCAATTTCTTGTAATAATTTGAGTTGAAATGTTTTCTTCATAAAATCCAAATGGTTCAATTAAATAACTTCCCAGTAATTTTAAATTTATGAAATATCCCCAGTGACTTCTGTCAACAATTCACTTAATTTTTCTTCTAAATTTGTGAATTCTTCAAATAATAATATAATATATTATCAATTTACTTCTATCTAGCAGTATCGGTTTAATTCATATTATTTTAATAATATCAGACCACTTTTTGGAGAGATCCTAAAAATTTTCTGTCTCTCTCAAATTTTATATCAGTCAGTCTCCTTGTCATTCTGACATTTTTTCCTTCTCAAATTATTTAAATGTCATGAATTTATTAGTTGCATTCTCTTCTTACAATTACACTACAATATTAAAATATACCTGGCAATTTCTTAAAACTGATTAGGTGTACAGTATAATAATTGATTATTATTAATTCAATTTGAAAAATTCATATCAATCCAATTTCATATCAATCCAATCCTCTTCAATATGTACATATTTTCGTGAAGAGCAGAATTTAGGAAAGATAGGTGGAAACACATTAAAATATATTGGTCAAACAGTCTAGCAAAGGAGATTGTAAAGGATCTATTTGCTCTTTTATAAGAGTATACAAAGGATCATTAGATTACCTTCTTATCTCTAAAGACTCTAAACAGTCAAGTTTATTATAATCCTGGCAGTCATGTAGTAACTTTATTTGGTTTAAAATTTGGTTTGTGGTTTTGTTCTAACAAATGTTTTGCGTAATTTGATCTTGTTTCTGTAGGCTCCAAGATGCTCACTATACCTTATATTAAGATTTCTTCTTGTTTGACCAATATATACTGCTTCACATTCAAATCAGTTGATTTTATAGACACCAGATTTCTCAAGTGAGGGTGACTTCTCTTTAACATTACTTAAAATTGAATCTGTTGTTTATTCCAAAATAAGTATACTACAGAACAACAATCAATTATAACTCAGGTACTGTGGAGCATTCTTCAAAATAATTTGATAATAATCTAATAACGTTGAATTATTCGCTAAAGGTTCCCTTTAATTAGGTTTGAAGTTCTAGTGAATAAAACACATTCTTCTTCGACAAATGTTTAATTTGAACTCTCCCACAAAAAACCCAAACCAACAATTGCCAGCCTATACATTCTTTCAATTTAGCGTGTGTCTGCTTATTTTTCAATTGTTACTTATTTGAATAAACAATTTGTATCCAAACTGCTTTGTCGATATATTTTATAATTGCAATGATAATTATAACACATACATACTAAAGTTAATAACCTATACTTCAACAATAAGCATAAATTCTAGTATAAACAATATAAACAATAATAATGATATTGTTGATAACAAAATATCAAATTAAGATTTAAAAATATTATTTGTCAACTTGGATTGAAGAAAAGATATCATTTAACTGTTTTTGTTACTTTCCTTTTTTTTATAGTGCTCTGATTAGTATCATGCAAGTCCCTATTCAGCTGTTTCATTCTAAAAAACATTCTGGAACGAAAAAATAATTGCTTAGCTTTATCTGAGCAAGGAATATGTGAGCTAAAATCCAATAGATCTTTTAAATATTTTTTTTCTAATACAAAGTGTGTCACCATTTACAGATTTGAAAATTCTTTCTAAACTTTCCATATGAGTCATAAATTCTAGTGAGGGTTTAGTTAGGCAACCCTCGCTAAGATGTGAGATCCAAGTATAGTCTTGTGAGGATGTAGAAGCTATCGAGGCAGTGGGCTTTTTAACTGCATGACAGATGTAGCCAGCCAAATTTTCCAAACCATCATATTCAACATCATTGAGAAATAGGGAAAAGTGAATTTTAAAATATGATTATTTTTTTCCTTACTAGAGAATAATGTTAAACAACAACAATTATTTTTGTTACTAAGTATTATAATGTGATATAAATCTTATTTCCTTTTATGAATAATTAGGTATTTTTATTAACTACATTAAGTACAAAAACTAAATTTATAAAAGCGAACAAAAAACGCTAATATTTGGAGAAAAAAATAGGTTCCACTTAATTATACAAAGATTTAAATAATTGGTCCCTTCTTGAGGTCCCTATGGCGTCCCCTTGTGCTTGAGGTAAGTATTCATCTTGTGTTTCTCTAGACAACAGGTCTTCAGCAAATTCATCTCCAATATCATCCCACATAATACAAATATTGTGAAGGATGACAGCTGCAACTATGCAGTCTAAAACTACATCGATTTTTCTGTTGTTGAACCGTGTGAGTCTTCTAAACCTGCCTTTTAAAAATCCAAATGCATGACAAATGCCTATTAAAATCTTTTTGGTTTTCTGTTAAGTTCCCATTATCTTAAAAGGAGGGACTAACCATTGTCCTGAAGTGGAATATGCACTGTCACCTAGTATATAGTATCCCAACCAGCATCGGTACATACAAAAAACGTTCGAAGTACGTTACCAACAACTGACCAAACTTATGTCCAGAATACCTACAAACTTCACAGTACAGTATTAGAATGTACATTCTCCACAATGCAGTATGTCCAAATTACGTACAGAAATTACATATAATAGACGTACACATATACAGCTAATAAATATTATGTATGTACGTAAAACGTTTGTATTTTGTCTTGTTTGTACCAACACTACCAACCAGAAATACTGTACATCCAACTATTATAATACGTACGTATATTTTTCACAAAGTATGTTCGTCTACTGTACGTACACATAACTACTTATTTTTTTGTTTTTAATTCACCACTGAAAGAAATTATTTCACAGTGTAAGTGAATATGAAATTTTGAAGATCTATTTTATATTTGTTTAATATTTCTTTGATATAGCCTGAGAAAATGTCTACCAAAGAGGATAATTAAATAAAAGTCAAAATCTGCAACTTCGTTCTGTAATTCAATATCTCAATTATTTTTTATATTAAATGCCTTCAGCCTGTCTTGGGTTCTTCTCAACCAGCGCGCTATTTCCTGCTCCGCTTCCTTAGCCTCTGTTTATTTTTTTTATTTCAATGCTGCATCTGAAACGCGAACAAAATAGGTATATTAAAAAAATATTTGATTCGGAAAAAATTTCCTGAATGCCGGCTGACTACCAAAAGAGTCTTATTTGTGATTCTTTGCGTTTTCTAATTAGATGTTGAAGTGATGTCAAGTTTCTACTTGACATAATTAAAATCAGAAAATATATTGTTATGGTTGTAATGCTCTGTATAATTTAATGTTTTGATTATTTGTATAATTAATAGGTACCATACAAAGCACTCACCTTTACTTTCTAAAAATCCGGCTTCTCAGGGTTCTGGGTTCACGTTTTATTTTTTTTATGTATAATCAATTCATTATTATTATTATTATGTTGTTTTCATTTCATTTTTACTTCCACTGAATTAAAGTTTCATAATATTTTAGTCCGGCCCTGTGAATTTTTCTCTTAAAACATCTCCGTACAGGTGCTCTAAACAAGTTCACCAACTGACAGAAAGAAAATTTACTTAGTATTTGTGAATGTAAAGATAAAGACAATTTAATTTGTTTAACGGATATCAATTTTATTTTATGAAATATCAAAAGAAACACATTATTTCTCACAGCAAATAAGAAAATAAACGTATCTAATATGGTCTTTCATACAACAAACATTCACACCAGTGAGAATCGATTACTAGTACAGGTAAGTATGCAACTTATTTACAAATTTATATTTTACTAGATTTGGTTTATTTAAACATTTTGGATTTACTTTGAATAGATAATATTGTGATGAAAAATAAGCTTAAAAATTCTTTTGTTTTCACTTGTATGTCTACGCATACAATTATGATCTGTAGGCATTGGCATCGGTTAAGGCTGATTGCCGCCATTTATTCATTATCACTCTTGGGCATAACTATAAAATATTACTACCTTACTCATAAAGTCCTTCGCTGTATTCCATCTTCATGGGTCGTGGTTCCAACTCCTCCGGAATCTGTTAAGGCGAATTAAATGAAAAGCCGGTGTACTCTTCCAGGTGTATTTTATATTCAGTTTCCAATGAATATATGACACTGATGGTTTTAACAACTATTTATTAAGTTTATACACTGTGTAGAAATATTAACAATAAATATTTGAGCCACTGACTAACTATCAGAGATTATATTTATAAGAATGAAACTATTTTATGGCATACATATACCGCCATTTTTAGGTACCTCGTGCTGAAGCGAGAAAAAAAAACAAGTATTACTTTGTTGGAATGCAAAAGCTGACTGACTGTTTTATGAGCTTGCGGTAAGTTCGTGCAACTTAAAAGCTTTTCTACTTTAGCACCATCCATTGTAAGGGCAGGCCCGTAGTACCTGGTATGTAGGTACTCCTAGTCTAACAGAGATGGCTCTGAGACAGTACCCAGTTGAAAATGCCATATAGAATCATAAAAAAAAAGGTGTATAGGATTCTATATGGTTTTACTTGTGTATTTGAAACCGGCAATGCCAGGTTCCACCATATAGATATCCTATACGACGAATCCATATAGAAGTGATAACGGAAATGCCAGGTATAACCATATAGACATTCTATATGGTAATTTCATATAAGAACCCATAAGTAGGTCGGAAAAACCAGATAGGACGCATATAGGTTCATATAGAAATACGACGAATCCATAAAGAAGTGATAATGGTAATGCCAGGTATAACCATATAGACATTCTATATGGTCATTTCATATAAAAACCCATAAGTAGGTCGGGAAAATCAGATAGGGTACGTGCGGAGACGAACGATGTGCACATCAGTTATGATCGAGGTTATGATAGTAAAATCCATCCGCACAAGAAAAATCAGATGGGATATTGATATTCAATCCAAACCGAATTTAACAATTCATTTCCTGCTCGCGTTGCCGTGTTATTCTCTGTTAGTGATACAGTGTTATACAGTCGTTGCTGATTTGAATATTTAAAGAACAAAAAAGTTGTGGGATTATATAGTATAATACCTATTAGTGAGTGCATATTTTAGTGTAATAACTATCAGAAATGGCAGATTCAAATAAAAAACGTCGCTACAAGCAGTACTTAGAACCGCAAGAAAATAAGTCAGTTTCAAAATCCACTAAATGGCGCTGGCATAAATCAAGAATGAACTGTTCTAATTTAAGTAAGTACCGTAAAACATGAAATAGGAGCACAAAATTAAACTTCAATTATATTTCACTATAGATAATAATGGACCATCTTCATCGACTACTTTTCAAGAGATTGTAGTAGATGACAGTTTGACTAGAACTTGCACACCTGAAGAGCAAATACTTAATGAAGATAATAGGTCGCCTACATTGACTGCTAATTTGATTAATACCACTAAAGACAATAATGGTAAAGATGAAGCAAACAGTGATATCGATGATATTGAGATAAATATCAGTTCCAGGGATGAAGAATCCGTAACCAATAATAACAACGATAAAACCCTTCCAAAGCAAAATATAAGAAGTCCAGAAGATATTAAATATATGTTTAAGGAATCTGGCCTGACTAAAGAAGACGTGCAAATGATGGTCTTTGACACAACTTTTCAAAAGAGGCTCGAAAAGATGTATTAGATATGTTAAAAATATATATGTGCTAATTTGCAGGATGACACATTTAGTACGAACTATCACTTCGACAAAAAATATGAACCTCCAGATGAATCCATCAAATATGTGTTTTATTGCAATAAATGTAAAATGCAAGTCACAACACCCACTACCAAAAACGAATTTAAGAATTGTGAAAAGATATGTCCAAATAAAGGGTGTAAAACAAAACAAAAAATTTCACTACAACAAAGTAATTTTTTCATATCTATAGACATTTCCTTTGAATTGGAAAATTTTTTAGGCAATAAAATGATATTTAATTTGCTTAATTTATCACCACAAAAGGTCGATGGGAATTTAACAGACATCTATGATGGAGAAATTAATCAAAAATTTAAAAAACAAAAGAACCTTGCATTTGATTTGACTTACAATTTTAATACTGATGGAGCACCTATATTTAATTCATCGAAGCGATCCATGTGGCCAATACAACTAATAATGAATGAATTACCCCCCAAAGTTAGATTTCAGCATTTAATATTCGAAGGAATTTGGGTTGGCAAGCAAGAACCCAACAACCACCTAATGAACACAATTTTAAAATGTTTTGCATCTCAAGCAATCAAATTGTCAGAAATGGGTGTGCAAGTCGTTAATCCCAATAATGGAACTATTACGACATTCAAATTATTGCCCCTTTTATGTTGTGTCGATTCAGTAGCTCGACCAATTCTACAAAACAGAAAACAATTTAATGGTTACTACGGGTGTAGTTGGTGCTACCACGAAGGTGAAGTGGTTAATAGGCAAGTAAAGTATCCTGTAAGGCATGACAACGAACTCGCATTATTAAGAACACACGAAACGCATAAGTTGGACCTATCAATAGTTGTAAAAAATGGATTTAGAACAACAGAAAGGGGTGTAAAGGGGCCTTCATCTTTATTACTTTTACCTCAGTTTGACATTGTTTGGTCTCTACCTCCAGATTACATGCATGGGGTTATTTTAGGTAGAATTATTTACTTCTTATTTTTCTTTATTTTATAATTTTTGTTTTAAGGTGTGGTAAAGCAGCTATGGGAATTATGGACGACATATAGTGTTGAAAATAAATTCAGCTACTATATCGGAAACCCAGTAGTGCTTGGAAAATTAAACGCGAGATTGTGTTCCATCAAACCACCTCAAAATATTCACAGGTTGCCGAGAACTCTATGTGAAAAAGCTAAGTGGAAAGCAAGTGAATGGAAATGGTGGCTACTAATTTATTCTCTAATGTGTTTAGATGGGCTATTAAAAAAGCGTTATTTAAATCATTTTGCCTTGTTGGTAAAGTCCATTTTTCTGCTGTTACAGGAAAAAATTTAAAATAAAGATTTAGATGAAGCAGAAAGTAATATTAAAGTATTTGTCAATGACATACAAATATTGTATGGTTATTCAGCAATGACATATAATGTGCACAGTTTGCTCCATTTAGTAAAGTCAGTTAGAAAAACAGGTCCTCTGTGGGCAAGTAGTACCTTTCCTTATGAATCAGGTATTGTAACGAGTTATTTTTTTTGAGCACGGAATAGAGTTTTTTTTTCATTTTGCCGTAACGTTTTTTTTTGTATTTTATATTGGGTTTCATATAACTCGTTACATACTTTACCGCCTTTTCTGTTACCGTATTTATTTGTTTCTCTTTATATATACGTAGTTATATAATGTATTTTTTTTATTAGTCCGGAGGTACGCAAATTCGAATTCTACCTTAAAACTTTAGTCGTTTCCGATGTTCAAATTTTTTAAAACCGTAGGGACATTCGGTATATATGAACTTTAATTAATTCAGAAAGACAATTAGTATATATGAAACTTTTTGCTGAAAAATAAAATTTAACAACCGATAGTGCCGAAATGGGAGTAGGAACGAGGATATAAATTTGAAAACAATTGATAGAACGCTCTCTGATCTGTGCTTCTTAGAACCGGAAAAGTATTCAGTTAACCGTTTGTTGAGTGCCCGTATCCAGTAATCCGTATTTGTGTGACTCCGAGAAATAGTTTTGAAGGTAATATAGTTTTGATAATAATACTATACGAAGACTTTCCGTACCGCCGAATTGATATTCCGTAAATATTTTATTGTTTTGATTTTTCTTTATGACCAGGGTTTTTATGCATAGAGATAAAATTATTTTGTGATTTTTTCTGGCTACAAAATTTAGATTGTTAGTTGAAATAAATATACAGTTTCCGATACGAGTATATTCGAAAACTTTCCGTAACGCCGTTTTAATATTAAGTTTTGTAGATATTTTCTTGGAAAATTTTAACTACTAGTTCTTATACCGAGGTATGTTGAGTGACAAGTTTTTTTATTGTTTCTTTCTTTATTTCAAATAAAGATTTGTAGTTGAAGTAGGTATAGTTGGCTTTAATTTATTTTTACAGCGTTTTACATTAATTAGTAATTGATTGAATTATTATAATCCGGCTCTCTGGTGGCTTTATGATTTTAGTTGCTGCAGTTTTTATACATAGGTAATTAAAACTGGTATGGTTAGTGATATATTTTAACTTTATTCTGGCCTTGATATTTTTACTCTGTGTGTCGATAATTAGGTACCTTTTAAACTCGTGAAATTTATTCCGGGCATAGTAGTTTATAATATTTTTTTTTCTTTCGTATTTCTTTTAAATCCAAAGGTTATATCGAACTTGGAAGAGGCTAAGCCATAACTTGTTCGATTTACCGGCAGATTTAAAACGTTCTTTCGCCGCCTCGTGGTCCAATAGTTTTTTTTGTTATCTAAAAACTAGTTACCGGTATCTATTTTAAATCCAAAGGGTTTATCGAACTTGGAAGAGGCTAAGCCATAACTTGTTCGATTTACCGGCAGATTTAAACTGTTCTTTCGCCGTCTCGTGGTTCAATAGTTTTTTTTTTTATTATCCAAAACTAGCTTTCTGTATTTCTCTTAAATCCAAAGGTTATATCGAACTTGGAAGAGGCTAAGCCATAACTTGTTCGATTTACCGGCAGATTTAAAACGTTCTTTCGCCGCCTCGTGGTCCAATAGTTTTTTTTTGTTATCTAAAAACTAGTTACCGGTATTTATTTTAAATCCAAAGGGTTTATCGAACTTGGAAGAGGCTAAGCCATAACTTGTTTGATTTACCGGCAGATTTAAACCGTTCTTTCGCCGTCCCGTGGTTCAATAGTTTTCCTTTTGTTATACAAAAACTAGTTATCTGTATTTATTTTAAATCCAAAGGGTTCATCGAACTTGGAAGAGGCTAAGCCATAACTTGTTTGATTTACCGGCAGATTTAAACCGTTCTTTCGCCGTCTCGTGGTTCAATAGTTTTTTTTGTTATCCAAAAACTAGTTATCTGTATTTATTTTAAATCCAAAGGGTTTATCGAACTTGGAAGAGGCTAAGCCATAACTTGTTCGATTTACCGGCAGATTTAGAACGTTATTTCGCCGTTTCGTGGTCCAATAGTTATTTTATTGTCCCAAAGATTAGTTTCTGTATTTCTTTCAAATCCAAAGGGTTTATCGAACTTGGAAGAGGCTAAGCCATAACTTGTTCAGTTACCCAGCAGATTTGTACCGTATTTGATGACTTGACCGGCTGTGACCGTTACGTCCGTTACTTTATTTTTCCCGAAGTTTTGACTGTCATTATAGATATATAAATCAATTAGACCACAGAGTATTAATAAACCAAAGACTTTCCGTAACTCAATACTTGCAGTACCGATATTGGGCTCGTCCGAATTGTATAGAATTCAACCAGACCCCTGGAATTCGCCGTAACCTCCATCTGAGGCTATCCGGAACTCTTGACGCCAAGGGTCAAGGGGCCGTGGAGCAAACCACGATAAAAATCTGGCGCCCGAGCTTTAAACCGTAAATTAGCAACAAGGGTGACCATAGTAACGTGTAGAAGGTAGTAAACGCGTTACAGTATATATAAAATAAAACAACAAATTAAGGGACCTGTGGGTGTCGAGATTCAAATTGCAAAAAAAATGATAAAAATCAATACATTTTTAAATGAAATTAATAATGATAATGCTTTGATTCATGGAAATTGTAAGAATTTTTGTAAATATGTGTTCAGCTCAAGAAATCTTGTACATATACACCAGTCTGAAGACGTAACGTTTCTTGGATCAGGATCACTAATTAATGCATTAGATTTAAAAAATTACTTTTCATTTCTAAATATGTCTCCAGAACAAATCAATAAAATTTACAGTTTTTCATACAACAAATGTGTTATCAGGAAAATGGTCCTGCACAGCATAGAATACAACAAAGCAAAAAAGACCAATGATACTGTAGTTGAAACGACATCAGGGTGTTTTGTTCAAATTTTAAAAATTATTTCTTGTGATATTGGAAATTACGTTTACACTAGAAAGTTCCAAACAGAACCCCATTCTTATGATAAAACTTCATTTTCACATATACATAAAATTACATATAAGGATAATGAATATTTACTGATGCCTATAACTGATATTAAAAACAAGTGTATTTTGCTTCAGGTATGCGAGGAAAATGGGGAATATATATGTAAATTCCCAAATACATTTGAGGTTCAGTAGTTTGTCACTTAATATAATTGAAATACTTATAAGCTCTGCACAAAAAATATTAGTGATATTGCACTCACCTGATGTCCATTTTTATTTTGTTATACATGCACTTATCGCACAAACTTAATACTTGAATATTTTTACAAAAAAAAATTAAAATCACTTTTAAATCTTATTAGAGAACATTCACTCATCATTAACTTTCCACGACTAAAAGAAATGGTTAGTATTTATATAATATTCAATTATACCTGTATTTTTGCTTAGTTTAGTCTCTGGATATTATTGGTAGTAGAATTTGAACACATCATTAATACTTTTTGGTTTTTATTTCAATTGCTATTAAATATATAAATATATGTACAAAATATCCAGCAGCATTTACTCGTCGTTCAACAATCTGCTTGCCTCCTGGATTTCCACCTCTATATCGATCTCTTCCTGTTGAGCTAAAAAATAATTTGTAAACTATGACATTAAATTTTAGTCTAATAAAGTCTGTATATTTACCTGTGTTTTTTTTTCTTGGTCCTCTGATAAGATCTGCAATTTTTTGAGAAATGAGGCCATTAATTTGTTTACTAAATTTATTAATGGCCTCCGCATCTTCACCTCTATTTGTTAGGCGGTATCTGACTACATCTAAAAGAAAAACAATCATTATTTCATTAGCTTTAAAAAAGATCATGCAAAAAATTAGTAATTTACCAAGGTGTCCACTCTCCGATTATTACAAATGATATTTATTAGAAAATCATAAATTATTACCATGAACAGCCATTAATTTTGTTGGGTCCAAAGCTGGCTTTGCACCTGTTTTGGTGCGGTTGCAGGCCACCCCAGTTACTGATGAAACCATTAATTGATTTGCACCAAAAACTGCCACAGCTATTTCCCTGACAAATTTTTTTGTATCTGTGCACCGTACCATTATGGAGTCAAAAGTATGTTGGGGCAACCAGACATCTCGTCCCAAGTGTACCTATGATTTTAAACATTATATTTTGAATACCAAGACCTTTAAAGTTAACTTACATTGCCTTGTACCACAAATCCAATTGCTGGAGGTGTCCCAGGTGTCTCACTTCCAACATCTGCTGGACCTGAAGGCATTCCAGCAGGTTTGCTTTTCATCATATCTAAAAAATAATAATTGTTATTCCAGAATACAATTTCACTGCATGGCTACAAATACCTTCCCAGTTCTCCAAAATTGTATGTTGGAGTCTAAAATTTAGAGTCTCCAGTTCTTTAATTTTTGCCACCTGTGCTTTTTCCTTTTCTTTTAATTCAACAATTTGTTTTTTAACAAATTGTTTTCATTTTGTAGTGTGGTTTTGGACGTCGAACCTACATCTGGTTCCTCATGGATTAACTCCAATATCTCAGAGTAATTGTGCTGCTCAGCACCACAAGTCATATTCTTTTTCTGAAATAAATAAAGATCAGCAAACCACTGTTGCAAGTTACATTAGCAATAAAACAATTAAAACGTTTTCTATAAGAATGTCTTGATGTCCAGACCACAGACAAACCACTAACATTAATGTAAGTATCCCTCTAACTTCTATAAGTTGTAATGGCTGGACATCATATTTTATTATTTTACCTTTGAGATTTTTGTTATGATTTCACCATCGGTGGACTCAGACGAGGTTGCACTTTCATCCACATACTTCGGGTTCGTGAACTTGGGACGTCGCAGATCTCCTCTTTTAATCAGTTCTTCTTCCGTTTCTAAGGTAGAAAATACAAAATGGTAGAATTTTTTTTAAGGCCTATAATATGTTCTCACCGTCAACTGCACCAATGCAGATTAAATCTGCCTTATAATACCGCCCATCGTCATATTTAACCTTATAGGGGACACTGTAATTTATGGAGTCCAGTTCACCCAGCCTTTTAATGTTCTCAATTTTTGTTATATATTTCACTCCGTCTTGTATAAATCTGGCGTACGCCAACATTTTTACCTAAAATCTTAATTAATAAACAATGAGATATTGTAATCCTACCATCAGTTTATTACCTCTACTAACCTTGAGTAAATAAATAAACGAAAAACTCTTAACTCTGTTGTAGTAGCCGAGCTATTTGGTATTACTTATTAATTGTTTAATTTAAGTATTTAAGTATACACAAACAAATAGTTACACGTTAAAACACACAAGTTGAGCACAAAACGCACAGGGAACAACCAACAAACGATAATGGCCGCTAACACAACCGAGAACGCCACAGGAGAACGCGCTTCTTTTTCCGCAGCATACAGCACGGATCACAGACATCGGATTGCTTGCGGCTTGCGGATTTTGGTTTTGCGGGTGAGTTCTGATTGGTCAAATATTTGAAATAGACCAATAACAAGTCGCCCGCAAAACAGAAATCCGCAATCCGCTGCTGTCGGAACCTATAGGGGGACTTAACTTTATGGTAAATTGGACAATGAAATGAATGGTTGTCAAGATTTTCTACTAGGTGGCGTGCATATTTTTTATTTATAATTTCAATTCTGGATCGCTTACAAAATATGCCTAATTATTAAATAGTAATTAATAGTTGAAACTATGAAACTAAACAAGATGGAGATGGATAAGATATATGTGGATAATGATTTTAAATTTAAGATTGCATTTTTCAATATGGCCGGCAAGCGCAAGCCCTGTCTTCTTTTTACTGTAGAAAACCAATTTGTACCTTACGGAAAGTTGCCCATAGGGTCGTGAATTAAATACGCCGTTATAGACAATGGCCAAGATGATAGTAGACTGCGTAACCTACATATCTTTTTATAATTTCAATCAGGGTACAGGTATCTAATTCATAGTACAATGAAATGATACAAATATAATTTAATAATTATCGTTAGGACTAATGTTGTGGAGTTCCGCTGAGAAGTATGCAAGGTTTACATTTATGTGTGCATGAAGACATACATAATGGTTGGAGCTAGTCGTAAGGCATCGTGGTGTCGGGCGGTGGCTGGTCTGGACTTCGGTTCAAGTCCAAGCGGAGGCGGTTGATTTTGTTTTTTGCATGAAGAGTTGTTACTAATTTAAGCCAACTTTTTTCAACTCAAACGGCAAACTTTTCCATTTGTTATTTTTTATTTTGATCTCGATTTTGATAGTGCGCTTCATTTGATTCAAACAGGTAGGTAGGTACCTTTTTGTTGTATAAAGTCTTAAATAATTATTTGTCTGTTACTGACCTCAGACTTGTCAATATTTATACTCACGAAGTAGACGCGGATTTGATCTACAAATTTCTGAATTACCTATTAACACCCAAACACAATACGGAATTTACATATTGAAACCAATAGAAATTGTATCTGAAATTTTCAAGCCAAAATTCATTATGGTATTCCCATGAAGAACCAAGTACGGAACTTATCTGGATATTCATGGTAGAATCTATCAAGGAATTTCCATATTAAACCAAGTACGGAACTTATCTGGCTTTTCATGATGGAATCTATCATGGAATTTCCATATAAAACCAAGAACGGAACCTATCTGGCAGAATCCATCATGGAATTCCCATAATGAACCCATACCTGTACCTATATGGAACCTATCTGGATTTTCACGTCATGGAATTACCAACTAGAGCCGGATAGAGATTCACCTACTTCCCCGGTAGAACCATATAGACCAAATAAAACCCACCAGAATCATATAGACATGCCTATTAGCTTTTATATGTTTTCTATATGTCATTTTTAACAGGGTAGTTCTCAGAATTTAAATAATATTAAATATTCTGGTGAAAAGGAATTTCACCAAGATTAGTAAAACGTATCGCTTTTAACCCTCGGCAAGTGACGTGAAAAATTTCACCATTACTGGTGACGTCGGTCCACCAGACCGATACACTCATATGGGGTCTATATGGTTATTAAAATATATTTTTTTATCAATTTTTTTGTTTTAATAAAAAACAAACGACGTAGGTGTAAACAAAGTATTTATTTTAAAAACCACTAATGAAATACACGAACAAAAATATAAAATATCATGAACACAACTTCTAAAATAAAATATCATTTTCACAGAAAAAAAAAACCAAACAAAATGCATTTGTGTCTACTTGAAACGTGAAACCTATATAATATAATATAATTATTATAATTTACAGTTTTTGCTCAGAGCACTGTGAGCAGATAATGATGACATGTTCCAGACAGAGAAACTTATTGCAAATTTTGCAATAATATTTGGTTTTCCTGTTTTGTTTCGATGTACAAACTTGGCAACGTCCAGCACGTAGAGGTTCATTAGGTATTTGAATTTCAGTGGGAATTTTCCAAATTTGTTGTATCCTCTCTCGTAGAGGGCGTGGTATATGCTGATCAGCATGTCTCCTTATCATTTGATTTTTTGTTAGACCCATGGCAAGTTGTGTCAAAAACACCCTTCTAACGTACATGGTATCTTCCTTTTGATTACATTTATAGATAACAAATGAATTAATCCCCGTTACATTGAGTAGGGCATAGAATACAACCATGGGCCATCTTCTGGTATTCCTTGCTACATTATAATTTGATGATAATTGGTCTACCATATCGACTCCAATCTTTGTTTTATTATAATCCATGATCAAATTCAAATTCAAATTTCTTTATTTCCATAGTAAAGTACATATTTATAATAAATTTGTGGTTTAAACATACATAAAAATACATAAAGACACCTTACTGAGCATTTACCTAGGCATTATCTGCCTGTTTTGTTTATACTCAATCAGGTAGTCTTTACTCTGCACGTTTTATCTTAAATAGCTAATATTGAATATATAAAATAAGTAGAAAACAACAAAGAAAAAGAAAAACAAAACTAAATTAAGGTGCAAGTAGAGTTTTGAGACGAACAAATGTAGACAATTAATAAAACTATAATAGATGATAATAAAAAAGAAGACAATACTCACGTAAGGAAGTAGTAGACAAGCAATGAATAACGAACCAGTAGTTTGTATGTTATTGAGCCATTATATCATATATTCTATTTTGATTAGTTATTAGATGGTTTTTCAATTCAATCTGAAATTTCTTTAATTTTTTTATTTGTCTGATGTGAATCGGGATTGTATTAAAAAATTTTGGACCGAAGAAGGATGATGATCTTTGACTGACTGATTTTTTAAAGAAATTTAGAGGTATCTCCATATTAGTAACTGATCGAGTTAAATGGGTATTTTTGTTGTTAAATTTATCTCCGCTTTTGTATATTCTTATTATACATTGATAAGCAAAAAGTAGTTTAATGTTAAGTATCTTTGATTCATTAAACAATTTTTTCGTTGAAAATAGCTTTTCTTTTTTTAGGATGATTTTTAAAATGGTATTTTGTGTTGTCTCTAAAATTTTAATAGTGGAGTGAAATGCTCCACCCCAAGCTACTATACAGTATCTTAATAAGGATTCCACCAGAGAATTGTAAAGTATTAGTAAATTTTTCTTTGAAAGAATTTCTCGGAGAACATAAAATTTATGCATTAAGGCTCTCAATCTATTGCTAACATGGACAATATGTTGTGACCAGCGTAGGTGTTGGTCAAGTATAACACCTAAATATTTAATTTGGGACACTCTTTGTATTATGGGGCAGTTACAATCTATTATTTGACAGTCATTGGAGTGCAGTTTAATTTCAAAGTTTTCAGGTTGTTTAACGATGGTTGAGCTGAAGGTAATACATTTTGATTTCAACACATTCAAGGTTAGTAGATTATCATTTAACCATAAACTTATCTTCCCCAATGCTGTTTCTGCGGTGAGTTTGACCTCATGCCATTCTTTACCAGTGAAAATAATTACAGTGTCATCCGCGTAGCATATGACTTTACCAGAGAAATTATCAATTTGTGTAATGTTATTCATATAAACGAGAAAGAGAATTGGTCCTAATACGGTCCCTTGTGGAACACCCACCTTTACTAGGGAATTAGAGCTTCTGTCTTTTCCTATTTTTACGCGCTGGGTTCTGTTTGATAAATAGTTCTCAATGAGTTCTAGTGCTACACCTCTTATGCCGTAGTTATACAGTTTGTCAAGTAGAATGTTATGTGAGACGGTGTCAAATGCTTTAGCTAAATCGAGAAATACTGCAACACTTTTTAATGAAACATCTACTGCGCCAACGGTCTTTTCTAGAAAATCAACTACTGCATCTTCAGTGCTTGAATTTTGTATAAACCCATACTGACATTCTGTTATAACATTATGAATATTAAAAAATTGTATTAGTCTGCTTTTAATCGCATTTTCAAATATTTTGGCTAAGTTATTGATTACTGAAATTGGCCTATAGTTGGTTAGTTCTCCAGGATCACCGGATTTGTACACGGGGGTGACAACAGATTCCTTCCATTGACTTGGAATTTTCCCTGATTGAAAGGAGAGATTAATAATATGCGTTAATGGAAGAGTAATATATGTATGTATATTTTTTATTGTAGTTGCTGTTAGATTGTCTGGGCCAGGTGCTGAATTATTCTTTAATTCACTTATTAAAATAATTACTTCATTTTCTGTTATAGGTTTCAGGAATATATTTGATTTAACCGTATCCTTTTTAAGAAAATTATCTGGAATTTTAACTTTATTTATTTTGTTGGCCATATTTTCACCCAAATTTGTAAAAAAATTGTTAAATATATCTGCTTTTGATTTATTATGGTTGATGTATTCATTTTTTTCTGACTTTATAGATATATTTTCAATTTGATTAAACTTTTTTGTACATCCTGTAATGTCATTTATAACCCTCCATATTTTTTTGTAATTATTTCCGGCTTGAGAGATTTTATTTTGATAATGTTCGTTTTTTGTTTTTCTTATTAGGAGATGAAGTTTATTTCTATAGCTTTTATAGTGGTTTTCGAGCTCTAGAGTATAATTTTTTGATAATTTCTTTTTTAGATAATCTCGATGCTTTATGGAGTTTATTAAACCAGTTGTTATCCATGGTTTTAGTTTAATTATATTATTGTTATGATTTTTATTTTTAACAGCTGTGTTGCTCCTGATGAGCTTATCAATTTTATTAAAAAATATATCGTAAGCTTGTTGCGGATCAGTACAACTAATTACATCAACCCAAGTCACTGTTTTTAAAGATTGCTCTACCTTTTTAAAATCTATCACAGAAAGTTTGTTTTCTAGTTCCGTTAAGTTTTGTTTTTGTGAGGAAAAGGATATTAATACAAAAGGGGAATAATGATCTGTCATATCTGTATGGAATATAATTGGTTCAATTTCAATGCTTTCCTTTAAGGTTTTCTGAGCTCTTATAAAAATATGATCAATGGCAGCTTTTACTCTCGTCGGTTTATTTATATATGAAACAAAACCTTTAGAATTCATTATATTTAAGTAGTTATTTGTTATGTTTGTTTCTCTTTTTAATAGATCGATGTTTATGTCACCTACATAAATTTCTAAATTTTGAAGTTCTATAGAATTAAGGTATATTTCTAAATTTTCTAAATACGTGTTTGCATCGGTAGCTGGTAGTCTGTAGAAACCAGTAAGCCCTATTTTGCAATTTTTAGGAAGATTACTAGTAGTTAATACAGCTCTTAGGAATTTAGTTTCATTCACAGGCTCAATATTAATAATAGCTGATAAAGTATTTCTTACATATATTATAGTACCATCGCATTTGTTAAATACTGCCTCGTTATAGTGGATTGAAAACTTGGGTATAGAAAAATCTTTAGTATTTTTTATGTTACCTGTTTCTGATAATATAATAACGTCAAGCATATCTTTAGCCATTTCAACGTACACCAGCAACTCATTAAAATGTTTTTGTAAGCTTCTTATATTTAGGTGAACAACTCCTAGCCCATATCTGTTCTTGTCTACTCTTCCCCGTATATAGTCCTCGAAATTATCAATAAGTTTTGTCTCTATTTCTTCGTCGTCTAAGACATTCAAAAATTCTATCATAACTTATAAGAAAGTTGACTCAAACACCCTAAAAATTTATAAAGAGAATACATCTCTGGTTATGTTCTATGTTATAATAAATGACTATCAAATGTAGAAAGTAAAAAAAAAAAAAAGAATTTTTACTATGACGAGTTACGCACATAGGAGGAATCATTTAGCTGAAAATAGATTATCAAATTCATTTCTATTTCTAATAATAGATACTCTATTGTCCTTGTTTACATAAATTTTGCCATACTCCGTCCAAACATTTTTCAAACCTTGGATTCCAATAGCTTCGTTTAACAAGTTTACTCTTAATCTGGTTAGATCTTCTCTTATGACAATCCCTGTGCCCTTAAGTAGTTTTTTTTTACCATATACCATTTGTTTTGTTTTGAGATCTTTCAATTTCAGAAAAATACCTCTACTTTTATTTCCTTCTCTCTTCCCAATCCTGTAGCTTAATAGGATATCATTTACATTGAGATTAAGCGACATATTTTTATTTAGATTATTTATTATGACTTGTCTGGTGTCTTCTTTTGGAGTTTCTTTTAAATTAAAAACTCTTAGGTTAGAAGATCTAGTCGACTGATCTATTTGATCCATTTTCAACTCAATCTCTACATTTTCCATACTGAGAGTAGTTATTTTATGTTGCAGATTATTCATTTTGTCTTCAAATTTATCATTTAATTTGTCAAAATTCTCCTTTAATTCCGCCACTGTAGTTTCAATGTATTTCAGCTTGTTTTCAAACGTGTTTATTATCGCTTCTGTTACTTTTTTGGCAATTTGACTGATAAGCAATTCATTTTGCTTACCGCTGATTCAATTTCTTCGCGGATTTCTCTGGTTATAACCATGATTTTGTTAATTATTTAAAACTCACGTGTGTTGCAGACACTACCACGATCACTGTATCACTTGTTTATTTATTTAATTTGATGTAATACCTTGTATTTTAACTTTATTGCGGGAGCCCAAATTTCGAACAACTATTCAGTATCGGCCATAGGCGTAGAATCAAATCAAATGATCATCGTGGGTTTTTGGGTAGTTTGATGAATTTGGTCATCATCATGCATGGAAGAAATCAGAAGAACATTTTTTTTAGGCTTCGGAGCATGTGATACCAACGTGCAATTTTCTCTAAACGCGAAGAGACTCGATGGAATAGGTCGATCTTGGCTCACTAAGAACTGTGGTGGAAGCTGTCTCTTATTTTTTCTAATCGTCCCCAAAAAAGTTAATTTATGCTCATTCAGTAGTTTTTCGCAAAGTTCAATGCTGGTAAACCAATTATCTGCAGTTAGGTTTCTACGCGTACCGCTGATAGGTTCAACGAGCCTATTTACTACATCAAGAGCGGAGTTGCTAACGGCAAATGGAGAATCATTTGGTTGTTTGCCAACATATACCTCCATATTTGCTGTATAAAACATAATAGCATCTGCAAGCGCAAAGATCTTAACTCCGTACTTCGCCGGTTTAGAAGGTATATATTGGCGAAATGGGCATTTCCCTCGAAACGCTACTAACATTTCGTCTATTGTTGTGTGATGAGATAGGCAAAAATTTTTTTTGCAGTTTTCATTTACCTGCTGAAAAACATCACGGATAGGAGCCAGTTTATCTACAAGTTTTCTGGCATCTCTTGTTTCAAGATCATCAAACCTAAGATGTCTTAAAAGAAATAGGTAACGTTGTTGTGACATCGTCAAGCGAAATAATTCAGGTGAATCTCCAGCAGTACTAAAAATTTCATCACAATTAAGTCTATTCATCTTTTTTACTGCAGCTAAGTACAACAATCCTATCAAAGCTTCTACTTCCAAGGTATCAGTGGGTCTCACATAAGTGTCCCTAGAATACTTGCCTCGAGCAAATTCTTCGATGTGTAGATTGGTATAAGTTACAATAGTTTGAATAACAGAACTATCAAAAAACTTCTTCCAGATTTCAACAGGGTCTGTCAAATTTCGAGTGGGGGGTTTGGGACCGGGTAGTTGAGTAATAATATTTTTTGATTTAGCCCTGTAAGATCGTAGATTTGTTTGTGGACGGTGTTTCTTCCATAGTGTAATTTTGTCTTTGCCGATGTAAGATAGACCTCGCACGTCCTTACTGGATTCTTTGGGCGGCTCTTTAGTCTTTTTCGCTTCAGTGTCTTTTTCTTTATTCTGTTTTCTTTCAGTGACTTCCTTTTTATTTTTTTGAGTTGTTTCTCCACTGTCAAGTTCTTGCTCGCTTTCAGAATCTCCATCTCTTTGCTCAACACAATCTTCTTCATTATCATCGCTGTTGTCATCATACTGAGTGGCAATTTCTTCAGTATTTGATAAAGCTTCGTCCATTAATTGCTGCAACCATGCTTGATTTTTCTCGTAGCTCATTTTTCTGTAAATAAACAAAAAGAACCCTTTACAATGAATTACTGACAACATAAACGAAATACTTGTTTTGCAATATCTTAAAAAATGTTAAATAGTTTGTAAAATAACATTTTTGATTTATTTTAGGGTAATTATGGATAAAATTAAGTTTAAAAGTAATTAAAAACAATTTTAAAGATTTATCTTACCTTAGGTAAAAACACTATAACTCAGGTGATGTACGGTCTGATAGTCCGAAACTCGTGCACTACTACTTGGCGCTTTCGTACAACACTAAGCCGTGGTCAGGCGACAACTGGCTTAAAATGATGCATGTAACTTAGAGCACAGAGCGGCCCGCTCTGAGTCGGCGCAATAACGCATGTTTCTAGTTGTCGTCGGTCATACAGAGCGTACGTCACCACTGGAGGGTTAAAAGATTTAGAAAATGGGCGATATACTGTTATCCAGGGTTATGGAATATCTAAGTTCATTTTATGTTCACACACTGGTGAGTTTTGTATTTACAATGAAGAAAAATGGAATACCTTTTATCTTCCAATAATGTTCAAAGATTTTAGACTTGAGTTCGTTTCGATTATTTTAGGCTCTTCTATGGCTTAGGAGATGGCTTACGGTCCAATTAAGCACAACTCTATCTTGTTGTGCTCCTTTGGCGGAATCAATCAACGGTTTATTTGGAGTAATCTACTTACTAAGACTTTTAATAGTTTATGTTTACTTCAGGGATTATTTAACAAAGGTAAGTTTCACTATTCACTCTGCTTATTATTATAATTTCACAGTTTTTTGTTCTAGGTATAAATAATGTGCTTCTTGCCAGTTAATCATCTCAACAACCTTTTTTTTTAAATCAACAACCTAACAAATTCAATTTTCTTTCTAACAATGAATCTGCCTACTATTTCTCAGATTTGTTTGACAATCATTACCCAAACAAATTAACTCATGGTTGTTCATAAATTAGGTTTCTTAATATTTAACATTAGCTTTACTGTTTAAATATACAATATTATATTTTATATTTCTAAAAGAATTATTTGTTTTTATATTTGCATTAATTTAATTCTGAAAATTCTTTTACATAAATATTCAAATTATGTTGACATTTATCTTTCTGTCTTCTGTAAGTTCCTTGTGGCATTACTTTTTTTTTGTCTTATTTTTTTGGGAATCGAACCACAATAATGTTTGATTCCCAAAAAATAAGACAAAAAAGGATTTATCTTTCTGTTTTAGTTGGTAATTCAATGCTCATACCTGAATTACACAAGTTGACAAATACTGTCACAAGTGTCACAGATCTTATAACCTCATTAACCCGGCATTACACGCGTGAAAAAACTTACTTCATTACACGCGTACGGTCGAATAGACCGCAATCCCAATTGAGTTGATTTAAAAACATAATAGTCAACAAAAGTGAGAAAAAATTTAAAAACTTTTGCGCAGATCAGTAAATTTTGGATCGTTATCAGTATTTATTTAATTTTTAGTTATAAAAAATGAACAACATTAACCTAAACCTAAAACAAAAAAACTGAACATAAACCTTAGGTGACAATAGAACAAGAACTTCCCATAAGTAAAATGTATGTATTTATCCACTATTTTGTAGTGTAGAGTTTTATTGCTGACCCTTACAATCGGGACAGAGTGGAGCTGTATGTTCACGACATATGTGCTTTTGGCACTGTACGCACTGGGTCTTGGTTTTTCTGTTCTTCTTTGATGAGCAAAAGTAGCACCTGCCTGGAACATTATATTGGCTAGTTTCAGCAGGCTCTTCTGGGGTACCTAATATTTGTTTTATGCGGTTCCTCATTGTTATTGGTAACATAGTCATTTCTCTGCGACGTTCAAGTTGCGGAGTAATGAGATTCATGGCTAATGATTTCAAAAATGTTCGACGACTTATATGAGTATTGGTGTTGGCTTCATAAACGATTTGGCTATTTATTCCAGATATATTCAGTGAGCTAAAAAATAATGTTAGAGGCCATCGACAACTTTTTCGTGATACAGAATAAGTCCCTTTTAGCTCATCAACTACGTCAACACCTCCCTTTGTTACGTTATAAAATGTAATCATGCACGGCTTGCAAGCTTCACCACTTTCTGGATCGATCTCATCTGTGTCATGCATTGTTGACAATAGTGTGACTATTTTGTTAGGCTTAGGTTTGTAGGATACTAACGTCATCTCTTGTGTGAAACCAAAGATACTTGAATTAACTTTACGCTCTTTTATTTTTGCGGTAAAGATGTCAGGGATTTCCCGTTTATTTTTTCGAATCGTGCCAGTCATAGTTAGTTTGTGTTTTTTCAATAAATCTATGGCTAAAGGGATCGATGTAAACCAATTATCAATGGTTACATTTCTTCCACTTCCAGAAATTGGCTGAACTAACCTTTGGACGACTGCAGAGGCACTATTATCAATTTCGTAGGGCCCGTTTGGTTGAGTCCCAACATACACCTCTAGATTATAGGTGTAATATGATTTGGAATCGACAAGAGCTAAAATTTTTAACCCGTATTTTGCAGGTTTATTCGGGATATATTGCCGAAATCCGCATCGGCCGCGAAATGACTCAAGCATTTCATCAATGGTGACAAATTCGCCTACAGAATAATGAGCTTTGCATCGATCAACAAATCCATCAAAAAACTGCCTAATAGGAGCTAATTTATCATACTTTTTCCGTTCTTCTCTATCATCGAGGTCATCAAAGCGAAGTGCCTTCAACAAAAATTGAAATCGATTAATTCCCATTGTCAGGCGAAAGATCTCTACGCCGGTTCCGTCCTGCGCCCACAAATCTCTCAAATGTAAGTGTGATGACCGCAAGACTCCAGCCAAATAAAGAAGCCCAAAAACTGCTTTTATTTCTTCCATATTTGTATCAATGGCATCTCTTTCTCTACTGTAATTTGGCCTAACGTTTTGAATATATTTGTTTGTGTGTTCAACTATTTCTCCTATTACAAAATCGGGAAGATATAGTTGCCAAGCCTCTAGAATTGTTTTTGCTTCTCTAGCTACTCTAATTACTCCTGAGGATTGACTTACTATATTTTTACTTCGAGTCTTCGTTTTTGATGCAGCTACGGGATATTTACTCCATACCGTCTTTTTGTCCCTTCCCAAAAAACACAGACGGGTATTTAGGTCTTGTTGAATTTCACTGAGGTCTTCTAGTTCTCCTTCTGATTGCTCTGAATTGGAGTCTTGGTTGTCAATCTCCAAAACATCGTCCATATCCTCAGGAGGTCCACCTACTTCATCGTCGCTCTCCATTTCACCCCATATTTTTAAAAGACGATTGGTTTCTTTCTCGTAAGAGCACATGATCTAGAAATAAAGGAAAGATGTAAAATAACAATATTTCTACTAAAATTCTTAGAATTCATAAAAATTACGAAGAGAACTATAGAGAAACAGTAATCTTACCGTATTTTCGAACAGCAAAAGGCACACCAATATCGACAATGAAAAATCTGAACACAAATATTTTGGGTACTTAACTACACGCGCCCGGTCAAAAGCACCAACTTCAAAAAGAACGAACTATATCTCTACACTGCCAAATAGAAACTAAAATATTGCTGTGCCAGTCGATAGTGGACACCATGCATCGGGCATTCTCGGGAGATCGGAGCCATCATCATTATACCGACGATGATAGTACTGAATTTGTCAGCGTTCGGTCCTTTCGACCGACACGCGTGTAATGCCGGGTTAATTGTTTGTTTATATTTAGATTCTAACCTTTGATATATTTAACTTCTAGTCTATAAAATAATTCTCGTTATTATCAAGGCTATTCCATAATGTTACAATATATTACATTTTAAAACTATTTCTGAAAATTTTGAAAAACATACCACTTTCTTGGAATTCTCAACAATTTTTATAGAGTTGTCAAAATCCAAAAGCTCTTCTTCGGTGGCAAGTGAAATATTAAAATTAGCCAATACTGATATTTTCGACTCTTCATTGACTTCATCACCTATCTTCAATTTTTTAACCCCTGATATCAACTCTAGTTATTCTGCGGAGAAAGTAGAGTTGTCGTAAAATTTCACTATTCAATTGAGCTGCACCACAGAAATAATCAAAATATCTCTTTAGGACAAGTCTAATCTTGATTTACCATGGTGAGGGCAGTAACACTGACATTTGCTGGTAGCTAGAATCAAAAAAACTCTTACAATTCAAGCTCGAAACCTAAGTACTAAGTATAACAAAATATATTAGACGATATAAAATAATTTTCAAAAGAAATATAGAAATTATTTTTGCCCACGACCACTTTTTAATAAGTCGATATTTTACCTCCTAACAAAAGGTATATGGTACCCATATATCTACTAAAAAGAATTATGGTTCATAATTCACGCTTTTGCATTTAAATAACATGCCATGACAACTCAACACTCACAACATTTCGGTACATAGGTTACTAGAGATGGGGGTACAAAATGAAATAAACTATTAAAACTGCGTACTTTGTTTAGGAAATTTGTTTCTGAAATATATCGTATTGATAAAATATCAAAATTTTTAGTATTGATACTTTTCATAACGATATATTCTAATATTGATATTTTTGAAACACTATATTTATAACGGTACGGTGTATCGATACTTTACACAGTATCGTCCATCTCCATATGTCACATTATTTGACGTACTCAGAAATTCATCAATTTTGGCGTTAGAATTGTCAATAATACCAAATACCAAATTATTACTTGCCGTTCTACGCTCGCATTATTTACTTGACTTTTATTCAATAGGGTCGAGGAGAAAGTATAGTATTCTACTCGCAATTTATGACTATCATAAATTGCTCGTTTAATAATATACTATTATGTTCTACTATTATGTCAAAATGAACAAATATACTTAATATTAATACCACAATAGATCTGGAAAAAGCCAAAAGCCACCTCATAAAATCTATCAAACTATCTAATATTAATAATGTAATTATTTTAACTATCCCTAAACGGGTTTGTATTTCTGAATAAATAATTTTTTATAATATTTTTGATGATGCAAAGCACTGAAGCTGGTTAAGGTTGTTATTTTTTCATCAAAGTGGAATTTTCAAGAATTCTTGAATCTCAATTCTATATAATAGAAATTCACAAAATTATATCTCAAACTATCAAGTACTTAATATGTAAATATATATTTTATTTATAAATAACAAATCTTTTAAGGTATAGGTAACATAATTAGATTATTAATACCACACTGTTGGTATTATGAAAATAAGTATTCACTTTACTACAAGGTACTTATAGTAATAATTGAAATTAGATAATACTTATAATTTGTACTAGACGTTGACTCCAAATTGTCCAGTTCAAAGTCTCTTTTGTCTAAAACATCCCTTTTCTCATTATTTATTTGCAGTAGGGGAAACATGCCTATGATGGCATACTTAACTTTATACCCATTTTGACGTGTTATCTATGGGTTTAGGATGTATTGGGGGAACAATTTTAATTAACCTAAATATTGACGGTGCGTAGACAGATTTTAGATATCAGTTCACAATTTTTTGTAAAAAAACATAAAATGAAAAATAGCAAGTATGCCATCATAGGCAAGTCTCTTCCTTTGATGGCACGCCCTAAGCTTTTAAGATATTATCGGATTTTTATTAAGGTAATATATCTAAAATAAAAAACAAATTCTGTATCACAAAAAATTATACAATATTGAACCAAATAATGTCACTGACAAAGTTCGCAAACGAACTTTTTTACTCTCTTGTCGACACCAGCACACTCACAATGACACCATGATCGACACTTTTGACAGGAAATCCATGCTTCTTTTGATTTCGACCTCGAATATAAATCATTGCAATATAAACAACCAACATCATCCTCATCGTCCTCAAAGTCTTGAATTTCTCCATCGTTACTTCCATCATTCATTTCTTTTTCAACCAAAATTTTCCTTTTTGTTTTTCTGGATAATTTTTCCCTTTCCATTCTTATCTTATCATCTGCTTCCCTTTTCAATTCATCAATATCGGGTGTTGAATTTATGTGCCCTTTTTTGCTGGGCTTTCTATTTATTTTTTTGGAAGATCCTGGAACAGCCTGAGGTAATGGAGACAATTCCACGATTGAATATTTAAGTTTCTTAGGTGACAAAATGCCTGTTGCTGCAGGTTTAGATTCTTTACAAGACATTGGTTTTAAAAATTCTACTTCCATAGGTAATGATGTTGAGCAATTAGCTGCAGTCGATCCTGATGTCCCTTCAGTTGATCCTGATGTCCCTTCAGTTGGTTCAGGTGATTTGGTTCCGTGTTTTTGAAAATCAACATCTACATTATAAGGCTGTTCCTGAACATTTTGGAGTTGGTATTCATCATTCAGTGGTTTATCGGTTGTTGAAGAGGGCTGAAACATCCAGTCCTCAAAGATATTTTCATTGAATGGGTATATTCCTGTTTTGCTAAAAGCATTTATTGCATTTGCAGGGGTAGCAGCTTTTAAATAAGCTCTATTAAAGAGGTCAGATACTTGGAAATGTGAAACGATTCTACCAGGATTTTGTTTAAGCCATCTCTGAATTTCTAGTAGGTTTGAAGAGGTGCAAAAAATCCAACATCTAACGGTTGTACGCGATGAGTACAATGCGGAGGGAAGCAAAACAGAATTACGCCGTTATCCTTCGCGTATTCCAGCACCACTAGGCATTTGTGACTATTATGTCCATCTAAAAGAAGTAAAACTTTATTTTCTTTTAAAGCTTTCGTGTAATGCACAAAATGCTTCAACCACTGCACAAACAGCTCCCCACACATCCAGCCATTTTCCTGACAAAACGCCTTACTTCCAATAGGAGCATTGTCCATAATTTCATTTTTCATCCTCTTTCTCGGAAAAATGAAAACTGGGGGTACAAACGTACCTATCGCATTTATACAACAGACCACGGTGAAGTGCTGTCCTCGTTCAGCACTGGACAATGCCCCAACTTGTTTTCTCCCCTTTGTAGCAAGAACTTTTTGTGGACGTTTTTGTACTGTACTGAGGCCAGACTCATCAACATTGTAGATGTTTTCAGGTGTAAATTTGTGTTTTTCCATGACATTATTCAGAAGTTTAAAATATGCTGCGATGTTTTCTTTGTTGAATGCCTGCGCTCGAGCGGCTGATGTGTTCTCAGGCTTTCTGAGGGAAATCTGTGGGTTTCGCTTTAAAAATCCCTTTATCCATTTTTGACCAGCTATTCCTTTTTCTTTATTAAAGGGGTTTTTTATATCATTTTTATTTGCAAACTCAAAAATTAATTTTTGTAAATCTTTCAGCGTCAGACCGAAAAATCTGGTTTCCATTTCTCTGATATGTCGGACGAATTCTTCTTCAATCTCTCGACTGAATACTGGTCGTACTCCTCCCAAGTCACCTTTGGTACTATTACAATTGTTTTTAAATCTTCTGCGTAGTGTTGATGTAGGAACATTGAATGTTTTCGATGCCAAGAGCCACCCCATATTTTTTTCTCGAACATTTTTTAAGGCCAGAGCCATGTCTTCCTCTCGCCATTCTTGCCTCTTAGGCTTCGTTTTCATTGTCTTTGGGTCTGCAAATAAACATTCATGTATTTAAAATAAAAAATGCTTCAGTTTTAAATTTACGTCTAAATAAGCCCATGATTGCATACTTTAAGCCTATGATGGCATACTATGCCGTCAAAGGAACAACTAAAATATGCCTTCATAGGAACACATCAGATTTTACCCAAAACTGATTATACATTTTATCAACAACACCATAACCTAAAACGAAACCCGGTAATCAACGCACCACATATACAGATAAGTATAGCCAAACTGAGAGCTCTTAATTTTAAATATTAAGGTCGAGATTTATGATTCATTGTCATTCTAAAATTACTTAATAACTTACCAAAATACTGATTTTTTCACACAAGAGCTTCTTGTCACTGTACTACCCGTGTAACAAACACATCACTTGCGCGCTAAATTCAAATACCTATGAAATATCGCCAATATGCCATCATAGGCACAATGCCATCATAGGCGTGTTTCCCCTACTGGTGTCGGTGTTTCATGGCCCAAAAATATTTGCGTTTCATTTGCGGAAATACTTTCATTTTCAGACTCTTCTTAATGTTGAGATCCTAGAGTTGAATTTACTTTAATAAATCTTCAACTTCAAATAATATACTGTTTACTTACCTAATAGAACGGGCATCCGTGGTTTGTTTTTGTCCTTCTGGATATATTGGTTTTCATTCACATATGAATCATTGTCCGAGTTAGAAGATGATGTGCAATAACTCATTCTTTTTTTATAATTCTTCTTCTACTTTTTTGTAGTTCTGCAGCAGTTCACAGATCACTAGTATCTTCGGGGTTTTTTTGCTTTTTGGCGAGCTATTTCATAGGAATCTGCAATGTTTTGAACAAAAACTGAATTTATTTTATTACTCATATTAAAGGAACCAAAATTACCATAAACAGCCTTACGAAAAACTTCCACTTTGTGGGATGGCCAACAGGTATCAATTTTTTTAAATTTAATGGTTCCATTTATTTTTTCTGGTAGAAACGGAGGCCATAAACAAACTATTGGTTATCCACTCACTAGGAACTGCCGCTACTTTGATTCTGATTAATAGGATTCCAAAGATGTTGCGTTTATCTCTGTAAATGTCATAATTTTTTTAGAACTGTCAGATTAAATATATTTACAATTTGAGATATTTTGCTTATTTTAACTTAATACTAGAAACTATTAATGACCTATCTAATCTAATTACTCGCACTATTGCCCGATTTCACCAACCGTTTACTAAAGTAAGGAAATACCTAAATCGGATTTAGGAATTCCTAACTGCAATTTCCGTTTCACAACGCGCTAAGTAATACCTAAGAGAGATAGGAAATAAATAATATTAGGATAGTTTGCTCGGTCTGCCTAAACAGTTCAGGAAATACCCAGCTCGACATTTCTCGGTTGTCATTTTGATTGATAGCGAGTGGAGAGAGATTTTTAATTGTATATTATTGTTAAAATATGCGAGCTATACGTTTTGTAAAACGTCTGGAAAGGTTGGATAGCTCATCAAAGTATTAAAGTGAAAGACCCCGGAAACGGGTAATTCGTCTGGGTATATAACAATGTTTTTGAGACTCTGGACGAAACAGATTTCTTTCGGCGTTTTCGGTTACATAAAAATACGAAATATTAGAGAAAATTAAAGATGTTCTTGAATTTGAAAATGATAGGGAAGTTACTACATTCTTTAGACTAATTATTAATCTAGATATTTTCTGTATGTATCTTGAAATGTATTATTTTTGCTAATTTCTTTTTTATATTTTTAATTCAACGTTTAGGTAGCGTTCCAGCTACCGTTATCAGAAAATTGACAAAAATGATATTTAATTTGGGTTAGAATAATGTTAAACAAATTATTTATTAAGTACAGCTATTACTTTGGAGTTTTTCAAGGAGAGCCAGCTCCTTGATCAAATAAAGCATCGATGTCGTTTTGATGCTGATGGTTTGTAGAAATGCACTATATAAAATGTTATCTTCTATTCTTTTAGTGTACTTAGTCCACCGCCCGTGCTCGTCACATTTATTTTTAATTTGCTTTTATACGTTTCAGCCTCATATTTTAATTTGGTCCAAATTTTTTTTTAATTAGTTACATACATTCCTAGAATTGTTAAAATATAAAACTTCATAATTCAACAGCCACTGCAATCAAAGTTACCTTTTAACTTGATTTTTCGATTTAAACTCTGCTTAAATTTTGACCAAACATTTTCCTTTTTTTTTGCAATAAATAGAGTAATTTCAGCTTTTCTTTTTTCTTCTTTCGTGAAATGATCACCACTTCTATTTTTTTTCCTTCCATTTTGATCAATATAAATAAATACAATAATTACTAAAGCCCACAAGAATAAACGAGACACAAATACATTCAACCTGAAGTATCAAATTTTATAATATTTCTCAGTTATGATCTCCACCCATTCGGTTTTCAGGATAATATTATTAGACAGTGGTACCAATATTATGTAGAAACCTCTCCAAATCGAATTTTTATCTAGGTATTTCTTAACTAAGGAATTCTTAGGTTGGTGAAATCCGATTTGAGTAATAATCGGATTTAGGTATTTCCTAGCCTAGGAATTACTTAGTTAGGAAGTTCCTAAAATCAGGTTGGGGAAATCGGGCATTAGATTTCCGTTCGTTTTTGGGGCATTTTGGATCACTTATTTAATTATTCACTCGCGCACTTTTTATGTCAATGCTCCAAGAAAATAGTTATTGTTTCCCGATCTGAACTTTTTTTCTATTTCAAATTTAAATGATTACAATATTATTATTTTGTTTTCACACTCACATTTGGTTATAAATAAATTAACCTTTTTAATAATATTGAATATTTTAGTGGATCTTATAGTGACAAGTCATTGGTTCAGTTTTTTTCCATGGATACCATTCAAGTAAGGATATTCTAGGTAGTTTATAGATATAGAGATGGGGAGACCGGGGATAGTTGACTAACTTTTGTCTTAAGCTCGTATATCTCCGTTGTTTAACTTGATATAACAAAAACAACAGTTGATATAGATAAAAGAACTATTTAGGTACCTAAAATACTAATCTATAACCTACATATTTATCATCATAATACTTATTTAGTCGATTTTCTAAACCTCTGACACTTGGTCAACCTACCCCATATCAGGGGTAGAGGAAGGTTGCCATAATAGTACCACTTTTTACAATTTACTTATTTTCTACCTTATATTAAATCCATGTGCAAAAGCACCCTAACCCTAAGAAGTATTGGTTATTTAGATAGGTTAATCTAATTTTTAGTCACTAATATTGTGGTAATTTGTGCAAAGTAATACACTTTTTGTCAAGTGATGCAATCGGTACGTTTTAGGAAACCAGTTGCCTAAATCGTACCACCTTAGTTAAAGTTGAAAATAAAATGAATCAAAGAATAAAACTACAAGGATGATTGAAGAAACTTTTTGTTATTCTTTTAAGCAATACAATTTGAGCACATAAACTTTTTTATTCTGGCCTTTGCGCCAGCACAGCTCTCATGGACCCATTTATTACAAATCAAACACTGGACCATATTCTCGATTGCGTTTTCCTCGCAAACCGAGCAAAACCACTCTTCAGGTTCAATTTCAACGATGACGTCACTCTGGGCAGAAGTTCCAGCTTGGTTTAGGATTGCTAGATTTGAATCCATCTTTGGAATGACAGCCTCCTGTGGTTGTTTTTTTCTTATCGATGTCGGTGGTCAACTTCTTTGTTAGAATTGGCTTATGTGACAATTCTGCAACTCCTTGACGGGATTTCGTCACTTTCATTTTTTCAGATAAAGGCCTAATTTTCAACTGGAGCTCTTTAACCTTTTCTTTAGCCAGTTTAAGCTCCTGAGCTAGTTGAATTTCATTCTTGTAGGGGCTACTGGTTAATATAACGGCTTTTTGCACTTTTGAATTAGAACTAAGTTTAGACCTATTTCTCCGTTTGGTTGGTTTTGGAAGTGGAGAGATGATTTCAATCGAAACATTCAGATTTGAACGTGAGGTTTCTTCAACACCAAGAGGCTGGTTTTCACCCATGCAACTTTCCTCTTGATCTAAACATTCACTGACTTCTTGGTTCTGATCTAAAGTTGTGTTGAGGGATTCTGATGGCAAAAAGTATGACTCTTTAAAGATGGAGGAGTGAACGGGCCATACACCACTACACTTGAATCCATATGCTTCAGTCACTAGTTGTGAAATCTGGTATTGAGTGACTCTTAAGCCAGGGTTTGTTCGCAGCCATTTTTCTACCGCTTGGGCGAAGTAACCTTTGAAAGGCTTGAAAAATGACGTGTCTAATGGCTGCAGTCAATGCGTTGTATGTCCTGGTAACCATATCCTCTTCATTCCACGCTCCATACTTTCTTTTTGCCATTCTTTAACACAAAAAATTGTGTTACAAACAAGTAAGCTATTTTATTTATGTAAAAAACAAACTAATCCCAGTAATATAACATTATTCATACATAAAATGAAAAATATGGAACATGGAATGTAATGGGCTCCCAAATCGTACCGGTACGATTTGAGAAACTGTACTGTCAGCTAATGGCATTATGACACTATCTAGCAACTGTCTAGCTGACAGTCAGATCGCTCTCATATCGTGCAGATATAAAAAATAATAAAAGTTCGTAAAACCTATATTAAGATGTTTAAGTGAAAGAACCCTTAATATAATTGCAAATAGAACATGGTGGCAGCGGTGGGATACACTAACTAAGAAATTAGTGCATACTCCTGTTCCTGCTGGATAGGAGGGGAAGGATGTGGAAGTAATTCCTTCTGAGAAGGCTAAGTTTTTAGCCTCGTTGCGACGTTGCGAGGTTTGAAACCAAGTAGGTTCTGCGTCGGTTGTGAATTTTGGTAAGCGACTAAGCTTACATAGGGACCGGGTGGGTTGTCCGATATTGCCTGACTTGTAGCGTAAGACAGTACGCCAAGGCAAGGAATCTCTTCGTAGAGATTGTGAACTGAGTCTGCGTCTGGATGCGCAGCTTCGGGTACAGTTAGTAAACCATAATGACCACCGTAACCATCGATGACTGTGGTTGGGAGTGGTGGAAAACTCGGATAGAGATGCTGCTTGAGGGATGTCTCTATGTTACCTATACTTTTAAGGTATAAGTTGAGTGGCTCTGGTATTGAGAACGAAATGCTTTGGATTAAAGTAATTAAATCTTGTTCCTCTGCTGTTAGAGGTTGAGAATTCTTTTCCTTTAATGTGACTAGTCTAAACCACAGCATTGCGGTAGAATAGTAATCAAGGTACTCAGGGATGAGTACTTTGCCGAGGTTTGCGTCGTCGGTGAGCAACTCTGCAAACATGCGGCGGGACACGTCAATAAGTGCAGGAGCACTTACATTAAATGTCATGATTTAGTGATTCTTGCAAAAGTTAAACTGACGTGACGTGCATTACTACGCCGGTCGTGGTAGTGTCAAAAAAAAAATATATATATATTTGTTGAAACCATACACGTATATTGAGAAAAAAATAAACAAAATGCCGGATCCAGATCCGAATCAAACAGTTTCGTCTACGATTAACATGCCTGTTCATGTAAGTACACCTGAAAAATTTACGTTTTCATCACCTAATGCTTGGCCACAATGGCGAAAAAGATTCGAGAGGTTTATGTCGGTATCTGGACAAGATACAAAACCTGAAAAAGATAAAATCAACATATTGATATATTTAATGGGAGAGGAGTCGGAGGAAATACTTCTACAATTTCCAACAATCCCCACTACATACGATGACATGTTAAGAAATTTTGAAAATCACTTTATTCCTCGTCGTAACGTTATATTTGAACGATTTAAATTTAATTCCCGAACTCAGAGACTAGGTGAAACTGTTGAATATTTCATCACTAGTTTGCATTCATTGGCAGAGAATTGCGAGTATGGTGCCCTTAAAGAAGAGTTAATCAGAGATCGAATCGTGGTAGGAATGTTGGATAGTAAAACCAGCGAACGTTTGCAGCTACAAAGTACTTTGTCCTTAAAGGATTGCATTATAGCTGCCAAGCAAGCAGAAATACAAGCAACTCAAACACGGGAATTACGAAATCAGTATCAACAAATAGCCAAAGTCGGAGTTCAACACACGGACCGAAGCAACGTTACCGGATCAGTCCAGAGAACTGAAAATACGAGAAAAAAGAATTTCCGAGGAACACATTGTATGTTTTGTGGACAGTCACCTCATGTGAGGGAATTATGTCCAGCGAAACGATCGCAGTGTAACAAGTGCAAAAAGTTAGGGAATTGGGCCTCCGTATGCCAATCCAGAAAAAATCCAATGGAAAATAAGGTCAGAACATTACAGTTTGATACTTCTAACAATAATTTTGAATCAGATGAAAATGATTTTAACTATTTTGTTGGTCCCATTCTTATAAACAGTATCGATGCAAATGAATGGTTAATTTCTTTATATGTTTCTGAGCTAAATACCAAATTTGAATTTTTAATCGACTCTGGAGCGGATATTTCTTGTATTCCTAGTTCTTTAGTGCCTAAACATGTATTAAAACTGTTATGTAGTACCCATAAAAATGTATCTGGTCTGTCTGGAATTAAATTGGAGGTGCTAGGAACATATCCTGTCACACTATGTCACGATAATGATATTTCAAATACAGAACTATTTATCATAAAAAACTTAACCAAGCCTATTCTAGGTAGGAGTGCTATTTTGGACCTAAAACTCTTACAAATTAACGATATAGTTTCCTTAAATAATATATGTACCAAAGAGATAGTTTTAAAAAAATTTCCGGGAATATTTTGTAATGTAGGAACTTTTAAAACCGAAATGGAAATTAAATTAAGAAATTCTTTAAAACCATATGTGCAATCTACTCCTAGAATAGTTCCTATTCCGTTACTCAAGCCGTTAAAAGAAGAGCTTGAACGTTTATTAAGTTAAAAATAATTGAACCGGTCGAGTACCATACTGATTGGGTCAGTCCCATCGTTGTTGTGAGGAAAGGGCCTAAAATTAGACTTTGTGTTGACTACACACAATTAAATAAAGCTGTCCTTCGCTCTTATTTTCCTATAAATAAAGTTGAAAGTATTTTAGCTAGAATAAAAGATAGTAAATATTTTTCAAAACTCGACACTACCTCTGGATTTTATCAGATTCGCCTAAATAAAGAGTCTCAACCACTTACTACTTTTATAACACCTTTCGGTAGATATTTATTCACTAGAATTCCTTTTGGCATAACTTGCGCACCTGAATATTTTTCGATATTATTGAACAAAATATTAGCGGGTATGGACGGTGTAAATAGTCACATTGATGACATCTTAATACATGCTTCTACTCTAGAAGAACATAATAAAAATTTAAATGAAGTTTTAACAAGAATTCAAGCTGAAGGCATTACATTGAACAAGGATAAATGTGTATTTGGTGTTCAAAAACTTCAATACTTGGGTCATGAAATCTCTAATGAAGGTGTTTCCATTGCACCTGAAAGAATCTCAGCATTCACTAAATTTCCAGAACCGACTAATAAAACAGAGTTATTGCAATTCTTAGGAATGATACATTTTTCAAGTCGTTTTATACCCAACCGTTCTGAAATTCTAGAACCCCTTACTTCCTTATTGAAGAAAAATGTTACCTTTCTATGGGATAGTCCTCAAAAACAGTCTTTTTCAAAAATAAAGGAATTACTGCAGAACAGTCCATGTTTGGCTTATTTTGACCCTACAAAGAAAATTTCCATATCAGCTGATGCTTCATCATTCGGACTCGGAGCTTGCTTAATTCAATCGAATGAAGGTCACAAAGAAATTGTTGCGTATGCATCTCGCTTGCTATCTCCCACGGAAAAAAGGTATGCACAGATAGAACGGGAAGCACTAGCACTCACTTGGGCTGCTGATAAATTCAGCGAATATGTGACGGTAATACCCATAATTTTTGAAACTGATCACAAGCCGTTAGTCCAAGTGTTAAAATCAAAGCCTATCGATGAACTTACACCTCGCTTACAACGATTCAGAATCAGACTAATGAGATATGATTACGAAATACATTATACACCGGGTAAAGAATTAGTCGTTGCCGATGCGCTCTCACGAAATTTTTGTGAGAATAGCAGCAATCCTAATGAAGACGAATTAGCAAGCGAAGTGGAAGCTCATGTCGACCTTATAGTCAATTCAATTCAGGTAAAACCTTATTTTATTGAAGAAATTAAAAATGAGCAAAATAAAGATCCTATTTGTAGTAAACTAAAAGAATATTGTATTTCTGGTTGGCCTGAAAAAAATAAAATTGAGGACTCGTTAAGGCCTTATTATACATATCGGTTTGAGTTATCCTTTGTCCATGATTTATTATTAAGAAGCTCCAGGATATTTATTCCTAAAAATTTACAGTTACGATGCTTGGAATTTATACACCAAGGTCACTTGGGTATTGGGAAATGTCGCGCGCGAGCAAAAACATCTGTTTGGTGGTTAGGTTTGTCTACCCAGATAGAGAATTTGGTACGAAATTGCCCTCGATGTATTGAATCCTGTAGAACCATTTAGGAAGGATATGTTTCCCGAACGTCCTTGGCAGAAAATTTCTTTAGACTTATTTAAAACTAACTCCTGGTTCTCAATTGTCACTGACTATTATTCACGTTTTTTTGAAATTTTCAAGTTAACGGCTCTGATGGAATCGGTAATCATATCTAAATTAAAAGAACTTTTTAGTCGATATGGAATTCCAGAGGTAGTGCGTTCAGATAATGGTCCGCAATTTAGCACACAATTTAGAATATTTGCCTCTCAATTTGATTTTAAACATATTACTAGTAGCCCTTATTTTCCCCAATCTAATGGGTGTATAGAAGCTGCTGTGAAAATAGCAAAAAATCTTCTTAAGAAAAATGAAGACCTTAGTTTAGCTTTATTAGCTTACCGAACCACACCCCTTGAGTGTGGATTTTCTCCTTCGGAATTATTAATGTACCGCCAATTAAGGTCTCCCTTGCCAGTTATTCCAGTTATTAAATAAACCTATCAATACTGAATCAGTTTTTGAAAGGGAGAGCAAAGCTAAAGAAAAAGCAGCTCTTCAGTTTAATAAAAGACACCGGACCAGACCTTTATCTGATTTGTCTGTAGGAGACAGTGTGTGGGTAATTGACTTAAGGTTATATGGCAAAGTCGTCTCAATTTTAAATGAACCAAGATCCTATATGATAGAAACAGATTTTGGAAATTATAGGAGAAACCGACGTGGCCTCATTCCAGCGCCTTATCATATAGAACCTAAATTTACTCCAACATTGCCTTTTCTCGACAAGGATTGTATTAGTCATAAAAGTGAACTATCGTGTAGAGAAGATAGTGATGAGAAAAATTGTGCGGAAAATGGGGAATCGGTTTGTGAGGAAGAGGAAAATGAGACAGTTCCTCGTACGGAAACGGAACCTTGTCTTTCCAAAAGAATTCCCAGGCGTCCTCCATACTTAAAAGATTATGTATTATCATGAAACATATATTTAAAACTTGCCTTTGTAAAGAGGGAGATGTTCTGTCAGCTAATGGCATTATGACACTATCTAGCAACTGTCTAGCTGACAGTCAGATCGCTCTCATATCGTGCAGATATAAAAAATAATAAAAGTTCGTAAAACCTATATTAAGATGTTTAAGTGAAAGAACCCTTAATATAATTGCAACTAGAACAGAAACTATTAGAGGTACGATTTAGGCAACTGTGACTCGCGGCAAACATAACTTTATTTCTAACCTCACACACACGTGGAAGCACAACCGACCCATCAAAACACTCTATATTAATGCTAGTTTTACGAACTAATAATAAACTACATTAGTACGTACCTTGACAACCACTACGTTCTTATGAAAAAGGTTCCAAAACACCATCAATTAGCTCCAAAACAGGAAATCGTTCACAATAACTTAGATAGCAACCGCACAAGCACCAAACTTTGTCTCGCCACTACGACCAAGCACTAGTTGCTAGTAGCGCCGCACGAGCGCTATAGTCACTTTATTTCTAATTAAAATTAAGGTGGTACGATTTAGGAGGTGGCGACTCTCCTCTAAGTAGGCCATAAGCATGGGGTAGGTTGACGTAGGCAGTAATTAGTGTAAATGAAGATGATTAGTATAAAATAAAACATTAAAATGTACTAAATGATGGAAACTTTTTATTTAATTATAAACAAACTTAAATGTGAGATCCATTCTCGGTTAATAAAGAACTTAAATAAATATAACAATATAGGTACTACGAATCTTCGCCAGCCATTAATTTTGTATTCCAAGATTTGGGCATAGTTTTATTATTCTTCTTTGCGTATTCTAATGTAAACTTGCGTGTCTCATACGGTGTTAATCCATAATAAATGTCAGCAGCCGACTTCGAATAAGCTTCCAGTTCATTTTCTTCGTCATCGTTAAATATTTGCCTATTTTTTATGTACCCCGCCGTGTCCAGGGTCCAATCAGCTCTACTGAGGTTCGGATTACTTTCTAGCTTTTGTTTAAGTTTAGTTACATAACGATGGCGTTTATGCTATTATTATCGAAGATTACTGCGTGTCAAGCTCTTTCTAGGATATCTTTTGGTACATCACCCCTTCCAGATTTTCGTTTGTACGTCCTCATTTTTTGTAAAAATACAACTGTAATTTAGTATATCAGGAAAGACCAGAATAGTTTTTACAGTTAGTTACCCCGAACAAAATATGTCAACCAACCCCTGACGCCATTTTGAATTTCACCTGCGTATCATATGCACTGGACATGGAAGCAATATTGTATAATATAGAATAAAACTATCATATTAACATTTGGCATAACAACAACATTATTTCTAACAGATCCATAGGCACAATAACAAAAAAAGTTACTTACCGAGACAAAAAATACAATATGTAATGCCACTCACGAACGCCTCGCGACTGCGGCGGCTCACTTCGCACAAGTTAGCGAGTCACGGGGGAGGCATCATCGCTCGTGATTGGTTGATGAAAAACACGCGATGATAGCGAGTTATTGTGGTTTAGTCTACCTGCTCGTATAGCCAACCATCCCCGGTCTCTCCTAGACTGTAGATCGACTTTATCAACTAATAGCTCGGAAAATCATATTTTTCGTTTTTCTATATTTTTTTAATTAATTTTACTCTTCAACTACCTTCGTACCGAAATACCTAACCCTTAGAAGCCCTCGAAGAATTTGTGCGTGGAAAACAGGAATCTACATTTTACACAAGTAGAATCCATACAACGGTGACATTTGGGCTAGATTTGATGAAAAAATAAAAGGTTGAGTAAATCTTGTTGCATATTTCTAAAGTGTCTTTCTGATATAGGAAACATATACTTTTCAAACAAGCTGGCTGTCTTATAAAGAACGCCGGAAGCACTCTCCACCATTTTTATTCAATTTCGAAAAATGTTTGAAAAACATTATCAACTGGTACATATAATTTTTTCAACAAAAAAATTGAATAACAAAAAAAATAATTGTACAGTGAGGACCAAAAGTCCGTCGCCTCTATAAATTATTTATTGTATATATTACAAAAAATGTTAAATGCATAAGTTGTAGGGTTCATTCGCTCTCTTTGATGGCTTAAGCTTCATTTATACAGAGTGTCTCAAGAAAGCGCAGCGACTTAAAAGTTTATTTTTTAAATAGGACACCCTGTGTATCATTGCATTATTAGATTCTACAATAAATTTTGAACAAGTTTGACAAATGGTTTCATATCACAAAAGTTGATAGTTTTGTAGTTATGAACATTTGTAAATTATTATTTCGACCGCTTTTGCGCTTTCTTGAGACACTCTGTATAAATTAAATTCAAACCATTGAAGAGATCGAATGATACCCTACAACTTATGCGTTTAAATTTTTCTGTAATACCCATGTGAAATAAAGAAGTTACGGAGGGGGGGGGAGCGACAGACTTTTGGTCCTCACTGTTTGTATACCTAGTTAATATAACTCAGTTGCAATCTCTTTTCTCTGAATAGAACAATGTATCACAATTCGATATTTGAGTAAGAACAAAATTAATTTTCTGATTAATTTAAAAAAAAATCAACATTGATACTAGGAAATTATGTATTATCGAGCAAATCCATCAAAACATGCGTCAACTTGCTAATATGAGCCATTGATTGAAACATTTATTGTAACATGAACCTACCTGCAACCGAGTAACACATTGGGATGTATCACCCCCTATAACTCATTCATTTTTGGGAAATATATTTTCAGAATATGAAAAAATAAAGATACATCAGAAAGACCCTTCGAAGAGCTTTCCAAATATTTTCCAATTCTTTTCGAGGGTTCCATCAAAATGTTATAATTGATTATGCCTATATTTTAAGCGGGACCTTGATCAAGTTTGTTTTGAGTGGAACACACATCGTATCACAGGAAAAAAATCATCAATTACTCCCAAAGGTAAACCATTCATCATGTATGAGCTACCAGAATTGTATGGTACAAGAGACAATTTAATTCCAATCTCACAAGATGAATTTAAAATTTGCCGAGATGAATGCAAATATGTAGATTATCCTTGCGATGAAGATGTTTTCGATTTATACAGAATCGTAATGGGAGAAAAGGGTTATAGTCTACAGGATGATCCATTTAAAGCTGTTGAATTATATATATCATTGAGGAAAGAGATACACAGACTTTTATAAGAAATCTAGTATGATTGAGCCAAAATTCAACTTTTGGTGAAAAAATAATATTAGTAGTTTTCTCGTATAAATTTTTTTCACCGTGAGTTGAGTACCTTTTTTTGCTAAGTATAATTACTTATTTTATCCTCAGTTTATTGGCACACAATCACGTGTTTGCAGAATAATGTTGGTATCTAGAATCATTTCATTTGATATATACCTACCTAAATATACCTGGTAGATTTAAAGGAACATCTACTATTGTGGCAGTTAGTTTTAAGTAGTTGTATTATTTCACAATTCTGATTTTTAATTAAAATCATCTGATGCTAAATTTTCTTGAATTAATCTAAAAAATTATGTCGATTTTAAAATACATCTTACAGCTTATGATGCATATCATAGCAGTGTTGTTACTTAGTGTGTGACTTTTTTAAACATAAACTGGAGTAAATTTAAAAAATGCTATATTAAAACAATTAGCCACTCCAATTTTATAGGTATATAAGTATACAAACACAATTAAGACCAACAAATCACAATGTTTGTATTTTTACAAAGTAAAAAAAGGAATTTGCGGATAGTGTTGAATACCAACCTGTATTTCCATCTATAGGTTGAATACTGGTATTAGTCACAGTCACATCAACTTGAGAAGCCTTAGGGGTACTGGTACTTGGACCAGTTTCCTCTGAAAGATGTTTAAAATTAAATATCAACTTGACATGTTAAGAATCAACATCACAATATTACCCAATAATCCACAATAGTGAGCTACCTATCACGGTGATATGTCCAAAGTAGCCTATAGTAATATTTTCAGGTGTTTTTAAGTATATAAATTGTGTTTGCCTTCACTGCCAACATTCTTTTCCAACAAAAAATATGGTATTATATGTATTAAAGATCACTTCCATTGTTGCTATACCAACCATAAAGAAAGTAACTTCGGATACCATATTTTTCGTTGGGTAACTACATGTACCAAATGTATCAAAACATACTCAAAAACCATTAGTGTTCATTGGACATATCAATATCATTGTGAGTAGCTTATTACCCAAAGCAAATTAAATATTGAACAGCAGTTTATTTACTTATTCTATAAATACAAACTTACCATTACGAAAGAGTACTGAATTATTCAGAAGCTCATCAATGCCCTTCACTTGAGGTGGTGAATTATTTTGGCCTCGTCACTGCTTGAAATTAACCTTCTTGGTTTTAATGCCATACGCTCCCTACGCGGACCGTCATACTCATTATCTGTCGAATTTATATCAGATGTTACCTCGACTTTTTTATTTTAAGCTGGATTTTATCTTAATTGTCTAAAAATAACAAAACAATGCTTACTTTTGGCGGTTTTCATTTTTCAGTGTATACACGGGCACGACATAACGTAAGACACCACATCAACCACTAATCCTCTTCTTCTTTTTTGAGTTTTATGTTGTTTTGAGGTAGTCCTACTCCAGGCAGTAAGGTAAACCGCCCCGGTTGGTAATTTATATATTATGCAAAAAAGAGTTTACCCTTCGTAAATTTAAAAGGTTGGTTAGTTAGTTTAGGGTAAAAGTTTTAATTCGAAACACCTAAAGGATTAATTTCAAATTTTGGTGACGATGCGCGGCAATTGACAGTGAAAGTGAGACAGACACTTCGATATCTAGTATCTGAGAGTGAAACACATTATAAAAATACTTTAAATGAATCATGATACACAAATTAATACAGCAACTTTAATAAAATACTTCCTTTAATCTTAGGAACAAAAAAGTGATTAGGTATTATGCCTATTAAGTATTCACACTTATCGCAAACCAGAAAAGTAATTTTTTTGTCGATATTTGGTTGAAGCATCACGTCAAATAACGTTCCAATTCAACCTGTAGTTTTAATCAATATAAAATAATATTCATAAAAAAATTGGGAAGAAATAAAAATTGGCGCTGACTAGCAATATTTTATCGTTTCGTAAACTACAATAAAATCAAACAGGTTTACTATTTTCGTCAATATTTTGTCAAAAGGATACGAGAAAATGACGTAACACTTTGGTCGAAGCGTAACTTCGACCAGTACTCACCACAATTCTACGTGATTATGATGTGATCTGACGTTACCTTGCTGCCTGGTATAGCTCTCACATTTTGCTGATAAAATTAATGCAAAAAGGGTCATTCGACGAAGAATTCACTAAATTAATGGGTTCAAAACCTTTGAGTAAACATAGTAAATTACTTTCACTTGATCCATTTCTTGACAAATATAATATAATTCATGTGGGTGGCAGACTTGAAAATTCAAACTTTCTTTTTCTAAAAAACACTCCATCATCTTGTTTTCCAGCCACCATTTCACAAAATTTTTATTTAAAATGGAGCATGAATCACTATTTCCCCAACAGTTATCAGCTTCTGTAAAAGAAAATTATAAGCCTATCGCTGGACGAAATCTAGCAAAAATAACTGTCAGATCTTTTATAAGATGTTATAAATTCAAATCAAAAGGCATTATTCCAATTATAGGAAATTTGACTGGTACAAGATTTTCTTCAGGTTTTCCCTTTCAAGTAACTGGTTTAGATTACGCTGGTCCAATTTTGATAAAAAACCGAAAAGGGCGTGGTAGCAAATTAATAAAGGCTTATATTTGTTTATTTGTATGTTTCTCTACTAAATGTATTCATTTAGAAGTCGTAAGTGATTTAACATCAGATTATTTTCTGTTGGCTTTAAAGCGATTTATATTGCGTAGAGGCAAACCTCTTCATATTTATTCGGATAACGCTACTAATTTTGTAAAAGCAAATCGAGAGTTAAGGGATTTGCGTAATTTTCTACAAGCGCAAGACTCTGACTTTCATGATTATACAGCTAATCAAAGAATTAATTGGCATTTTGGACCTCCATACGCACCTAATTTTGGAGGCTTGTGGGAAGCCGGAGTCAAATCAACAAAATTCCATTTAAAGAGAGTTCTGGGTCATTCGCATTTAACATATGAGGAATTTTCAACTATACTCGTGCAAATTTAGGCAATACTTAATTCTAGACCTCTAGGTCCACTTTCTACTTTTCCTGAAGATCTCTATCTTCTTACTCCATCTCATTTTCTGTTTGGACGGACTCTTACTTCAACTTTAGAGCCAAATCTGGAAGATGTACCTGAACCTCGTTTATCCCGGTATCAAAGGCATGCTGAACACCCACTATGTAATCTTATATATTCATGTTAATTTATCTCGATACCTGGTAACGGGATGTCTTTTGAAATGATAAAAAGTAAAGTTGTTACATCTGACGTAAAAAAAAGTATTTTCTTTCTTTGGCCGAAGGAATTATAATAATAATTAGCGGGATGCGGACTACGAGCGATAATGTAATATATATTATAGCTCTATAATGACATATAATATCATATTATATTGAGTGTGCAGCAGATTAAGATATAAAAATTTTATATTTAGTACTATTTCCGTAGGCATAGCGATAGGTTGTGTTAGTTTGTGCCGTTTAAAAATGGAAAACTTCGTCGAAATAGTACTTGATACCCTTGATAGCTCTTCAGAAGATGAAGAAGCAAAATGTAGCAATGATTTGGTGTTAATTATTGCTAATAAACAGAAAACGCCTAGATTCTGGATATCCAATCATGTTAAATTTCGTAAAGAAAGGGGTGAAAGTAGATGAGCAACGTATGGCTGACTATAGAAATAGGGAAAACCGTGTGTTAGAGAGAGAGAGTCATGGAGTCAATGAGTGTGAGAGAGACAGCCCGCCGTGCGCGAGGCGTCCAACCGTGTGTTAGAGAGAGTGCAGCGAGACAATGTGTAAGAGAGAGAGAGACTTCGTTTACCCACTCGGCTACCAGATAACTTTGTTATCTAATACTAAAATGAGGTAGTGTTGATAGTGACTATAATAATTGTTAATTTGATTATTAAAAATTGTAAGACGAAAATTTCGAATATACCGGGGGGCTTAAAAGTAACTTATGTTGAAATATTACTAAGAATTTCTATACCGGGTGGCTTAAAAGTGACATATGCATGACACGTCGCATGCTACGTCAAACGCAACGTGTCACGTCAAACGTTACGTACTACGCTAAACGTCACGTGTCACGTCAAACGTCACGTGCCACGTCAAACGTCATGTGTCACGTCAAACGTCACGTGTCACGTCAACTCTCCGTCGAGGATCGAATCCTACGGTATTCCATCTCTCCGTCGAGGATCGAATCCTACGGTATTTCATCTCTCCGTGGATTCTAAGAAACCGCAGAGAAAGCAGCATCACGTTCCAGCTGCCGTAGGATATTACATGAAATGTAGTTACGATGATAGTCTTTCTTTTTACAAAAGCTATCGTGGGTAGGACTGTATAGCGTGGTTTGCTGATGAGATGAACAGGGCTTAAAAGTAACTTATGTTGAAATATTACTAAGAATTTCTATACCGGGTGGCTTAAAAAGTAACATATGCGTGACACGTCGCGTGCTACGTCAAACGTGTAACGGCGGAAGGTTTTTTAAAAATATATATGTTGTTAATAATGTGTTTGGGGATTAGTTTCTTGATGATAACAGAAGGGTGAAGATCATGTTAATAATTATATTAGCTGCAGCGCTATGTCCAGCACTTTGTGTTGTCGACCAGCAGTATGCTATGGAGTATTTACAACGCTTCGGATACGCAAATGAAAATGATTTGACTAAACTTGAGGATTATTTGTTGAGTTTTCAAGAAAAATATAATATTCCTGCAACGGGAGAATTAGATGAAGATACAATACAACTTCTGGATAGACCAAGATGTTCTGTAAGTGAAGCAGCTTCGGACGATGATCATTCTTATAGAGTTAGATCAAAATGGACCAAATTTAATTTGAAATGGTTCTTCCCTCAGGCAAATCAAGCATATCTTGATGTAGTCGAAAAGGCTTTTGAAGTGTGGAGTAACAGTTCAAAGTTCAAATTTGAATTAATACACAAAACAAAACCTTATGCTCCCGATGTAACTATCACTGTTTCACATGGAAAACACTATTTTCGTGCAGATTGCCAAGGTAGAGATGAATGTCCCAGTGCATTTGATGGTCCTGGAAAGGTGTTGGCACATGGTTATTTCCCAAATGGCAACAGCTGTATAGAACTTCATATTGATGCCGATGAAAAGTGGGATTTAAGTTTAGATGGATCAAGTTCAGATGATAGGACTAGTCTACTTATGGTATTAATTCATGAAATTGGACATATCTTAGGTATATCCCATAGTGATAATGAAAAAGCAATAATGTATCCATGGTATCAACAAAACGCGACCCCAAAATTAGATGAAGATGATAAAATGGCCCTTGAAGCTCTTTATGGACCAATCAATAAATATGCAACTAATCCTTTCAAACTTACGCCACCGACTACAGGTCATCATAGGCCCCATCCACCAAATAAAAATTTATGTGACATAACGCCGGAGTATATGTTTACTGCGATGGCTGGTGCATTTGAAAATTATCACTTATATATTATTTATAAAGATTTTCTATGGAAAATTGATTTGAATTCGAAACTTATTCCCTCAGAACCAGAAATGCTCGATGATTATCTACCCGAAGAAGTGGGCTCCATAATTCAGATTTTTCAAAGTTCTTCCGGTAATTTAATAGCAGTCAATAAAGATGTTCGTAAATACTATATTGCAGATTTCCCAGGTTTGCGAATACTTGAGCAAGGTAATTTACTTATACCGAAAAATTCTCAAATAAACACAATGTTTCAAAGCAACCACGGAAAAATTTATGTATTTTATAATAACAGTAATTATATTGAATATGATAAGAACTTAAAAAATGCATTAAATAGAGGACAAATTAAAGATATTTTCCCTGGACTACCCACAGATGTTACAGGAGCATTCCAGTACATTGACGGACACATGTACTTTTTCAAAAACACCACATACTACAAATATAATGAGTTTACCAAAAAACTTGTTGCAGCCGGACCCTTCAATTGGAACCTATTTGATATCCCATGTCCTCATGGGGACCTTTTAAATCATCTCAAGACTTTATTAACAAAAATAATTTCTTTTTATCAATGATGTTGTATATTTTAAATAAAATCTGTAAGTAATTAAAAAAAATTATTTTTATGAAAATTCCCAAACGCCAATCTTAAGATAAGAAGCTTTTACCTATTAATAAAAACATGAGAAATATGAAAAAAAATTTTATAACAGCCTATACGCAGGAAATTGATGAGAATATTTCCAAACCATACGGACCACATGTACAGGAAATAGTTAAAATTTATTAGAATATTCACAAACCATACTGACCACATTTACAGGAAATTCTTATCGTGCGGTTGACTCAGACAAGAAAAAAAATTGTCGCGAATAAAATATTTTTCTAGAACATTCTATCACAATCGTATGGAGATAGTGACATGAGTATAAATAAGATGTTACATTGTGTTGGAGTCAGTCTATAATCTTCCACCGCCAGCAAAAACCGGCTGAAGAACAAATAGTTTACTAGTATCTGTTAAAAATTGTGCCTTAACAAAGAAAAATGTAAGTATTTATTTTTCCTGTTTTTATTTTTTTGTGAGTGACGCGCTCTGTCTCTTTTCAGATGGATTTAAAAAAAATTAACGCAACGTCTCTAATTACAGAGAGAAAACCAATAACAAAAATACAAGCTCTACCTTTGAATACTCTGAGGGTTATAAAGAAGGCAAAAATAGTTAATTCCAAATTCGGAGAATCAGTTTTATTGGATTTAGATACAGAAGTAGTGTTTTTACCGCAAAGAGTCACAAGTGTCTACAAACCAGTCATTGAAGAATTTGAAAAGGAAAAATACGGAATTATATTCAAGGGATTAGTGGATGTTGGAAAAAATCAACCGCTAGCGTCATTTGAAATTGAGGAACTATAGACGTGCCTAAGACAGAGAGAGAGAGAGAGAGGTGAGTACCATGAATATTGTAAAAAAATCTGAAAATTTACTGCAATTCATTAAAAATGTCAGAAAAATATTGTTTGATAAGATAACGGATAGAGATGTAGAAATTTGGTTGAATCGATTAAAAAAACAAATTAAAGCATGTAATTTGACAATTAAAAAGGGAGGACTGCATGTAGGTACAATTAGGAAATTACAAACATACATAGGACATTTCAAACATTTTAAACAACTTATTTTAAATAGGAATATAGGTATGGGGCTGAATAATAAACTGAAAAATAGGGTTAAATGGGAGAATGTAGCTTCTGCATTTACAAAAAGAATTAAAACCGGACTCATAGTAAATTTATATCATAAGGACTTAACGCAATTTTTAAATGATTGTCAAATAATTTTTAAAAATAAAATAAGACAAATTTTGAGGGAAAAATATTCTGTTGTTAAAGTTTATGTTTGTTTTTGTGGAGAGTTCATTAAAAAATCTGGTGAAAATGAAATTTCTAGTTTCCATTATTTTATTACTAAAAATTCTATTATCGATGTATCGACCGATATAGAGCGATGGTTTTTCGAGAACGTCAAAGATAAAATTAATTTTAAATTATCAGAATTTCAAGAGAGGGACTCTGGTTTTGCATTGAGTAAAATCATTTCTTTAGAAGTAAATATCAATAAATTTGAAATTGGAAACGGCTCATCTTATATTAAACTTCCAGAACCTATTCAAAAAAAGCGAGGGTGCATAAACATTAAAAATTCTGACCAAGCATGTTTTTATTGGTCAATTGTTAGTGCTTTGTACCCAGCCAAAAATAATAAAGAACTCACTTCCTCATATCCATATTATAGCACAGTCTTGAATACACAAGACTTGCAAGCTCCGATGCCCTTGCATCAAATTTCAAAGTTTGAAAAATCTAATAACATTTCCGTCAATGTCTATGCCTTGGATTTAATTGAAATAAATAATAAAAAACCATTTTACAAAGTATATCCAGTAAGACTTGCTAAATCAATACACGAGAAACATGTAAATCTTTTATTAATTCAAAATACATATTTTCCAAAGCTAAACGATTATGAAGCACCTCCTATAGATAACGACAATTCAGAAATCACATATCACTACTGCTGGATCAAAGATTTGTCACGTTTAATTAATAGTCAGTTAAGTAAAACTACGTATAAAAAATTCATTTGCAATCGGTGCATAAATTATTTCAGTAGTGAAAGTAAATTGAGTGTCCACTTGAAATTATGCTCTGAATTAAATAATTATAAAATGTCTTTTCCAAAATATGAATCTGTTAGTTTTAGAAATTATATATATAAACAAACTACGCCTTTTGTAGTTTATGCCGACTTTGAGTGCATGCTAGAACAATTTACAGATAAAACACAGCTTCATAATAAGACAAAGAAATATCAAAAACATATAGCATATAGTGCTGGTTACTATGTAAAATGTAGCTACAACGAAGACTTGAGTTTTTTCAAGAGCTACAGAGGTAGAGATTGCATGGATTGGTTTGCAAATGAATTATCGAATTTAGCTGAAAGTATTAAATCAAAAATTAAAACTATTACACCTATGGAAGAAAAACCAGATGTATGTGAGGCTACAATGTGTCACATATGTGAAAAGGGTTTTTCTCCTACAGATATAATTGTTAGAGATCACGATCACTTTACGGGGGAGTTCAGAAATTTTGCACACCAAGCATGCAATTTAAATTTCAAAAAACTGTTTGTTGTACCTACAGTTTTTCATAATTTGAGTGGCTACGATAGTCATTTCATAATTTCGGAATTAAGTAAAAGAGGAAATATCAGTTTACTCCCCATAAATAAAGAAAAATACATTTCATTTACACTTAACGATTCAGATACAAATATAAAATTTCGATTCATAGATTCACTAAGGTTTTTGGGTGCTTCCTTGGAAGAATTGGCTGCTACATTGAATGATAATGATTTGAAAATTTCCAAAAGAGAATTTAGTAATTTAAGTGTCGAACAATTTAAATTAATAGCCAAAAAAGGGGTTTTCTGTTACGATTTCATAGATAGTTGGGAAAAATTAAATACTTGTGAACTACCACCAATAGAGGCATTTTATAATAAATTGGAGGATAAAAACATCAGTATTGAGAAGTATTCTCATGCTCATGCAGTGTGGAAATCATTTGATATTGAAAATTTGGGTCAGTATTCTGATCTGTACTTAAAGACCGATGTTTTACTTTTATCAGATGTTTTCGAACAATTTCGAAGAAAATGTTCAATTACTTATGGTTTAGACCCTGCATGGTACTATACAATGCCTGGATATACTTGGGACTGTATGTTGAAATATGTAGGATGTAAATTAGAGTTATTGCATGACGTAGATATGATCATGTTTATCGAGAAAGCAATTCGAGGAGGAATTTCGGTTTGTAGCAGTAGATTATCGAATGCTAACAATAAGTACATGCCTGAATATGATTCTACAAAACCCTCAAAGTACTTAATCTACCTAGATGTCAATAATTTATATGGTTGGGCTATGTGTGAGTCATTACCATACGGAGGATTTGAATGGTTAGATAATGAAAATTTTGATGTTATGTCTGTGGCAGATAATTCTTCCGTAGGATATATATTACAAGTAGACTTGGAGTATCCACAGGAATTACATGATCTTCACAGAGATTTTCCATTTGCTCCCGAACACCGCAAGCCTGTAGGCTCAAATTATTCCAAATTATTGACAACGCTTTATTGTAAAAAAGAATACACAGTTCACTATCGTAATTTAAAACAAATGTTAGCCAACGGTTTAAAAATTAAAAAGATACATAAAATTCTGAAATTCAATCAATCTGCATGGCTGCGGCCCTATATCGAACTAAATACTCGTTTGAGGGCTGCAGCTACCAATGACTTTGAGAAAAATTTATATAAATTGGCAAATAATGCTGTGTTTGGAAAGACAATGGAAAATATACGAAAGCACCGAATTGTAAAACTTGTTAAAACCTGGAATGGTCGATACGGCGCCAAAAATTTGATATCTAGTGTTAGGTTTCATAGTCGAACAGTTTTTAATGAAAACCTAATTGCAGTAGAACTCACTAAATCAGAATTGGTTTTCAATAAGCCTCTTTATGTTGGTATGGCAGTTTTGGATTTGTCGAAGCTGTGTATGTATCAATTCCATTATGATTACATGATTCCGAAATTGGGTATTGATAGATGTAAATTAATGTACATGGACACAGACAGTTTTGTGTATGAGCTCATCTGTGATGATGCATATGAGGAGGTGCTAAAAGCTGATTTAACAAAATTCGACACTTCAGATTACCCCATCAATAATAACTATAATATTCCACAGGTAAATAAAAAAGTTCTGGGAGTTATGAAAGATGAAAACAAAGGTCAAATTATGACTCATTTTGCAGGCTTAAGGTCTAAAATGTATTCTTTTAAAGTTCAATCAGGTGCATTAGTAAAAAAGGCAAAAGGAGTTCGATATAATGTAGTAAAAAACAAAATAAATTTTGAAGATTATGTAAACTGTTTAAATGATTTCAAAGAAAAAAATATTACTCAACGCTGTATTAGGTCGTATGCTCATAACGTATATAGTATAGAACAGACCAAAATTGCGCTAAGTCCTCATGACGATAAAAGATATTTGATTACCAATAGTTATGATACGCTGCCGTGGGGTCATTATAGTATTCCAGACTTCCTCTCTTGTAGATAATGAACTCCTCAACATTAATGGAATTATGCATCATAAAAATTTGTGAAACGATAAAGTCAGCAGCCGATTTCGCAGAGCAATCCCCTCTTCCTCGGAAATTGACCGAAAAAATTGTGAAAAAATTTCCTGTTTACAAATGGAATGCGATGATAAAAGAGGCTGAGAGTACTCCAAATTCTTCATCCATTGGAATAGAATATATTGACTATAATAAAGAAATACCGTTATATTTAAGAAACACTATATTAAGTAAAACAAATTGGGGAGATATGTTTGAAGAATCTACTTACTGCGTATGGTCTAGTGGATATTGGCTTCCACAATATCGTATAAATGTTTGTAAATCATGTTATTTTGTATTTAGGACGGTGCATAAATATTTAAAAAAGAACATTTTTGTTAATTATGATCACTGTCATGAAGTATTTGATGGTGACGAAATTGTTGAATGTGTATATCAAGAAATGTCCTATTGGTGTCAGAGTTGTTTTAACAAAGTCTTATTCATGATAAAATCACATGAGTCCTGTATTAATGATTTACATGAGATGCCTAGAAATAATCGTTTTGATGATTCTGATATAGACAGTGATATTGATACTTTTGAGGCCGCTATGCAGTAAAAACAATATTCATGGAATGTATCTCTCTCTCTCATAATTGTAGAATATTGGCGTTTTTTTATAATAAAATTATTCCTGTGTTTTTGTTAGTTTCCAATATATCTTTATGTAATAGCAGTAAAACAAAATTCATGGAATGTATCTCTCTCTCTCTCTCTCTCTCTCATAAATGTAGAATATTGTCGTTTTTTATAATAAAATTATGTTTAAAAATTATTCTTGTGTTTTTGTTAGTTTCCAATATATCTTTATGTAATAGCAGTAAAAACAATATTCATGAAATGTATTTCTCTCGTCGTTGCGTCAAACGTCACGTCGTTACGTCAAACGATCATCAAACGTGTCTACGTATGAGAATGTTCTCTTTCGTAATATGCCTTCAGAAGAGACGTCGAATTGAAGAGTTTATTAATAGCATTGGTGAATTAAATAAAGATATTGCTTTCTATGGAGATAAAAGTGAGGTTATGAAACAAATGGAGAATCTTAGTTTATCTGATAAGGAAGGACAGACGTGGAGAAGTCTTCGTATCAACGGCTCATTTGTAATATGACTTCGGAAGAGTACAGTCATCGAATTGAAGAGTTTATTAAGAAAATTGGTAAATTAAATGAGGAAATTGCTTTTTATGAGGATAAAAGTGAGGTTATGAGGCAAATAGAGAATCTCAGTTTATCTGGTGGGGAAGAACAAGAAGTACGACAGACGTGGAGCAGTCTTAGTATAAACTGGTTACCTAAAGAGCTAGCATGCAGACAATTACCGCAAAGTACTTATCCGTTAAGACGTATTCAACCATGTTCAACAGAACAGATGAAGATATAAAAAATGAAATCAATAATGTTTTTGCTATGTCATGTGTAATACTAGTATTCGTCTTTGTTTTAATTTTAAAAATTATTTTAAAAATTGTAAAACGAAAATTTGAATCTTCATGTAATATAAAAGTTGATGAATATACAGGGTGTTTCAATAAAAACCTATATTTCTTTGAAAACTTTATTTATAATGGTAATACAGTATTTGAAAACCAGTGGCGGAGGCGTTGTACATTTCTTTCGGTACACGAATATAACCCAATGGCGTGGCAGGGGTTTGGATCTTGGACAAAGTTTCCTGTTGCACACGGCGTACCATCAAATTTGCAAACGTCAATAATATGTGGAAAAATACCGAAAATGTGACATTTCTTTTGCAGAAACTCGGCTTTTTGTTGTCCTCGAACGTAAATGTAGTCTGCGGCATACAATAACTTGCTTTCTAATATTTCATTTACTTTAGAATATTCTACATCTCCTGAAGAGTATCGAATGCCGTGCACATTTCTTTCCAAGTATGATGTGGTCTTTTTGTCCTCGTTACTTAATGTAGAAAACGGTTGTGGTGGTAAAAATATGTAATGTGAACTTTTGAAGCCAATTTCTATGGTAAGCTCTTTGGCAACGAAGATCCCATCTACGACAAAGCCTTGAATGTCTACAAATGCTATTCTCATGTTGACGTCTGCTCGAACACTAACTCATATCAACATCTAGTTCAAGCTTTTAACAATTTCGGTGAGGGGGAAGTATTCCATCACGCAATCGTGAATTATGATGCAATAGACTTTGGTATTTTCGGGGAAGCCTATGTTTGCTTCAATGTCGAGTTTCACATCGACTGTGGACGCCTTCATGCTTTCCTCCTGTTTCGAACAATCGATAACAAACAATGCTCGTTTCTTGAAAGAAGAATAATCCAACAGGGGGCGCTTCTGTGTGGAGTTTGCGTAGTTGGGATAGAATTCAGTATAGTTAAAATAGGCTTCATTGTAGTCAGTTTTAGCGAAATCCAATTGCATTCTTTCATTAGGCCAATATTCACCGTTAAGTGACAGTCTTATACTTTGCACGTCGGCATTGTCAAATAAAGTAGGATCGGCTGTAGTCACGTTACGTTTGTCGGTTTGGAAGAAGACAATAACAAAACGGGGTCTTTCAACTGAAGTGGATGTCTTGACAGCCCAAACTTCACGTCTTGCTCCTTTAGTAATTGAGGGTAATTCGTGTAACTCCCACTTCCTAAATGGAATAACTATAGGTTGATCTTTTTGAATGGATTTCATGAGATTTATCTTTATATCATCATTGGGAAAGATATGTTTAACTTTTAGTTCAACACTTATAATATTAATTTTAGCGGTTGTTTGGGAGAGCGTACCAGAGACATTCTTTTCCGTAATATATATGCAATCATTATCGTTTCGTGCTCGAACTAATCGTATTGTTTGACGTCCACATGTAATCATGGGATAATCGTTGAAAATGTTAAAAATATGTTTGAGAGGTATTTGAAGGTTGAAGGACTTGTCGCTGACATTGAGAATGGGATCTTTCGGGTAATTCCAGCCGGCTATAGCCATATGATTGGAATCTTCTTGGTTATAACAAGTCATAGCACGTACGGCACTTATTATTCCAGGATCCCGAACTGTTTCCATTTCCCTGGCACTTTCACTGTACGTACATGAATCGAATAGGAAGGCTCCAACATTATTTGCTAATTTTACGTCACCAGCTCCATGTGTTTCAAGCGACCCTTTAATGCACAACAAAGTATCGCTCATTGCAAAAAACGAATCAACTTGATTAATGCTAAACTCCACAATGTCACTGCAATTGAATGATTTTATAAATGGAGCATAGGTTCTATATTCAGCCTTTCTAATTGAATCGTCAAACATTGGCTTACGATAGATATCAAACATCGAAGGCATGTTGTCGTTTTGACGAAGCCGTTTTCCATACGTGGTTGTCATTTTTCAATTTAAACCCCAGCGATTGCAGAACCAATTTGTTTGCGAACGTGAGCTGTTTTAGCTTTGGCGACTGCTTAGCTAATGAAGTTGAAAGCTCTGCAGACTGTCTTTTATGATTGATTATTAGTCCCATCTGCTTCGCACTCTAAGCTCCAACACCAAAGTACTAAGTTCTCCACGGAAGTTTACAGGCTGACCGTCCTGGTCTACGGCTATGACAGTGATGTTGGTTATTTCACGTTGTGGTATAACGGGTAAGTAGAGCAAATTATGAGGAATTTCGTCAATGGAATATCCTGGATCTACTTGTATGACGAATTCGTAAATGGTATGAGCAGGTCTGTTTGCATCGAATGCTCCAGTGGTAATGTTACAATCGAAGCGGATACTGGATACTTTAATGATTTTGACGGGGAGATCTGAAGAGTGCGTTTTGTTAGCGTCGAGTATTTTCGGTGAAAATCCTAATATTCTCCCAAGACTATCAGTTTGCATAAAGGAAATTTTGTATTTACTTGAAATTTCACATTTCAACGTATTGTGATTGGGTTTTAGTGAAAATACCGGTTTAGTTGAATTGCTCGCACCCAACTTATCACAGATAAACTCTTCAAGGTCAGCAATTTCATAACATCCTGTGGGAAAATTGAAACTTTGAAGCTTGTCTTTGGTATCGTAGTAGTAAAACGTACAATTTTCAATGTTTGGTATACTGTGATATGAATGAAAAGAACGTAGAGCTATTTCGTAATCATTCTTTGGATCGAGGACAATAGGGGTAGGAGGTTGAAAGGTGAACACGTGATTGGTGCTGTTAACTCTCAGCAACTGCGACATGATGACTAATGAAATACGAGGCATGTTTGAATTTAAATATCATTTTTTATTTTTTTAATGTTTGTTTACAAAGGAAACAAGTAGCTTGCGAACTCGGAGGGCCGTCACAATGCGTCGTCCAATCAGGTCGGTTGTAATGGATGAAACAAGGCAGTCGTATTTGTAGTTCAGAATTTGCTCGATATTCATTGGGAAGTTTATGCCACATATCAAGCAATTCAGAAGGCCTTACACACTCTATTAGATGCTCAAGGGGAAAGTGTTTTAGTTCTTCGGCAGTGAAACTACTCAATGTTTTTCCATGGTAGATATGTTGTAGTAATAGTTCCGTCATTGTTGTAGAAATTTCAAACACAAATGACCGCAATTGATTTGATCGTAGTTTTGATATTGGGTATTGTTGTAGAAAATTCGCGCGCTCTTCCCCAAATATTTAACAACTTCTTTCGGTGGCTTCAAGTTACCAAATGAATCGAAATACTCTACATTGTTGTTTATCTTTCTGTAAGCTACCCAATGACTTCCGCTATTCTTAGAGGTATCCAAATTAACCACTGCGCATTCTTGTCTTCGAGGACCGTCTTTGGGTAGAGTGTCTCGCATGAAAACTCCTCGAAAATGTGGTATTTTGAGTAATTTTACGTAATGCGTTATGTCAATGTCAGATAGTGCGTGATTGGGTAGCTTTATAAGTTTTTTTTCAAATACAATCCAAAACCGCCTTTTGGGTACTTTTTCAGGTACAGACCAGATCCTACACGTTCCATAGCCTTATTATGACGTACATCTTCTTCCAATTTCTTTTGCGCATGCTTTGCGTCAATGACAGTTTTAGCAATCCCAGCAGCACCACCTGACAAAGCTCCAAGTGCCGAAAGACCAGCAAACAAAGGGATAAGTGGTAGGAAACCTCCGGATTTCGCTACAGGTATTACTCGAGGAACCTCGACTTCTTTTTTCCCACCAAATTCTTTAATAAGTGCTTTGGCTGCTCGTAAGGCAAACGTTGCAGTGTCTTTCAAAGATGCTCCTTTTTTCATGGACTTTCCCACTTTTAGAATGACATCTCGATGCAAGGAACGACGTTTGCGACGACATCCCATCCCCAGCTTTCTTTTCGCCTTCATTCCACCTGTCACAAGTAATGCAGCAGTTTTCTCTGCCAAAGAAGCGTCTTTCGATTTGACGCGAGCCCAAGCTTTATCTTCAAGTATCTGATCGGCTTTGTGTCGTTCTTCGAGAGACTTATTCTTCCAGTAAGAAATATCGTGTTGTTTACAAGCAGCGTCTAAGGGGTTAATGCCTGGATCTCCGCGATCAAGACGTTTTTCCAATTTTGTACCGGCTAACAGAAAAACAATTAATTTTCTTACAAAAAGGGTGGGGGGAGTACTTACGTCCACAGTACTGATAGCTAGGTAAGTGAAGTTCAATAGGTAGTTTATTGATGAGGGAATTTAAGAGACCTTCTCCTTCAAACACCAACATTAAGACTGATACGCGTAAGTGGTGACACCTATATTTAAAGAGTAGTACTACGAAAAACGACACACACAATGAAAATAATTCAACAAGAGCAGACGATACCCATTGAAAATCTAGATTTCACCTCAACGCCATCGATCGGCAAACATGGTAAATTGTTACCAAATTCTTTCCGTGCCATTATATGCGGTCCCAGCGGGTGTGGTAAGACGAATGTCGTGCTGGCGCTCCTATTCAATCCGAATGGCGCGAAATTCAAAAACGTTTATGTTTATTCAAAATCGTTATTCCAACCAAAGTACCAATTGCTGCAAGAAGTTATAGCACAAGTCAAGGGCGTTGGCTATTTTCCATTTAAAGACAACGAGGAAATAATAAGTCCTGATAAAGCTCGGCCTAATTCTGTCTTTTTATTCGATGACGTTGCATGTGATGGTCAACAGAAAATTCGTGAATACTACTCCATGTGCAGACATAAAGATATCGATGCTGCATATCTTTGTCAAACATACTCAAAAATACCGAAACAGCTTATACGCGATAATTGTAATGTAGGGTAAAGTGCGGATACTTGCCCTAGGCGGATAGACGCCCCGTTGTCAGCCATCTTGTAATAGAATAGTTGTGACGTTTTTCAAATACCGCGTTCCAAGCGTCTTACGTTCCATACCTTAGTCACAAAGTAGCAAGCGGCTGGAGTGCACGTGGGCGTTGCAACAGAACGTTAAATATCGAACTATTTCTAAAATATCCGAATAGTTTTGTGCCGTTAATTTGGATCGTTTGTAAAATCAAGGTAAGTAAAGTTTATTATGGTTTAAAGATCGAAATAGGTTAAATCGTGTATATATTTTGATTTTTTGGTGTAATTAAAGTCATTTTGATTTAAACAAACTTGTTAGAGGGCTGGGGCATCTATCCGGACGCAATGGGATAGTTGCCCTGTTGAGTGGTACGGATACTTGCCTTTGGGGGATAGATGCCTCAATTATCAAGAACTGTGTGTGACTTTAGACTCACTTATAATTAATAGCAATAATTGATTAACAATATTTTTTACAGATAATGCCTCGTCGATATACTCGAAAAGTTGGCATTGCTCCTCGAGCAACCTGGTCAGAAGAAGCTCTAAAACAAGCTGTAAGTGAAGTAGAATCTAAAGCAATGAGCATCAATGCAGCCTCCAAACAGTTTGGTGTTCCTTCACGTACATTAAGGCGACGTATGTTAAAAAAGGACTACATTAAACGTGGTCTCGGAAAAATTCCTGCTCTTGGTTACGATGTAGAAAAAAAATTAGTTTTACATATTAAGAAATTGGAAAAAGCGGGCTTTCCATGTACCCGAACTGATGTTAGAAAATTGGCATTTCAGTTAGCACAACAGTTAAATATTAAACATAATTTTAATGTAGGTTCAGAAATGGCTGGAAAACAGTGGCTACAAAGCTTTTTAGAAAGACATGAAACTTTAAGTGTTAGACAAGCAGAAGGAATGTCTCGAGCTCGAGCACTAGGATTTACAAGGGAAGAAATTGAATCTTTTTTTAAACTGTATGAGGAAACTTTAAGTCAACACGATCTTTTTGACAAGCCAGGTCATATTTTTAATATGGACGAGACTGGTGTACAAATGAACAACAAACCCGGAAAAGTAATCGCTACCAAAGGAAGCAAATTGGTCCAACACATAACTTCTGGAGAAAAAGGTGAAACCATTTCGATTGTTACGTGCAATAATGCAGAAGGAGTTTTTCTACCACCTGTGTTAATCCTTAAAGGAGTAAATAAAAAACCGGAATTTTTGGACGGTTTACCACCTGGATCTAATGTATATATGAGTAAAAAATCTGCTTACATAAACTCGGAGCTATTCATGAAGTGGTTGGTAGAACATTTTATTCCTCGCAAACCTCAAGGTAAAGTTGTGTTACTACTTGATGGTCATGGTTCCCACTGCAACGATATTAATATGTTGGAAACAGCAGCTCTACATGACATAATTCTTTTGGGACTTCCCAGTCATACAACACACGGTTTACAACCGTTAGATCGTTCCTTTTTTAAACCTTTTAAAACATTTTATGCAACAGAATTGCGTCAGTGGATTGTTGCAAATAAGGAAAGAAAAATTACGAGATATCAAGCTGGAAGACTAATTGGTGCTGCTTGGATCAGGGCAACTTCTACGGTCAATGCTCTATCAGGTTTCAAGGCATGTGGAATTTTTCCGTACAACCCCAACGCTATACCTGATCATTATTACACGGTAGCAGATGCTTCCCAGTATTCTACGGAGAATGCTGTTACTACTAATATGTCTGAAAATAATTTAACGACACCAACAGAAAACGCAGACACTTTGCCAATCAAGGAAAATTTACTCGTTCCCATGAATTCCCCACCCTCCACATCTACAAGTGAACCGATGTTTGGATCTAATACTGTAGAAAAAGCGTCTTCTACCAGGCAAGCAACTGAAAAAATACCAATTGTTATTGAATGCTCCCCCTCTACATCTAAAAGTAAATCAGTTTTATTAGATATTAGTCCAACTCAACAACTTCTGCAGCTATCTCCAATTCCCATTGTTGCTAAAGTGCCAAGTAAAAGAAAAAGACAAGTAGCACAATTATTAAATTCTCCCACTGTGATTAACGAAAAGAAAAAGAAAATTGAGGAAGCTTTACATAAAAGTCAGGAAAAAGAAAACAAAAAGATCAATAAGACAAATAAAGGTAAAACATCAAAAGGAAAAGAAATAGTTAAACCAACTACCCTTCAAAACGTTACTAATCGAAAAGAAAATTATAAGAAAAAAGAAAAGAAAAAGAAAAATATTGACATTCACTCCTCCTCTTCGGAATCAGAAGAATCCGAACTGTCCCATACTAGTGATGAACTAAATGAACAGTGTCGCGAGTGCCTTGAAATCTATGGTACCACTAAATCTACTGCTGATTGGATTCGATGTATTTCGTGTGAAAAATGGTTGCACGAAAATTGCACTCTTTATGGCGATTTCTGCAACAAATGTGGCCGTGCAGAAAAAATTAAAAATATAAGAAAATAATAGGGGTGGGGTGTAAATTTTTCTTAATACCTATCAATAAGGTGGGTACGATAGTGAAATAGTTTGAGTTTTTTCTTTTTATTGCTTTAATATAAACAAGTTTTTGAAATTAATATTTATTTAATGCCCTATTTCTATTTGGGGCGACTATCCCTCTCTAGCGAGGCAACTACCCCACCTCTGGAGGATAGATGGCCAAAAAAATGGTAAGTAAAATAACTATCCCTCTTGTCGGTGATCCAGTGTAGACAAACTAACTTTTGTGGAAAAATAGCTAAATATATACACTAAAACGTAGTATAATTTACTTTCAGAAAATAAGACAAATTTTCCATTTATTAATTTTTTTCAAAAAGGTGGGCAAGTATCCGTACTTTACCCTAATTGTGTTATTCAAGCAAGATGAGGTGAACTTGAAACATATATTCGACGAACACGTATCTCCAGACATGACATTCGACACATTTAAAAATGTGTGTTCAACGTGCTGGTGTGACCGTTATGGTACTTTGGTAATTGTGAAGGATTTCCCCTTCAATGATGGTAGGTACCGCAAAGGATTCGATAAATATATAAAATTGTAAGATGCGCCTTTAGTCTACACCAATATGTCTGATGATAAGGTTGCTACTGCATTGCGCAAGAAAAAAGTGTCTGAACTTGCCAGATCGATTCGCAAAAAATACTTGGAGTTGAAATTGGGTAAATCAGAGCAAGATGAGTCTATCAATAAACTATTCAAGCCAATATCCAAACCACTTGAAGAAATTGTGCAATCCTCAAAGACATTACAAAAAACGATTACAAATTTAAATCCAAAAGAGGAAATAAAGAAGGAAGAAGAAGAACCTGATGATGTGTTTACACCTTTTCTCGAAACGGAACCGGTGGCCGAAACCGATGAATCCGGCAATATTACACGTTCTCCAGAACAGATGCGCCCCGAAATTTCTCAGGAAGCTTTCGCAGACTATTTGGATCAATATCCTGCCATCAGTCATCAGTTCATTGAAGATTACTTCCAAAAAGATGATAAAATTGATAAAAATTATGGACCGATATACAATGATGAAATCGGTTGGTCATTAGGCAAACGTCGAATTGCGTTCGATGGAAAAACCGGTAATATAAACATACTACCTGAGAAAAACAAAGGAGGAAGATATGTAATTGGAACACCAGGCTTGTATGAGCTTCTATTTTACCGAGACCCCAGTTACAATGATCAAGATTTACAGAACTATAAAAATCTTTTGACAACAACTGAAGTTCATTTAGACACGTTAGATCGTCTTAAGGGCTCAAGTACTGAAAAATATCACTACATCATAAAACCTTTATTCAAAACAAAATCTCTAACGACGAATAGATCGTCTCAGGTATTGACTCGTCTAAAATCGATTCCTTTAGCAAAAGGAAAAGGTATCGATTGTTTAACATATAATGATAAACCTATGGAGTATATTTATTGGGACGATGTCAATGAATTAGTGGATCGTTTGAAGTTGTTGATTGCTTCGAAAGATGCAGGTAATACGTCACACGGCAACGAAATAGTAGCAATTATCAATGAGCTCAAGGAGGCTGATATAATAGAATAATACAAGTTGAAACTTGTTCATTTCAATTATGTCAGTCGATAAATTCGGACATAGACATCAAACGCCCTATGCGCGTTTACCGGCGAAAATCACGTTTCCTCATACACCGGACGGTGATATTGATATTGAAAATGTGAAAATTTGTAATGTTAAGGAACCGACAACAAATAGTGATGCTGCAACAAAAAAATATGTTGATGTGCAATTGAATGACCTACGTACTATCAACTCGCCATTAATTCAAACACATGGTGTGGTGCTGCAGCAACAGGATCATGATATAAAGGATTTAGCAGTAGGATTGAACGAAATAAGAAATGAGCTTCATAAGACGAAAATCCCCATATTACAGGCGCATATTGCCAACTTACAAAATAAAACTAACGAAATGGCTGCATTTATTTCGCGAAATCCCCCTGTAGCAGGTAGGGATATGGCTACGAAGAAATATGTTGATGATTCAATTGACACAGCCAAAGTATTAATTCGAAAAGAATTCACTGCTTCTATTAACATGTGTGTTGAAAGCATACGTGAGTTACAAAAAGAAATTACAGAAAATATCAGATCCGTCTCTGATATGAAAACTAACGTTTCGGGCATTGTAGACAATATTAAGGTTATGAATACGAATACCGTTAACCGCATTAACAGTCTGGAGCTGAAGCTAGCTGGTACATAATATGTATTCTAAAGAAAAAATTCAGCTTGTAAACGAGCTCCACAAACCGATACGGAAAAAATTCCCTCGGAGACGCACTATCATTAAGGGCCTTGACGATCTTTGGCAAATGGATCTTGCGGAGATGAGGAATTTTGCTCCACAAAATAGGAATCATAAAATGATACTAGTCGTTATTGATTGTTTTTCAAAGTTTGTGTGGACACGTCCACTAAAGACGAAGACCGGAGAGGAGATTACTCGGGCATTCTCAGACATTCTCGCTCACACTAGACGAATACCAAAAAATCTGCAATCTGATCAGGGAAAGGAATTTTACAACAGCAAATTTCAAAATTTAATGGGAAAACACAACATAAATCATTATAGCGTATTTAGCACAATGAAAGCTTCTATGGCAGAGCGTGTTATAAGAACGCTGAAATCGAAACTCTACAAGTATTTCAGTTTAAATGGCACCTACAAATGGATCGATATTCTCCCGAAAATTACTCAAGACTACAACAATACAAAACATTCCACAACAAAATATAAACCTTCTCAAGTCAATAAATCCAATGAAAAATCCATTTTGAATAACACCTATAGCCATTTGAAAATAGCAGGCCCGCAAAAATTTAAAGTTGGCGATATTGTGCGCATATCCAAGGCAAAACATGTCTTTGAAAAATGATATACACCCAATTGGACTACAGAACTATTCAAAATCACCAAAGTGAAAATAACCAATCCCGCTACGTATTTACTCGAAGACATGCAAGGTACACCAATCAGCGGCTGCTTCTATGACGAAGAACTACAGAAAACATCGAATCCAGACATTTACTTAGTTGAAAAGGTGCTCAGAAGAAAGGGTAACAAAATGTACGTCAAGTGGCTTGGTTTGGATAGCAAACACAACAGTTGGATAGAAAATATTGATATTGTATAGATCTATTTTTCGGTTCGCCGCTATAAAAAAACCTTGAAAAAGCAGGAGCTATAAATTGAAGTGAGCTTTGGATATCAAACTCAGTTAGCAACATGAGTTCCCAAGATAGTGGTAGTGTCGACATCGTGAGCGAATCTGATTCGAGTAACTACAGTTCAGAGTTAGATAGAATATTGGAAAACTATGAGGCTGCTATCAAGTCTGAAAACATTTACCTGCTTTCAACACAGTATCCAATTTCGGGGTATGAAGTAAAATGTGGAATAAGTCCTGCAAGATCATTCACACCTGCTGTTATCTTATCCCAACATCTTAAGTTCAGCAAAATATCTTTCAGTACTTATGAATGGAATACCTTTATCTCAATTATGACACAACAGATGAATTTCTTTCATACCGGAGACGAGTTCAAACCTGATTCATTACCATGTGGAGATTACTGTACCATCATCCCATTAAATTACGATGACTGTAAGGTAATTTTAGTCAAGAAACATGGTGTTGAGTATTACATGGATGAAGAAGAAGTATCGCAAATTTTAGAATTAAATAATTTTATTATACAACGTATATCTGTGTTAGAAAATTTGAATTTTTGTGAATATTATTATAATGTTTTGGATTTCTGTAAAAATACCTTCTCCGAAAATTTAAGTCCTTTACAAATTTTATATGCATTTTGTTCCATTACACCAAGCGATATGTTACACAATGCTCTTAGAGAATTTGTATACTTTTATAAAGTAAAAGTTATCAATGATTTAAATAAATAATTATTTATTATTATTATTGTTTTTTTTTAAATATTATATGTTACTTTTAAGTCACCCGGTATACGTACAGATGTATTTCAGTAATATATAAAGACGCTATCAGTTAACCGCGGTTAACTGATTTTTATATTACAAGCGAAATTTTCGTCTTACAATTTTTAATAATCAAATTAACAATTATTATAGTCACTATCAACACTACCTCATTTTAGTATTAGATAACAAAGTTATCTGGTAGCCGAGTGGGTAAACGAAGTCTCTCTCTCTCTTACACATTGTCTCGCTGCACTCTCTCTAACACACGGTTGGACGCCTCGCGCACGGCGGGCTGTCTCTCTCACACTCATTGACTCCATGACTCTCTCTCTCTAACACACGGTTTTCCCTATTTCTATAGTCAGCCATACGTTGCTCATCTACTGGTGAATTTAGACTCTTTGATGATCTAAGTGATGAAAATTTTACGAATTATTTTCGCATGGACCGGATAAAATTTTTTGAACTACATGATTTAATAAAAGATGACATGAAAAAGAAAAATACAAAGCTACGAGAAGGCATTAGTTCGCTAGAGCGACTAGCAGTTACTTTAAGGTGAGTATCAATTTTATAAGTGGCATTAAAAAAAACTAACGTATTCAATAAAGTTATCTTTAATCAAAACATCAAACAAAAAAATTTAATCAAGAAACATTACAACTCCGTGTAAGTCAAATTTCCAGGAGAGAGAAAGTTGGTGCTTGACTGTGAGGTTGTGTTTAGAGAACATGAGGTATCCGTTGGAGAGAAGACAGGGATTTCAAAATATTCCTCACATGTAGCACTAGAACTATTTGTGTGATGTGTCTGATGCTGTATGTGCTCTTCTCGGGCCTCCATCATCAAGTTTGTTCGTACATGCTGTCAAAGAATTTCTTAAGTGCTGTATCTTCCTTGCGCTTCATACTTAATAGCTCTCGCCTCAACTGGTCTCTTGCTACCGACTTTTGATCCCTTCTTTTTTGCTCGTGTTCCAGATATTCAATCAGTTTATCATTTTTTCTATTGTTATTATAGTTTGTTTGCTCTATTTCCTTATTTGTTGTGGTCGATTGGGAATCGTCTTCGGCATCGCGTGTATTTTCTAGTGATTCATCAGTCTCTGCCAATTTTGAAGCTTGAATAGATGTAGCGTTGGTGCTTTTTTGTCTGTTTGCTAAATGTGGAACAAGAAAACTCATCTGTTTTTCGTATTTCCAAAGTTTATCACTCCCTGCTGCTTGGCCTGTGGTTGTTTTCTTCTTATTTAAAGCCTGTCTGTGGCCATCTCGCAGTTTCTTCCACATACTTTTGGCTTCTTTTACTAGAGCAAATTAAATAAATTTTAATTTTTTGTAGATATCTGGCCTTGGGTGACTCATTCAAAGCAATGGCATATAGTTATAGAATGGGCGAAAGAACTGTTTCAGAAATTGTAGAAGAGGTTTGTGATGCGTCGTGGAACCACCTTCGATCACAAGTAATAGCGGAGCTTACTACAAGCGATTGGATAAAAATTTCAAATGATTTTAAGGACAACTGTCAATTTGATCATTGCGTAGGTGCAATCGACGGCAAGCATGTATCTATAAAAGCACCTCCTAATTCTGGGTCCAATTTTTTTAATTACAAAAAAACATTTTCGATTGTTCTACTAGCTGTTGTTAATTCAAACCGGAAATTCGTATATATAGATGTAGGATCTATGGGTAGATTTAGTGACAGTGGAATTTTAAAAGATAGTATATTTGAAATCAAACTAAAAAATGGAGAACTGAATTTACCTCCTGAAGAAACCCTGCCTTACGTTTTTGTTGGGGACGAAGTATTTCCTTTGATGACTAATTTAATGCGTGCTTATCCGCAATCAAAATTGTCGGAATCTAGAAGATTGTATAATTACCGTTTATGCAGAGCACGTAGAGTAGTGAAAAATGCATTCGGTATTTTAGCAGCTCGATTTAGACGACCCTTTGAATGCCGTATTGAACTTGTCGACAAAATAGTGAAAGCAACGTGTGTCTTACATAATTATTTAATCAAATACAATTATTACAACATGAATGATAATGAAATTGAGAATTTAGATGATAGTCAACTAATGCCAATTGCTCATTCTGGCTGTAGATACTCAGATGATTGTTTTTTTATACGAGAAGAATTCTGTAGATATTTTAATAATATTGGGATTCTTTCTTGGCAAAAAACGCGGCTATTGAAATAATTGAATAATTATTGTAACTAAATTTAGACTAGGTAATAGAAAATATTAAACTTTTCCTGTTATTTAAAACATAAATGTTTATAAATAATGTATTCGCTTGTACATACTTATTATCTAATATGTATTTATGCAAATTTGTCATAACTTTTTTTATTATTTAAAAAAAAAAAAAAATTAGGACGTACCATCTGATATATCGCATTCCACTATAACCTTTCTCCATGCAGCTTCCTTCATTTCATTATTTTTGTAATCTTCTTCATCCACTTTCCATAAACATGGATTTTCCCTTACGCTTTCAATTAAACGTTCCATTTTATTAGAGGCAATAATTAGGTTAAAAAAATTCCACCGTGTCTACTGCCCGAGATGCGTGAAACTGAGTTGCATTTTCGTGGCGCGGTGGTTTAGACGAGGTTTAGAGGTGGGAGGTATCTGCAGATACTTAATATATCGCCTGGATATAGATATATATTACATATAGCATTAATGCGCGATGTTACATGTTATTTTGCTTAAAGCGATTTTTATGTAATATGTAAGATATAATATATATTATATTATCGCTCGTAGTCCGCTGCCCGCTTAAATCTCTCCCACAATATCGCTCTTGTAAACTTGGAGAAAAATCCTCCTCAAATTTATACAATAAATCTTAGCTAGGGTATTTTACTTTTTTAGAGGAGACATGTAAAATTGATGTGGTATCTTGAGCAAGGCAATTGGCACTGTTAGGTGAAGTTATTTCACTGTGAATTAACAGTCTTTTATAGGCTTGCTCACATTGCCATGCTGTTGGATTATTTGAAAATCCTCCTCTCCTACGTATTGCAGCAAAGAACATTTCCAAGTGATCCTGGCTGAGCTTGTATGTTAATAAAAAATTTAAAACTTCACCTTTGACCAGATCTTCAAATAAGTTTTTTATACTAACTAAACAGACTATCAAACCTAAAAATCCTGTTTTTCTGCTCGTTTTTAAAATATTTACATCCCTAAAGTATGTCAATGAACTTGAATAACTAATAGAACTAAATTTATTTAAAACGTTTCGCTACCTTTATACAACGGTTTCTTGAACTGGGTGTTGCCCAAAAAGTTTCTGTTATTCAACATATCAAATATATAATTAATATTTCTACAAAACTTAGTAGAGGCTTCTGCGCCTTGAGAGGAAGGTATATTTAGGTCTTTCATACTGAAATTCAAGGCGTCACTCACACTCGAACTTATTGTTTGGACTGCTAGTTTCACCCTCATTTTTTCCTTGTGGTAGTTCAAATGCCTTCTTCTTAATTTAGTGGCGCAAGGTAAACCTGATTCCTCTTGAAGATCAACCAGTTCTTTTAAATATTCCCACTTAATATAATTTCCATCACAATCTTTTAAAATACTTTAATCGCCTTAAGTATTGCATACCAATTTGACCATATATGACATGCCTCCAATATGATATTATTTTTTCATTATTGTTACAGTTTATAAAAAAGGCTTAATGCTTTGAAAAGTCAGCTTTGCGCCCAATAAATTACACAAAGAGTATTTGAAGCATCACCATCAAAGTTAAACGTTTAATTAATATACCAGTGCTTTCGAATTGTACCAAGCACCCTCTCACAAAAGCAGCCTTTTCTTCAGCTGATGAAGATTCAATTAAAAAAATATGCTACTGGGACTTTCCATTTACTGTTAATTCCCACAACCATAAAGACGAAGGCTTTTGTTGACTTTGGCATCTCCTCACTATTTTGCATGGCAACACCAAAATTTATATATCCCACTGATCTGCTCCCTGTCCAATGTACATGTTGATGAATATACATTTCATCCATCATCAGTGCACCAACAAGTTTTTTTACATTTTGTTTTTCAATGTCCACCTTAATTTTAACAGAACGAAGTGCTTCTGCGCTATATACTGGTGTACCATCTACTACACTATACCATTTTGACATGGTGCGTGGATGAGGCAAAACTTTTGATCCAAATATTTCTCTAACATAATTATAAGCAGCAGAAGAATAAAAATTTAAAGTCAATACAAAACACCTTAATTCTAGAGTATACTTGCAGGACTTTCCTTTCTTTAGGTGTCTGAACAGCAATTGTTATTGGGTCTCTGGAAGACTCTCCTAGAAAAAAAACACATACATATCCCATGCTTTCAAATTAAAAATTTCATACTGTAAATATAAAAGATTATACAATGTACAAGTCAAAATTATATCTATACCTAATCCATCGACCCAATAGTAAAGGCGGCTGCACACGGCGTACGATAATATAATATATATTATATTAAGCCGGCTGCACACGGTGTGCGATAATATACCTAATATATATTATATTATGGTGGCTGAAGACATGGTACGATATTCATATACCTTACGTCAGTTGTTGAAGAAAATGATCGGAGACGATGTGTTATTGCTAGATTCCATAGATAGTTCGTCAGATGAAGACAATGATACTATGTATGACAACTTTATAGCAACAATAAACATTAAAAAGCAAAAAAAGTGTTGGATAAATGATCATATTAAATTTAGAAAATCACGCGGAGAATTTTTGTTATTTAATGAGTTAAATGATGAAAAATTCACTAATTACTTTCGGATGGACAGAAATAAGTTCTATGAACTTCATAAGTTGATAAATGAAGACATACAGAAAAGACACACAAACATGAGAGAAAGTATTAGTTCGTTAGAGCGATTAGCAGTTACTTTAAGGTAAGTCATAGAATTGATTTATAAATACAAACATTTAAAAGAATGACTTTATTCATTTAACAGTAGAACAAAAATAATTACATATCGTGATAAGTTGTGTCATTACTTAAATAGCTTCGTAGATCTTCATTGTCATGTTCTTGTGGTTCTGGAGAGGTAATGTTGTGCTGTGGCCATTGAGCGTTTGATGAAGAAGGGCGCGATAAAGATGGTAAAGAATTTGGGGAGTGAACGTTGGAATATGAAATAGAAGAGTCTGTCGCAAGTGAAGAACATGGAAGAGGCGTAGATTGTGTATATTGTTGACATGGACGTTTATTGCTAAGTTGTTCTTCACGGGCCTCCATAACACTATTAAAGATCTGTCGTTGAACCTTTATTTGCAAATAATCGAAAAGCTTGTTTGTTTCGTCATGCATGCTGTCAAAAAACTTTTTTAGGGCTGCATCTTGAGTTGGTTTTACGTTATTTTCTCGGCTAAGTATTTCTCTTCTAAATAAGTCTCGGTTAATCGATATTTGCTCCCGTCGTTTTTGTTCTTGTTCTAGATAGGCAGTAATTTTGTCGGTTTTTCTTTTAACTTGCGATGGGTTTTGCTGTGATTGCTGATTTGTTGTATCTGGTTGTAATGGCTGATTTGTTGTATTTTGTTGTACTGTCGGTAATTCAGAGTTTTCTTCAATTTCTTCAGCATTTTCAGTTACTTGTTCAGTATCAGTGGCATTGGTACTACCATCGTTGCTATGAAAGGCGTTGGTACTTCTGGGTCTATTGGTTAGATGCGGAACTAGAAAATCCATTTGTTTTTCATATTTCCAAGGTTTTGTGTCATTATTTGCAGCTTGACCTGTTGTTGTTTTACGTTTATTTAGGGCTTGCCTATGGCCATCTCGCAGTTTCTTCCACAAGACCTTTGCTTCTTTCACTGAAACAATTTTTTTTTCAGATTTCTAGCTGCTGGAGACTCGTTTAGAGCAATTGCTTATAGTTACAGGATGGGTGAACGAACAGTGTCGAAGATTGTAGAAGAAGTATGTCAAGCATTGTGGCAGCATCTGCAACCCCAGGTGCTCAAAGAGCCAAACACTAATACCTGGAAAGAAGTTGCAAAAGGTTTTAAGGATAATTGCCAATTTAATCATTGTGTCGGTGCAATTGACGGCAAGCATGTGACCATAAAAGCGCCGTCTAACTCAGGCTCAAATTTTTTTAATTACAAGAAAACTTTTTCCATTGTTTTGTTGGCAGTTGTTGATTCCAACAGAAAATTTATTTATATAGACGTCGGATCTATGGGAAGATTTAGCGACAGTGGAATACTAAGCGCTAGTACCTTTGGAAGAAAACTAAGAACTGGGGGATTAAAGTTACCTTCTGATGAGCCATTATATCCAGGGGGAGTAGAATTACCATATGTTTTTGTGGGCGATGAAGCGTTTCCACTGATGACGAATTTAATGCGTGCTTATCCACAATCGGACTTAACGGACTCTAAAAGAATATTTAACTACCGTCTCTGCAGAGCACGCCGGGTGGTGGAAAATGCCTTTGGAATTCTAGCGGCTCGATTTAGAAGACCATTTGAGTGTCGTGTTGAACTCGTTGAAACAATTGTTAAAGCGACGTGCGTCTTACACAATTATTTAATTAAAGATAATTATTATGACATACGAGATGATGTAGAAACCTTCGATGATAGTCAACTAACGCCATTAGCCCATTCTGGATTTCGGTGTTCAAACGACAGTTTTTTTGTAAGGGAAGAATTCTCAAAATATTTTAATGGCATAGGAGAAGTTTCTTGGCAAAATACGCGGGTTTCAAATAGACTCAATTTGTTATAATATATACCAATAATTCTAAAGAACTTTTTGTAAATTTTATTTGGGTAATAAAATTTTCTGTTTGCTTTATTCGAGCGAAAATGTTTTTTAACATGCCAGTTTATTTACAGTCTATTCAAAAAACCAGAATAATAGGTAAATGGTGTGTTAAAATGTTAAAGCATTTTAAATGAACTATTCAAAACAAGTTTGTATTTTAAAAAAAGCAAAAAAGATTAACAAAAAATAGAACTAACAAAAAAACTGAAAAGTAAGTAATATTATATTTTATTTAGCCTAAATAATAAAGTTCTTTAATTAATCTAAGTATACTTAATATTTAATAAATAAGTTATTTAATTAATCTATGTTTATTAAGATCAATGTAAAAACTTAGTTATTTAGGTTAAATAAAAAAATCTTTTTCTTACTTTTCAGTTTTTTGCGGTTTTTTTTGTTAATTTTTTTAACTCTCAAGAGTTAATTTTTTTTCAAATCAAAGAAATAAACAATATCCACATTCTACTTAAATTAAAGTAATATAAATACATACCATCAGTAAGTTCGCATTCCTCGACAACTTTTCTCCAAGCAGCTTCTTTTATTTCATTGTTTTTATAATCTTTTGAATCGATTTTCCATAATGATGGGTATTTCCTAATACTTTCAATTAATTCTTCCATTTTAATGGATAACCACAGTTTTCTAATGTTTTCAAAATACTTAAAACACACAAAAGCTTTGAAAAACAAGTGTAGACTAAAATGCCGGTTAGTCTAAACTCAAAAACATCGAATTGTGGGCTTCTGCAGACAACGGGACGCAAGGGGCTGGTAAGATATGACCAGATATATTTGTAAAATATCGCTCAGCAGGCATATTTTTACAAAGATATAATATATCGCCTAGATATAGATATACAGGGTGCGCCAATTATATCCACTCGATCTCTAGCACCGAAACTAAAAGAGGTATCAACAAGATTTCTTGTAGGTTTATACGGTGTCACTCGGACTACAATTGTAAAATATTTTGATGTATACAGGGTGGCTAATTTTTGTGGAATGAAAATTAATTTGGTTTTTTTAAATTGAACACCCTGTATACGATTATGTCTTCTGATTCTACTTAATATTAGCTTTACGGTAGTTTTTTGAATTTGTAAATCCGACGCGGCGTTGGCAAGTTATTCCTATTATAAGCAGATTTAATGAAAAAGCAGCACTTCAGAAATATTAGCACAATAAACACATTTTTTCAAAAATTCCTCCAAAAGGCTACTATGATGTAAATGAAACATACACCTACCACAATAATTACCCAACATCTTCACCTGTTGCACAGGGTGTTTGCCGATGGCGTGCAAATAGTCTAGTTTTCAAATTGCAATAACTTAATTTTTTCAAATGGGACACCCTGTATATTTTTCTTCAGTTAGAAGCTCTCCTTAATACACATTAAAAAAATATAGGGTTTTGGACATCTAACTTTACTATTTACTTTAATAATTGACGTTAAATGAGAAATAACATATTTTACACAATTTTTAATAAGAAAACAAGTTATCTATGAAAATGACAGTAGGTATATTTTGTTGTAGCATTAATTTTTAACATAAAATTTTGTATTATATCACGTCTACTATATTTAATCGGTATTAGGTATTAAAAATGTATTATAATAAGAATTATATTGTTCAAGAAAATATTGATATGATATGGATACTGGGTGAATGTCAAAAAAATGCGTTTCTTGCTAGTAGGGTCTATCGTCAAAGATACCCAGAAAGACGTCATCCACAAAAGGATACTTTTGAGAATTTAAAGAATAGATTTGATAGAACGGGAACCGTCAAGTATGAAAAACATTCACGTGATGCTACAGCTGTTACTGTTGTTTAATGAAAAACTGTTTCCTAGCAATTTGACGAGAATAACTGTCAACTATTAAAAACACGACACCAAAGGTGGAGTGTTTTTAGGTTGACAGTTATTCGAGTCAAATTGCTAAAGGAAACAGTTTAGAATTTAAACAACACAAATTTACCCAATATCAATACAAACCTCGAGTGTAATTCGGCAGGACAATTTAATGAATGAGAAATTTGGAAACATATCAATGCAATTCAATTTCTTGATGGAAGTATCTGGCTCAAATGTGTATCTTTTTGCATCGCAAAACGTAGAAAATTGTCGCCAGATTGATGATTGCGTCGCAACTGTAGTAGTAGGCACACAGGTATTAACAATCTGACTAATTTCGGCGTTCGTAGACACACCGAATCGACTCATTATTAGTTCTTGAAAATTCAATAAGTTGACAAACATGCCAAACTATTTATTCTGGTAACCAACACCGCGATAATTGATGAACAAATGAATAAGTGAAAAAAACACTGGTGTATTTGTCGCTGTGAAAGTTGAAGCTAACTTTTGCCGCTGTCAAAGTGACAATTGCACTGTGGCATATGCGATTTTTATAAAACTTTCTCTGGGGATGGACAAGTTACATTTCAATAGTACAATGGGTACCATTCATTACAGCGGTCGCATCTAGAACATCCATAGTGCAGTGTCAGCAAGATTCGAGGACAATCAAAGTTTATAAATAAGATAGGAGAGTAATCAATATTCATTCTGGCATAAGTTATTTCATAGTCATAGTTGTATCATAAATATTTTATTTAATCTTTTTTCACACTTATATTATATTAGTTTCATTGTATAAATATATTTAATATAATTTGTTTTTAAAAAAGCAAATTTCGAATATTAAAATATAATTAGCATGGGTGATATGCCAGCATTTGATCCTGTTTGTCCACTCCCCCCATGCTTTTATTATACTCAATCACAGGTAACAGTTTCTCTTTCTCTTCACCTCTTCTATTCTCTACACTCCTCATTTCGTTGGGAAATTCAGAAGACATGTAGGTTACATCTCTCTTGTCTTTCCATTTTCCTACCAAAATTCCGTCTGAATACCTTCCAATCGTTTCACCTTTTCGCAATTTAGCGGATTTCACATCAACCGGAATATCTCTCCTGTCGAGACGTGCCGTTCCTGCAAAACGTATGTATAGTATTTATTATGTGATATGAAATTATGAGTGATTTTTTGAACAAACCTGTAGTGTACGTGTTTGCTGCCAACAATTGGGAACACAAAGCTACGCTGTTATAGTAGTTATCCATGAATAACGCGTGCCCAGCATTGAGTTTTTCTTCAATAAGGTGTAAAACAATTTTATTTGCATGCCCTGGCCCTCCATAGTCATCCAATTTTCGTTTTTTGTTTTTGATGTAAGTATTGTCGGAATATCAGGCGACCGCGAAATAAAACCATTGACTCATCTATCCATAAGTTTCGGTCTGGATAGTAAATCTCGTTCAATTTCTGATTGAAGTAATCAACGAGAGGTCTTATTTTCTACAATCGATCATTTGGTTTCTGTTCTCCGACCTGGGGATTTCTTGCGAAATGGAGGCATCTCAAGATCAACAAAAATCTGCCACGCCCCATTTTTTCTCGAAATACTGGAATATTGAAAAGGGGACTTTTTTCCAATAGTCATTGATACGATTTAGCCTGATTGTTCCCATATGGAAAAGTAAACCAAGAAACATTTTAAGTTCCCCTACAGTCAGCTGCTTCCAGCGTGAAATCCGAGAAGATGGAAACAATACTTCTGGAGCGTATGCGTTTGTTTCTCTCACGATCATGGCCAATAACTCATCATCAAATAATAAATTGAAAACGTCTTTTGGTAAGTTACCTGCAGAAGAAGAAAAAAAATGTTACTTACAAAAAATCTGATCAACCAGAAAATATACACATCATACCTGCTATGTAATAAGCCCTGCAAATTGCAGTGCTTGGAGCTTTTGATTCGACTTGTCTAATGATATAGTAGGTATTATATGCACAAAAAACTACTCACCAGTAGGTTGTGAAAGCAATTCGTTTATTTTCGTAAAACGAATGGAAGTGTCCATGTCAGGAACCATGCTCCATTGCCTAGAAGGCTGCGCTACTGCTTGTGGCACTTGTGACACTGTGTGTGTCCTGCGGTAACCGGTTGTACGTTTACAACAGCTGGCTGCAATGCGATATTATTGTCCGAATCCTCATCCGAATCATCCGAGATATGTAGGCGTCCACGCACAGGGTTTTCCATCTGATCATCGGCGGGGTCATAGTATCTATCATCATCGGTCTCAAAAGGATCCACATCACTGTCAGAGTCCAACAACAATGCTTCCAGCTCGGCTTCGTTCAAAGGAGCCCTCCTTTTTGTTGTACACCAGTTCTTTTCGGTCGTAGGCCTGATGACCCTGCAGCACTGTCCGCCATTGAAATTCAAAACTGATACACAAGGTCTTTTATGCATGATCTCAAAAGGTATTTTGTATCCCAAAATCTTTTTGGGCGTTTTGTTATAAATAGTCACTGCAAAATTTAGAGCATAGGGAATAGGGAAACCTGAGTCAAACAATAAACTTCTTATTTTTTGTTGCATATCTAGATTAAATCTCTCAGCCGTACCATTCAAATTTGGTGTATATGGGGGTGATTCCCTAAGGCCTATTTTCTCCTTTTGAACTAGGAACTTCATATTTTCTGTCATATACTCAGTTCCATTATCAAGTCTTAGAAAGGTTATTTTTGCATCATTCCCTAGAATTGTTCTAACATTTTCCAACATAAGTCCTAGAGCTATATGGACCATAGTTTTATTAGCCATCGGGTAAGCCCAGGCATATCTCGTATAATCATCTATAAATGTGACTATATAAGTATTACCGAATCTAAATGTACCCAGCGTAATTGGTCCCATAACATCTGTATCCACTAACTTTAATGGCTCATCATACCTATATCCAACAAACTTGCAAGGTTCTCTGACTATATTTGCTCTCTTACAAACCTCACAATCTTGAATTTCAAGTGTGAATTTGACATTTTTCAAATCTGCGACTTTCATTGCCATATGCTCTAAGTAAGATTTAGACACATGACCCAATCGGTAATGCCATAAAAGACCTATATTTCGTTTCAAACTTACAACTGTTCTTTTATTGATTTCCTCAAGATCAAATTTAATCATTTCACTTACACATTCAACATATTTCTCCAAATAATTTTCATTATCGATTTCCTTATAACTAAGATTTTTGTCAATGCAATAATTGTGGTCTTCAGTTATGGTGTAATTTTTATCAGGCCTACAATAATCGTGATCACCACTTATTGTCTCACCCTTATTATTAGAATTACAGTAATTATGATAATCATTTACCTCAACAGTAGTTTCAGAATTAAATAAATATTTTGTTTTGTCCATAGATTTACTATCAACCAAGTCAAAATTTAACCACCAAAACCTTCCATCATATTTACCACTTTTAATTAGTTTATTAGTTTTGTTATCAACAATATTTATTTCATTTTCAGTTAAATTAACTCTGTCACCTTTATTAACCAACTTTCTTAATGCAAATAAATTTTTAGTCAAATCCCTAGAGTATAAAACATCTTTTAATTTACTTATTTTACCATCTGAATGTTCAAAATTAATCACGCCCTAATATTCAATTTTTAAGTCAGCATCTTTATTTGAATTTGCCCCTTTGATCTTAATTTCTCTCTCAACTTTCTCTATATCATCCAAGTAATTTATATTATCTACCAAGTGTTCATTAGCCCCTGAATCAGCTAGAAACATAATTCTATTTGACATATTTAAATTCTTACCTTCTACTTCAACTGCGTTTGCTCCACCATCAGTCTCCATATTCTCAGTCTCATCCATTGTACTATCATCAATTGCAATGTAAGCAAATTTTGGATTCTTACCTTCACTGCCAGTGAGTTTTACCTTTTTTAAAAGCATTCTTACCCCTCTTACTCTTGTCTGCAAACCTCCACGCCCTCCTCTTATTCCCATATTTTTATACAACCTTCTTCCTCTCTGTGCCATCTTATATTCATATCCTACACGATTTTTGCCTCTAATTGGTCGTTTTCTACAAGTTTTCGCATTATGGTTTGTGGTAAGCTCTTTACAGTTATAGCATATTATTGCTTCATGTTTACATTCAAAACTCATATGATTAGGTTTGCCACATCTATAACAAACTTTTTGTACCATTTCTGGTCTTGGATTTTCCCCTCTCTTTTGGTTTTCTTTTTCAGCAACAGCATTAAGAGCCATTGAAGACTCTGTACGTACAGAGTGCTTTGGCTTCTGTCTCATTTGCCTCAGTGTTCAACATAATAGACTTTAATTCGGTCAGGGAAATTTTTCCCCCTGCTGCATCATTCCTTCTAACAACTTCAGGTGCTCTATTATAAATTGCCATGAGAAAATTCTCACTGATATTTTCTTCTTTTAATTCATCCTCTGCAACTCGCATAAGATTACGAGTTGCTACCTCAAAGCGAGCTATAAACTCTGCAGCAGATTCTTTGTCTTTTAAATAGGACAGGTTCGACAATGACCTCTTAAGTACAAACTTTGTAGAGGGTATTTTTGAATGCCTCAGCGAATCTAGCTTTTCTAGCACTTGTAGAGGTTCATCTACATCACAAACCAGTCTCTTATATTCATCATCTAATCTACTTTTCAAATATCCCATTGCAAAACCATGTCTACTTTTTTCTTCCTCTGCTGAAACAGTAGGCTTCATTTCATTTTTGTCTATTAGATATAGATATCCAAAGGTTCTAAAATCATTTTCAACCATCTTCCTCCAGACATCATATGATGTATATTTCTGCAATATACATGCAGGATTTTGAATTTTTGGTAGTTGTTTCAAAAGCCCTTTTTTTAATTCTGTCAACTGAGCTTTTAATTCCTTAATTTCATCTTCTACATTTGTTGTATTCGTGTTTGCATTTACATTGGTGTTTTCTTCCATTTTATTCTAAAAACTTAAATTTCATATTATTTTTATTTTTATATGTATTGGTATCTGATATCAAACCAGACTCCCATATAACACCTTACCTGGCATAGTGGGTACCCATTTATATTTTTATTAAATTATTTCGTCTATAAAAAATGCAATAACCACAATATCCTTTTAGTTTTAATATATTTTCAAATGCTACATAATTGCACTTTAATTTCCACTTATTTCACAACATAATATATGAACCCTTGATATATTCCTCATAAAAGTTTGATATCAGTTATCTCCACTTATAAGTTTTTAGATATTGGATTTTTAATTTAGTTTCAGCAAACTAAACTTTAATTTTTTTTATTTTAATGTAATCAACTTTTTACTGACCTTATTTTTTATAATTCAAGACTCCGACATTCAGCTCCACGTGCCTTTTTGGTCTCAGCGGCGTATAGCGGCAACAGCGGCATATTCATTTAGTCCGGTAAGTTATTACAATTTTTGTTGATCTTACTGTCACAATACCGGCAAATCTTTTAATGTGCCAATATTGCAAGTAGACGTTTATACAAATAAACTGTTTCTTATGGAGCATCTGTGGTCGTGCCATTAGTGTTTTTATTTTTTAAAAGTAAGTTGTTTATTAAGCGGTTATTTATTTTGGGCTATCATTGTTACGAACTTAATAATAAAGTCAAGGCCAATTATTAGTAACTTTCCTGTTGTATCTGCACTTTTTCCGTATTTTGATTTCTCAAAATAACCTCTACATTTTTTATACTCGTTCGTTATTATGCCATGGACATTATGTAGTCGCTTTAAGACAAGAGTTGCATAATAGCGAAATGTTTTTCTTTCAGTTCTAAAGTTCTACACCAAAAATGGAACGACAATGTAGAGGTGGAAAAATATTGGACGCGTTGGGTATTAAACTAAAGAAAACTGATAAATCCTGGGAAATTGCACCAAGTTGTTTGGAGCCAAGTGATTTTGAACATGAGAACACATCGCAGATTATCAGTAATAGTGTCCCCGAGTCACCCGTCCTGCAAGAGTATGTTTCTGGTGAAATATTAGAAAACACATTACAGATTGAAAACATCGTCGCCCAAGTAGCCGAGCTACAGCAAGGATCTTCCGACAGGATTTATGAAGCAATGCAAGAAAACAGAGTCGTCCAAGTAACCGAGCTACAACAGTTTTATGGTAGGATTGATGAAGGAATTCAAGAAAACATCGAACCTCAGGCAGTGCTTTTGGTGCCACTGGAAATACAGCAGATTACGTTAGAAGGAGCATTGAAAGACTTGGAAAGATGTGAAAAGAAATCATCATCCAAAAGCGCAATAAGTGACCCTTTGGCAGAAGAAATGGAAAATACCGATGATGAAATTATCGGTTTTTCAGATGACTCTATAATCGATCCAAACTATGAAAGCGACTCATCAGAATCTTCAATAACCAGTGAGGAGCATGCGCCATTAAAAACTCTACAAGAAGAAAATTTAGAGGAAACTGCAGCAAACAAGAAAACAAGGAAAAGAAAGCGGATGCCTCTAGAATGGAAGAGGTCCAGGACAAAGTATCAATTAATTTGTATCTCGTTACCGATTATTTAATAGACAACAGATTAATAACCTTAGACATAAATCAATTACAGGTTTGACATCTTGGTATTCAGTGGTTACCGATTATGTAATAGGAAAAAGTTTAAACAGGTTAGACATACATCAATTAAAGGTTAGTCAACTTGGTATACGGTGGTGCACATAAACTAGAGGTTCAATTAATTTGTATTTCGTTACCGATTATGTAATAGGCAACAGTTTAATAACCTTAGACATAAACCAATTACAGGTTTGACATCTTGGTATTCAGTGTTTACCGATTATGTGATAGGAAAAAGTTTAATAAGGTTAGACATACATCAATTAAAGGCTAGTCAACTTGTTTCACAGTGGTGAACATAAACTAGAGGCTCAATTAATTTGTATCTCGTTACCGATTATTTAATAGGAAACAGTTTATTCACCTTAGAAATAAATCAATTACAGGTTAGGCATCTTGGTATTCAGTGGTTACCGCTTATGTAATAGGAAAAAGTTTAATAACGTTAGACATACATCAACTAAAGGTCAGTTAACTTTGTATCCAGTGGTGTCTAGGAGTTACTAACTTTCTTCGTCATATCTAAATATAGTGAAGGTTAGTTACTAAACAACCGGTTCTAGAAACAGGTTCTGAAAACTGGTTTGTGTCACAGTAGCGCTGTAGGTTATCTACTAATGTAAACTACAAACGTCGCAGTTAGGCAAGCTGTATATACATATATAGTTATTAATGTAACCATAACTTCATGTTCTCTGGGCTCGAAACTCCCTCAAAAGGTCTTTGAGTCAACTAAAAAATTTTCAACATCGGTTATTAAATATCTATCATTACCCAGAACTTTGTTAACCTCATGAGGACATTTATATTTTGGGATTAACTTTTTATTAACACCTGATGTAACATCAACATTCTTAATCATGACATAATCACCAGTCTTGTCTTCATAAGGAGTTACATGTTTTTTATTAAAGTATTCTGTATTATATTTTTGGACTTTGACATTTTGTTCTTGTGCATTCTCTCTGATTCTATCTAAATCTCTATGATCTTCATTTTCTGAATTTAGATAATCTCTGAGGTAGTCATTTTGATCTCTTTGATTAACACCAAATAGTAACATAGAAGGGGTGGTACCTATCGAACATCAGGTAGATATTTGGTGCATTTATTTTTCACATCTAACAACTTGGCTAACATGGGCGTTAAATATCTATTGATACGTTCAATTTGGTCATTAGATTTGTGGGAACTGGTAGCAATTTTAATATGAATTATATTGTTCTCCTTCAAAAAGTTTTCAAATTCATTACATGTGAGTGCAGTGCCTCTATCAGAAACTATTTTAATGGGGCGGCTGTAATTTTGAAAAAGTCTTATAATTTATTAATCACTTCAATGGTTTTTGTACTTTTTACATCATAGATTTAAACAAGTTTAGTAAACCGTCAATTATTTCAAAAATATATTTTTCGTACAATCGCATGCGAAGTCAGTATTTCGCGTCCTCAGCACAGTCCGCGAAATTTAATTTCGCGGCCGTTACCCATAGCAACGGCTGCAAAACCAAACGTCACTTCCAAATTTGACATTTATAAAATACTACAAAGACAAGGATTATTTTATATTGAATACCAACAAATACATATTTGGGATAGGATAAATATTAACATTAATTGTACAGTTTGTATTATTACTTATATTCACTCCAGAAGTTGAAACAAGAACTGTCAAAACATATTGTATATATTGAAACGTATCATTTCCATAGCACACGGTGACTTTGTTAAATAAATTGAACTGCTGTCGATTTTAGAGCAATAATATATTTATTTACAATTATCTAGTTTAATAATTTTAACGATTCCACGAAAAATAGTGTGTATGCCATGGCCGCGAAACTTTTTAACGACCTCAAGATTATCTAATGCATTCACAATGGTAAGCATTTCAAACTCATAACTACGCATCTTAGACTCTGAATCTGTTGTTCTTTTGCTGAAGTATAATACAGGTTGGAAAAGATTATTTTTTTGTTTTTGTGAAAGAATAGCACCATAACCTGTGGAGCTTGCATCACAGTGCAATTCAGTTTCCAAATGTGGAGAGAAAATTGCTAAAACAGGAGCTTTCATTAACTGGGACTTCAATGTATTGAATGATTCTAACTGTAGTGGACCAAATTCAAATTTTGTATCCGTAATCATCCCTGACAATAATTTTTTGTTAACTTCCCTGTAATCTACACATAAACGTTTTGTGCCATCTTTTTTATTAACCAAGACAATAGGGCTTCAGTGAAGAGACTCGCTTTCTCTAATAATATTTTTTTCAACTAGATCATCAATAATTTTTTGTAATTCTATTTTCTCTGAATAAGACATTTTCCTGGGCCTACTTGAAATGGGGTGATCATTTTTTTATAAATATTTTCATTTCGAAATCGATCTTTGGTACACTGGGTTTTGGAGCTTCCAAGTATTTGTCTATAAATAGACTTTCAACTTTTTGAATGGTTTAAGGATCTAGATTAGGATCGATATTTAAATTTTGCAATTCCTTGGAACTGGAACTAAAATCATAATTTAAGAAAAGCATTTCTTGTGGAAAGATTTTGACATTTTTGGAAGATTCATTATTTGAAATACATTCTACAAATACATTTTTATCTAAAGTAATTTTGAAAATTTCTAAAGATGGAAAATCTCTACCTACAATAGCTGAATAATTCATAGTTTCGTCAGAGACAACATAAAATGTTATGGGTATATTTAAACCATTTATGATTACAATACCATCAAAAATACCTATTATGTCTAAATTTGAACCATTGATACCACAATAGTTGCTTTCAATTACAATATTTTCAGAGATACAACCGGCTGGTTAACATTTACTTTTAATAATACTAATAGGGATACCTGTATCAACCATAGCCATAACACTAACTGAGTTTTCACAGTTGTCAATTAAATATTTTAATATCTTATATGCACTTGTTTCCTGTCTCAGAGTGGAGTTTATCTCTGCTGATGGTGTGTCTATAACCATTGTGGTTGAATCAGCTTGGGGCTGTCTGTTTTTCCTCTGGGGGCTGTTTAAAATTTGGTGGTCTTGCTTACCACACTGGAAGCATGAACCTCGATTTCTTTTGGGCTTGGGACATGCATCTACATAATGCCCTGTTTCAAAACAGTTGTATCATTTCCTAGAGCCTTGAATCTGTTCCGATGGATGTCTTGTAACTACACTGGAGCTAGTTGACTGATATCGACTATGTGTGTTAGAGTGATGAGAAGTGAAGTTTGGTTTCACCCTCTCTTCCAGGTTGACATTGCACATGATACGTAACAAATCATCTGATGATTTAAAGTCTCTCATACGGGTTTGAGACTGTAAGGTTTCATTCGTGAACCCATCCCATGTAGTCCTGTCAATTTTCCAATTGCTATCAAAGTCATCACTCTAAAAGGCACTTGATATGTCGTTTCGACTGCTTCAACTCGTTGTAGCCAAATTTCAACATCTTGGCCACTATCAGAACACTCAGGTAGTAGAGCAGCTATTTCGGAGTTCGCAAATCCTTTTGAAGTGTTTTCTTGTTGAATTGGCAGTTCAGCAGTGGGATTCTGTGTCATGTTGATATCAACATGTCGATAGCGACAACTGATGTCGACATGTCGTTACCTCATCAAGCTATTTTGGTATTCTGTGTCACTATCGCTTAACCTTCGGAAAGATTCGTAAAAATATTACTTATCCTAAAAATTCGTCTCTCTTTCCATTTATTTAACGTTGGTAAGAGTTTAGGCGAGTGTGCAAAAATTTATATACTCAATTATAATTGGTTGTTTCAAGTGAACTGTAAAAATAAGCCTATAGGATAATTTGTATTCATCCGATATATTGTCGCCGTTTTGTGTTTTGTGTGTAATATTCACAACATTCTTATATTTACAGATAATATAGTTATATTGTAATGTTTCCAATTAATAATTTAAACATTCTCGTTCTACAAGAGGAAGAAAGATTGCAGCAAATGCGTACTATAAATTTAGAACGGCGATATTTGAGAGATGGCAGTGATCCTTTCCATCACACCACTGAGGAAGAATTTATATGCCTATATAGATTGAACAAAAATTTAGCACGGTTTGTTTTTAATTCAATCATGCAGCAATTGATGCAGCCTAATAATCCAGTTGCCATTCCAGTGGTAATAAATTTTTTTGCCAGCTTGCAGTTTTTTGCTACTGGAAGTTATCAGAAAACTATAGGTCAAAATTTCCATATAGCAATTTCTCAGCCTCAAATGTCAACTGCAATCTCCCAAGTTGTAGAAGCTGTAGTGAACAGATTTGCCCATGAAAAAATTAAATTTCCAAGAGACGGCAATACAATGCGTGAGATAAAAATGAGATTCATGGAAGCTACAAATTTTCCAGGAGTCATTGGCGCAATTGATGGAACTCATGTAGCAATGATCAAACCGATGGAACAAGAGCACAATTATTTCAATAGAAAAGGATACCATTCTAAAAATGTGCAGATAGTATTTATATGTAGTAAATGTAATCCTTTTCTGTGCTTTAGATTTGTGACTTCGATTTGAAAATATTGAATATTAATGCAAGATTTGGAGGAGCATCACAGGACTCATTTATTTGGAATCAGTCCATAATTAGAACAGAACTTGAAAGATCTTACTTTGCTGGTTAGTTATCACTATTTAGAGATAATATTGAATTGTTGGAAGTAAGTAGATCATTTAAGTCTATTTTTTGTTTTAGGTGACAGAAATACTTGGCTACTGGGTGACTCAGGCTATCCTCCTTTCGTTGTTTGTTGCTGGAAAGAAAATTGAGATATGCCCCAGAGAAAGTATCACAAATTATATATGCTTGTGCAATACTACATAACTTTTGTATAGAAGCAAGATTAGAGGTAGACTTTGAAGTACCTGAAGACAACAATAACCAACCAATTCAAGTATACCAAAGAATTGATGATGATTTTCATGATCAAGGGAGAATGGCAAGACAAAACATTATAAACAATTATTTTCTTTAATTTCGTGTATGTCTTAATGACTTTAAACGGGATATATTTAAAGTACACTTTTGACTTAGATTTTATTGTTATATATTGACATGACATAGCATACTTATATTAATTAATGTAAAGATGTAACCTGAACTGATATCTAATATTTGACAGTACACATAGAATATATTAGTCACAATTGTAGTCAACACTCCTTCTTCAATGTTTGTAAATAAATTTTTCAAAAGTGGAATAAATATTTTATTTTAACATAGAAAACCTACTTTCTATCTATATTTACAAATTAAAATACTAATACTACATTAAAAACAAGTTAACATACCTACTATAAATATTTTATTTTAACATAAAAAAAACCTACCTACTTATATCTACAAATTATAATACTAATACTTCATTAAAAAAAAAGTTGAAACCTACCTAAATAAAGTTAAATATAAACGTTTCCTAAAAACTATGGTTTTTCTGCAATTTTTGTTAATGCCGCTCCAATGATTGCTAAATTGGTTTCAATCGATTTCAATATTTCTAATGACTCCTTATTGATATTGAGCAACTCTTGTGACATCCGCAGGGTTGATTCCTGCCTTACTCTTCGTACCTTTGGAGTTATTGATCTTGAAGAAGTTGCTCCTCGCTTCCTGCTATTCTCCCCAACACAAGTGTATTGGTGATCTGTGAGAGTGGTGGGTACTTGAGGTGTCATCTGAAAATTAATGTTTGAAAAATACACATTTTTTAAAAGTGCTGATGTGAAAAAAGTACATGTAAATAATCTTAAATCTAATTTGTAAACTTCTAGCTGGTAGTTTCTAATGAATAACTATTACACTTAGGTCTAGTTTTGTAACGAGATATTTTCCTATTCTATTAACATGATTCACTTTCAGAACAACAAACTTTACATTTGTTTATTTTTATATCTGAAAATTTATTGTACATACTTGGGAAGGTGCAGAATATTGCACATATTTAGATTTTTTTAATTGATTAATATTGAAATAGTTTATATTAACATACTTCTACAGCAACTTCTTCCCCTAAACCAATTTCCTCAACTCCCAAATCACCCTCTACGGCCACTGTCCCCATGAGATTTACAAGTTTTTTCTCCAACTCATTTAATGGTGGATAAATGGCCGGCCCACCTCCTGTGGCTTCTTGCTCCCTTCTCAGCTAGGCAGCTTTTGCTTTAGTTTTTGACTTCCAGTCAGTCAGTGCCTAGAATTAATTTTTTAGTAGGAACTTAATTTTATGAAAAATATATAATTACTAATGCTGATAGCCTCATGTTCTGTAGACTAGGTTGTCTCATTAAATAAGCATGTGATTATGATTTATTAATATTATATTACTTACTCTTCTCCATTTTTCCACGGTTTTTTCTCCGAAGCCCAAAGCATTTAATTGCTGTGTCAAATTTTGCCACAGTGCTCTACCTTCTGCTTTTCCTGTAGGGCCATTAAATTTATTATTTAATATACTTGGGTTTCGTTCTGCCAAGTCTAACAGTAATGACCAATGATCGTTTCGGACTTTCATTATAAATAAGCCAAAAAAAATTTATAAAACTGTGAAAGAAAAATATACAACTACTCAAAGACAAGACTACAACAAAAACAAATGTTAACGGAATTTTTAAAATATAATATTATTCTATCAACAACAATTGACAAGACGTTAAAAAGTTTCAACAAATTTTCTATTTCTTTCCCTCTTTTCTACCGTAATACAAAGCGACATGTGTTTGTCTCTATGTCAAGATATCTAGTGGTATCGTTTATATGCGAGGGTGTCAATGTCTGTTTGTCGCTATAAAACGAAAAATAGTCATATGGTATGGCACACGGAATACGAATAGTGTCGTTTTGTTGCTACTGTTGATATCAACATGACACAGAATCCTAGCGCAAGTGGTCTGTGTTGACTTCCTGTTTGCTGTCTACGAAATCATAGCTCGAACGGTCGCTTGTACGATTTCATCTATAGTAGTAAATCCCCCCATAGGAGTCACAGGACCTTGTCGTTCGTGGAGGAGTTTACGGTCCTAGGAGGTTGAAACGTGAACTTTGCGTTCAACCTTTCAGCTGATAAATGTATTGATTAATTTTTTTAGAATTTTGATTTTTGGTGGAATATTTACCGAAAATTTTTCAATCGAAAAATTCATAAATTATTTCACATTTATAATTTTTGGTGGAATTAACTTTTGGTTCAAAAATCAATATTCTTGAGATATTTTACCGCGAAATTTAAAATTTTGAAGTTTCTTTAAATAAGAACGGAGAAGGTACCGGCAGGGCTTCTCTTATCGTCTGTCGTCGAAGTACAGTTTCTGGCCACACAGTTTCTGGGTATACAAGTTTCCCGAAATACAGTTTCTGGCAGCACAGTTTCTGAGAATACAAGATTCTGGGAATACAGTTTCATGATGTACCTGCAGTTTCTGGCAGCACAGTTTCCCGAAATATAGTTTCTGGGATATAGTTGTCTGAAATCCCGTTTCTTTGACAATTTACTTGAAGTACCTACAATTTCCTGGGAGCATAGCAGCGCAGAGGCGCACCAGTCTCTTTCAGAAGAGTGTGCTAATTCTGTCCGAATAGGATGCTTCTTTAAAGGAGATTACAAAATTTTTTTGAAGTCAAAAAGGTAGAAAAACCCCTTTTTCTATCCGTTCAATGCATCAAGACCAAATTAATAGAAGAAAAATAGAGGTTGTACCCTAAGATCTTTTTTTACTGTTTATTACTATATTTTTATGTCCATTATTTTGTATAGATAAGCTTTACTAACCTTTTTTAGTATTAGTTATTTTTTTTGTACACAATCTTTCAACATTTACATCAATATACTTTTCCATATTGATTTCTTTTGTGAAAGTTTCATTTATTAAACCTCCACCAACAGTTTTCATTTTTATTAACTTAATTATATTTGACTAGATAGCAAAAGTTAAAAGTTAGCTGATTTTATTTATTTGATTTTTTTTCTAATTTTGTTTTAGGAAACAAAATTAGTGGCGCCCTTAAATTTCTTTCCTTTTCTGAACTACTCTCGTTTCTTAATTTCCATCAGATAACAAAGCCCTGAGAACTGGCTTTGTTATCTCCAAATAAAAAATCAGTTTGGTAAGAACCTACATTTTATTTTCCATCATTTTTTGTAAGTCTCATAGCACTCAAAATTATTTTTTGTTTCAAGGTGTTGGAGCTTTTGGCAGAGCATCACTGGGGATCAACTAAGAAGTGACTCAATACGCTTAAGCTCAATGTGTTATGCGAACTGTGCCGAACGGAGCCTCCAGGATACCAGGCAACCTCTTGAAGTATTTTGCCCTACTGCAGTACTGCGGGGCTCTGCCGCAGTAGACACTTACTTCCCCAGCTACTCGTGGGATCTACATGGACCATACAAAAAGTAAAAAAGAAAAAGGAAACAACGGAGTGGATATTCCTCACGTTACGCTGGAGGAGGACATGGAGGTGGTAGTTTCTGCCCCTTCACCAATCCCCAGATCGGAGCGGGAAGAGAGGGAGTTGCTGGCAACTCCTCCTCGCGATACTCCCGAAGATCCCCCCACAAGGGGCAGATTTAGTGTAAGCGGTGGTGGAACTGAACCTTAACAAAAGGATTAGATTTGCTGGCGCTTCAAGAAAACGGCTAAACTTGGATCAGATATTCAAGGAGCTGGATGAACGGCACAAAAAAAGGAACAAAATGTCCCCTTCTTCTGCTGCCACATCCAGCAAAAAACAGAAGCCGGATGAACGTCACAAAGGGGGGGGGGGAACAAACCACCTTTTTCTGGGGCCTTATCTAGTAAAAGGCAAAGATCCGAAGACGGAGGCAAAAAAGCCACGTCCTTCGGTAAGTGCGGCGGGTTCTAAGCCATCATTCAAAGCAGTGGCGGAGAGTGTGATGGAGGGAATTATTCACCTGGATCACCCCAATGTCCTGCTGACGAATGAGCAGCTGAGATTGCTTAAAAAAGCAATTCTGAAGGCTATTGAAAGCCTTCCGGACGACAAGGGTTCGCAATTACGCTTCCAGAGCTGTACAATTCAGCCTGGAATCCTGATTTTGGTATGCGCCGATCTGGCAACGTCTCAGTGGAAGGAGAAATGTCCTCCCTAAGGCACTGGAAAGACGCCAAGCTAAAATTGGTGCAGAAGAGCTACCCAAACCCCATATCTGTGTGGCCTTCATCCCTGACGATGAAGCGTTGGAAAGGCTGGAGGGGAAGCAGGTGCTTAAACGGTTACGCAGATCAAACCAGGGACTGAGACTGGGTATCCATCTTGTACTAACTAATTTTTTTCACAAAAAAATGGTACATTTTCCAATAACATAATTTAAAATTAAAAAGAAACAACATAATGTAATTACATACCAGTAATCCAGATTCTTATTAGATAAAATCTTCGCAAATTATCGTTTTTTAAAGCACAAAAGATATTTCTAAAGATTACTGCACAGTTTCTATAAGTTGCTTCGTCGACTGACGATATGAGAAGACCTGCCGGTACCTTCTCCGTTCTTATAGACACTTCAAAATTTTAAATTTCGCGGTATAATAGCTATAGAATATTGATTTTTGGTTAATGAATTTATTCCACCACAAAACACAAATATGAAATAATTTATTAATTTTTCGATGGCAATTATTTTTAGAAAATAGATGCATTCAATTCCACCAAAAATCAAAATTTTGAAGTGTTAATTGGATATTTTTGTTTTCTGGAATGTTAACTGCAAAGTTAACGTTTCATAGTCTCTGAGACTCTCCTCAGAAACTAAGTAGAAGTAAGGAGGCACAATAGATCTTTTAGGTCTCAGTGAATGTTACCCCAAAATACATACAAACTCGTTATATTTATAAAAGGTATTTTTTATTAAGAAATATACCCAGGAATACCTGGAAAGTGATCAGAAACTGCATTCACTATTACTGAACCATCAATTATAATATCAAAAACTGCAACACGGGGTAAAAAGATTTCTGGTCTCTTCACATAAATGGTACAACCAAGAGCACAAAAAGCCTAAAGGCTGAGGTGCCGGGGACTCGAAGCCTCTGACTGGTGGTGACCAATCAATGATTGTTATTTTGGAGGTTGAATAAATTTGAAAAAAGTAACATGTTGGTGAACATTAAAAAAAATAATAATCGGTGTGTGTGCAATTAGCCTTAAGAAGTCAGTAGTCTGTACACAAGCATACATTTTCATCAGCGACGGATATAACTGGCGGTAGTTTGTCCGCCATGATGGCGAACTTTGTTGTGTTAGGTCACTACTTTGTGATGAAAAATAACTTGTGGACTGTAGTAATATTCAAAAATACTTTTAATGGATTAAACAATAACTCTACATAATAAATATATATAAAAACGGAAAATAGTGCGTGCGCTCTATACGAGGCATTGTAGAGAAGTGATGACACGCCGGTAAGTATGCGCAACTGCTGACGGTTGGCCGTTAACGCTTGGAACCAGTCATGGGCGTAACAGTGGGGCTTTAACATCCCGCCCACCTTGAAAGGTCTTGACGACTTTCAATGTAATTGAAAGCTTCACTGCATGGGTAGGACGCACAACTTCGTTAACGCTCTGCGTAAAATTCCAGAGCTGGTACGGATATCTGCTACTCTGCAGATTCCATCTTTTCCAGGATACAATTGAGTGACTCTTCCCAACTGCCATCTCATGGAAGGAAGGTTTTCGTTTTTAATAAGTGCTAATTTGCCAACTTCAATTAACTGCGATAAATTCTGTTTACACTTAACTCTGGTTTGGAGCTCGTTCACATATTCTTTACTCCATCGAGTCCAAAACCTCTGGCTAAGGGCTTGAAGTTTCTGATATTGGCTAAGTCGGTTCTCAGGAATGAGTGTAACATCTGCTTCAGGTAGAGCGATCAATGGTCGACCAAGGAGTAAATGAGCAGGAGTGAGGGGATTTAAATCTTCTATATCAGAGGATAAAGGACAAATAGGGCGTGAATTGAGAATACCTTCCACCTGACTAAAGACTGTATAAAAATCCTCGAAAGTAAAAACAGATTCCCCTATAACGCGTTTTAAATGAAACTTCGTACTTTTAATGCCCGCTTCCCATATACCACCAAACGTGGGAGAGCGCGACGGAATAAAATGCCATTTTATGCGCTCATTTACTAAAAAATTGCCAATATTTTCGTTCTCAGAAGCAAGAAAGTTATACATCTCTTGTAATTGCCTATTCGCGCCTAAAAAATTGGAGCCGTTGTCAGAATATATATTACACGGTTTGCCTCTTCTCGCAATAAAACGTTTGAGAGCATTAATGAAGGCTTCTGAAGCTAAGGAAGTAACTAATTCCAAGTGGACAGCCCTGCTACTCATGCAAATAAAGAGACAAATATATGCCTTCGAGATTTTTGCCCCTCGGGAGTTACGATCTTTAATGGAGAAAGGACCACCATAGTCTACACCAACGTTAAGAAAAGGTAAAAACTCATTGACGCGACAAGCAGGTAAGTCTCCCATTAAATAATTATTTTCTTTAGGTTTTACTTTGAAGCATCTATTACATAACCTAATTATTTTTTTACAGGAATTGCGAGAGGACAAAGGCCAAAAACGTTCACGGACAGCGCATAATAAGGCTTGAACGCCACAATGAAATAATCGATTATGTTCATATCGTAGATCATATCAGTTAATAAATGATTTTTAGGTAAAATAATTTGGTGTTTTCTCTCAAAATCACGTTTTGAATTTTCTAACCTTCCTCCTACCCTTATTACACCTTGACTAAGAAATGGATTTAAGGGTAACAATTTACTCTTTTTGGTCAAATCTCTTGTTTTTAATAAATAATCATATTCAATTGGAAAACAGTTAATCTGTACTGATTTTACTATCAAAATTAAGGCGCTATCTAACTCTAGAGGTGTAAGTATTCCTATCAACTTAGTGTTATTACGGCAGTTATTTACGAACCTCAATAGGTAAGCGACAACACGCAATAACTTTAAAAATGAAGAAAATCGTTGAACTAATTCTAGTATTATATCAAACTGACTTATTAAAACGCATATATTACTGATACCTTTTTCTTCTGGTATCTCAGTTAAATTTAAATCATTCTGTAAGCACCATTTTGATTTATCGGTGAAAAGAAAATCTGGTCCATGCCAATGTAATTGTGGAATCTGTCCAAAAATATGTAGAAGAAAACTTCATTTCCGAGGCCGCTAAAACGCGACGTGCTAAATTGGCTAACAGGACAGCACCACAAAGCTCAAGTCTTGGTACTTGTTTTAAGGGAGCTACACGGGATTTTGTGCATAGTAAATTACAAAAATAGCCTTTAGTAGGGGAAAAACCTCTTACATAGCAGACGGCTGCGTATGCCTTTTCAGAAGCATCACAAAATCCGTGTAGTTCAAGAAATGTGTAATCTGACGCGATACAATATCTAGGTATTTTTAAATTATTTAGTAATTGTAAATCATTGTAAAATTGCATCCATTGTGAAGCGATATCATAAGGAACCTCCATATCCCAAGAAGTTTTGAGTTTCCATAATTTTTGAATGATTAATTTTGCGCTCATAACAACTGCATTAATTAATCCTAAAGGATCATAAATTTGACAAATCGAGGACAAAATATTACGCTTAGACAATTTATCAGTCTCGATATTTTTGATATTGACCGAATATTGAATAACATCTGAATTAGCATTCCAATAAATGCCAAGGATTTTGTTATTAACATCAACCCCGATTGGTAAAATACTAGCTTCCAAATGGTCATGGATAACGAATTTCTTTAAAATATTTGCATCATTCGACACCCACTTGCGTAATTCAAAGCCTGCACTGGATAAAATTAACGACACATTTTTCTGAATATCTAAAATTTCTGACTCACTGTCAGCACCAGTAAGTAAATCATCAATATAAAAGTCCCTAGCGATTACTTTGCTAGCCAATGGGAAAGTATCTAAATACTTCTCTGATAAATAAATGAGACAACGAACTGCTAAATAGGGAGCTGATGCGGTTCCGTAGATAAGAGTTTGCAGCTCGTAGCATTCTAATTTTTTGGTGGGGTCAGACCTCCAAAATATCTTTTGATATTTTCGCTGGCTAGGATGGATCAAAATTTGCCGATACATTTTTGAAATGTCTCCAGCTATTACAAATCTATGTTTGCGAAATCTCAATAAAATATCAAATATCTCATTCTGTAAAGACGGTCCGGGATACTGTAAATTATTTAATGATTGACCAGAATCTGTAGGACAGCTTGCATTGAATACTACCCTACACCGAGTAGTAAGGCTCTGATCTTTCACTACGGCGTGGTGAGGTATATAATAACCTTCGTTTTTATTTTCTAAAGTCTCGTCAATTTTTATCATATGCCCTAAATCTGCGTATTCTTCTAAAAAATTAACATAATCGGTTCTTAAATTAATATTATTTAAAAGTCTTTTTTCGAGACTATAAAATCTTTTAGTTGCTATGTCTCTGGAATTACCTAATTCATTTAAATTCTGTTTAAAAGGGATCTTTACAACAAATTTGCCATTTTCGAAACCAACAGTTTTATTAAAAATATCCTCACAGTATTTTTCTTCTTTAGTTAGAAAATGTTGAGTATTCACCTCCTCTAAAGAACAAAATTTTTTTATTTCATTGTTTAAACTATTGTCAGAATCCTCATTTTGAATGTGAAAATTAACAGAATGGTTATTATATGGATGGCCGACATTACCAGCAACAATCCATCCAAGTTTGGTGTTTTGTAAAACCGGTAAATGGTCGCCTAGCCTTTGTTAGCCGGCAATAATAATGGACCAAAAAGCGTCCGATCCTAATAGCAAGTCGATTTCATTGGATACATTAAAATTTACATTTGCCAAGTTCAGCTCATCCGGTATCCTAAGAGGAATTTTATTAAAAGTAGTAAAAAGCAATTTTTCTGTTATTTTATTTATAACTAAAAAGTCTGTTTTTAATTCAAAGTCTGAGCATAATGATTTTAATGTTAAAATTACTTTATGTTTAATGTCTAACAAACTTGGACCGATTCCTTTAATCATATGTTTAATACGAAATGTTTGGGCATTAATTGCTTTACAAAATTTTTCTGTAATTAAATTACTCTGTGAGCCACTGTCCAAGAGCACGCACGCTTTAAATATTTTTCGATTAATTTCTATGCTAACAATTGCTGTGGACAATAAAACTTGACCTCCCGTTTCTGATGGCATATGAGCACTCATTATTGTTGACGATTCAATATTATTTGTTTCATTTTCATGTCTTACATTTTGAAAATTCGAGTGGGTAGAAACAATTCTTCCGACCCCGTCGGTCCCTTCTAAATCAATCGTTTGTATTGTATTGCCGCCGACGGTGGCGACGTTTGTTGCGTCTGAACTTGTCGGCCTAGCGTTTGTAAATTCGATATGTAGTAAAGAATTGTGAGATTTGTTACATTTTCTAAAACGGCAATCTGAAGTAACGTGATTAGGATTCAAACAATTTAAACATAAATTTCGCGTTTTAGATTCTGAAATTCTTTTATTAACAGATAGTTTTAAAAATGCTGAACATTTATAAATAGCTTGCTTTCCTGCACAAAAATAACATTTTAAATTCGAAGTATGAGACACTAAACTGTTTGAAATAAAACCTTTTTTACTGAGTACTTTATTATTAGCAAATTTAATATTTTGATGTTTTTCGGTATTATCGGTTTTATGATTTGCCAATTTTTCTAACATACTACACCTCTCACTTAAAAATGCATGCATATCATCCATTGTCGGCAAAACTCCTTTAAATTGATACGATTCCCATCCTCTTCTAGTATAACTATCGAATTTCTTTGTCAAAATAAAAATAATTAACCGATCCCAGTGATTAACTTCTTCGCCAAGAGATTCTAAAGATCGTAAATGATTGTTTATAGTATCAAACAAATTGCGTAATTCTGTGTAAGATTCTTTATTAATTGAGGGTGCATCAAAAATACCTTTAATATAGTTTTGAATCATTAAAACTTTGTTTTCATATCTGTCAGTTAAAAGCTTCCACGCTGAAGTATAATTACTTCCTAAAATATCCAGGTTTTTTATAATTTTTAAGGGTTCCTCGCCCAATGAGGTTTTCAAATGAATAAATTTTTAAATGGGGGTTAAAATTGGATTTTCCTCAATAAGAGCAACAAACAATTCTTTAAACTCAAACCATTTATTGTAATCTCCGTTAAAAATAGGAATATTTATTGTCGGTATTTTAAGATGATTAATAAACGGGTTGGGATTAACAGGGTTGTAACTAGCTACAGACCCACTTTTGACTGACTCATTGTCATTATTATCAACTATACTTGCTTTATGAAAATTATCACACAACTTTCTTGCTTCCGCGACAATAGAAAAATAGGCATTCTCAAAATCTAACCCGTCGGTTCCCTCGGGCTCTCCGACTTCTGTGGCCAATTCTATTTCATTTTGGAGTTCATCAAAGTCGTCATGTAGACTATCTAATTTTTCTAATCTAAGCTCAACATTTTTTACTAGTGAGTCCGGTAAATTTAAAATATCAATGGAATTTAAAAACGTTTGAAATCTCGTTAATTTTGATTTCAACAGTCTTCGTTGTTGCTTTTTTGTAGCAATATTATCGGCCATAGTATGGTCTTGATTTGGCATAATGAATCGGCCAAAAAATAAAAATTAAAAACGAAAAGAAAAACTCTTATAAAAATTTGAAAACGAAAATTCAAAATTCGAGTACAGGTGGTGAAATATTTAAAAGGTGTCAATAAAATGGAAAGGACTTACAGGTATGGTCGTCTTCTCTTGATCACTATTAAATTTGCATAATATCTCGTGCAATGTTCCACTCGCCAGTCAGTTTTTATCGGGTTCACAAAACCAAAACTTTATCGGGCTCGAACAGGACCAAATTTTATGTTGTGTTAGGTCACTACTTTGTGATGAAAAATAACTTGTGGACTGTAGTAATATTCAAAAATACTTTTAATGGATTAAACAATAACTCTACATAATAAATATATATAAAAACGGAAAATAGTGCGTGCGCTCTATACGAGGCATTGTAGAGAAGTGATGACACGCCGGTAAGTATGCGCAACTGCTGACGGTTGGCCGTTAACGCTTGGAACCCTCCATGGGCGTAACAGTGAGGCTTTAACACACTTGATAATAAGTATTTATCAAATAAGAGTATAAAGTTGAAAATTGACAATAACTATAAATGTAATATGAAGGAAAATGGTTGAATAAACAAGTGTAGTGTTAGTAATAGCCCTTACTAATGTAGTACAGCTGTACTTGTTGAAAATCTTCGGACACGAGGACACCATTTACCAAAGTTTGATCTCTAGATGAACCATAAAGCTATAACGCCTACCTACTTCTAACCTAACCTACTTCCACTTTTCGCGCCACAAAGAGGGTGGAGTATACTGTCAGTTGTTACTCTTGTTTTTCTTGTCGCAAAACACAACACTGTTTCATCCACACTATACTATTAGCGCGAAATTTAAACTGACTAATAATATTCCACCATAAACTTTTTATTTTTCCTTTTTAAATATATTCCACATGTTTCTTTTTTAACAGAATCGTTACCAACATATGGCCTCGTATCTTTCCCCTGAATTTTATTATTAATTTATTTGCACCAATTGTGAATTAAAGTCCGTGAAGTTATTTTGATAACTAAATGTATTGTATCGTTTCTATATTTTTGACAAGAAAAAATATCTAAATTTCTTCTAAGACCTTGTTGTCTTATGTCATTTATGAGGGTTTTTGATGTAGGACAGATTTTTTAAGAAGAATTTATTATCTGTAATAACTCCTAAAAATAATTAACAAATCCCTCCGTTGGGTAGCATAACCTGGAGTGCCACTATGTTCACTTTGCAACCATGCGTACTGTTTATAGAATTTCTGGCTTTTGAGAAATATCTTATATCGAACATCAGCGACTCATTTTAAGGTGTCGCCGGAGTATCGCCTTAATGACAGTAGCCCTAAATTATATGTGCTAGAGGAGGATGGAGATACTTTGAATATTCGATTTTGTGCTCTATGTTTATCATCACTTTATAACCTTACTTTTACCCATAATCTCTGCATTCATTTTTTTACCAGTAAATAATTTTTACTCTACTGTTACATTTTTCGTTTTAGATGTTACCTATTATTATTTTAAATAATATTATTATAGACGAATAAAAGAGAAAGGAGAAGAGTTCTTAATATGGAAAAAATAATGATTCGAAGTGCCAGTGATCCTTTCTATATAAGCAGTTTGTAGTTTTGTTTCGGCTAACTGAACAAATGTCAATGAAATAATATTTCCAGTTGTGATTCCCCATTTACAGAAATATAGTCCTCTGGCCGTTCCAATCGAGTAAAAAATCTTACTGGCTTTAAATTTTCATGCCACAGGAACATATCAAAACCGTATGGGCCTGGACTGGAAATTTTCTGTTAGCCAACAAATGATGTCTAATATAATTAATGAAGTCACACCCTTTATAGTAAATGAATTAGGAAACAGGTGAGCTCAGTTCCCAACACAAATAAATGATATTAACAGAATAAGAGCCAAGTTTATGGAGCGTACTCGCTTTCCTGGAGTTTTGGGTGGAATAGACTGTACCCATGTCCCCATATTGGCACCCAAACATCAGAAACATAATTACTAACCGAAATGGCTATCACTCCAAAAACGTTCAAATTGTATGTTATAAATAAATAGTATTTTGAAATGTGTGAAATGTATAAAACATTTCAAAATATGTCGATTTAAAAAAAGTAACGATATATAGGGTATTCTATTTTTAAAATAATATAATTTTGGATATGTTTTTCTCTGGGTATTCTTGATAATAATCAATAATATACCCATTCCTAATTTTTATTACCATATGAGTGTATAAATGCCTTTACTTATTATTTTCAAACTGAAAAAACAATAATTGCAATTATTACATCAGAAGTTATATATTGGACTTCAGTGAGTAAATGTTCGTATATATTTTTTCAGATGTGTGATTATGATCTACGAATTTTGAACATAAATGCTAGGTTTGGTAGAGCTGCCCATGATGCATTTATATTTCGACAGTCAACAGTTTTTGATGATTTGCTTCATAGATATAATGAGGGTAAGTTTATTTCATTACTAGTGTTTTAGTTTATTAATGTATTGCATTCCTGGCCAACCTTTAGAAATATTTGTTATGATGATACCAGCAAAATATACCCAGTTCGTAAGAATCATAATCGATCATTCGAATATTGTGTGATATTTTTTTATACAAAAACAAAACATATTTTTAGGTGAAACCAATACATGGCTACTGGGGGACACTGAATAACATCAAAAACCTTTTCTAATGACCCCTATATTAAATGCCCAGCCTGGCACATCAGAAGGACATTACACATTTAGTCATATAAGGGCATATAAGTTGCAATTGAACGGCTTAATGAAGTCTTTAAGGCAGTGTTTAGATGTCTATCTGGTGAAATTAAACTAAGGTACAAGCCAGATATGCTTGTGCTAATTTACATAATATTCGAATACAAGGTGGACTCCAGAACATACCAGATAGTGATCCAGTAGTATTAGAAGATCCACTTCCAAATGAAAGTAACAACCCAGCTCACCTAGATGATGAAAATGGGATTAGAGAAAGAAGACTACTAATACAGACCTATTTTCAATAAGAATAATTAAAAAAAGTCAGTGTTAAGCAATTTTAAGTCCCTCATAATTTATTTCAATATGATAAGTTATAAATAAGTTATCTTGTACAATATTCTATTTTTTTATTACTCAGTATTCATGGCTTATTATAGAATCATTTTACTTTACTATTGTTGTTAAATTAATTTGAAATAAAAATACATTAAATATGTTTTCTTGTTTTATTTATAAGAATATTAAGGTAAGATTAAAACACTATTTGTGTTAAAAAACAAACCCATACTAATAAACAAAAAATATTTTTTAACAATAAATGAACTTTGGAAGGTAGAAAACAGGACTTGTAACCAAATTAAAACTCTTCGTTAAACATGTATCTGTATTTTGTTCCACAACCCAAGATAAAAAGTAAAATAATTTTTCTCCGTTGTGAGAGAGAACTAAAAGAAATTGTTCAGCTGGTTGAATGAAATTTTGGCTGGTGAAATAAGGTACAGAAAGGAAATTATAAAGATTTTTAAATTATTGTTGTAATACGAAATTTAAAGTTTTATCCAAATTTGTATTTATTAATAATAAATTGTTATTTATGCCCTCCAAATGTTTGTTAATATTTTTTAGAATGCAATATTTTCTTTCTCATAAAAAACCTGCCAGTGGGCTTCACATTTCATTAAACATTTTATTTTTTAAGAAATGGTTTATTCATAACTTTTTGCTATAATTAATTCTTTCAGGTCATTAGTACTTTTTTAATTTGGCTGATAATATTTACTGTTTTAATATGGGACATATATGTTGGAAAGCTTTCAGTAAATTTAAATTTCATTATTTCAAACAACTGCCTTCCTTTATTACCTGAAAAGCTAAACCAACATTATGTGCTCCATTACATTCAAGTTCCTACATATCCCTAATCCACCTGAACTTCTAGGTAAGCACAGCTGCCAGGTTACAGCTGCCAAGATACACTGCTTGGAGGATACCGTTACACTGCTAGGAGGATACCGTTACATGCCAGTATACAATATTAAGTTACATTTCAAGACATCTCTAACCACTAGGATACCCCTAGGCATCTTATTTCCTATTCAAGCCATCTCTAATTTCACTTCCAAGACATCTCTACTTCAACTTCAAAACATCTTTACCTCAACTTCAAGACATCTTTCGCTTCTTCTGTTTCTACCAGACCTCTTCGTCTAAGCTAAGTACCTATATAAAGTACAGGTTTCTCACTCTTCCTGTTTTCTTTTCCTCTCAATGGCAGAATAAAGTTAATATTTTAAATCTCTTTTTTAATTTCTTATCTACCCGGCTGTAAGAGCTGTAGGGACTGTCCTGGTTAATGTAAACTTTTATTATTATTAACGTTCAATTTAAGTTCTACAAGGTGTTTCTACCTTTCTCACCTTAGTTTCTTTTCTTTTTAATTTCAATTCATTTTTTTGTCGATGTCTAAAAAGGTAGTGGCGCCCTAAGTCCTTATAGTCTGTCTACCCTCTGGCATACCTAGTGTGTCATTAACATGGAGTCGATCCACCCTTGAGAGAGTCTCTAGCTGGGATCTGTCTCTTGAGGAGAGAACAGTGTTACACAGTAGATTACTCGTATAGGAGCATATGAGTATTCTATTATCTTTCCTGAATAAGAATTTTATAATTTTAGGAGAGTGACATGCGCAGTAAAGCTAAATTGTGAGAGAGAGTTCCTACACGACTACTCACACAAGTTAGTGAATAGGGCCCCAGTAAGGGCGCGTTGTATCAAACTCCTAAACTCGGCTTAATAATAACTCATGTTTAGACTGTGACAGATTGATGTACTTTTATAAATCAATTACATCCGTCTAAACATCAGTTATCATCAAACCCAGTTCAGGTGTTTGATACAACGCGACCTAAATCGTAATTCATATTTTAAACTGTATTTGTTGTTGCTGGGCAAATATCGGTTTTTATTGATATTTTATGCTTTTGATTTACTAACACAACGCTTGAAAACAAATATAACATTCTTATATAATTGAAAAATGTAGCACAACTTACGTCACCAGCCTTCTAGACGTTGGAAGATGAATTCCCGCCATTTACCTGTTTCTTACGATATCTCAGGATAGGAAAGAGATATCGCCTTGCGGTTTGCACTGTTTTATTACTAATTTAGTCTACTTTTTAAGGACCTACTTCAATTTGTATAATTCCATTTAAAATTGTTACGAGAAAAGACAATATTTAAAAAAAATAAATCAGTAATGGCAAAAAAATATTTGTTAAAGGACCTTTGAGAGTGCAAATGTTTACAGAACATTATCCAAATATTCCACTTCCTCCAGAATCAGTGTTAACCAAATGGGGAACATGGCTTGACGCCGCCATTATGCTGAAAATTTCAACAATTTTGAAAATCTAATTTTTCAATTTTCGGAAAGCTCAAGTAAATCAATAAAAGAGCGTCAGATCGCTCTTAACAATAGAGAACTTCAAAACAATTTGGCTTTCATTAAAACCAACTTTAGTTGCATTAGTAAAACAATTATATCATAGGAAAAGCAACAAGTACCTTTGATTGATTCAGTTGCTTCAATAGAGGATTTTAAAAACAATATTAATGCTGTTCCGGGACATATTGGCACTTTAATTACAAATAAAATGAGAGGTATTTGGAAAAATTTGGATTTTGGAAATTGGTTAAAATATCGTCAGTTTTAAGTGGCGAAAATGTTCCGGAATAAAATTTTGATCCAGATGTTATGTCAAACTTTAAATACGCCCCTATTACAAGTGTTGATGTGGATGTGCTTCCACTCATACTCATCAATATTTCTCCTTCTCACTTTATTTATCTAGGTATCTGTTATTACCTAATCTTTATTGAGCAGGTATCGTTCTGGCACTCAGCTGTATGTTGGTCCTAAAATAAAGAAGTATTTATATATGTCATGGTTCAAGTAATATATTGGGGGATTTTTCTTAATGCCCGGGCATTATAAATAATGACAAGCTACTTAGGGCGGGGTGAAAATTATAATTTGAAGTTCCTTATTTATCACATTGCCTAGACATTGTGAATATTGTATTGTAGTTTTCGGGTAATATAATAATACTCTGTGTATTTGACAGGTTTAGTAGTGGTAGGTGTGGTTGAGTTATTATTGAAAATTATTATAATTATTCTTTAAATATTGACTACAAATACGAACGTGGTTTGGTAGGGGTAAGTTTGGTTGGGTTATTATTGAAAATTATTATAATTTATTCTTCAAAAATTGACTAAAATACGAAGGTGATTTGGTAGGGGTAGGTTTGGTTTGGTTTGGTTATTATTGAAAATTATAATTTATTCTTCAAAAACTGACTAAAAATGTGAAGGTGGTTTGGTAGGGGTAGGTTTGGTTTGGTTATTATTGAAAATTATTATAATTTATTCTTCAAAAATTGATTAAAAATACGAAGGTGGTTTGGTAGAGGTAGGTTTGGTTGGGTTATTATTGAAAATTATTATAATTTATTCTTCCAAAATTGCCTAAAAATACGAAGATCACGTGACACAAACATAACGAATTAAAATGAACTTAATCACGTTTAAATTACTCTGCCCCATAAGTGACACACATTATACATAATGCCCGGACTATTGGATTATTTCAAAAGTTTTTATTACTCTGCCCTCTTATATTGGGCATTTTTCAAAATGAGCGGGCACTTTTCACAATGTCCTATTAATAATTGGTCCATAACATATATACACCTTGGAAACATAATCGATTTATTTATCACCTTAATACCTATTGATTTATGCTATTAAAGTATACAATAGTAAGGTTATATTTCAACCGTTGAGTGAGCGCTCACTGAGCAGCGAATGGTTGACGTATGTCTTCTGAACGATCATGTTTTGGAAAGCATAGAAGATCATAGATACCCTTTATATCATTTATTTGATTACAGTTTCCTGTATCAACAGTAAAGCGTGTTATGAATAGACGTCAAAATAATAGTATGGAACTATTAAAACGCTTTACAAATTAGAAAAATAATTTCCTGAAGATAGATCGTTCACCAGGAAGCAACATCTACTTCTCGAGCAGTGTGTCCCCTCCAGACAATGAATTACACTTCCAAGGGGTTGATATATATGAAAATATAGAACCAACTATTCTGTGCAACTCTCCTGGATACAATTTCTCTCTTTCAATTTTGATCGTCATATACAGTAGGTAAAATTCATTTCTGTTGACTATCGAATTCGAAAGAAAACTTACACTGACGATTGTTGTATTGAAATACACGCTATAATATGGAATCACAACACAAGCCATTCAATAGATAATAGAAGTTTCCCTGCCAGAGACTAAAATTATGGCTTAAAAAAATGTAATGGAAGTTTTCATGTTTATGGGTAAATTATTTTAAGACATCAAAAAGTTTTAAAACATACAATATATAATAAAAAGAAATACATTTCATACGAAAAAGAAAAACAGTTCTAAAAGTATTTTTAACTTATTAAAATAAAATTGTGTATTCTGACTAGGAATGTAATAAATGGCACCTGCAATAGTGCGTTCCTTAAAAGGAGATGCAAAATGCCTAATTAGGAACAAAACATATATTTTTTCCTTCGTTCAACCATATTCGAGGTAAAGAGGGTTAAATTTTAAAATTCAAAAATGAATATTGGCTACAACTTCTACATCACTCAGTATTATTTTACAAAATTCATCCGACAGCTGCATCCACTTAAAGGGACTAATTTAAATTAGTCCAGCCCGGGGCGTAGTACTTAATTGGAGAACTTCTTTTATTAAATTAACGTATTCTTATCATACTTCCGAGAACATGGTTATTTTGCCTATTTTTTGTTAGTTTTAAACTAGATAGTTGAAACACGTTCAAGCACTAAAATTGAGCCAAATTTACTAGGTTTTCAGCTCTATAAGTGCTAATATCTCAAAAAAATATTTATTTTATAGTGCAAAATTTACATGGAATCTCAGTAAATGAGCAGCACTGATTCTGCCCCATTTTGGCTCTTTTAACATGGTAATATCCATAAGAAAATCTAAGGTTCATTCCGCTACTTTTTGGTTCATTTTGGAGTGGGGGTAAAACTCAATATACGCATGCGCTACGTTATTGGATAGGTGACGTCATAGGAGTAATGATAAAAATGATAAAAAAGTTCCAGCTACCCTCTTTCATCACCCAAGCAGCACCCCTCGTACTAAAAGTTAACCAATCATAGCAAACGACGTCTCGTTTAAAAAGCCTTATCGTCTAGTGTATAATTAAAATAATGAAAAAATTCCAGCTACCCCTTTCATCCCTCACGCAGCACCCCTCTTACTAAAAGTTAACCAATCATAGCAAACGACGTCTCGTTTAAAAGGCTCTATCGTGTAGTGTATAATTAAAATAATGAAAAAATTCCAGCTACCCCCTTTCATCCCCCACGCAGCACCCCTCTTACTAAAAGTTAACCAATTATAGCGAACGACGTCTCTTTTAAAAAGCCTTATCGTCTAGTAAGGTACACCGGGGTAAGTGGAACCGCGATTTTCAATAGCTCATCTTTAAAAATTTTTATCAAAAAAACGTTTTACTCAATCATGTTTATATAATACAAGCTTATTAAGTAGACATTATTTAAAGGATCTACCAACATACAGTCAGATTCCTGCCTTATTTTTTTTTCTGTGATTTTTTTTTCTTTCGTGGTACTTAGGTTACACTTGCCCCATAGATATGGGGCATTTATTTTGAAAAAGAAAATAACAGTTAACCAACATTATATGAGTCAAATACAACACTAAATGATATTTTTCCTCTTTTATTTGTGGAAGGAGTGGGTAAATGCATAAAAATATCCTTTCTCTCTATTATGCTCCTATCTTCCACAACTGGCCAATAAAATGTGGATGTCTTACCATATCTTCGACAAAATTTTACCTCTAAGCAGGGTTCCTTCTCTGTTATTTGACCAACGAACATTTTGACCAGTTTCTTCTGATTGTATTTAACAACAATCCAATCACCAATATTTATTTTTGATAAGTCTAACTGCATTTGATTTAGGAAACTGATTTCTTCATTCATCTCTTCTACTTCATCCACACTGGGATTGCTAGAAAGGCTTTCCAAATCTTCATCACTGTTATCACTACTACTATCTTCTTCCAAAAATAAGTGTTTCTTATTTGTTGATTTTTTGTTTCCTTTTTTTATGGTTATTTTCTCTAATTTTAACTTATCATCGACATCGCTAATATTATCGTCACTTAGTTTTTTCTTGGTTTTTGTTTTGATTTTTCTTATCTTTTCGTTTTGGATATCTTCAAGCTTAGCTATGGCATCTTCTGAAGTGATCACTTCTGCACCTCCGCAGATTTTTTTTATTGTAGAAGTAGCTTTTGGCGTTTGTTTTATTTGTTCCAAAAGCAGCTCTTCGAATGATTTTTTTCGAAGAATCAAAGGCGTTAAGACTTCGCGTTTTGATATGTTTTCCCTGGATGTTGATGGTTCAGGTATAATTTCTCTTACACTGGTGGTTATTGCAGGTGTTACAGCGGTAGCTGTCACAGCTGTAGGGTCTACAGCTGTAAGATCCGCAGCTGTAGGTTCCAGAACTGTAGGTGCCACAACTGTAGGTGTCACTTCTATAGGTTTCACAGCTGCAAGTGTTTGATGTGGTAGTACATCAGTGAACTCTCTATCTCCCTGATTTTCTTGAAAAGAGCACCACCGTTTATAAGCTTGGGGTTCGTAATTATCAATAGGTATTACAGTGTTGCAATATGGAGCAATTCCTGCTTTTTGAAATCCATTTTTGATGAACACTGGATCTATGTTTTCCCAAATTTTAGAGATGATTGATGCAAAAATGGATTTCGGAAGTTTATTGAGTTTTTCCTTTGCCATTTTACAAGTTCTTCCTCCCATTTGATTTTTAGATGCCGAAATACACTAAGGTCCATTGGTTGAAGAATGTGGCTGGAATGTGGCGGAAGCTTTAAAATGACTATATTTTCACGTCGTGCCATTTGGATAAGTAAGATGCCAACATGTGAACTGTGGCCATCATAAATAAGAATAACTGGTCTTTCTTTGGGTATGCTTTTTAGAAAACTGTTTTTAAAATAATTCTGAAAAGTTTCTGCTTCCATCCAGCCATTTTTTGTGGCCGAATAGGTTAATCCTGCATATTTCTCATCCTTTTTTGCAAGCCATGAATCCCACACATTTTTCCCTTTAAATACTATGTATGTATGTATGTATTTTGGGGTAACATTCACTGAGACCTAAAAGATCTATTGTGCCCCCTTACTTCTACTTAGTTTCTGAGGAGAGTCTCAGATACTAGTAGCTCCTTTAGTCCTATTTCCCGGAGGAATTTTAGGATATCTGCAGGCCTCAACTTAGGTAACTGTCCCTCTTCTATCCAGTAGTCTCCCAGGTACTGTGCCCTAGGATTCTGAAATACTGTGTAGTTCGCAAGTATGTGGATGGAGGTTTCTTCTTCCATTCCACAAAATCTACAATCTTCTTCCGGATTATTATTAAATACTATATGCGGCGGTAATTTTTCTCCAACAGCATTTCCCCCTAATAAGACAGATATATTTTCTCTGCCAGAACCACTTGTTGCCCTATGAGCAGCTGTTCCTTTTTGGCCAACAACTTTAATTCTGCTTGGGTCGAGGCAAAAACTCATCTCATCTATATTATAAATTCTTGATGGATGAATATCTTTTATGATATCTTTTAACAGAGTGAAGTAATCATTGATGATAAATGGATCTACACTCCTTTTTCTTGCTACTTCCACCATTTGTGGTTTTTTCTGGCTCAGGTTAAAGGTTTTTTTAAATCTCATGAAATAGTCGTTGCCGGGTATTCCATCTTTGAATGACGTCTTAATGTTGTTTTCCTTCACATAATGGCCTATAAGATTCTAGACTTCTTTTTTAGAAAGACCAAAGCCCCATTTTTCCATAAGCTTGATGCTTTCGGCTATTTTCTTTTCTTCCTCATAAGGAATAGCAGTTGGTCTACCCATGGTAGAGCTTTTGACACCCCTTTGACCTTTTACATGTTTGAAAAGTGTGGCTTTCGGAATCTTATAAGTTATTGATGCCCTATACACCGTCATTTCTTGATTTTGTACTGCTTCTATGGCAGCTTTTAGGGTATCTTTGGAGTATTTAAGTGGCGGCTTCTTCCGAACATAGTTACGCACCATGTCTAAAACAAATTATATAAATTTGCATTTAAATTTTACAAACGTTTATTGTCGAATTCAACTGGGAAAGTGGAACCTAACGTAGGTTACACTTACCCCTTACTACTATTTTATAGGGGAAAGTGTAACCTAAGTCGATTTCTTCATACATAACAAATATTACTTTTTCATACGTTTAAAATACAAAGAATTATTGTTTATTAGATACTTACTTCAAAGTTTTAATATTCGCCCGAATTTCTTGGGTTTAGCATCCACCCGCAACGAACACGTACTTGCTCACCATGCGACGTAAACAGCTGATATTCTAAATGTAGCCAAGTTCAAACCCTAAATGTAGCGCTGTCGGATTAATACACCAGAGCGCACTAAAGGAACATAAATAGGTTTGTATGGCACAGATGGAGCTACTTTACAGAAAGTAATTTTATCGGAATTGGCCTGGGTCCCACTTGCCCCATATTTCCACTTACCCCGGTGTACCTTATATAAAATAATTAAACATTTTTAGCTACCCTCGTAGTTAACCACGACGTCTCGAAAGGCCTAAACGTCTAGTATATATTTTTATCCCAATACCTATTTAGCATTCCTAAATTTCAATGGACACATTCCAATCTCCTCCTTTTTGGACCCACCCAAATATAGACCCACCCCAAATGTTTAGGACCCCCAAATTCCAATACCCCCCTGTTTAGGACCCACCAAATTCCAATACCCCCTGTTAAGGACCCCTAAATTCCATATAATTGAAAAGTTCATTCAGGGTATTTAAAATTTATTTTATACAGAGTATATCAAAAATTTATAGTGTCGATATACAGAGTACATTGAAAAATTAGAGTGCAGATATGAATGAAGTTCGTCGTTCAGGATATTTCAATTCATTATATACAAAGTATATCAAAAATTTATAGTGAAGATATACATAGTGAATCAGAACATTAGAGTGCAGATACATCGATAAAACATTCGTTCAGGATATTAAAAAATATTTGATATATAGAAAAAATTTACTGTGTAGATATACAGAGTTCATCAGAATATAGAAGAGTATTTCAAAAATTATAACACCAATTAATTATCAGGACACGTGAAAAGGTCTCATCTTCACAAAACCTGTAGTTAATATGTACAGTGCAAAACGCATAAAGAGATTTCGGAATGTATGAGGGTATAATAGCATTTAGGTACTTTCATTCGATCCATTTTGTCATGTTTATTCTTCTGTGCGATAAGAGGGTCCTATACCATTGATATGCATCGCTTGAACTGCGATATACCCGCTATGTTGAAAGATGATTGGGTGGTAACTATATATGAGGTTAGTCAATTGTCACTAACTAAAGAAGACATTTTGTGACACATTAGATTTAGTGTTACGTAGGTTTCTATAGGATGTATAAAAAATAGGCGTCAATTTTAATAATTTTAATTTTAGAAAAAACTTTTTATTTATACATCATCATTTTTCCCAATTCGATGGAAATATACCCGCTCGATCGAAAGTAAGTATATAACATTTTCAGGTGATAATACCTCTAACGAAATGAATCATCAAAGGTATTTACAGGATTTCATAAAAAAATAGTAATAAGTTTTATTTCAGAAATAAAGACTTGAAAATGAAAGTTCTGCTCTATAGAATTTCAAATATATTTAGGACATCCAACATTGGTATACTATGAATATAAACGAGTATTTAGTAGAATAGCTGAATGTACTTAATACCGATTTCTAGTAAAACTGGAACAGATAAATGATTTAAATTTATAATTTTTTTGACTTCCCAAGTTGATGTTTGATAAAACTCCAAAATAATTTATTATTAACTACGCCTATGATGTAGAAAAAATGTACAAAGAAATTTTTTGGTTGAATTTTGTGAAAAGTATTAGTTTTCTTTGTATAACGTAATCATAATTACACAGGTGAAGTATAATGTCACCTTGTGCAAGTAAAAATATTCCTTTTTTGCTCCATATACCAATAAAAATTATAACAATTGTGAGAAAAAAAGTATATAAACATCTGTTCCATTCGGCCAGGTGGTATTAGGCCGGGAACAGACGAGCGTTTATTTTACGTGCGTCTCGCACGCACGTAATTTCTGACGGACGTCGAAAAGGATGTCACACGAATGCGTAAACGTGCGTAATTTCTAACGTACGTTGTATGTACAGGAAATTACCAACGCACACGACTCGACGGTCTTGATTCATGATGAACGCTGTTCAAATGTGTGAATTTTCATATCTGGTGGTAAAATACTTAAAAAATAAAAAGAAGTGCAGCAACAGAAAGTGGTGGGTACACCCTATCAATTCTGAAAGACATTTACGTGGTCATTTCTACACCTTGTATGCACGTCTTAAAGCAGATGAAGATAAATTTTTTAACTATTTTCGGATGTCTATAAAATCTTTCGATGAATTGTTGTATTCTATAAGAGAGTACATAATAAAGCAGGATACCAACATGAGAAGCTCAATTCCACCAGAAGAAATGCTCGCTGTTACTTTAAGGTACGTAAGACAGTCAATACAATTTGTTACATAAACATTAAATTTATTTTGATTATACAAATAAGTATTTAAGTACAAATAAATTTTTGAATATAAAATTTATTCTTATTGATTATACAAAATAAGAACACAGAAAAAAACTTATTGAAGGTCTAAGTTTGAATATTGAGGATTGTCTCGGTCATATTCGGCTCGCGAATGTGAATCATCAGTAGAATGGTAGCTTGGTGAAAAATTTGAAAAATATGTAGCCGTTGATGACGGTCTAGATTCAGGTTGATAATTTGTATTAGTGTTGGCATACGAAGCAGTAGACTGTTGTGGAGGGAACGAAATAAAATTATTTGGTCTAGCCTCTATAGTCGCAGATGTACCTTGTTGCAAATTTTGCAAAATTTGCATAGTCTGCATTCTAAATGTAAATTTCTTGTCCGCATTCAGTTTTCGAACTGTGGGCAGTAAAGATTTGAAAAATGATAGGTCTTCATCTTCAATCAATAAATCTTGCCTTGGTTGATGTGCCTCCATAAAACTGACCAATTTTTCTTCAATGAAGTTACTTTTTCGTGTACATCTTTTCGCGTTTACTGATGCACGTTTTGTAGAAGTTGTTGGGGTAACTTCAACTACACTTTCTTCACCATTCTCAAGGCCGCTATTATTTCCATTACTTTGAATATCGACAGAACAATTATCCAGTGTTGGATCTTCTGGAATGCTGGTGTTTGTCGTCCGTAGTTCCATAGTCTTCTTTAAAAAACGTAGTTGTTCTTCATAAATGTACTTCTTTTTTTTACTCGCGCCAGATCCCGATTTGCACGCTTCATTATTTTTTCTTCGATTTCGGACGTAATTTCCATTTCTTCTCCAAATCTTGTGCTGTAAGACAATAATAACATCAATAAACAGATTGAAAAACATAAATCAAACAATTTATTGTAAATTTTCAGGTATCTTGGCAGTGGGTGTAGTTTAAAGGATTTACACTATAACTTCAGAATTGGACGTTCAACAGCAGGCGAAATTGTAAAAACTGTATGTCGCACAATTTGGGATGTAATGAAAGGAAAATGTATACCTATTCCTGACGAATTGGATTGGAATAATACAGCGGAGGGTTTCCGAAATCGAGCTAATTTTCCCAACTGCGTGGGGGCTGTAGACGGAAAGCACATCCGAATTATAAAGCCAATCGCAAGTGGATCTTCTTATATTAACTACAAACATTACTTTTCCATCGTTTTATTAGCTATAGCTGATTCAAATTATAATTTTATTTACGTTGATATTGGATCCTATGGTAAAGACTCTGATTCTACGATTTTTAGAAATTCGTCTTTATATAGAGGGATAGAAAATAACACATTAATGCTTCCTAAACCAAATGAAGTGCCAGGTGTTGCGATACCTTTACCGTTTGCGTTTGTAGGAGATGAGGCTTTTGGATTATCACCTAATCTTCTTCGGCCATACTCTGGCAAACATTTGTCAGTGCCAAAAAGAGTTTTTAACTACAGGTTATCAAGGGCTCGGCGTTATGTGGAATGTACCTTTGGAATTTTGAGCAATAAGTGGCGCATTCTTCACAGGGCAATTGATGTAGATGTAGAATTTGCTATTGACATAGTAAAGAGTTGCTGTGTATTGCACAACTTTGTACGCAAACGCGACGGTTACAGTTTTGACGATACTCTAACTATTGTTGGCTTATTAGAAGATTTTATTAATGATGAGACAATCACCGTAAATAGATCTATTAATCGCTATCGAGATGCACTTGCAAATTATTTTGTTAGCGAAGCTGGAGAGTTGCCTTGGCAGTATAATAAAATCTAGAATAAAGCTCTCTCTATCAATTGATATCTACCTCGATATTTACTATAGGGCCTATATTCAAATTTGGTGTTTATTTGGTCACAATTGTGTTTCAAAATGATATATATATATAGAGAGATAATCTACTTACCTAATATTTTCTGTTCTGCATCTGTTTTACTGGCAAAAGTTTCAAATAAAGATGAAGCAACTTCTTTCCACGCATTGTCTTTTTTATTCTTATCTTTATAATCCTCAGAAGAAGGATCCCACAAAACTACCCGTTTTTCAACTTCACTTATTACAAGTTCAGGGTCAACCATATTTAATATTATTTCTCACTGAAATCGAAAAATTATATGCTATATTACGACAAAACGGCCGTTGAATAAACACTAGACCTGTGTGTGACCGAAATGGTATAAGCAAATAGAAAGCTACAACGCACGCTGACACGTTTCAGCATGTTACGGACGTCGTCTGCGTTGAAACGGACGTTAAACCAGACGCGCGCTGCTGTGTGACTAGTTATATTGTAAGTATAATAATGCTGAAACGTACGTTTTAACGTGCGTTTTAACGCACGTAAAATAAACGCTCGTCTGTTCCCGGCCTTATACGTACGACATGAACAAAGATGGTAAACAATCGGCTAATACCGGGGTAATTGGAATGATTTTCTAGTGAATCAATAGGAAAAATATTCAGAAATGAAAGGGAACTTAGTGGCATACAACAGGATGCCCGAGACTTGTCACCGCTGACATCTTTGGTGTCGTATTTGCACTATTTTCTAATGCGTAGGGTACCTATTCATAGCCCGCTTTGTATGTTATTGGCACTCATATATATGTTGTAATTTTCAAATCTTATTTAATAAATAACTAATTTGGAAGTGTTATGGGGTTATTTTAATTTTTCGAATCGATATATAAGCCCACATCTTTCTATTTATATTAATTCTTGCATTTGAAATTTCCCAAAAATGGCAAACAAACAGATAAAATTACAAAATTGTGAAAGGTTACCTGTTGCTATTAATAAATAAAATTTAGACAAGTTACTTTGTATCGTGTCCAAAAAGGGAGGTAGACTTTTGCAATTATCTAAATTCGTGTGGTCTGCTCTTTTGTATTGATATACTTGTGGACAAATCATTTATTGCATAATTTATCTTTGAAATTAATTGTATTTTAAGCAACTTTTATCATCGATATAATGACAGAGGCCAAAGTAACATCTCTATGAATATACTATCAAAGGATTTGTGGGAATTAAAGAAAATTGTATTTGTACAATTTTTTCATATTATCAACCATTTCTTTCAAGAGTACTTTTCAAAAGACATAACTTCAATAAAACAATTAAAGTTATTTGTACTTTATTTGTGAAATTTCAACAATAATAAAAACAAAAAATTAATTCTGAAATAAAAAAACAAATATATCTAACAAAAAAAATAAAATATCATATTTTTAAATATTCAAAACAATTTATAAACAAAAATAAAATTTGGTAACAGTTTTACTATAATACAAAGTTAGTCCAGAGTTCTTTCAGGCCAGGACTGTTTAAAAGCTTCTAGTGCACAATCAAGTCCTAAATTGTCAAAATAACTATCTGGATCTTTAAAATTAAAAGCTCGCCCAAGGTACTAGTTTGCTGTGACATCAATAAGTTTCTGTTGGTAGTAATTCACTATCAAAGTGGGACCTAAAGGAACGCTAGGATTGAGTCGTGTATCATCAACAATAAGACTATTAAAGAACATACTAAAGTCATCTTCTTCTATTTTAGTTTTATCATCAGGACTATTATATTTGTGAGGTATTAACTGTTCTCCAGCTGGAAGTCCCACCATAGTTAAACATTTGGGATCATGATCTAAATTGGGAATCAATGCAAAATATTTGGGTTTGTTATTTTTCGAGTAATCTTTTAATTACGCCATATTTATTAGTGTCATGCAGTACATACACTAAGTGGGTAAACAATTGGAAATCGTTATTATTGGTTTCACTAGGAAGTACATAAAAAGTCTCATCATCTGACATATATGCTTCTGGAATGAATTCTTTGCTGGTAAATCCTATTATGTCGAAACATCTCTCTGTATCCATTTTAAACATTTCTGTGTCTAAATTAAAAAAACTTTTTGTGAAGAACTAATCCTTTTATAATGTCACTTTCTTCCACTTTCGCCCCACGATCATCAGCTAACCTCTTTTGAAATTGCTTTGTTTCCCCCGAATGCAATTTTAATGAAATGTCTTTTCTGTAAATTTTCACAGTGGCAGCTGGAATTGATAGGTTGGAATTTATCTTAATGGGTACTTTAAACGGTTGAGTTTCAGGAAACTTCTTAAACGTGGTCAAAAAATGGAGACCTAGCTTGGCTTCACAAATTACAGCAGTATTAACTTCAGAAACTATTTTCTGGGCAATAACTAAATTTGTATTATTTTCATTTACGAGTATTCTTTCCATACATTTTGGTATAGACTTACTTTTTGTAATTGTGCAAGGTAACTGTACTTGAGGTCCTATTAAGTAAAAGAATATTTCATGTTTATTACATTCGGATATAATTTTTGTAATTTTTTTCTTATTCAATGTAGATGTATTTACTGAATATAAAGTAGAGAAATACATTAACTGCAAGGTTATTAAACCAGGCATATTTAATGCTTCCTTTAAAAAATTAATTCCCAATAAAACTGCATCTAACCATTTAGCTTCGGCAGTTTCAGCATGTTTGATTAATTCAAATATTGTTTTTGGATCAAAACTTTCTGTTCTTGACACAAATATTCCTGGATAGTTTTTTTGATTAAACGTCTCAGCTGAATTGACTAGTATTAATCTGTACATACTTTTAGAATTTAAGAACCATTTTGTAGTAGAAAACTTTATCAGTTCGTTAAGAAGTTCTTGTTTTCTTGAACTTGCCAGATCAAATACGATGATTCCAAAATCTTTTTAAGCCGCAGGAGGCATCTTTTAAAAGTTTTATAAGAAATACTTGACAAAATAAATCGATATAAAAACCGTTATAAGAAATTAACAAACACAACCTACAAAAGTGGACGGGAAGGAGATGGAAGTAGGCACAAATCACAAAATGTGTTTCTTTCAAATGATAGATGACAACAAACTCTCTTACTTATTGCATTCTGTGTTTTTTGACGCACTTCACACAAAACAGAACCGTACTCAGTTTAAATGTTTTCACCATCAAATATTTTTCTAGAATGTGTGACATTTAGAAATAATAATAATAATATAATACATGATTGAACCTATGAAATGTTTTCAGTTCTCTCATAATTTTAAATCAAAAATAACAGTATCAAATCTAACAATATATGTATGAGTGCCAAAAAATTTGTAAAATTATTTTTCAACTGAAATTATTGCCAAATGGCATTGCCAATAACATACAAAGCGGGTATATACCCACGCATTAGAAAGTAGTGCAAATACGACACCCAAGATGTCAGTGGTGTCAACTCTCGGGAATCCTGTTGTGTAAATCGTCGTGCCACTATAAAACAATAATACTAGCAGTTGTTGTCGGTCAGTTTTTACAATATACTAGGTTTGTTCCAACAAGCAGTTCGGAATTTTACTGAGTTTGCTTAGATTGAAGTTAGCGAGGATTCTCAAGCTTGTCGGAACTTTCAAATGTAGACGAAGACCGTTGTTCGTAAGACATAGAACAGATTCGAATTGCTAGAGAAGTTCCTTTGTCGATCCTTAATGATACTGAAACTGACGAAGCCAGAAGTACAAATCCTAAATTTTTAGTTGTAATTGGAGTATCTACTCCGATACCAGATGCTGAAGATTCTCTTGGCGTTGGTTTTGGTTAATATTTATATTAACGTATATTATTGAATTTACATAAAACTTTTTTTAAGCAGACATTGACTATGGTATTCCAATTACAATATAAAAAAATATTTAATGGTGAAAACATTTAAACTGAGAACGGTTCTGTTTTGTGTGAAGTGCGTAAAAAAACACAGAATGCAATAAGTGAGAGAGTTTGTTGTCATCTATCATTTGAAAGAAACACATTTTGTGATTTGTGCCTACTTCCATCTCCTTCCCGTCCACTTTTGTAGGTTGTGTTTGTTAATTTCTTATAACGGTTTTTATATCGATTTATTTTGTCAAGTATTTCTTATAAAACTTTTAAAAGATGCCTCCTGCGGCTTAAAAAGATTTTGGAATCATCGTATTTGATCTGGCAAGTTCAAGAAAACAAGAACTTCTTAACGAACTGATAAAGTTTTCTACTACAAAATGGTTCTTAAATTCTAAAAGTATGTACAGATTAATACTAGTCAATTCAGCTGAGACGTTTAATCAAAAAAACTATCCAGGAATATTTGTGTCAAGAACAGAAAGTTTTGATCCAAAAACAATATTTGAATTAATCAAACATGCTGAAACTGCCGAAGCTAAATGGTTAGATGCAGTTTTATTGGGAATTAATTTTTTAAAGGAAGCATTAAATATGCCTGGTTTAATAACCTTGCAGTTAATGTATTTCTCTACTTTATATTCAGTAAATACATCTACATTGAATAAGAAAAAAATTACAAAAATTATATCCGAATGTAATAAACATGAAATATACTTTTACTTAATAGGACCTCAAGTACAGTTACCTTGCACAATTACAAAAAGTAAGTCTATACCAAAATGTATGGAAAGAATACTCGTAAATGAAAATAATACAAATTTAGTTATTGCCCAGAAAATAGTTTCTGAAGTTAATACTGCTGTAATTTGTGAAGCCAAGCTAGGTCTCCATTTTTTGACCACGTTTAAGAAGTTTCCTGAAACTCAACCGTTTAAAGTACCCATTAAGATAAATTCCAACCTATCAATTCCAGCTGCCACTGTGAAAATTTACAGAAAAGACATTTCATTAAAATTGCATTCGGGGGAAACAAAGCAATTTCAAAAGAGGTTAGCTGATGATCGTGGGGCGAAAGTGGAAGAAAGTGACATTATAAAAGGATTAGTTCTTCACAAAAAGTTTTTTTAATTTAGACACAGAAATGTTTAAAATGGATACAGAGAGATGTTTCGACATAATAGGATTTACCAGCAAAGAATTCATTCCAGAAGCATATATGTCAGATGATGAGACTTTTTATGTACTTCCTAGTGAAACCAATAATAACGATTTCCAATTGTTTACCCACTTAGTGTATGTACTGCATGACACTAATAAATATGGCGTAATTAAAAGATTACTCGAAAAATAACAAACCCAAATATTTTGCATTGATTCCCAATTTAGATCATGATCCCAAATGTTTAACTATGGTGGGACTTCCAGCTGGAGAACAGTTAATACCTCACAAATATAATAGTCCTGATGATAAAACTAAAATAGAAGAAGATGACTTTAGTATGTTCTTTAATAGTCTTATTGTTGATGATACACGACTCAATCCTAGCGTTCCTTTAGGTCCCACTTTGATAGTGAATTACTACCAACAGAAACTTATTGATGTCACAGCAAACTAGTACCTTGGGCGAGCTTTTAATTTTAAAGATCCAGATAGTTATTTTGACAATTTAGGACTTGATTGTGCACTAGAAGCTTTTAAACAGTCCTGGCCTGAAAGAACTCTGGACTAACTTTGTATTATAGTAAAACTGTTACCAAATTTTATTTTTGTTTATAAATTGTTTTGAATATTTAAAAATATGATATTTTATTTTTTTTGTTAGATATATTTGTTTTTTTATTTCAGAATTAATTTTTTGTTTTTATTATTGTTGAAATTTCACAAATAAAGTACAAATAACTTTAATTGTTTTATTGAAGTTATGTCTTTTGAAAAGTACTCTTGAAAGAAATGGTTGATAATATGAAAAAATTGTACAAATACAATTTTCTTTAATTCCCACAAATCCTTTGATAGTATATTCATAGAGATGTTACTTTGGCCTCTGTCATTATATCGATGATAAAAGTTGCTTAAAATACAATTAATTTCAAAGATAAATTATGCAATAAATGATTTGTCCACAAGTATATCAATACAAAAGAGCAGACCACACGAATTTAGATAATTGCATAAGTCTACCTCCCTTTTTGGACACGATACAAAGTAACTTGTCTAAATTTTATTTATTAATAGCAACAGGTAACCTTTCACAATTTTGTAATTTTATCTGTTTGTTTGCCATTTTTGGGAAATTTCAAATGCAAGAATTAATATAAATAGAAAGATGTGGGCTTATATATCGATTCGAAAAATTAAAATAACCCCATAACACTTCCAAATTAGTTATTTATTAAATAAGATATGAAAATTACAACATATATATGAGTGCCAATAACATACAAAGTGGGCTATGAATAGGTACCCTACGCATTAGAAAATAGTGCAAATACGACACCAAAGATGTCAGCGGTGACAAGTCTCGGGCATCCTGTTGTATGCCACTAAGTTCCCTTTAATTTCTGAATGTTTTTCCTATTGATTCACCAGAAAATCATTCCAATTACCCCGGTATTTATTTTTATTACAGTCTTGAAATAAAATATCTCCATTTATTAGCCGATTGTTTACCATCTTTGTTCATGTCGTACGTATAATACCACCTGGCCGAATGGAACAGATGTTTATATACTTTTTTTCTCACAATTGTTATAATTTTTATTGGTATATAGAGCAAAAAAGGAATATTTTTACTTGTACAAGGTGACATTATACTTCACCTGTGTAATTATGATTACGTTATACAAAGAAAACTAATACTTTTCAGAAAATTCAACCAAAAAATTTCTTTGTACATTTTTTCTACATCATAGGCGTAGTTAATAATACATTATTTTGGAGTTTTATCAAAGTCAAAAAAATTATAAATTTAAATCATTTATCTGTTCCAGTTTTACTAGAAATCGGTATTAAGTACATTCAGCTATTCTACTAAATACTCGTTTATATTCATAGTATACCAATGTTGGATGTCCTAAATATATTTGAAATTCTATGGAGCAGAACTTTCATTTTCAAGTCTTTATTTCTGAAATAAAACTTATTACTATTTTTTTATGAAATCCTGTAAATACCTTTGTTGATTCATTTCGTTAGAGGTATTATCACCTGAAAATGTTATATACTTACTTTCGATCGAGCGGGTATATTTCCATCGAATTGGGAAAAATGATGATGTATAAATAAAAAGTTTTTTCTAAAATTAAAATTATTAAAATTGACGCCTATTTTTCATACATCCTATAGAAACCTACGTAACACTAAATCTAATGTGTCACAAAATGTCTTCTTTAGTTAGTGACAATTGACTAACCTCATATATAGTTACCACCCAATCATCTTTCAACATAGCGGGTATATCGCAGTTCAAGCGATGCATATCAATGGTATAGGACCCTCTTATCGCACAGAAGAATAAACATGACAAAATGGATCGAATGAAAGTACCTAAATGCTATTATACCCTCATACATTCCGAAATCTCTTTATGCGTTTTGCACTGTACATATTAACTACAGGTTTTGTGAAGATGAGACCTTTTCACGTGTCCTGATAATTAATTGGTGTTATAATTTTTGAAATACTCTTCTATATTCTGATGAACTCTGTATATCTACACAGTAAATTTTTTCTATATATCAAATATTTTTTAATATCCTGAACGAATGTTTTATCGATGTATCTGCACTCTAATGTTCTCATTCACTATGTATATCTTCACTATAAATTTTTGATATACTTTGTATATAATGAATTGAAATATCCTGAACGACGAACTTCATTCATATCTGCACTCTAATTTTTCAATGTACTCTGTATATCGACACTATAAATTTTTGATATACTCTGTATAAAATAAATTTTAAATACCCTGAATGAACTTTTCAATTATATGGAATTTAGGGGTCCTTAACAGGGGGTATTGGAATTTGGTGGGTCCTAAACAGGGGGGTATTGGAATTTGGGGGTCCTAAACATTTGGGGTGGGTCTATATTTGAGTGGGCCAAAAATTGGAATTTGGTCAGAAGGTGGGTGGTTGAATTTGGGGTCCTAAACATTTTGGGGTGGGCCTATATTTGGGGTCCTAAACATTTGGGAGTGGGCCCATATTTGGGGGTGTGCCTATATTTGGGGTCCTAAACATTTGGGGGTGGGTCTATATTTGGGTGGGTCCAAAAAGGAGGAGATTGGAATGTGAAGTCCATTGAAATTTAGGAATGCTAAATAGGTATTGGGATAAAAGTATATACTAGACGTTAAGGCCTTTCGAGACGTCGTGGTTAACTACGAGGGTAGCTAAAAATGTTTAATTATTTTATATACTAGACGATAAGGCTTTTTAAACGAGACGTCGTTCGCTATGATTGGTTAACTTTTAGTAAGAGGGGTGCTGCGTGGGGGATGAAAGGGGGTAGCTGGAATTTTTTCATTATTTTAATTATACACTAGACGATAGGGCCTTTTAAACGAGACGTCGTTTGCTATGATTGGTTAACTTTTAGTAAGAGGGGTGTTGCGTGGGGGATTAAAGGGGGTAGCTGGAATTTTTTCATTATTTTAATTATACACTAGACGATAAGGCTTTTTAAACGAGACGTCGTTTGCTATGATTGGTTAACTTTTAGTAAGAGGGGTGCTGCTTGGGTGATGAAAGGGGGTAGCTGGAACTTTTTCATTATTTTTATCATTACTCCCATGACGTCACCTATCCAATAACGTAGCGCATGCGTAGATTGAGTTTTACCCCCACTCCAAAATGAACCAAAAAGTAGCGGAATAAACCTTAAATTTTCTTATGGATATTCCCATGTTAAAAGAGCCAAAATGGGGCAGAATCATTGCTGCTCATTCACCAATCTTTATAATAATATATTTATGAGACACAAAAAGTTCCTTAATTAAGTAGGTACTACACCCCTAACTGGACTAATTTGAAAAAACTTTCCAAGTTAATAATAGCCAATATTAATTTTTCAATTTGAACTGTAACCCTCTACATCTCGAATAGAATAAGGAAAAACTTTTATAATATATTTATTATACCTAATTAAAATTCTGCACCTCTCTTATGGTGGGTTTACATTATTCAACTGAGTTGATCAAGTCGTTTGAATTAAAGTCACTTGAATGCGAGTTGAACGTGTAAACCGCTTATTTTCATTTCAGATGATCAATTGACATGAAGTCGATTGAGTTGAACCATGTTTAACTTTTTGATTCAATTCAGTAATTCAATTGCAGAGTAAACATGTCGCCGAGCAGGTGGTCGGAAGAAAAATCTGTAAAATTTGTTAGTGTTTATGAAAACTATGAGTGTTTATGGAACACGAAGTGTGATTTATATAGGAACAGGGAGGCTAGGTCTACGGCAATCAAAAATGTAATTAAAGATATGTATGAATTAGGCGTAGAGATGACCGAGGGAGAAGTAAAAAATCGCATCAAAGCTATTCGAACTACGTACATGTCCGAACTGCGCAAAGTGGAAAAGGCCGCAAAATCAGGTGTTTCAATAGACGATATATATTAACCGACATGTGCATGGTTCAAAAATGCTTACCGCTTTTTACGCCACGTCGTCATTATTCGCCCAGTGTTCGAAAACATGGTAAGTAGGTCATTATTAATTAATAACTTGTGAGGAACACTTTTAAACAACATGATCGACCGCCACACCGTCGGTTATTCCCCGCGTTCGGTTATTCCCAGCGTAGCTGCAGTGCAGACTTCACGGCCAACCCGAGACAATTTTTAGAACCTCTCACTTCCTATATACCTATTTGATGAATGAATAACCTAATAACCAAAACAAGACACACTTACTTGATCTTTCGAGCTCGGCGTGACTAGGTCACACCTCCCGAAACCTCTTGTATTCTTTCTGTACTATTATATCTACTGTCATAATAAATTGTTCGTTTGATTATTGTTTTCTCACAAACTACACATTTATTACTATTTACGCTGTTGGTGTTATTTATTTAATTGTAAATATAATACGTAGATCTTATTAACTACCTACTAATTCTGTCCAACTGCCATAGTACTGCTCCATCTGAACAAAACTAATCCGCGTATTTCTCACGAATATTAGAAGCAACCCGGGAGTAATTACTGCTACCTTGGCGTTGCAATTCCTGCATTGCTGTTTGTAGGTTTCTCCAAGAACCCGGAGTGATATGTCCTGATTCTAAATCTTCTGTATCAACAAGTCCATTTGTAATGTAAGATCCCGCAGAAGTTTTGCGCAACGAATTGTGCAAATCTGTAGTAGCCTTTACTATTGAAGTAACTTTTTCTGGAGAAAGTGCAATTGGTCTCTCGAAAATTCTGAATTTGCCTACCAATAATCCAAAATGCATTCTCATCAATTCGACGAGCTCTACTTAATCTGTAATTAAATATTTTTTCCGTTACTGATAAATTTCGTTTTGAGAGCGGTTTCATGAGGTAGGTTTTCAAAGGAAAAGCATCGTCTGCAACAACAACCATTCCTTGAGGCATATTTAACCATGAATTTTCTAACCCGTCATACAAGGAACTTTCTTGAAAAATTCCCCCATCTGAAGCTCTCCCTTGAGCACCAATGTCTACGTACGTGAAACAGTAGTCGGCGTTGTAACGAGGTTTTTTTTTATTAATAATTATTTCAAGTTACCAAATATATTTTTATTTAGTTTTGCTTATAACCGTTATAACCTCTGACTTCGGTGTAAAAATTATTTCAGTTATATAGAATATTAATTCCGGTTTTCAACTTAAAATATCAAAATTCGCCGTAGTGTATGAAATTTATGCCTCCCACTGCCGCGAGATATAGAGTAGGTAGCGCGCAGGTCGAACTAACCAAGAGAGGTGGAAAGACAGACTGAATCGAGGAAGAGTTGAAGGCTGAGAGTTCAGTAAGTACTGGTAGTACCTGGCCTCCAGTTGTGACCGCCCGATACCGACCAACGCTCCGTCTAACAATTTGTTGTTGATACATTTTTTTTATAGTCCGTTTTTTTAACATTGAAGAAATTATTTCCCGAATTATAAGATTGAAATAGCTGCTGGGAAGGTGAGACTTTTTGAAAATAATACTTAAAATAAAAGGTGGTTTTTTCAATAGGCATTAGTTTATTGAATATAATTAAAATTTTATTTTTACAGCAGGCTTTAGTGGTGTCGTTGTATATAACTAAAGTAGGTGCAATTGAATCTTGATAGTTTTTTCGAATCCCGTTCTAATTGGAACAGAAAAAATTATTGTCACCATCTCAGTTTGGCTTTCGGAAAAACATGTCCACAATTAAGGCAGTAGTCAATATTGTTCAAAGCGTGGTTGAAGGCTTTGATGAGAGATATGATACATTTGCAACGATGTATGATCTCACCAAGGCTTTTGATTGTGTTAACATTGAATATCTTTTAGATAAATTAGAATATTACGGTGTTAGGGGTAATGTGTTAAGATTATTTAGTTCGTATCTAACAGGCAGGTCTTAATACGTGAGTTTCGATAATGTTGAATCAAAATTGACTCCTGTTTCAAGAGGAGTACCTCAAGGATCTGTATTAGGACCATTATTATTTATTATATATACGTAAATGATTTGCCAAGTTCCCTGGGGGAAGCTCGCTGTGTTCTGTTTGCTGAGGATACCACAACCTTGGTTAGAGATGGGGTGAACTTGGCAAATGCTTGCATGTCGAATGTAAAATCTTGGTGCAACAGTAATCAACTCAAGCTTAATGTCACTCATCGCAAATATTCGCTTTAAAGCAGATTAGAAATTGTTTGAGTCAAAATATTCTACGAACAGTTTATTTTGCACTCGTTCATAGTCATCTCAACTATGGTGTTATACTGTGGGGCGGAGCAACAAATGCTTCAAAAATTTTTTCATTGCAAAAAATGGCTGTTCGTATCATCGCAAATGTTCAATATGGCGATCCATGCCAGAAGCTGTTCAAGAAGCTCCAAATCCTTCCGCTTCCTTGTATATACATTTATGAATATTGATTTGTTGGTATCCCACGCGGATATTCATAATTATAATACTAGAAATGCGGCCTCTCTTGTACCATCGAGATCAAGAATCTGCTTATCGCAAAACAATCGAGTAGATTGTAATTTATATAATGTATCTAAAAAGCATTGTAAAGAAAAAGCCGTTGGCAAGTTAACTAAGGGTGCTTTCAGCAAACTAGTAAAACGTTTTCTGTTGCAACATTGTTTTTATAGTGTGAATGATTTTATTACTTTTTGCAATAACTCTTAATAAGCATAGTTCAGCCTTTCCTACTTTCATGGTTTCTTTTTAATAAGATGTTTACTGTAAAGTATTTTGTTCTATTTGTGTTTTAATATTACTTTTTATATTCATTTTAATCACATTAGATACATTTTTTGTATCGTATTTTTTTATATTTAATTTTTACTTTATGTATTTATGACTGTATGTACTAAATATTGTATTTAAGGTCAATAAACTATCTATCTGTCTAATAAACTATCTATCTATTATTATTATTATTTTCATTATTCTTATTATTATTATTACTATAGTTCACTTAAATTTCTGTGTTTTTGGGTACCAGGGTATTTTTTCCTTTTGCGTAGGATATAGTTTTTTTGTAACGGCTTGATTCATCAGCTCCAGATCCTGTGTAGATTGTAAGTGTAATACAACCAAGTCGAATATTTGGCCGTGGAGTTAACCACGCTAAAAATCTGGCGCCCGAGAAAGTGTAAGATTTCAAAGGTGTCAAAAGTGACGTACCAAGTTGGCAAGAGCCAAGTAAGGAGTGAAAAGCGCATCACAAATTTGGCGCCCGAGCAGGGACTGTTTTGTCCGTTTTTGATTGTTTTTTTCCTGATTGTTGATAGAGAAGGAACCAAATTGTTGGTGGATTTGATTTTTTTTGTTTTTTTTTCAGTATAGTTGATTGGAACAGGGACCTGATTTTTATATATTACCAGTTTTTTGTATTTTTTTTATTTTTAAGAGTAAGGACTGTTGTAAACTGCTTTTATTATTGGGAAGAGTAAGGACTATTGTAAACTATTTGGATTGCTACGAAGAAGATTGAGAAGATTGAAAAGGATAAGAAGAATTCAAGTTAGGCAAGCAAACTAGATGAGTTAGCGCTGAATAAATTGAAAGAAATAATTTTATGTCTGGAGAAAATTCTGAAGACATTGACTTAACCCGTTTGTTTGATCAAGGAGGAGCTGAAGAATCCGAATCTGATATTTTGATACCGACCGCCCAACTACCGACCGTAAGTTCCGTGGAAGAAGCCACAGACCATCGTGTAGGTTGGGTATACCTACTAAAGAACGAGGAATTGAACATCCAGCTCGAGAGGAGAAACTTATCCGTTGCGGGAATTGTCCCGGAGAAAAGGAGAAGACTTGTTCAATTTTTAAGGCGAAGAAATAAGTCACCACAACCCACTAGAAAGCAAGAAGAACCTGTTGATTTTCCGACCGCTATGACAACTCCACCGATAAATGTACACGACTGGAAAGTGTGCTTTGGAAACCAAGGCGATCCGGCCGGTTTCATAGACAGAATTGAAGAAATGTACAGTATACAGCAAATATTGTCGAGAAAGACAATTTGCTTCCAGTGTTACCGGAGTTACTAATTGGAATATTGAGGAGTGCCAGGCGTCTAGCCAGGGCTCTTTTATATTTTAATTTAACGACCACGTTCCGTTAGCATTTATTCCCGATTTCACCTCCACGTTTCGTTTGAGATATTAAGGAATGCCAGGCGTCTAGCCAGGGCTCTTGGGTATTTTAATTCGTAGACGTGAATTCCGTTCTAATTGGAATAGTCAGGAGTGCCAGGCGTCTAGCCAGGGCTCTTCGGTATTTTAGTTGAAGGGCCGAAATTCCGTCAAATTTACTCCCTCTGTCGAACTCTCGCTTAAATTGAAATCCTGAGGAGTGCCAGGCGTCTAGCCAGGGCTCTTTTGTATTTTGATTCGAGGACCGAAACTATCGTATTTTCCTTCCCGATCCCTCAAACACTTTATGATTAATGTTTATTCTACAAACCGGGTGCATCAAAAGTGATTAAATATTTTACTAGCATTAACATATACAACCCGCTTTATTTGGTGAATTATTAACCTGTTTCCTGAAAAGACCCCTAAAATATATTATTGCTTTTACTGCTTTTAAAACATTGCTTATAAACCTTTCTCCCGCTTATTTCCTGCCCGCTTCGTCTCTAATGAACGCATGTTAAATGTACATATAGTAGATAGTTACTTAACTTAAATTTCTGTGTTTTTGGGTACCAGGGTATTGTTTCCTTTTGCGTAGGATATAGTTTTTTTGTACCAGCTTGATTTATCAGCTCCAGATCCTGGATAGATTGTAAGTGTAATATAACCAAACCGAACATTTGTGTTTTACTGACCTGCTATAGACTAGAAGAACCATAAGATAGAGTAGTGTTGCTGCATGAATTTAGCTTCCCCGTAGTGTGGGCCAGGAGAATAACTTTTATTTCAGGACCAGTAAGAGCGTTTTCAAGGCATAACCCGACCGGATGGGATACAACTAGACCCCTGGAACGTGCCTTACCTCCATCTGAGGCTACCTGGAATTCTTGACGGTTGTGGTCAAGGGGCCGTGGAGTTAACCACGCTAAAAATCTGGCGCCCGAGAAAGTGTAAGGTTTCAAAGATGTCAAAAGTGACGTACCAAGTTGGCAAGAGCCAAGTAAGGAGCGAAAAGCGCGTCACAGCGTCAACTAATGCAAGCAAAACTATACTGTATGTCCCTTTATAATTATAATAATCAGATCCTCCACCTGGTGGATTTTTCATCACAATATGTTCACCGTATAGTGGACCACCACATTTTGGATAGTTCCATTTTGCAGAAAACCCTTGTTCTATATGTTGCCATTCCACTTCCCTCCTAGGAACCTGCAAATAAACACATTATGTATTTCAGTTCCACGATCATAAAGAATTATTTCGTAGGTATATAATCCAAAACACAGTTTGTATCATAAGTACTTATTTTCAGACTTCTCAGTCAAAGAGACGGGCCAGCACATCTCCTTCTAGGGAAAAAGCACAAGGTGAAGAAGTTGTTTCGCAGCAGAGGGAAGCAAATGAAGGAAATGACAACACGGACAACGAAACACCATCTGCATCTAATGATCAAAGTGGAAACACTGAATGTATAATAAATGATACGTCAAAGTACTTTCAAGCTAGTAAAAATCTAGTTCTTATTAACCAGTCATCCAATACGCAGCCTGAAGTTTCTCAAAGTATTAATACACCAACACCTTCTCAGGTTTGCACCAAGACGCGATTAAAGAAGCGATTCAAAGACGAAGCAATAAACAAACTGCAAATTATTTGTGATACTTGCAAGGAATCGTTGAATGAAGACGAGTTCGACATTTTTGGTAAACATGTTGCAAGCCAGCTAAGAAAAATTAACATTGTAAGAGCTATTGAAGTACAAGGCGAAATAAATTCTTCTTTCGAAAGCGAGGATTCAAGATATAATAAAAAATAAGCAGAATCAAAGTAAAAATCAAGCCTCTCAACTAAAAATCACAGAAACTGATGAAACTACCTTTTCATATTGGCCAAATACCCCACTTTCAGTGCTAAGTGATTCCCAATATTCTGGACCATGTTCTCCGGAAGAAACAAATATTCAAAAATTCTGTTCGATGTTGAGTGACCCCCAAAACTCGGAATCATATTCATTTCATGCAGAAACAAATATCGAACAATCGAGTGAATTAACAACAAAAGACATCCTCTCCCAAGCATTGCACACAATTCAATAATCTGTCACAATATCAATTTAATGTGCGTTTATATTATTATACACTATAGGTGTATTCAAATATATAACTACATTATAATAGGTACTATATTAATACATTCTTAAATAATTTGGTGTTCTGTAATATTAGGTACCTACACACACATATCTCTATGAGGAAACATGAAATTGTACACTTTGGCACTCTGTAAAGATATTGTAGACTTTTAAATGAATCTCCTGATGCTAGATATCGTAAAGTTATTTCCAGCTTAATGACTTGATCAACTCAGTTGAATAATGTAAACCCACCATTAAGGAACGCACTATTTTCGGGGACATCTTGTATAACAAATTTAAATAAATCGTATAATAATATAACTTATATATTTTATGGTATATGTCGTCGCTTTTCTCTTCCCCCTTCTCTATCGCCTGCAGATCTAAGCCATATTTTAATTATGGATTCAACATCAAATACTGTTACATTTCTTGAAAGTGGGTTTCTTCGAACTACAGCTAGAAATTATATAGGAATTAGTTTTGGATCTAGGCCAAGTATAAAAATTAATTCTTAAACAAATTTGACCTGTGTAAAACTAGACTATACAAGTAAATTGTAATAAATTGTATTTTGATTTTACTTTTGAAAATAATTTATATTAGGTACTCATTCCATTCCTCCCACTCCAATTCATCCTCAAAGCCTGGTCATGTGATATTATTGTGTTCAATGCTTTACGTGTTGAGTCTGCATAGTCTTTGCCTCCGACAATGGCATACGTTTCACTCTACAAAAATTATGTAACGGTGAAAAAACTATATACTGACATTAGCAAGATGAAAAATGTATGCAGTAGAATCAGACTGTATAAACTTATTTTTAATTAGTTCGAAAAATAATTTTAAACATACCACTTCTGAAAAAATAGCATCGTCAGCTAGAGTCACATCAAATTCTTGTAATGTTACAATGTCTTTCGCTGGTAAATTCTTGATATGCACATTTTCAGTTTCTCTTATTAGGGGTGAGTGTAGCTGCTGAACCGACAATAGAACATATCGATGGCTTAATGTTAATACCCCGTATCTTAAAAATAGCAAGTTTTACAGGAGGTGAAAATAGTAGTTTGTACAACTAGTGCGCAAAGCGTCACTTTTCCCACGAGCGCAGAAGTTTGTGGTACGAGCCGTATGGCGAGTGCCGCAAATCTAGCGAGTGGGAAAAGTGATTTGCGTACAAGTTGTACACAATATTTTTTCTACAACCACATTTATTAATGAAATAAAAACAGAATTGTAGGTATTTTATTAAAACTTTGAACAGAAAGAACATACAAAATGAAAATTAAATATAGAAAAATCAGTTGAGTGTATGTTTAATAGTGAACAATGAATAAATGAATAATCAAATAAATAGTTCACTTATTTTTGGTTTAAATTTAAAATGTTTACACCCAGAAATTAACTAAGTACTTATAATAAATATGTTGAATTGTCAAAAAAAGTTGACAGGCCATAGGTAGCTTTGTTTGACATTTCGGTGCGGAAAAGTGCCATAGCGTGTACTTTTCGCATTACTTTTCCAACAGTTATCAAAAGAATTAAGAAAAGGCCTGCTTTGCGTATAAACATTTGTGTAGAAAAGCGTGTTTTGCATAGTGGTTGTAGGAAAAAACGTTTTATTTAGGTATTTCTTCGGCAAAATTGTTCATTTTACTTTACAAAAATTAATTTTGAATTCTAAAAATGACACTATGATAAAATTATATTAAAGTCATATTGAATTATTCTGGTTGTAGATACGGGTTATTAGCAAAAAAAAAACAGAAATAAATAATCACATACGGGATATTATTGAAAATTTAACAAGAAAGATCTAATATGGTAAGGATATTCGAAATTTAAGAACCCAATAATATTTTTTTAAGTTTATTATAAAATATTGCATTTGCAAAAAATATAACTTGAAAATATTCGATATTAAGTAACTGTTATTGTAAATGATGTGGCAAATTGTCATAAAATTCTGCACAGTCAGCTGGTAGAACTGCCTTCAATTCTTGCAGATGTTTAAACTTTTGATATTTTATCTTAAACCGTTCATTGTGTAAAACTGGATACTCGTCAATTTTGGGATATTTGATGTTCCTACAAGGTAGTGGCTGGAGTTCATCATCAAAATTGATTTTGAACAAAATTTGTTTCTGTGTCGGACTATAGTGCAAATATCTAAGATCCGTCACTGTGGGCTCATTTTTTTTCCTTCCAGGACGTATGGAATTATAACTCCATGTTGAAGGTATTGCATAATTTAGAAAAAAGGAAAGGGATTACGTCTTGCTTCTCTCGTAATATTGATATAGTCACTGGGAATGTGAATAAAGCGGTTTTTTATTTTCCTTTCAATTAAGCTATGCACCGCATCGCATTCCATTTGCGTATGTCCCTTTTCTAGGATTTTTTGTTCAATAATAACATTATTTTTTATTGAATATTGCAACAAAGCATTGCTCATAACTACATTCCTATTTTGGTAACAACACCCATCTGAATAAATTGTTATAGGAAGTTTGGGATCACTACACTTTTCTTTGATGTAGTGGATCAAAAAGCTTGCAAAAGTAGATGCTGATAGGTCACCTTCTGTTTCATTCCACCAATAGCAAGTACATTGGTGTGTCGCTAAATTGTATATCGTGAAATTGTGACAATTTAACTTCGTCTTATAATATATGGCACTAGCATTAATTACAGGACAAATTTTGACAGCCTGAACATCTACAGTCAATGTATAACATTCTCCACGCAATGCCTTCGCTTTATCTTCTTCTTTCTCCTTGCGCGCTCTATCTTTTCCCTCTATGTGATTTTTGTAATCTGTGTCTGATATATTATTTGTTTCAAAAGAACAACAAATATCACATCTATCTTTCTTGGGTTTATGAAGAGAAATATTCATGTCCCTCAAAATTTCATCAAATATGGGAAAGCATAGAATTTAACTTTCTTTGTCATTACTCTTACAAAATTCTCTGTAGATACGATAAAGATCTGCTTTTGTGCGAAACAATTGCTCTAAATACAATTTCTCGGTATCTCTTCTACAATAATGCGAACCAAGTTTCGGCAAATCATTTAACCATTGTTTTAAATACTTCCTTTTTTCCATATTCAGTGCTTTATCAATTCGTGTTTTTTGCTGATCCTCCGTTTTATCAATATTAATGCCATGTTCAGTGTTGGCTATCCAAGCATGCACCATGTCTTCTTTGAGACCTAAAGTTGACAGGAACATCCTTTTGCAAACCCTTTGGCGATTATTATCTTTGGTTCTTAAATAATAAATGTAAGTTCCCTTTCGACGAGATGGACCTCCAGTGGATTGCCTTTTAGTTTTTATGTATTCTACATTACCCCTAACATAGACTTTCTTCTTTTCCCAAGAATCCATATTATTCCAAAATTTGTCAAAAATAGAGCATCTTTCTTCATCAGAGAATACTTGGCAAAAGTGTTTTTTGGATTTTTGGCAGGCAACAGAATTGCAGATTTCTCCCATTATTCGTTCAGGTCGAGGTATGCCATCAGTAACTTTTCCATCTTTACTTCTTTTATATCCTTTATACTCTTTACCGCATACCCTTAGATTCTTAATTTTGTTTCTGGGCCATTCGCATTCTTTTGCCTTTCTCTTTCTTTTTTTAGAGGTCGATGTCTCATCATTTTCTTTTATATCTGTTACAGCATGAATATCAGTGCCAATGTTTTCATTATCACTTAAATCACTATGACCGTTTTGTTTATCTTGTAATGGTATATATTCAGGATCATCATCCTTTTCGCTTGCAGAAGCTGAAACTGCATTAAACCGTTCCTCTTTATCAATTTGCATGGCTCCATTTGTATTTTCGGAAATTGTGTGGAAAGAAAGTAATTCTTCATTAGTTTCCTCTACCAATGTTGAACAGCTTGCTTGATATTCGATAATATGCTCCGTTATATTGCTGGTTTGTTTATCCTCATGTTGTGTATTGACCAAGGTATCCAGTTGATCTAGAACCTGACTGCAAAGATTTTCAATGTCTTGGTCGTTGACCACCACTAAGTCAGGAATATTATTAATATTTAAAACGTTTTCAGCTTCATTTGTACTAGCTAACTTATCTAACTTACCTTTGCTTTTATTATTTGTTTTGTCGTCATTGGAAGAAACATTTTGTAAGGCGGAAGCAAGAATTCTTCTGCTCCTAGGTAGGTACCCAATCTAAAAAAAAATTGTAAAAATAAATAATACCCCGTATCTTACAGAAAACTTAAAAGCATATTAGAATTTTAATAAACCGTATCGTAATGTAAACAAATAATAACACTTTAGTAAATCTTTTTACATAAATATTTTGTAATTTAATTAAAAATACTTTTCTAATCCTATTTATAAACGAAATATAAAAATACATACCGCATTATTAGACATTATCTTTAATTTATTATCCATATTAGCTCAGTCCACAATAACACCTGTTAACACTCATTGTAAAATGACCGATACGGGGTATTCTTTAAAAATATTATCTTAGCGCGATACGGGTTATTGAATAGTGAAATATTTGGCGCGTTCTAATAAGATAACGATACAGGGAATTCACTGGCATGTAAAGGAGACTACTGGTAACATCTTTTAGCGAAAAAACAAATTTTTGATTTTTTGCAGATACGGGGTATTAACATTATTATGTTGTCTCAGCGGAGTAATTCACGGGACGATGCCCGGTCCTTTGAGAGGCTTGCATGGGGACATGGGTCCAACATGTAGAGGCCCTTTGAGACTTTTAACTGTATAAAAAAATATATATATATAAAATATATATATTTACCTATATAAGTAAATATATGTTCCTCTTATGTAGTTTAGTGGAGCCAAATAACACAAGTATTGGATTATAGTAGCACCTTCTGGATGTTAGTGATGCCATGGCTGGATAATAGTGGTGCCGAGCTATTTTTGACTGAATATTCGGTAGGCGTGGTTTAAAAATATAAAAAATTTAATGGGTGTAGCTTATGGTAATATTTCGATTAGTACTGCTACTGGCCCCTAGGTCTGGACTAATTAGACTAGTTCTGCCTTTGGCCGCTAGAATCAAAGAAACTGTAGTTCTCCTATATAATCATCAGGACGAAATAAAAATATTGTGCTAATTTTACAAATAATTCATTTTTACCTATAAAATTGCTCTTTTTATAACGCGTAGTGAGTTAAGGTTAGGTTATATTCTTGCTTTGATCAAAATGTTAAAACCATCTGTCCATTCAATTCTGAAATTAGGCCAGGTTTTTGGAATGTGTGTAATGTTTGATACGCAAATGAATCAAATACTATCAATTATTATTGTCAGGTATCACTATGGTAAACTTTTATTATGAATAATAAGTATCGAGAATAGCATAGTAACCCCGTTATTAATCTTAATCTTAAGATTAACTCTTATTATCAATAATATAATATACAGAGTGTTTAATTAATAATTGGAAATATCTTAACTGATAAATCTGGAGCTTTAATTATTAGCATTTGACCTAAATTACTTGAATAAAATGTGGCTCCTTACTTACAGGGTGTAGTTGGCTTTGGTCTGTATACAATAATCGTTTCAATCTAGTAGGATCCTGTCATTCTGATTGTTGCGAAATTGAAAAATCTGATTAAGTCAAAATGCCGCGGCATAACGATTTTACCAATCTTGAAATGCGAGATATGCTTTATATTTATGTGGATGAAAATTATTCATGTACTGCTACTGCTCGAAGATATCGAGAAATGTATCCAAAGTTCAACTCAGTTTAGCTTTTAATATTGTTTGTCACCTATTGAATGTACAGTGTTTCGCTATTGTATTATACAGTGTGTTTCTAAGAATTGATATTTATCGCATGTTGTTTCACTATTTCGCAATTCCAAATAACAAGATTGTTTTTGGTGTCTTATAATTTCGACATTTCCTAGCCGTATCTGATTTGTATCGGAAAAGGTCTCATCGATTATATGTATATGTATTTTTTTAAATTTACTGTAAAAGTGTAAATGTACGTTGATCATCGCTAGCGCATTTGAGTTAGCTATGAATTCGTAGCAAAATGGGAACTTCTTCAATTCATCTTAAAAATAAACGGACAGGAACAAAATCACATCTCTCTCTAATCGAATTGTTTGTCGATAACCTCACGAGTGAGAAGGAACCTTATTTGCTTTAAGTTAAATTGAATAATTTAATCGGTCATTACGATAATTATCAGACAACTCAGTCAAAAATTATAGTATTCTCTTACACTGAGGAAAGTTTATCGGTTAGCGGGTATTGTAACTATCATAAGAGATAATTCCAAAAAAGTAGTTTTTGGGTTAGTTTTTATTTTTTTTCAAACACTTCCCTACTCAATTTTCATTTTTTGACTATTGATTCTTGACATAGGTACACATAAAAATGAATATTTGACCAAAAAATCTTCGATATGACCATTTAAAATCTCCCTTAATCGGACTAAAAATAATTCTATTCCTTTCAATAAATAACGTTGTTTCTGTCGTTTTCACTGATTTAAGTTTCATTTGTGTAATAAATGCAATCCTATGACCCAAAAGCACACAGTTTAGAGAGTTAGCACAAATTCAGGAAATGAACTTATTTTTTTGTTCTTGTCTTTAGCTGAGGAAAAAATCATATATAATTTTTTAATTTTCCTGGCAAAAAATTTGAGTGTGTCTGTTCAGGGTAATCTCCAAAAAGGCTTGAATAATTGTGATGAAACTTGATAGACTCATGGAATAGACCATGAAGAAGGACATACATGGGCTATTTTTGTTCGTGTATAACAGTTGAAAACGGGTCCTATGGAAGGTATTTTAGTTTCGGAAAAAGGTTTTTATGAGTACAATTATGGTTCATGTTTTAAATAGTTTTTAGGTACCACACTGTATCAAAGTCTCTTCTTGTTCCTTCTGGAATTAACTTATTTTTTATTCTATAATTAATTTTAGTTAGAAATAAGTTGTTCATTCGAACTACTACAGTTTTTTTTGCGAAATATTCCATTGAATCTATGAATTTTTATACCATCGGTCCCAAAAATGCTGAACAATTTGCTTCAAATATTGGTAACGGTTAAGTCTATTACAATTAACGTATTTTATGTCTGATTCTGGCAATGCCACTAAAGAAGCGCCAATGACCCGGTGATAATGGCAATAAATCATTGGTGTCATTAGACAACGAACTGAGTGGCCGCGAATTTATGCACGTTTCAATTTGCGTAAATACCGTTGATAACTCTTCGAATGTTAGTGAAGCATTTCCAACAACTCTCAAAAAATGATATTTCGCCTTTTAGACATTAGCCGCCCACAAATCACAAAAACCGAGGTGGAATAAATTTCCAGTTAATTCCATCTTTGTTATTAAGAAATTCGAAAAACTCTCGAATTTCGCGGTTTGCCCCTACAAAATTGGTTTCGTAGTCAGAAAAGTTGTTTTTGCATTTTCTTCTCGCAATGAATCTTCCTAAAGCATTAAAAAAACACTCACTCACTCACTCAAACACAATCAAAGCATTGATTGACGGCGGTTTTACTTTAAAACATATGACGCACTTACGTAGTATCTTTTTTGCGTTGATGCCACCCAAAATCCAAAATCTAATATAAGACAATAAATTTTAAGCACCCATATGCAAATTTTTTCTGTGCTAGAATTAATGATTAAATTACTCAACACGTTGTAATTATTTAATTATTTAATATTATAGGATAGTTTTGGTTAAAAGGTATCAATGCCTTATTTATTTGAATGCCGGCTCTCAGTAGGTATACCGTGCTTGTCAAGAAATGGATTTAGTGATATTATTCTACTATTACGACAAATTTGTTTATTTTTTTCGAGAGAATGAATTTCATCAGCAAAGTTGGATGATTGCGCAATCTTTACAATACAAACTAATGGCTCTTCTAATTCGTCATCATATATATTTCCTTTGATTTTATTAATTTTGTTTGAAGACACGTTTTCATAAAATCTTAAACAATATGCTATGTAAGAGCAAATAATTTGAGAATTTAGATATTATATTTTGATCAAAAATAGATGTCATTGATATTTTACTACTTAGTTTTTTCTCTGGAATGTCAATTTCAAGAACAATATTATTTCTAGGCCATCCAGATCTCCCGTTATTTAGCCATTCCGGTCCGTGCCATCAGTTGTGAACTTTTAAGGTTTTTGTGTCACACCCTCAAGAAACCAAGTCTGTTGGATTTTCTTCACTTCCGACATGGTTCCAACTACCTTTGGTTGTTTTGAATTTCGGCTACTCTATGTGCCACAAAAACATTCCAGTTGAAGGTTCTGCAGCTAACCACGAGAGCACTATTTGAGAGCCTGTCCAGTAATGAACTTCACTTCACCTCAAACTTAAAGCTTCCAAAGTTTTATTTATTAATCTGGATAGCAATAATGCTCCGCATAACTACAGTCTTGGTAAAGTTACTGTTTTGATAGGAGCTACCCTCGATTTTGCACAGAGACTATAAGTTGCTATATTATTAGTAACTTTGGTTTTTAAAATTCATCACCCTGTATATTCAGTCATTATTGGAATCTCCTATTCAATACGAGTTCAATCATATGTAACACTTATGATTTTGAATACATAAAACAGTGCAAACTATGTAGATTTGAAGAAATTTAAATGTTCAAATGTAGAATGCTGTAATTTTGACATTTGTTCATCATTTACATTATTAACTAAAACTGACAGTAGTTTGATGTGTTTGGAAAAGTTCTGCAAGGTAAATTGCTTCTCTAACGTTGCTCTTAACGAAAAAGAACGAATCACTATTCTAATGATGAGAGGGTACGGCGACAGAAAAAAATCTTATTGTGAACTAGTCAATTTGTTCAACGATACTTTCCCAATCTTTCTCCTATTCATAAGGCGACAGTACAAAAAACTGTAAAGCGCTTTGAGGAATCTGGAGGAGTGAAAGATGGATACCGATCGGGTAGACCGAAAACAAGTATGAATGTTGAAGATCCACATAAATCCTTACGCAGGGTTGCACAAGTACATGATGTAGGTCGTTCTTCAGTGTTACCTTACGTGTATTACATAAAAATAAATTGAAACCATACAAAATTCACTTATTGCAAGAATTAAGTGAAGATGCCTTCGATCGTAGATTAGAGTTTACTGAGGTGATGATGGATAAAATTGAAAATGATGAAAATTTCGTTAACAGAATATATCTTTCCGATGAAGCAACCTTTAAACTGCGTGGGAGTGTAAATCGACACAACTTAAGGTACTGGAGAGACGTAAATCCACACTGGATGCGTGAAAACCATACTCAAAGACCACAAAAATTGAATGTATGGTCAGGTATAGTAGGTACTCAGTTAATTGGACCACTTTATCGAAGGAAATTTAACCTCAGACTTGGAAATGAAATTGTACCATACATTGAGAAACTTGTTTTTGGCCAATTATAATCAGATATGGTTTCAGCCAGATGGTGCTCCAGCTTATTTTGGTATAAATGTTCGGCGTTATTTAGATGAGATATTTCCCGGACGATGGATTGGTAGACGATGTAGAATTGAAAAACCTCCACGTTCACCTGATTTCATTCCAAAAGATTATTAAGATTATTTTTATTGGGGATACTTGAAAAATTCAGTTCACAAAACTAAACCAGCAAGTCTTGCAGAGCTAAGGCAACGAATTATCGATGAATCTTGATTAATTTCTAGACAATCATGGAGAAATGTGGTAGACGCATTCTACCATCAATTAGGGTACTGTCAACTCACAAATGGAGCACATTTTGAACAGTTGATAAAGTAACCATTATGTTAAAAATGTTGTAACCTTTCATTTGTTACATTTTAATGTAGTTGAAAATAATTTGTATTAAAACATTTATTGAGACACCTAGGCGTTACCAGACTTCTGTTTTATGTATTTAGGACCTTCCAGACTACATAAAATCATAGCTGTTACATATGGCTGAACTCGTATTGAATAGATGATTCAAATAATGACTAAATATACAGGGTGATGAATTTAAAAAACCAAAGTTACAAATAATATAAGAGAAACGGCAAATCTGGCAACATTGCAAATATCAAATCTGGAATCTACGTATCCCAAAATAGGGGTACCTGAAATTTTATACAATAAGGACTAGCAATTTACGTGATAATTGGCCGTTACCAGACTTTTAGGCCACTCTGTATACAAACATGCGCCATACGCCCTTTCCGAAGCGTCGCAATAGCCATGAATTTCCAAACTTAGATAATATTGATCAATTACATGTCTTCCAATATTTATTTCATATAAATTTCTTAAATCGTCATAAAACGATGTCCATAATTTGTGTAAATCTGCAGAAACCTCTTCGTCCCAATAGGTATATACCCGTTTTCCATAACTATTGCATATTTATTTTAGCACGTATTATTAATGAACTTAGAAGACCTGAGGGATCAGAGATTCTTGAAAACATTGATAATCTATTTCTTTTTGTTGACCGAAGATTGGTTTCAGCGTTAATAATATTCCTCAGTGTATACTCTTGGGTACCTACTCCATATTAGTCCTAAAATCTTTGTGATATCCTTATCCACCACGTATTGCGTTATTTGATTTTCCTCTTCATTTTTCAATATTTTTTTATTATTTGAAATCCACTTTCTAAAGCAAAATCCTGATTTACTTAAAATTGTAGTTATTTCTGATTTCAGCGTCATAAGCTCTTCAATGGTTGATGCTCCAGTCAATAGGTCATCAACATTAAAGCTTGATTTTATTTCACTGCATACTTTTGAATATAAATGCTCCTGCTCTTCGACTGCTTTATGAAGACAGCTTATAGCTAAATACGAAGCAGGCGTTATGCCATACGTCAGTGTATTTAACCTATAGTGCTTAAGCTCCATTTCCGGGTCTGATCTCCATACAATCCTTTGCAGGTCTCTTTGTTCTGAGACTACCCATATTTGCCTTATACATTTTCTCCACATCAGCTCCCAAAACGTAGCGATGACGTGAAATAATTGACTACAATTCATCCTCTATTTTTGGTCCATTTTAATTTCTCGTTTAGGCTTATTCTACGGTTCGTTTTTGCACTACTGTCAATTACTACCCTCAATTTGGTAGTTGCACTATCTTCCTTTATTACAGCGTGGGGGGGTAAGTAATATTGTAGCTTATTATTTGAAGTTTCATTTCTAGGAATGTCAGTCATATGTCCTAGTTTTTCATACTTGGACATACATTTTTTGTATTGGTATTTTATTTTCTCATTTGACCTCAATTTCGCTTATAATTTGTGAAACCTTGATACTGCAATTTCTCTTGATTGTCCAATATTCTCAGTTCCCTCCTTTAGAGGTAACTTCACAATAAATCTGCCATCGTCATGATGTTTTGTAGTATTGACGAAAAGCTCGTCCTTCATATTTCGGGAACTTTTTTGATTCTACTTCTTCCATTTTCCAAAATGATTCAAGCTGCAATATGAAAAATTACAACCTATTTCTTTGGTTTGCTCTTTCTTGTCCATTTTATTTTTCGTATATGCTACTGTTCTCGCTATTACCAATCCTAGATGAGTTTTTTGTAAAATCGGCATATTTTCGTCGGTTCTAATTTGTCCGCTGAGTAACCATTCATAAAATATATATGCTCCAAGAAACATGTCAATTTTCTACGGCACATAAAAGCTTGGATCAGCTAATTGTATTTTCAACGGAATGATCAACTGTTTCTTATCAACAGTAACTGAGTTACTATGAGTAGCGATTCAAGTAGTATCTTTACTTTCTTGTGGGTTATTACTTGTTACATTATTTTGATTTACTTTATTAGAATAATCAATATGCAACAACGTGTTATGTTGTTTACCACATTTATGACAACCTTTGTGAGTACATCGCGTACTAAGATGGTCACTTTTAAGACAATTGAGGCACAAATGCATTTTTCTTACTTCATTTATTCTTCCAGTCTCTGTTAAACTTAAAAATCGTTCACAGCGAAATAAAGGATGTTTACTTACTTTACAAAAATTACATACAAATTATTGTAATTACCAGAGGAACTGCCCCTGGGAATTATTATTATCATAATATGGAGGAAAACTTCTACCTTTACTATCATTAGAATGCTGTTTATTGAAAGAACTGCTGTTTTACTGGAATTGATTCTGATTATTTTTGTGCGTTTCTAAGTTTTCTAGAACCTAGCACATTTCCGATAGACATTTAAAAAGCTTTACACAAACCGTGTCCTATCCTTGCTTTGATGTAATATCCAATTTATTACTAAAAACATAAACCTACAGAGTCTCCCAGCAATCCACAGGTTCTTTGAGATTTTTCAAACCTTTCAAATTTGTCTGAATACCGTCCAATAAATCTGGTATTTTCGTATATTTCTTGTAATAATTTCAAGGCAATAGCGTAATTTGCCTCGTTCACTTCTATGGAATGAATTACCTGAGCAGCGTTTCCTCTCAAACAAGATTTCTGAACTCCGCTCAATAAGTTATTTGAATATATTAATGCAACAAAACTATCATAAAAGCCTAGCCACGCATCGTAATTTCCACTGAAGGTGGGCAAGTCCAAAGGAGGCTTCACAAAATGTTGAATAATTTGATGATTGTTGCTTCCGCTATTATTGCTGGATGGAACATTGTCATTTTTTAAGAGTTCTTTAAATTTACAGATAGTTTCAAAAATATTTTTACTCAAACACTAGATCTTATTTTTAAAATTCATCTACACATTCGAGTCCAACTTGTACGGAAACAAACTTACACAAATCTTCACATTCGCAATATCTTCCATTAATATTCATCTTCACATTCGCAATATCTTCCATTAATATTTATTTTACTGGTATTTTCATCGCTGTTTGAAATAAAATCATGAAATCTCTCTAATTGTGTAATTATTTGCTGTTTTTAATTTTTAATTTTTTTAAGAGACTCTTTTTTGTGTTTATTGGAACTTATTATGCGATCATATATCTTTACTACTGATACCTATCAACAATGAAGCACACTAAATTTTCCAACTTAACACCCTGTATCTCGGAAAGAATTGAGCTTAGACCCCTTATTAATCAACCAAATATTATTATTTTTGTCTTCTGAACATACGGTTGCAATATGGCTTATTACTTATGAATAGCGAAAATTCAAAAGGGTATGCCGGACGTAGCTTTATTTTTATTCTGACATTTATAGGAACAGGGTTACCCAGAAAATTGGTCATTTATTACAACGTTGCTTTAAAACAGTGTAACGTAAATTTATAAAAATGTATATGGTATACTATCAAAGGATTAATATTAAACTGGAAGCATTCCCATTCATTTATTTTTATTTCACATAGATTTTCGGAGGGGGGTCAACACCTTATTGACCCACCAATTTTTATTGAGGGTGACATCTAAAAAAATATGAAACGCTAATGTTTTTTATAATAATAAAAATGTAAAGTTCAATAGTTCAATGTTTTGATGTTGACATTCAAAACGGTGGCTGCATTTTCCAAACTAAAATGTTAACAAAGAAATACAAGAGGGCAAAAAACTAAAATTAATTATACAAAATTCCCAGAAATTCCAGTTACATTTCTGTCCCTTAGTTTCTTCTCTATAATTTTTATCATTAAAACGAGACTACATTCAAAGTTCGTGGGAGAGTAATATTTATTATGTACTCGTATACAACTGAACATTACATAATATCTATTTTCCAAGTTCTGCTATTGAAGACAAAAATATTAAAACTATTTTTTGCTTATTTCAATAATTAATTAATGAATGTACAAAAATATATCCAATTACACATAAAACACGAACAACGATTTATAAACACCATTCTAAAATATCAGCGCTCGTTGTTTATAAATACCAAGAAATAAGCAAAACAGACATTATACTTGTTCAACTCTCAAATAACTAAAATTGAAAAATATGAGGTGTATATACAGGGGTTATTGAGATTGCTGAATTCGAATCAAAAATCAAAATTTAAAAAAACAAAATAGCGGATCAAGTACGATTGATAAAAAGCCCAAATTAAATTATGTAACTTGTACAAATTTGAATAAATTTCATTATTTCTTTTATAATAATTGATAAGTTCTCCATGAGGTTGCCGAGTGTAAATAAATAGTAAAATAATAAAAACAAAATGATGGATTTGATAATTTGAAATTAATATAAATTTAGAATTCAGTTAGGACAGGGAAAAATTATCAACAGTAATCCTCATTTTCAAACAAGCCTGTTGGCATGATAAGACATATATTTGCATGTATTTTATACATATTTCTATACTAACATAAATTTATTACTCTTATTATAATAATAAAGATACACAGACAATCGAATTTATTCACCATCGCAAACCATTTCGTCCGTAGACGTAGCTAAACTTCCAGTAATCCTTTACGATGGAAGAGGACTTGATCTATTATTAGAAGGATTTGGAGCAATTAACATATCAGTTACTTGTTTTGATGAATATTTTCGGTTGTTTGTCAACTTCAAGTCACATTTCATAGAAATTAGAGGATCAGAGTTAACAAAAAGTCTTTGCATTAGATCTTGTAATGGCTTTTTTCTGTCACATTTTCTTGAATAATCCAGCCGAAACTTTTTCAAATATTTGTTTGAAGACTCTTGCGCATCTTCCGATAACATACCAATTGGTACTACAGATGAATTGATTATTTTTTTCCATGAATGAGAATTTTATAAAGAGCTGGTGGCATATAAAACTATGGACATATTTCTACATACTTTCTTGCGGTGGTCAACCAATAATTTTCAAAAAACTCTTCATTAATTTCAAAACCTAAGGTAAGAACTTGCAGAATCGTGTAAAATCTTTAAAGTAATTCCTATCAAATCCAGTAATCCTTGCAGTTTTCGAAAAATCGCCACGCAGTGTTTCCGTCATTTGCGCTTCCGAAGTCTCCTTGCTTCACTTTGTCTACATTAATACCAAGCTCTTCGCGTAAACCGAGCAGAATGATTTTATCAGAATTTTTTTCCATAACTTTATCTTTATCACTACGAGTTTGCTAGCGTTTAAAATCTAACCGATAGCTTATGTGCAAGCACGTCTCCAATAATCTTAAATTAAATGATCTTTTTCTATTGGAGCTTTTATCATTTTTTCAATCTTTGGAGCTTTTATCATTTTTTCAATCTAATTGAACTGAGATGTTGATTCATTACAGAGATTTTGCCATCTATCATTGTAGGAGATAAATGAACCTTGGCAGTGATAATTTTTCTGTGGTCTACAGTTGAAAATGGTTGAAGTTTATCTTTTTGTTTTTGTAATTGTTCCGATTCCATTTTGATTAACTCATTTGTTTCTTTAGTATACTGAATTTTAATAGGTCTGCATAATTTGGGTGATCCTGGCTTTGGGTTTTGCCATAAAATAAGCGGAACTTTGTCTTTGACAATTCCACTGTATGAAAGCAAGTGCAGTATAAACAATTGAAGCATCAGATTTAGTGCAATCTAGATCATCCGAAAAATTTTGTTGATATTCAAAAAACGCAGAAGATTCATCCGTACTTGCAAATTAATATTAGAAAATTTAGTTTACTAGCATCTAAAACTTCAACCATATTCAGCAGGGTTTTAATAATTATTTCAGCAGTGTGATTTAATAAAGAGTGCAAATCAATTTCAGCACAAGTTTGAGTGATGTTATCACTAGAAAAATGTTTTGGATAACATTCTGTTTTGGCTTTTTCCATTAGTTTATAATGCGGTAAAATATTTGCATTCCTTCTCTGATATTAAAAAATCGACACCTTCATCTTGATTCAATGGAATAGGATTCTTATCTCTGTTTCAATTCTTCTTCTTCTTCTTCGTCTTCGCTTAATACTAGCACTACATTCTGAAAAATCTCGCTGTCGAGGATTTTCATTTTTTGATCTACCTTGCATCACTTCAGGAGTTTTATCGAAAATTTTGTCAGAAAGAAGTCGTTTCAAAGGAGTTGATACCATTGTATCATCGAAATTTAAGGCTTTGCACTTCAACCACTCAATTATCGCCGCTTTTTTTCATAAACTTGTGGGAAGCTTCTCTACTAATCGAGAATGATAGCTGGTGTTATCCATTACAATAACTGAATTCTGGGGAATGTATTAGATCATTTGTTGGAAATATTCCTCAAAAACGTCAGCCGTCATTTCTTCGTGGTAGTCTTTGCTTGAATTTGATTGAAATTCTAATAATCCTTGATCCAAAAATCCGTTTTCACTGCATATATGGGTTATAATAATAAAATAAGCCTAAGACAGTTTGTCGGGAATTCAGTATATTTTTATCTTGCCAGACTTCCGATACGGTATGTCCTTCATTTAGCCAGGTTTCATCCAAGTACAAAATATTCTTACATTCGTTGCGATATTTTCGGATTGACCTCAAGTATTATCGTCTCCAGCAAACAATATCCGGCCTATCAATGAGAAAAGATTTTCTGATCTGTTTTTCCCACCGAAAGTTCATTCCATGAAGAATTCTCCATACTCTAGTTCTTGATAGTTGTGGCAGGTTTTCGTCATTCTGGGCGGCTTGCACAATCTTGTCCAATGCCATTCTTCTACCCCTATCATATTAACACAGTTCGTAATTATGTCGCGAACACAACTTGTGGGGTTTTGGTGCACAAGAGCATCATGAACGTTCAGGATTAATGTTTTCTCACGCACAGAATATGCAGTTTGATAGGTTATTTTTTAGAATAGGACCACTAGGAATAACCTTAATATAAAAATTGTTTGCTATGGCTTAATGAGTAAGATAACAAACTTGCGTACAACAAATACAGGGTTCAAACCTACCTACGAAGAGAAAAAATTAAGTTTTCATTGATAAGTAATACGAATAATAAATAAATATGTAATATTTATTCTAGATACATTTTGCATATTTAATATACCTACAGAACACGTTGTAGAAAACTGAAAGTTTATCAGATTTTTTTGAATTTTCATTGATTATTAGCATTTATTTTCATTAAAAACAAATAAAAAACATTAATAAATCTGATGACAGACCTTTATTACAAAATATTTCCAGCTATTGTTACACATGTCTTAGCTAATTACGTTTTACACGTGGAAACACAAAACTCTAGCTTAACGGCAAGTCAAACTGCTGTTGAAAACCAGCAGTTCAAAAAATCTATTTTCAATACCAGTCGTCCAAAAAATATTATGATGTTCATAAAGTAATTTCTCTTGCAGACAGCTGGTACAAAATGAAATCAATGAAAAAAAAAACAAATGAACTGAGTTTGTGATAGGTATTTGCATTGTTATCTGAGAGATAATTAGGCCGAAATTTCTGGAATATTCTCTTCTGGAAGAATTAGTTCTATAACAATTGATTTAAAAAAAATACAGTATTGATAAATTAATATATTTTTCTACTACCATTCTTACAGTACTATCTTTTTGGCACATTTCATAGATCATAAAACTTCATTTTACGCGTGAATAAATAAGTTCTAATTTAAACTTATTGAAAGTTCTTATACAAATATGTGATGATGGATATTAAATCTTCAATTTTTCCTATTTTTTATTTAATCATACATCAAAACTCATATGAATTCCGTATAAATGCTTGCAAATTAGTGAATATTAAATTAAACTAAAAAATAACAAAACTAAAATTGTAAATTAAAAAGTTCTATCTATCTAGTTGGCTATGATTGACTGATGCAAAACCCGTAGGTAGATGTTGGAAATTTATTTACGTGTTTTCTGGGACATTTCTGTCGTGTGTGTGTGTGTGTGTGTGTAAATTGAATATGAAGTAGGTTTTTATTCCTGACCTTGTTTTCATTCAATATAAGAATTTCCTAGAATTCCGAAAATTCGTCCTTATATAATTGAGTCCCACCCTGTATATGTTGACATTTCAAACTATTTATGTGTAAGTTAAACGATAAACTAGAACATATCAATGGTACTATCAACTAAAAATACATATTTATTTGTTAATAATAAAATTACGTGGTCACGAAAAACAAGGATTTTTCAACTTTAATACCCTGTATATCGGAAACTAGTCGTAGGATTGAATTGGTCCCATGGACCATTTTGGTCAAGAAGTCAAGTACAACATCATATCCAAAATTTATAACATTTGACGGAACGCCACTTTGTCATAAGAAAAGCGCGGGGTCCTTTCAAAAGTAAAAAAAATATTGTATGCAATTCGCGTGTAAAGTCTCTTTTTTGACTCATGGGATTGTGATTCACATTCGTCAAAAAGGGTTACTTTACGCATCTCCGTAATTAATTATTTTATTTTGAGAAATGGTTAGTGAAATCTCATTAATACTCAAATAATGTCATATTTCTGCTAAAATTACTTATTCGTTTGGCGAAATTATATATAATTAAATTTTAAATCCGAATCTGTTCGTTTTCCCATACATCTCATCCGACTTTTAACTGGCCAAAGTATTTTTTGCGTGTATAGCATATCCTTTGATTGTTTGATATTTGATGTCTAATATTAACCAGTGTTCGGCAAGTGGGTGAGATATCCAACAACGTCTTTATTAAAATTCAACTGGTCAGCATGTAGAAATAGATTCGATTTTTCGATCTCATTCTCTATTGACAAAACTCGATTTCTAAGAATGATAATAATAACAATAAATAGAATTCATTGGTAAAATAAGTCACTGTCTTAATACAAATCGTTTCCTATTTTTGACGTTTGGGTGCCTAACCTGACATCGTTTTCAAAAATTAAAATTTTTACTCTATATATATATATATAAAATATGACGACAGTTTTCTATTTGGATAAAAAATATGTTCAGTACTTAGTTCAGGTCGCCATCTAGGAACAACTAGTCGATGCATAAATTAATACCCAAAAGTAAAGGTCATAGCTCCGCCTACTTTTCCACTACTACCTATCTTGTCGGAACCACTATCATCCGTCTGTCGGCACCACTATCATCCGGTTCCACTAAACTACAGTAGAGGAATATATATATATATATATATATATATATATAAAAAATCTAAATAAGTATACTTATATGAAAAAAAATAAAAGACATTTGATATTTACAAAATAATTTTATTCCATTGTATATCATAAAAAACAAAACAAAAATAAAATAAAAACATTTCATAAAAAGTTATTAATCTTGAAAAAAAGATGTGTCGGAGTCTTATATTTCATTTTCGGTCTCTTTTGGATCCCCAGGCAACAACATTGCAATAGTTTCGCTTAAAAAAGATTTATGTGAGGTTTTCCTGATTGGCCTCAAACTACTTAACAATGGATCTGATAATAATAATAATCTATGAAAAATATCGAAGTTGCACCCTTCGCGCGAAAACTTTCTTGCGTAATTAAGCCTGTAGGTGCGAAAGTGTTTGTTGCGTGCCTTTGTCGCTTCTTCTGACAGCTGTCCTATCGGCAGCAATGCATGTTCGATGATGCTTTCACCGTGGATTAAAATCTTATGCATTGTTGGCGTCATAGGGTGCCATCCATAAAGATCAACATATAACTTTGCTGTATCCAAAGCGTAGTTATTATATTTAGAAACATCAATTTTATGGCCACTAGTAATCACCTCTAATATAACCTTCAACCTATGGATAACTTCATGGTTAATGCCTGTAATCTCAGCAGCCAATTCAGTGTCATCAAAAAAGCGTCTACTGGTATTCCCATCATTTGTGTTACCAAAGTTAGTTTTAGGCATATCAACTAAAAGGTCAGTTTCTGTTCTGAATCTTTCTTGAATTTCCCTTTTTCTTTGTTCTTCTAACAACTTTTCCTCTGGTGTCCTCCTTTCTCTGTACTTTTTTACGGGTAATTTTTATGCTAAATGCAAAACGCTTTCAAAAAGCCGTATCCTGGCGTGTAAATTAGAGATTCCAAACTCGAGAGCTTCGGGACATTTCACTACATTATTTTTACTAAGATCATTGAAGTCTTTTGATGTCGCTCCACATATAAAACACCGACTTGTTGAAGAAGTGTTTGTAGCTGCATTGCATACTTTGCCGTCAATCTTAGTCATTTTCATAATATGCAGAAACGTATATTCGTTAGAATTAATATCAACTTTTGTTGCGGTCAGGCGCTTTTGTGCATTTTCTACATATGCTATTTCTTCTATAGTGATATTTGTCGATTCTTTCACGAAGCGAAATCTAATCGGTCGGCAAAATCGTGGTGACGAAGGTGTAGGATTCTGCCATACAACCTTTTTGCCTTATTCTCCACAGACAATTTGGATTGGAACAAAAAAACTCAAGAATATATTTGCATCAGAGTCGGCATCTTCTGTTAATTTCTGCTTATACCGCGTTTGTTGTGAGCCGTCACAACCCCATTTCAATATAATAGTTGATGATTGTCTTTCATTAGAATTAAGTGTTATCAAAACTTCTTCCAGGAATTTCGATAAACGCGTAACGGTGTGATCAATTAGGCTTTGAAGGTCCATTTCCGCGCAGGTAGCCGTTACCCGTAAAGCCGATTTCGGCGGGTAACACTCTTGCTTCGCTTTCAACAAAAGGTCATAACAAGGGAAATCTCTTTTGTTTGTTGCTTTTATTTTACGTGTGAGATCAGCCTCAACAAACATCTTAAGTGCTTCGAAGTGGGTCAACGGAGGGATAGCTTCATCAACCTTAGAATAAGCCTTTTTGTATTGACTGGCTTTTGTTGGCGAATTGGTTACGTCCTTCAGGACTTTGGACGCATTTCTTTTTCCATCTGATTGTAAAAGTACTTGCGCAGCATGGACTATTACTTCAGGGTCCACAGAAGAACGTATTTCTTCTGTTTTCCTTCTCTTGCTTCGCTCACTCGAATCGGCAAACGATTTACTTGGACGACCCTGGCGATGAGTTGTTTCAATCGGAATCTCAAAGGTTCCACCTAACCAAGAACTATTATTTTTTTCGAAAAACTCTTTATTACTATGTGCTTTCAACCATCTTTGTTTCATTTGCGATCTAACGTATGAAAATGTATGCTTAAGAGTTTTTTTACTGCCTTCTGTATCACCATAGCGCACCAGCAAGTAATTCTCCAAATAATCCAATTTCTCATCAAAAGAAGGTAAGTTTTGTCTCTGCATTAGGTCAAATAAACATTTTTTCGTCACTACCTTCACGCCAGAGGTATTTGATGACCCTAAAACAAAGAAAACTATATTCTAGAAGCATTAGAAAAAATAATTTTTTTTCTTGTTTTTTTTTACAAAAAATCTTTGATTATGGATTTTTCCGAGATTTGCGGTTTCTAGCGGCAAATTTTTTTTTTACTATAATACTAAGACCCTGTTCATACCGTAAAAGAGAAGAAAACAGGTGGGACGGACCCTGAAGTATAGTTAAAACTCTTGAGAAATCGAAAATCAATGATAAATTTGTACAAAAAACGTCTTACAAGTGAAAAAAAATATGACAATCTGTAATAAAACACCATTATTATATATAGTTTTAAAGATTCATACCTGAATTATGCGAATCCATCACTTTCACTAAGGTAATTAACTTTACAAAAAAAATATGGACTTTGTAAGAGAAGTTGCACAGAGAGCGTCGAGAACTGTAACGTACACCGGGAACGGAGATCAAGTTTCGACTACCTATAAATATGGCACATGGCCCAAGGGTGGGGATAGTGGGGATAGTGGGGATAGATTCATGGAAGTGTCTTCTAACGGTACCGGTAAAAGTTTTACGGCTAAATTGACTTTGAAAAAATGACTTTTGGTCGCCTAAATCGTCGAAATCTACCTATGTTTGGCGTCGACTAAGAGCATCAATATTATCGCTAACTCAGAGTTATGCAACAAAATTGTAATGGCATGCATTGTACTGCGTAATTACATCCAAAAGGGTGAAGAAGATATACCACTCAATGATAGAAAGTACTGCCCCACAGGATTTGTTAACTCATTGAGTGATGCAGACAACAGCTTGACATCCGTAGGACGTCAGGGTGCAAATAATTCTTCTAATACAACTAAGGATTTGAGCGATTCACTTGCTGAATATTTTGTCTCTGATCAGGGAGCATTATCATACCAATGGGATCTAGTGCACCAAGGAGGTTATCCTCACTACTTCAATCAATCAACCTGAAGAATTATTAATTTTGAAGTTATTTCAGGAAATCATATTTTAACTTGTATTTTTCACTCCAATAAAAAAAATTAATTTATTCGTGTACTAAAATCAGCCAACAAATAATTAGTAACAAACAACAGTCAAATCGGTCAATTGAACAATAGCTTACATAAAGTAATATTAATCTAAAAGTAAATATACAAAAATGAACAAAGTAAATATATATCCCTCAAATAGACAAAGAAATCTCTATTTGCTGCTGCATATAGGAATGTACCTATATAATAAAGAAATGAATCAAATCAATAACAACTCTCAAAAAATAATATAAATTTGAAAACAAGAATATATCTACAAAACTAAAAAGTATTCCTCAATAACATAAAAAAACTTTTAAATACATTAATACAAAAAAAATATAGCCAAAAAAATTAACGAAACAAAAATATATTCTTTGTATATACAAATTACTACATGGTGTCACTCTCTGCTTCCAACTGATCACAAATCACCTGATACATCTTTCTTTTCAAAATTATTTTTTCTTTTTTAGAAAAGATGTTCATATCTGCTGCCAAACTCTTAACAAAATGTTCATCATCATGAGTTGGTTGATGCTCAGTCATATTTTTTTCCAGAACTTTGTTAAATGTATCGAAGCAGCCACTAATTTTATCTGTGAGAACATGATTTAACTTTTTTTGCGGGAATTGTAAATCGACGAATAATCTCATTTTCGTTTGCTCTTTTCAAAATGGGCTGTTTTAATGCAGCAGGTATTTTCTTAGTTGTGACACTTTGTGAGCTACAACTTTTTATGGTATGAGATATTTCTGATATACCGTCACTTTCACTAGTGATGTCTAGGCATTTTCTTTAGTTCCATTTTGGCTATTAAGTTCTGCCATTTCCTCATTATCCTGATCATGTTCTACAATTATTCGGCTCACAGAATTCCACTCTATGCTTTCTGGCTTGTTGTTACCTTCAATGTAACAGTATGATCTAACAATTTAATGAATTATTGTTAAAAGTTCTATTTAAAATAAAATATCACTCACCTTCTTGTTTGGAGATATTTATCCAAAAACCCCATCATTTTGAAATATGGCCAAGTTATTTGTGTAGCTCCAGAGCCCGATGGTGTATTTTTTATTTCCCTTCTTAAGCCCGTATATTTATTTCTCAATATCTTCCATCTGTGTTCACAAGCTTCAGCTACAAAAGGAGTGATTTTAAAAACGTCAGACCACCTAATTTTTTTTGTACTTATGTGTTTCATCCATTAAGTGAGCGATTGTAAGCCAAGCATTTTGTTTCAGTCGGTTGTTCTTGTATCTTCCATCAGTTTTTTCATATAACTGAGGAAAGGTCGATACCTGCTCTATCGGCATGCCATCAACCATTTTAATATTATTCGAAACAGAATTCAAATGAATAAACTTGTAATTATTGATGTTATGTAGTGTAGATAAGCAGAGATAACCAGGGTTGTCTCTAAAGATAAGTAGATACGGCAAAACAAAAAGTGAAATCACTAAACTTGCACAAAACACAAACAAAGTCATTGTCAAAAAAGCAGCAATTTGATTGGATTACTCTTATTTTATTTTAGTTATCTGTATAAACCAATGTATTTTGTTCTTATTTCTCAACTTATTTTAATTAGATTCTTCATAGAGTAATAAATAAGTTACCACTTGGCCTTGGCTACAGGTATGAACTAGCACTTGAATTTTTAAGCTTTCAGCATACGCGTAATATTGTACAATATTTGCAATTGAATGAATTTGCACTTCAATATTTTTTTTATTTTTATTTAACATATACTGCGTCAACCACTAGGGTCATTGGCAGTTTAGAATTTACAAAGGTAAGGGTAACAGTAAAATTATGAATTGAACATGTTTATGGTTTTTAAAAAACTCAAGGAATCGTTAATTTGGTCTCTTAGAGCTAACTGTAATGTATTGGGAATTCTATGTTGTCTTCGCTGGTTTTCAAACTGGTGACATTCTAAAATGACGTGTTTGATGGACATATTCTCATTACATTGGGCACATTGAGGAGGGTCTTCTTTACTTATTAGAAATTTGTGCGTTAGGGCTGTGTGTCCAATCCTTAAACGGGTAGCTTTAATTTGTTCCGCTCTTGAAATCGGTAGTGAAGGGGTTTCTCTCACATTGGCCACTATTTCATGCATTTTGTTATGGATTTCGAGGTTCCATTTATGTTGCCACTTATCCATAACAAAATTCTTGACAGTTACCTTGTGGTCTTGGTGCGGTATCAGCTCTAATTTTGGGGTATGACTATAGCTGACTGATTCTTGAGCTGAGATATCGGCGTCTTCGTTACCCTGTATACCGGTATGTGATGGTACCCATAAGAAGGATACATTCCTACTATCAGACTGGAGTTTGAAGAGTTGGTTCTTGATTTTGAGAATAACTTCGTGGTTTGAGTAGACGGATTTTAAACTTTGCACAGCACTTAAAGAATCAGTAATAACTAAAATGCTTTTATTGTTGGGTACAGGGAGTTTTAAGGAATGTAGTATAGCTGTAAGCTCTCCAGTGAATATGCTGCTGGTATCTGGTAGCCGTAGGTTATATTTTAAGTCTCCGGAAATAACTGCTGCTCCCACGCCTTTTGTGGATTTGGATGCGTCTGTGTACATTATGTGATGTTGTTGATAACCATTGAGTATTCTTAAGAAATGGGATTGGATCGTTGCGGGATTGGTACTGTCTTTAGGGAACATTTGTAAGGAAGTGTCTATAAAAGGGATATTAATGATCCATGGTGGGTTATTATAGGTGATAGGAAGTGTTTTGTGGAGTTTGTTGGAGGTCAAAACCGGTATCTTCCAGCTTTTTGTGGAGTGGGAGATATTTTTTATTTGCGTAGATGGTTGGTGGGTACAAAAAGAGGGAATTGTATGCTGGGTTATATTTATTTGCTGATATTCTGGAGGCGTAAGAGAGAAGAAGGTACTCACGTCTTAGGTCTAATGGCATAGCTTTTGAAATTACTTGCAAACTGGAACATGGGCTTGTTCGGTAGGCACCAGTTGCTACTCTCAGGGCATGATTTTGAAGTCTTTCAAGGTTTTGTATTTGGGTTTTAGTGCATGGATCGTAAATAATTGCTCCGTAATCCAATTTACTTCTAATCAGGGAATTGTATATTCTTAAAAGTGTTATTGTATCAGACTCCCATTTATGGCTAGATAAATATTTTATTAAGTTAAGTCCAGGTTGTGAATTAAGGCGAATCCTGCGAATATGTTCGTGCCAATTTAGTTGTGGGTCGAAGTTGAGTCCTAGGAATCTTGAGGATTGACTGTATTTTATATCATTGTTATTTATTTTAAGAGAAAGGGATCTAGTAACTTTTTTGGTATCGAAAATCATATAATTTGTCTTATCTTTTGAGAATGTAAGACCTGTTCTGGAGGACCATATTTCTAATTTATGTAATGCTGTTTGTAAAATGGTTGTAGCGAGATTTAAGTTTTTTGTTTTAATGTAGAGCACAAGATCGTCGGCGTATAACAAAGCTTTTATTGGTAGGTTGATATTTTGAGTTATTTCATTAATTGCGATCAGGAACAAAGTTACGCTTAGAACTGAACCTTGCGGTAGCCCATCGTCCAAGTGTTTTTCTTCCGATAGCTCGCCGTTCGTTTTCACTTGAAAGGATCTGTTGGTTAAAAAGTTTTTAATAAAATTCAAAATATTTCTTTGGATACCCCATTTAACTAAGGTATTTAGGATATAGGAAGTCCAGGTGTGATCGTAAGCTTTGCTAATGTCGAAAAATATGGCCACTAGTTTTTGTTTATTGATAAAGGCATCTTTTATTTCGGTGTCTAATATTGCCAAATTATCTATGGATGAACGGTTAGGACGAAATCCGCTTTGATTTTCTATTAATAGATTAAGTTTTTCAAGATACCACAGAAGTCTTTTGTTAACGATTTTTCAATAAGTTTGCAGCTGTTACATGTCAAAGAAATAGGTCTATAAGATAAAGGGTCATTTTTGGGTTTAAAAGGTTTGAGGATAGGGATTATTGTTGCTTTCCTCCAAGAATCTGGAAATTCATTTGATGAAAATATTCTATTGTATAGACAAAGGAAATTTGTTTTGGCGGGAGCTGGGAGGTTTGATAAAAATAACAACGGAATATCATCAGGGCCTGGAGTAGAGTTTTTTGAAGATTTTATGGCTTCTAATAGTTCCTCCAATGATATGGGGACATTTAAAGGACCATCGTTACTTGATATATTAGTGGGTGCTCTAAATGGTATTGGGTTTTTATTGCTTGTACTATTTTCTTTATAAACCATTGAGAGGGCTTCGCTAATGTCGGAGTTTTTTGAGATATTTTTATTATTAATAGTTAATGTGTTGATACTATCATTATTTCGGCAGGATGTGATTGCTCTTATTTTTTTCCAAATTATCGAAACTGGTGTAAGTTGGTTTATGGAGGAAACATATTTCATCCAAGATTCGGTTTTCGATTTTTTAATTTGGTACCTTTTTTTTGCTCTTAAATTTTTAAAGTTTAACAGATTTTCTGGTATGTTGTATTCATACTGTTGTATTCATACTTCATTTTGAGTTGCTTGGAGTTACGAGGCTATAAAAAATCAACTATTATTTTTTACTGCATAGAAAACTTAACCTTACCTACGGTGCTACTACTGCAGCTATTGAAGGCTGCTTCAACCTGCATCCAAGCCTCCTCTTTTGATTTCCAGGTTGCCCCATCCGTTTTTTTATTTTCTATTATATTCTTATGTTTATTTGCAATTTTTAGAGGCAAATTTCTCTCCTCTGCTGTGAAATTGCATCCTCTCTTCTTAGTAGTACTAGTACTTTCCATTTTTTACTTTTCTCAAAACTTAAGTAAATTTGACACAACACAACACTAGAACGAATACGAATAAGTGAGGTTATGTAATAGACCTTAACCTCCAGATATCGACCTATCTGCCAGTTGAAACTGACAGATGAATATTCGACATTTTATCTGCTGGATAAAGTTATCCTGTTGTTGATAAAGCGACCTTTCCAAAATAACTGGTAGTTAAGCAATATCTGACGGATAAATTGCTATTGATAAACCGGCCCTGGTTGGGGTCAGTGGAAACTCAGACAATCTGTTTTATAATAAATATAAAAACTACCTACTCACTTTGTATTTCAAATTTGTAATACTACAAGCAGATTGCCTAAATGATATTTGTTTTCATATTCAATCATGTGAAACATTTTTGCTATAATTTACTTGAATAATTAAGAAGAGTCAATGGAAAAACAGGCATGTCCGATTATTACAAACTGGAGGAAAACTGCAAAAAGTATTTTATAATAACATTTGGATACATAACCTGGAAAAATTAAAGATCAAACATATATATAACATTTTTATTCCTGTGTTTCGAAAATAATAGATTACAACAGAATTCAATAGAATACGAAATGTCTATTTTGGTCAATTAGTAGAATGCAATCATTTTTATTACTATCGCCAATGTAGTTTCCCTCAATAACTCAGGAGGCCGATGTATGTAACTATGTTTATGCTGATGCAATCTATAGCTACGTACAGGTCCCGGAGGAACCAAAAGGCCCCGATATGAGGATCAATAAATATCAAGCATTTCGTGAAATCACTAGCATAACTCAAAATATTTGTGGTCATTTTACATCTAGTCCCCTGCACTAAACACGATAGGTACTTGTGGTGGAGCACATAGCACATGTGGAATAAAATAAAGTATTTACGAAGCACAAATTTACTTTTTTAGCCTAAATATTATTTTATTATAACCGCCTACAAATACTAACAAGCTATAAACAATAAATATATATTTTCATGTATTGTATACAAAACACATGACAAGACAACGACATTTGACCGACGTCATCTGTCATTGAAGTTCCTTACAGCGCCATCCATCAAAACGGTGGAACAGCTGAATTAATTTACAGAAGTGTTCGTTTGCAGAATCTTCCGTGGAACAAATCTCAAAAAATACAATGAATTGAGATTTCATACTTCCAGAATCGAATTTTCTAGGCTTTCTTTTGGGGATAAGGTCTTGGCGTTCAAATTGGTGACCACAAATTGTCAAAACTGTCAAAATCACACCATTACTTAATAGATTATATCTTTTTTATAACTATCTTAAACTTGACCAAAATACCTCATCCCCAAGACAAAGGTCCAAGTTATATTATGTTCAAATTTCAACTGTTAATTTTACTGCATTCTTTAGATTTGTTGCATACAGAATGACCTAAATTTTGCTGCAAGTCAGGGGGCCAACTGTTATGAGCTGTCTAAATTGTGAGGCCCCTCTTAACCTCTTCCATTTCTACAATTGTTTATTATAACACAAAGACTGCTTTATTTTTTAATACATGAATACTGCTAAAAGATTTCTGGGATGGTAACACTCGCACAAAATCAAAGATTATAATCAGATTATATACACCATATTACACGATCAATCAAATGTCAAAAACAATAACAAATTATTTCAAAATTAAACATCGCTGCATTCCCCTTACTCGTGTTGTCAGATTTCCGTTCAACAAATAAAACTGCATAATATCACTTCTAAATAAATAGGTATATTTTTTCATGGTAAAATGGTAAAACCAAGTTGAATATATCTGGCAACCTGCATCTTAACGCAATCTTTCCGTAGATAACGGAACACGTTATCGTAATTAGCGTTAACGAAAGCATCAAATTCTTCTGCGCATGCTCCGAATAGTGTTAACCGTAACGACACAACGAATTAACACTGAGAGAAAAATCATTAACCATAATATTAAACTTGTATTATGTTTATACAAAAGGTATATATTATTTGTGACAAATCAACTAATATTTTGTGGTTATAAAACGCGTTTTTCTGGAAACTAAATTTGGATTGTTTAACGATCAAACATGTTTGTATATTGGTTATACAACTAGAATATATGCATTAAAATTCACTTGAATAACTATTATTCTCATTTTGTATAACTATAATTATACGTATTTTTTAGTCAATAACAATGTTGTATAATCATTATAACACCCGTTTTCAGGACAATAATAATATTGTATGACAGTTATACAATTTCTAGATAATCGTTATTTGACATTGTTTCACTCTAGTAAACAAGATATACAATTGTTAATTAAATATTATAAAATTTTTGTATACAATTTTATTGAACTTACTTGATTGAAGACTAGCCATCATATTATTTTCGTATTAATATTATATAACTTTTGTATGACTATTATATTATTTTTGTACAGCCATTATATTATTTTTATATTGTCATTATAATATTGGTATATAGGCATTATATTATTTTTATATAGGAATTATAATATTTGTACATAGGCATTATAATATTTTTATATAGGCATCATATGATTCCTGGCTTCAGACTTCCATTGTCTTCAGGTGAGAACAGATTTCACCTGAAGACCATTCGGCATTCATATCGATTGAAACGTTGTGTAAAATAAAACAATCATAGGACAGTGGAAATCCGAAGCAAGCAATTACATTTTATGCTTAAGAATTTCATTTTATTTAATATTGGACTATTATTATAGAAACTTTACCTATGTGGTGCATGACCACTCCGATAACAAATGGATAAGGATATAATAGAAAATAGTTTTACGGTTATACTTATTTTATTCTTGACGAACAAACAAATAAACAAAACTATATTCTTCACAAATAAACAAAAATGTATTTTTCACAAATAAACAAAAATGTATTCTTCACAAACAAACAAATGAACGAAAATATATTCTTAATTGTATTATTGTATTAATATTCACACACTAAAAGAAAATAGTTAAAGGGTTATATGCTTATTTTATTCTATGACAAATAAACAAAACTATATTCTTCACAAACAAACAAATAAACAAAGATGTATTCTTCACAAACAATCAAATGAACGAAAATATATTCTTAATTGTAATAATTGTATTAATATTCACACACTATGTAATTTTTGTTGGACTGCGCAACAGGTGAGAATGTTTTGTGATAATAAAGTCGCGATTGAAGGACTATATTTTTTTGTGAACTCTCTGTTAACTCATAAGTCATTAAATGATCGAATCATCAAATGTGCAAAATATTTCATAGTATACAAAATAAACATCAAATGAGGTACTATTTAAAATAATTTTATATATTTTACTAAACAGTTTTGGTGTATGTTCAACCAGTATTATATTCCCTGGTTCGTATGTACTATTATGAATATCTATTTTGTCTACTAGATTTATTGAATTTTCAAAATCAAAATTTATATTAGATACCAAAAACAAGTTTTTCAGATCTGAATATTCTTTATCATGGCTAAACACCGTAACACTCCTGTGGATTTCTATTTCATTTAAGAAACCTTTTTGCAAAATAAATCTGTTAGTTTGCAATAACTGATGTTTGATAGCCAAAGTTTTAGTTATACTAACTCTGGAAGATACCGTAGATGGCCGTTACTTGCAACACATTCTAGATATAAACGTGATTTTGGATACGAATTTTTCATTTTTTTTTTGCTTTAAAAATATCTTGACGTCAATCTCTACTGGTACTATAATCCTACGTATTTTTTGTTTATCTACAGGATCAAAATATTAAGAAAAAAAAATAAAATATGGTTGTTGCCCTACTTGAACCGCCATACATTTTCAGTGAAAATCAAGTCATATTCGCTTAAACTTAGCTTGCAACAGGTATAATATAAAAATATGAATGTCGGCCTTTCGATTTGTAAAAAAACAATTTCTTTATCTTCAAAAATAAACTTTATTCTTAAAAAAACATAAATATATTCATACATTGCATACTAAAAGTAGATAAATAAGTAAAAAACACAAATAAAACAAAATAAATGAACTTTTCTTAACTTAAAAATAAAAACAATTTCTAAAATTATGATTATTACAAATAATCATTTCAGATTATATTTCTCACAGCCTTTTAGATTAAATGTATATCGGCCTCTGACAACTTCTGGAGTGTCTAACTTTTGTATTACTTGCTGGGAGTCAATCACCGAGAGATCCTCTTCATCAGAAAATGTAAAAGTACCCAGACATTTTAAAGCTTTGCTTTTTCGCATAAATTTACAATAGTACTGAGGTTGTAGATCAGTCGGCAGTACTTCCTGCACACAGCCCACATAAAAAATATCACAGTCTTTAGAGGCTTTTTTAAAAGAGAATTTCACAATTAAATAATCTCCCACAGAATACTGATTTGAAGGTTTGTCGTACGGTATCTCTAAACTTGTAGAAAGATCTTCATAGTTCTGGTCTAAAGTTTCCTCTGGTAATTGTTCAAAAAAGCTTGCTTTAGTTTCTAAAATATCTGCTAATGAGTTATAATCAGAGCTTGAATCATGTACAGAATATCGACTTTCTTCCGAGTCGCTATTTTCATTCATTTCTTTTTGCACCTTACGTTGGCTTTGTCCCTTATGTGAATTTGCCGCCTTACCGTTGAAGATGATTTTTTTGCCTGTTCGTTCGGTTCCGGATTGGTGCTTGGCACAGTGTTCGGGTCAATATTTTCTTGTCCCAAAAATTCAGTGACACTGTTTCCGGGCGGTACGTTCAACCGTTTCTTTCTTTACTGTTGGCGTTTTTCTTCGGGATAGCGATATTTTTCTAAAACATCGTGTAATGAATTAATCCAACAGTCATTATCATTGCCTCGCTTAATCCACGAAGGCAGTCGTTTCAAAAATTCTGACGGGTTACACGGATATATACAAGTGGCCCTAAAGCCATTTTTTAGGTTTGTTGGTACATTTGCGTCTACGGATTCCAAGGTAGCTCTAAATATAGATGGAAATATATCCTTTGGTTTGGTACCTCTATTTTTCTCTTTCCAATTGTCTAGCGCCCTCCTCCATGCTGCTTTCAGGGGCCTAAAGAACGCCACATCTAATGGCTGGCACAGGTGCGTGCTATTTGGTGGCAAGAAAACAAAACGAATGTTATGTTTCTGACACTCTCTTATTACAAATATAGATAGGTGGCTGGAAAGATTGTCTCCCACTAAAACTTTAGGACCATCATCTAGTCTTTTAACGAAGGGAACAACTATGGTATTAAACCAGTCTTCAAACGCCTGTGTATCAAACCACCCTCGTTTGGTTCTTCAATATCGACAACCTGGTGGTCCATGTTCCTTCCAGGTATCGTAAAGATGCTCACTTTTATATACTACGTATGGAGGTAACATAACACCAGCAGCTGATGCAGCCATCATTACAGAAGTAGAAGACTTGCTAGTGTATATGCAGCGTTCTGCATGTTTTACTCCCCTCTTTACAATGACCTGTTTTTTACCAGGATCATCGGTAAAGTTGGTTTCATCGTAATTAATGACGTGGGTAGAAGGGACATCTTTTAAGGATAATTCTAATTCCTTGAAATAATTTGTTATTGTCTTTTCGGAAACCTGTGCTCGACTTCGTTTAATATTTTCAAAGTACTTCTGTATTATATAGGTCATCAGTTACAATTCATTGGCTCAACAGGCAGTGGAAGTTGAGGCCAGTCGTTGAATAGTAGACGATGATCATCTGAACCTCAACAGCATGTACGTTGAATACACGTCGTCTTGAAATAAAAAAGCTAGTTTCATTTTCCAAAACCGCTTGGACCCTGATATCACACATGGTGTCAGGTGTAAAAAAGTTATTATAGACCTTTTGATTTAATAGATATTAGTAACTACGGTTTATGTGCGTGTGTGTAAAAAACTCTTGATATTTTTTTTTGCGTACCAATACTTGTCCAAAGTTGAAGTAGAAGCCAATTGCAATGGAATCATACTTTAAACCTCCAGATCCTTTGTCTATTGAAGGAAGCTTGGCTGATAACTGGCAAAAATTTGAACAAAAATTCCAGAATTTTTTGACTGCTACAGGTTTAAGTAAGCAAAATGATGAAAAAAAGGTTGCAATTCTATTGAACTTAGTAGGCGATGATGGTCTGGATTTATTTAATTCTTTCGATCCGTTACCAGCGACCCAGAAAACTCTTGATCATGTTTTGAAAAAATTTAGAGATCACTGTGAACCGAAGAAAAAAAGTGCATGAAGTGAAAACCGAAAGTTTCAGTGATAGTGAATCAGAAAAGAGTGATTGCGAGAGTAGTTCGGATGAGTTATATGTCCAGTCTATAAGAAAAATTGATTCTGTGAGTAGTGTTAAGAAACCATTATCATGGTTGAAGAAAATTAATGTAGAAGGTTATAAGGTCACATTGAAACTAGATACAGGGTGTGAAGTAAGCATTTTGACGTTGAATATTGTTAAAAAACTAGGGTTTCTTCATAGAATGCGAAAAACTAAAGTCAAACTAGCTCCGTATGGCAGTTCTGATTATGTATTCACTCCATTAGGAGAAATCACCTTAAAATGTCAAGTTAATGACAATGTTAAAAACATATTTTTTACAGTTTGTGATAATGATGAATTGCCACTACTGAGTTGTGTTGATTGTGTTGATTTGAACTTAGTAAGAAGAGTAGACTCAATTGTCACAGATTCTTGTCAATTCACATCACTTGATCATGTTGTTGAAAGATATCCTGTAGTTTTTGATGGTCTTGGTTCTTTTCCTAGAGAACATCACATTACTTCAAAAGAAGGTGCAATTCCAGTAGTTCAACCACTTAGACGGATTCCAATTGCACTGCATGATCGCTTAAAACTTAAACTTGATGATCTTAAAAAACAAGGTATCATAAGAAACATTGATAAACCGACTGAATGGTTGAACCCTCTGGTGATAGTTGAAAAGAAAAATAAAGATTTACGCTTGTGTCATGACCCAAAATATTTGAATTTAGCAATAAAACGAGAAAGATTTTTGATTCCTTTAGCAGAGGAGATAGCAGCTAAACTCGATAATAAAGAATATTTCACAGTTTTAGATATGAAAGACGGATACTTTCAAATTCGTATTGATGAACAGAGTCAAGAATATTGTGTCTTTGGAACATCCTTTGGAAGGTATGCATTTTGTCGTTTACCTTTTGGAATTTGCTCAGCCCCTGAAGTCTTTCAAAAACATTAATATGAAATATTTGGTGATATTGAAGGCGTAGGCCTGTATTTTGACGACTTGATTATAACAGGCATTGATGAAAAGGAACATGATAATAATTTATGGTTAGTGTTGGAAAGAGCACAAAAATATAATATTAAATTTAATAGAGACAAAATTCAATTTAAAACTAGAAGTGTCAAGTCTCCTCGCTTGCAACGAATGAGACTTCGCTTACTAAGCTATAAAATAAATGTGAATTACAAACCTGGAAAATTTCTGTATGTAGCAGACACACTTTCGAGAGCTGTTTTACCAGAAACTGGGCTAAAATCTGATCAAGAATTTAATTTCGCAGTACACGCAAATTTGGCTATGTCTGAAGAGCGGAAGGAACAGTTCAGGCTGGAAATCTTGAAAGACGAGGTTCTGAAACAAGTTATCAACTTCAATAGAAAAGGTTGGCCCAATAATAAGCATGAATTGCCTGCCTCTGTGAGGCATTACTTTAAAATCAAAGACAACCTAAGCTATGTTGATAAATTGCTATTTTTCGGTGGGAAAATTGTTGTCCCATCTGCTGTAAAGACTCAAATTATTGCACGAAGGCCATGTTGGGATTAAAAAAATGCAAGAATCGTGCAAGACGAATATTTTATTGGCCAGGGCTATCTGTTGATATTGAAGCTTACATTAAAAAGTGCCACATTTGCGAAACTTTTGCTAAGAAACAGCCAAAAGAATCGCTATTACCATATGAATTACCGAAACGGCCATGGGAAAGATTGGGATCAGATATTTTTTCGCACGCTAATAAATTTTTTCTGATTGTGTTTGACTTCTACTCCAATTGGTTGGAAATCGCTCAAATTAAAGACAAGTCGGCAAAATCTGTTATTTTAGCTTTTTTTTTTTTCCTTGGTTAATGGCACTGGCTATTGCCAACTGGCCAAATCGATTTTTTCTGTTCACGGATCACCAGATAAAGTAACTGCTGATAATGTGCCTTTTGATAGTAGAGAATTTAAGTCGTTTGCAAAAAACTGGAATTTTGACATTGTTTTGCGCAGCCCTTATTACGCACAATCTAATGGATTGGCAGAAAAAGGGGTAGATATAGGTAAAAGAATGCTAAAAAATGTTTGAAAGCAAACTCCGATATACACACTGCTTTGTTGCAATACAGAAATTCACCACTCAAGTATATTGGCTATTCACCTGCAGAGTTATTGATGAGTAGGATTTGTAAGACAAAAGTGCCGATCAATTCCAGTCTTTTGCATCCGAAACTCTGTGAACACGTTTCTGAGAATCTGTTGCACAGACAAAATATTAATTATAAGTTGTACTATGACAAGAATAGTAAAGATCTAAAACCTTTGGACCTTAAAGCCAATGTGACAGTTTTTGACCACGTAAAGAACAAGTGGGAGCCTGCACAAATTGTTTCTGAGCACAGCTCTCCTAGATCTTACCTTGTGAAGGACTGTGTTGGTAATTGGATTAGGCGTAATCGAATTGATCTTAAAGAATCCCGGAACGATTATGTGCCTAAAAGTAACGAGCCAGACATAGATGAGAGTAGTGTTGAACCTTTAATTCAGCCTGCTGTGTCACTTAAAAATGAAAGTCCTTCGCTGGAAGCTTCCCAAAATGTTTATTATCCAGTCCAAAAGTTTTAGATCAAGATGTCAAAACCAGATCTGGTCGTGTAATAAAGAAACCAGATAAATTGAACTTATAGGAGGGGATGTATTATATAGGTCATCAGTTACAATTCATTGGCTCAACAGGCAGTGGAAGTTGAGGCCAGTCGTTGAATAGTAGCTGATGATCATCTGAACCTCAACAGCATGTACGTTGAATACACGTCGTCTTGAAATAAAAAAGCTAGTTTTATTTTTTAAAACCGCTCGGACCCTGATATCACACAACATCTTTGTCAGTATTCTTCTGTGCTCGTTCAAAAATCTGTCAACCCACTTGCGCCCAGGTAAATTATTAGTCAGTTTTGGCTCTCTAACCCCTTTTCTATCCAAATAATTCTTGACGATATATTTTATGTCGTAGATTGTGAATGGGTAGCCCCAATTAGAGGCCGCCAATATTCCGTCAATCAGACTTTGTTCTTCCTCCGTCGTTAAAATTGTTTGGCCTCCAAATTTTTTAGAGACCAACCCTCTGTTTTTGCGGGAGAGAGTACTAGCTGGAATATTATATATTCTGCTAGCTTCTCGTATGTTGTGTTGTCCACTCTTTATTGCCTGAAGGGCTTTTTCTAACGTTTCGTCACTAAAATTTCGGTATGTTCTAGCGCCTAGTTTTCTTTTTATAGATTTCGGCATGTTGCAAGTCAGGTACAACGTTGTTCCAAGTCAGGTACAATATGTAATATTCTAGAAAAAAATGTTTTTCTTACATTAATGTTCAACGTAAAAACAATAATATGTTTGTGACATATTATCAAGAAGACATGTTGTTATCATTATAATGCATCAGAAAATATGAAATGGTTACAACATTGCCTCTACAAAAGTTTTCAAGACTTTATTTACATAACATTATTTACTTAAAATAAAAAAACCTCAACGTACCTTATTCACCACCAAAACGACGACAACACTTGCTCGCGCAATGGCTGAGTAGGAACTAACGCGCGGGACGCGGTGCAATCAAGGTTATAGCAAAGTACAGGGCCGGCTCTGCATTGCTGCATATTGTTTCAAGATATAGGCGCGTTCCAAGTAACGGCCATCTACGGTACCACAGTAGCTGATAGTTCGGATTTTCTATGCTTTGCTTTATATCTAAAAGCAGAAAAGTTCATTTGGGGTCCGGTTTTTAACATAACATAACTGTAATGTAATAAATGGTGAGATTTTGGTTTTAAAGGTTCACAAAACAAACTTGTATACAATGAATTAAGTTGTTCTACATAAAAATTTAACCTTTGACAGTTTTGAGTAGATACAGTCGGAAGAAGTACTATATTTAATATTTTTATTAACCACACATACATTTTCCAATACTGATTATCAGTAGGTACAAAGGGTCCAATCAGTATCCCAGAATAAAGCAAAAAACATTTCATTTCAGAGACACTCATATTTACATTTTTCTTCCTTAAATTATCTTCTGTTATTAAAGGAGGTCTATTAGATATTTGGGAACCGAAATTAAAATGTTTTAATTTAAAATTTAAAGTTTCTAAAGTAAAATATATATCTTTTAAAATAAATGGATGTAATAAATTGTTGGAACTAGCGCCTAACCGTCTTGCCCCTGTATGTAGTTGAGTTGGCATTAGTGCTACTTTAATAATTAATATTTTGTCGTTAGAGAAACGTACCGTTTCCGCCTTGCAGTAATTGATTCCTGTAACTACTGGTAACGTGACAATAAACAACGATAAATATATTTTGTGTGTTTTATTAAAATGCCTTAAAAACCTAATTTTCTATCAGGTTATGGGCCCAGCACGCTTCCACTGCGCATAATCAAGGTTTGTAAAGTGATAAGTGAACTTTAGCGATTTAATTAGTGAAGTGTGAATAAATAAGCAGAAATGGCGGAAGAAGAGAATTCTGTTGAAGCATTCGACCTTGACAACAGTCAGGAAATCGGAGATGGGGAAGTATTTGAAAAATTGTTGGAAAGGTATAGAAAAGTCTTTCAATTTGACCAAAATCATGCTGGAGAGAAAATAGCACTAAGCATTAGTGGTGAGAGAGTGCTATTTTATACTGAGACGAGAGGGGTACCTTATCAAGCAGATAAAAGCACTATGAACGAGGACGAGTGGAGTGCTGTAACAGAGTGGATTGAGAAACAAACAGGAGAAGGTCCTTGGGTAGTCTTACCAGGAGACAATAATCAAGAATTGTCTCAAGAAGATGAGGAAGAATTGCTTAAAGATGTGCAAGAGAATAGTAGAGATGAGGAGAAAAGAACGAGATGTGAAGTGACGAGTATTGTGCTGAGCGAAATAGACAAATCCCATGGAGGTAAATTTTTACCATCAATTTGTTTTATAAAGTTAAATAATTTAAAGTATAAAAATAAATTAAACCAATTTTATGTTTTCAATACAGGTGAAGAAAATGAACAAATGGAAACTTTAGAATGTACAGTGTCCAAACTCACTGATATAAAACTAAAAACGAGGAAGTCTTAGCATTGGTGAAACAATTCTGCGAATCCTCGACGAAAATGCTGAAACAATACCAAGATGTCTTCTTGGGTGCTCAGACAACTGTTTCTAAGATGGAAAACATTCAAGGGTTCATTGTTGATGAATTCAATAAACAAAAAGAAGTGTTTGTCAAACAGACGAAAACTATTGAAGACAAAAATAATGAGATCCGTAAACAAATAAGAGATGTGAATAATGAATGCAATAAAATGCATAAATATTATCAAAAAATAGTAGATAGAGATGAGAACAGAACGAACAGTAGTACATCCTGTAGCGAAAATGATGCATTGAAGACTGAAATTTCTAAAATAGTACAACAAGAATTGAAAAAATTCAAAATAGATGAGAATAGGCGTGAATCTCAAAATTCTGACAGTTTAGCAAACAAAGTAAAAGAAACTCTAAAATTTGAAATTATTAGCAAAGACGTGGGCATGAAACGAGACTATAAACTTACAGTAAATTCAAAATTTGAACATTTTTATGATTATTTTACATCCGAATTGAGGGCTCATGAATTATTACATGTAATTGATCCTAGTAATCCTTCAAATAGAAATTTTGATGCTAGTATTATTGAAAAACATAAATTTAAAGTTCGAGATATTTTAATTAATCAATTAGATCAGAACTATCATTCTAAAGTAATTGAAATTAAAGATCCTGTAGAAATCCTAAACAAAATTAAAGAACTTAAAAGATGTGAAACTAATCTTACCTCAAGTACACTTAGAAAACAATTATATAGTATGCAATATTTTCCAAATAAAGAAAAAGCTTTAGAGTTTTGTGAGAGATTTGAAGATGTTATTAGAAATTATGAAAACTTGTCCGGAGTATTGCCACTGTCAGAAATTGAGAAGAAAGACACATTTTATAATGCTATAATGACTACTGTTCCCGATGTTCAATCGGTTGAATTCATGACAAAGAATTCAACTGGTGAAGGACTTAGCTATGAAAAATTGAAACTTTTCATATTACAAGCAGAAGCCAATAAAAATCAAGCAACGTTACCCGAGACACGGGCTGCTATGCAAATATATCAAGGACAAGACAAAAGAGAAAGATGTTACGAGTGTGGTGACATGGGTCATTTGGGTGCTGATTGTCAGTTCCAAGGGACTGGACTCAAAAAAATGTTATAAATGCCTTCAGGTAACCAACCATATAGCTAACTGTCCTTTGAATAAAACCAAAAATTCAAATACCGGAAAAGGTAAAGGAATGAGTCGCGGTTACAACAGAGGACGGTATAATCCTGTGAACAGGAGATCCAAATTCAGTCAGGACACTAGAAGTCAAACTTGGAAACGGAAATATTCCGATGAAAGATGCGGAGATGAGAAAAGATTCAAAACTAATCGAGGGAGAGGTGGCTATAAAAATTTCAAAAATGACAAGAGGACTCAACAGAAGCCAAAGCAGGCAAATTTATTAGAAACGAAGCAAGACAAAGGTAAGATGTCTTTAAAAAATCCTTTTTATTCTCAAAGTCAATTTTACTTACAAGAGTCTGATCATAACAATTATTGGGGCAAAGATATTTCCGAACAAAGTAAAATATTTACCAGATTTCTTGCTGACTCTGGTGCAACAGAGCATTTAACTAATAGTAAAATAATATTCACATCATTTGATGATGCAGATCATGGTAAAATTAGATGTGCAAATAAAAATGAATCCGCAGATTTGAAAACGGAGGGAGTGGGTAAAATTGAAGTTTCACTAAATAATAATAAATCTGTTGAAATAGAGAATGTTATATATGCTGAAGCCTTATCAGAAAATTTATTGTCACTAAGAAAATTTGCAGAGATGGGCCTTAGTATTTATCTTGACAATAAAGAAATTGATATATTTGATCCAGTTTCAAATGAATCTTTCATTACTGGAGTTTATAACAGACCCTATTGGATAATTGAATTTGAAATTAGCAATAATCACAGTAATGACGGAAATAGCTTTGTAAATAGAAAAATAATTGCGAATTTAACTTCGGCTAGATCAGACGACTGTAATGAAGTAAGATACAAAACGAGAAGTGTGACTGCGAGAGAATGTTTAGAGAAAAGTGATTCGAATGCAAGTGAACAAGTACGAGACGAGATTGAAAATAGTATTGACATTGGTTATGATGATGTTAGTAATAATGATATTAGTCTTGATAAAGAATTTATTGATAATGGAAAAGATGAGCTATCGGTAGAAAAGTTACAAGTAGCCAATAATGACAATACAATAGAATCCAGAAATTTAGAATCTAAAGCAGAGAGAGAAAAGAATTTTATGTATGAAAATTCAAACTTTGACACGTCAATTTGGGATAGGAGATTTCATGATATAGATGAGTTACCGATTATTGAATTATCAGAAAAGGAATCCCCATTTGATGAAAAATACAAAAGTTTCGCAAAAAATAATAAAGCGATGCTCTGGCATGTAAGGTTAGGGCATGCATCAATAAATTATTTAAAAGCCCTTCAAAGTAAATTTCCAGAAAATGCTAGTCTCAAAAGTGCAATATTTGATAATTCTATTTTAGATTGCGAAGTATGTATGGTAGCGAAATTTAATAAAAGACCATTCAACTCAGTACGTCGGCGGGCAATTGAAGCTCTTCAAATAATTCACTCCGACATTATGGGACCTATTAGTCCAGCATCTCACCCCAAAGGGTATAAATTCATTGCTGTTTTTGTTGACGATTATTCTAGACTAGCCATGGCATATTCGATGAAAGCAAAAAGTGATACAGGTCACTGTTTTGAGGCATTCGTGAGAAGTGCTCGAAATTTATTAGGTAGAGATGCTAAAGTTTGTTACTTACGTACAGATCAGGGTACCGAATATACAGGAGGCTACACTATTGAGGTATTAAAAAGACTGGGGGCAGAGCAACAGCTAGCAAGTCCTGATACACCTGAGCACAACGGGGTAGCCGAAAGGTTTAATCAAACGATACAAAAGAAGGTGAGAGCATACATGTATGATGCGAAGCTGCCTGAAAATATGTGGGACCTTGCGTTGAGTGCGGCTGTGTATGCATATAACCGAACACCACACAAGTCTAATGATATGATTACACCTATACAGAAATTTGCACCGAATCATAGTTATGACATTAATCAGCTGAGACGTTTTGGTTGCGTAGCGTATATTAAAGTGCAAAGAAAATCCGGTCCTACATTTAGATTCGAAGGCAGGCGCGTGATTTTGTTAGGATATACACCTACCGGTTATCAATTCTTAAAACCAGAAGAGGGGAAATTTTATGAGAGTAGAGATGCTCGATTTAATGAAAAACTAGTGTACGGTGATAGGTATGATAAAAATAGTATAAAAGATTGGCCGGTTGAGGAAGTATTAGTCAATAAAGAGAAGTGGTTCGTTGAATTTAATAAAGATGAGTTAGAGTTTTTAAAACCGGAGGGAGAGACAAAAAGGAAAAGAGGACGACCGAAGAAACAACAAAAATGTTTAACAGATGCGAATAGCAATATAGAAAACTTAATAACCGACAATAGTTTTTCTGAAATAATCGATGAGACGAATAAAAATTATGCTAACCTAATATTTAATCAAGAAATAAATAGTGAGATGAGTGGTATCAGTGATAGAGTTTACTATGCAATGTTAGCACACATTCAACAAGATCCGATATCCTTTAAAGAGGCGATGGATTCAGAAGAACGAGAATTGTGGCAAACATCTGTAAGAGATGAGCTAAATTCTATGTATAAAAATAATGTTTGGTCATTAGTTGATAGACCAACTAGAATGAAAAACGGCAATAAATTGAATATCATAGACTCCAGGTGGGTGTTTAAAAAGAAAATTGAAAATGACAATCAAATAAAATATAAAGCACGCTTAGTAATAAGAGGTTTTAAAGATAACAACAACTATGATCTTAGAGAAACCTATTCCCCTGTATCCCGATTACCTTTAATAAGATGCGTTTTTAGTATTATTAATAAGTATGATTTAGAGATTTGCTATCTGGATGTAAAAACTGCATTCCTAAATGGAATTATAGATGAGGAAATTTATATGGAAACCCCAGAAGGTGTAAATATTTCACAAGAGATGAGAGAAACTAAGGTGTGTAAATTGGAACGAGCTTTGTACGGCCTGAGAATTAGTCCAAAAAAATGGAATCTGAGATTCACCGAAGTAGCCTTGAGTTTAGGCTTGAAAAATCACGAAAGTGAGCCATGCTTATTTATTTGGAGAGAAGGAGGAAACATTCTTATTGTATGTAGATGATATCATATTAGCTTCTAATGACAAAGTTAAAATGATAGACGTAAAGTCAAAACTTTAAAAAGAATTTGAGATGAGCGATATGGGAGAACCAAAAGAATTTCTGGGAATTTCAATACATCGAGACAGACAAAGTCGAGAAATCATTCTTAGCCAGGTGAAATACATAAACAGAGTTTTAACAAAATTTAAGTTTAGTGAAGCGAACCCACAGAGAACGCCCATGGTCACTACTCAAGTGGCTAATAGAGAAAGAAAATTGAGAGAAGAAATTATAGATAATGACGTATTAACCACAACAGAAACAACTAGAAATATTCCTTATAGAGAAGCTATAGGTAGCCTATTATACTTGGCTGGGGCAACTCGACCAGATATATCTTTTGCGGTGAATGTATTAAGCAGACATCAAATCAACCCTACTGAAAGTGATTGGTTAATGGTCAAGAGAGTCTTTAGATATCTTAAAGGAACCACAAATTTAGGATTAAGATATACAGGTGAGCGAAATGACCTACAAGCTTACTCTGATGCGAGCTTTGCAGATTGTAAAGGCTCTCTAACAACCTGCGGGTATGTAATAAAATTGTTTGGGGATACAATATCTTGGCGAACCCATAAACAATCATATGTAGCACTGTCTACATGTCAAGCAGAATATGTAGCGATGAGTGAAGCGTGCCAAGGGCTGATTGCTATAAGCAATTCAATTGAATTAATCTTGAACAAAGTCTTTTACCCGATAAAATTATGGTGTGATAATAAGGCTGCAGAGACGAGTGCGAAAACCAACGGTGGTAACAAATTAAGACATATGACTGAGGTGCGAGAACATTATGTAAAAGAATGTGTAGAAAGAAAGTTTGTCAAAATAGAATGGATCCCATCAAAAGATCAGATTGCTGATATATTTACTAAACCCCTTTCGTTTGATCTGCATAAATACTTGACCGATAAGATAATGAATGTTAAAATGGACCAATGCTAAATTCTAATTTGTTCTGTTCATGTTTCAGGAAAATAGGTTCAAAGGAGAGAAAATCGACGACATAAATATTTGTCAATGAATTGTAATTATGTTATTTTATAATTATGTTATTATAATAGAAAAGAGGTAGGTATTCGTTATTAGCCTAATACTATAGGCGTTTGTACTGAATAACTTATATATATATTAATAAGTTGTAATACTGGTGGAAGACGGCTAGTCGGGAGGGAGTGTTGGAACTAGCGCCTAACCGTCTTGCCCCTGTATGTAGTTGAGTTGGCATTAGTGCTACTTCAATAATTAATATTTTGTCGTTAGAGAAACGTACCGTTTCCGCCTTGCAGTAATTGATTCCTGTAACTACTGGTAACGTGACAATAAACAACGATAAATATATTTTGTGTGTTTTATTAAAGTGCCTTAAAAACCTAATTTTCTATCATAAATTCATAATAACAAAAACACCTACACCTTCAAATATGTCGTGCATGATGTCAACGATATAATTTTCAATTATATGAAATGATTTTAACTTATTCCAGACACACGAAGACTTGATTCCAGTGAGATACATGTCAGATTTTTCCAATTCTTCTGCATAATTGTCTTTGGTTCTAAGAGTACTCTCGTCTTGTTTACAAAAATATAATGTATGTTCCGTACCATCAATATTAATTTTTATGCCATTAGATTCTATATTATTAAAGTCACTGATTAATGATAAAAAAATTGGTTTAGTCCCATATTTTTTCAAATCAGAACTGTGAAACAACAAAGCCAGCAATATGTTTACTAGCTGCGATTTAAAAATTGGGGGGAAAGTGGCAACAGAAAAAGTAAATAGCACCTAATTTATGAATACCAGCATCGGAACCCAAAGGGTTACCCACTTCAAAACCATCAAAATATATTAATAAAGGTATAGTATCTTTATGCAAGTTGTGATTTAGAACTTTGTTTTTCCAAACAGATGTTTGTATAATATTATTTATGTGATCATTATCGCCATCTTTTTGTAACATTTCCATAATATATTCCATTGTTTTTTTAAAGACCAAAGGTAATTCAAATAAGCATTTTAAAATTTTACTTGGAGGAACATACTGTACAACAACTGGTTTCAAAGTAATTTTGTGAGTAGACTCTAATCTTCCGCCAATTACAAGTTCTACCGGTGCAATAAAATATCCAGATTCTTTTAAAAATTTAAAATGCAAATGTTCACATTTGTAGGAGGAAAATATTTTCCTTGCCCAAAATATATTTTACAAGACTTTCAGGCACCTCAATTTTTTTCAAAATGTGACTAAAATTTTCCTTCAACATGTTCATAGGTTCTCTCAATAATTCAGCAAGGTAAGATAATACGGTTTGAACATATACCTAGCTTGCAAAAAATGATATTAATTTTTCATCGCAACATTTAAAAAATATTTCCTTTGTATACTGAAACAAGTAAAAAGTATTTTTGTGTTCACATTTAGTAGGAACATCAATTAATGTCTGTCTTTGTTCAAGAACTTCTACAACAATCGGAGTTTGCTTATTGACATTTTTAATAATTGATTCACCTGTAATAACTACATGACTGTCTAAATGTTTCAAAATTGGAATTTAAATTAGGGAAATGTCTGTGACATTTAATTTCAGCACATTTAAACTTAGTTTGATTGGTACATCTATGAATTATTTTTAAATGAACAACAAAAGACTTTTTTTTGTCATAAGTTTTTAAACAAAATCCACAAATATGCATTTTTTATTAATTTGAAAAATATGACTAATCTTTAATGTGTGAAAATCAACAATTCTTTTACACGTGGAAAATGAAAATAGTAATTAGTCTCCCTTAGATTATCAACTTAACACTTACATAAATTTTTTAAGATCTGTTATAAGGGCAGTTACACAAGAACTTGATGGAGAATGTTTCATTTCAAAAATCACTTCTTCTATAAGTTGCCAGATATGTTGACACTCGGGAGGATATTCAATATCTAACGCATGAAACGTTTTGCAAAGGATCTCTAAGGTTCTTATTATAGAATCAAAGGTGTATACAACATCATTGACTATGGCAAGATATTTTGATACGTTGTTCAAAGGTCCACAAATAACCCCAAAAGGTTGAAGTGTGAGACTGCAATTCGTCAATTTCTCCAATCTCTCAGTCTTTTTCTGTTGAAGTTCCTCGAAGTTCTACAAAAAAGTGGAATTTATTACACATTTTGTTTCTAAAATAGTTATTTTTGATGCTAGATTGTGAAATGTAACTTTTGCATTCAAGGATACAAAAGAATTTCGCATTCGAGTATCAAACAACAATTTTTCAAAAAACATATCCAAAATTACTAAAATGTTCAGAGTTATTCAATTTTAGTACAATCATTTAATTTGACATGTTTGTCTTCTTCAATTTGTTGCAAATAATATTTTAAAATTGAATATGCTTTAAGTTTAGAAACGATAGTAACGCATACCAAACGCAACACAATCAACAATTTTATTGAGACAACGGCAACGCATTGGTTTTGGTTACTATGTGATGTAAAAGCATTTTGCGTTCTAGATCGCAAAATACTTTTTTATAGCAAGTATAATACATCATTGAAATCATATAATTGAATATATTTTAAAAATATGAAAATATACAGAGTATTCCTTTTAAAATAACATAGTTGCTGTCCACTTCCGGTATAGCCGGGAGTAGCATGAACGTCACAATTTTTTGATCTAACGGACCATGATTTGTGATCCATGTATACAGATTTTCAAAAATATCGTGCTAGTAGTTTTCAAAATACAGATAGCTTAGCTTAAGCTCGTGGTGACACACCCTGTAAGTCTGAAGTAATTAAAGCAGTTAAAAATTTAGAAACACTGCTTATAATTAAATATATAAATTTTTTTTAAATTATAGTAGTGGGAAAAAAGAAGAATACGACTTTATAACTTACTTCTATGTGCAAAAAAAAACTTTCAGAAATTTCACTTCTTGAGGGTCTCCAATTCCCACTTTTCCTTTTGTTTTTTAACGTTACTGGTGCTACAAGGTACAGTAACGTTAATACCGCTTGTACAGTCAGATCTGAAACGTGAACATTCAGATATCAGAAAGGATAAGAGTATTTGTAAAACTTAAAAAATATTTTATTTCTGATATTGAAATTTTTCTATTTTTTTTAAGATATGTTAACGAAACTTACTAAGTTGAGGAATTAGATTAAGTGATATATAATTACTATATAATATATTACAACTAGAAAATTATCTTAGTTTTAGAGGTACAGTCGACTCTCGTTAATTCGAAACTCGAGGGACTCTTAAAATATTTCGAATTATCGAATGTTTGAAATATCAAATGGTTCGAAATTTGTGAGAGAAAATGAATAAAACTTCGAATTACCAAGTATTGATCAATATGTAATGTACATATTTATTAACTGCTATTCTATAACAATGAAAAAAGTTTAGAGTGTACATACATAAATCTATTCATAATGTGAATTAATTAATGTTTCGAAAGAACTCTGTTATACTGGTTTGCTTCAAAACACATTGCTGCTGCTCAGACTGCTCAATAACTTTTTTTAAGAAAAAAAGTGCCTGAAATGTTTTTTCATCACTTTCGTTTTGTAGACAGAAGCGTTGTAAGGTATCGAAGGAAAATCGTGCTTCCTTAACTGACACCTCTGTTACAGGTTCTGATGTATCGTCCTCATCTTCATCGTTGCTTTTTTCATTCATATCTGTCGCAGATAAAATTTCGCTATCAGTTAGTGCACCTGAGACAGCGACATCTTCATCCACTTGAACAAAGTAAGAAAAACTCACACCGCTGATGTCTCCTAATGGTTCTACTGCTGATTCTTCATAATCCATAAGTATTGGAAGATTTTCTTTTAAGAAACCGGATTTTTTGAAGCAGTTGAGAATCGTTAGGGGTGTTACAGCTCTCCATGCCTTGTCAATCAGTAAAATAGCTGTCAGAACCGTAATATTCGCAGTTAGCTGCTTGTCAAGAGATTCTAAAACGATCTTAACAATTTCTTTGCGATAGAACGTCTTAAAATTATGAATAATCCCTTGATCCAATGGTTGCAATTTCGAAGTTGTATTCGGCGGAAAGAACAAAAACAAAGGCTCGTGTATGTTGATACAAGTGTTTGAACTTGTCGCAAAATGTACTTACATTACAATCTTCGACCTCTTTCTCTCTGCAACTTCGAATTGTCGAGTGTTGGACGCCGATGAGTTCGAATTAACGCGTCGTTTTATTATATAGCAATGATTTTTTCGTTCGAATTACCAAGTGCATAAAAATGTATTGATTTAGTTCGAAATATAAAGAGATTTTGTAGGGCACTCGTGATAACTTTGAATTATAAAGAGGTTCGAATTATCGCAGGTTGGAATTAACGAGAGTCGACTATTAAAATACTTACCAACGTCTTCATCAGTAATAACAAATACTTTTCTTAATTTGCATGCAGAAATAGTATATTACACTACAAGGGCAGAAAGTTTGAGATTCCTGCACTGCGCGCCATGATGGCCGAGGCTCTCAAACTTTCTGCCCGTGTAGTCTATACTATTTTTCTTTATCTACGGCTGTAAGTACGTGTACGTATAATTATTAGTATGTGCAACGACCGAAACAGAAATGTTAAACTTTCTGCCTCGTAATCGAAGCAACAAGTACGTACTTTGGGCCGTGGATAAAGAAAATGTTTTTATCTTATTGTGTTTAGTCAGCAATCATGTTTAAAATGTGTCAGTTTATAGATCTCAAAACTTCAGATAGAGGATAGCCGTTTTTTTCGATTCTCAAGCGTGATTCTGTAGCAATTAAAAATAATAAAAATTTGATTATTACGTGGCTATAGATCCCTTAATTATAACTTTTTTGGGACAACCTGTATAATCGAATTTCAAAATGCTCTTCAGCAACAATACCTAAATAACTGTCGAATAAATCTGTAAATTTTACATTTTATGCTATAACAGTTACAGAATTATGACCGATGTTTGCCGGAAATAACAAATTGTTAAAAAGTTAGTAAAATGAATAAATCTCATATGTGAGTTGCATTAAAGGAAAATATCCTATTTTAGTCATAGATATCTCTGAGCATGGCTTCCTATGATGGCTTCATACATTGAAATTTTAATAATACTTATACAATCCTTATATCTAAAAGCCTGAAATAACTCGTGATTTTTAAGAAATCACGTTTTAGTGGCAGGTATTGCGAAATATCAAAATCAAACTATGAATCAATTTATATTTTATAACTTCCCATACCTATTCGGGCCGGCGATTTAGTGGAAAAAAAAATCTCCCGCCAACATGCATGGACGCCAGCCAACGATCCAACACACGCTTTAGTGCTTTAATAATAAACGATGGTTTTTGCTAAATATTAACATACATAATTAAATAGCTACAGGTACTTACGTCTGAATAATTCTTGAACATCTTCGGACAAATCAAAAGTATCCATTTTCAATCGATACCATATACATACACTAACTAAAAATAAACACACACTTCCGCTGTTAACGGATGGTCCTTCTAAACATCCAAACAAGAAATGATTAAAAATAAACTTGTCCATTTCATTATATTCATTGGCATAATCCCTCTCTCGCTAATTGGTGATTGGTGCGTATTAGCGGTAATTTTAAAACTAAGACAATAGATATTTCGTCATATATAACCGAAATTTGTTTTTATACAAGTCAGTTATTTATTATACAACTAACCATATGAAGGTGGTATTATTGTGTTAAAAAACTGGTATAGTAACCCGTATATAATTTTTGTATTTTGATTATATAATGTATGCCAAACTTTTGGAAATATAAAGAGTATATGATAATTTTATACAACTTGATTCGGTATGTAACTACAGAAAAAAAATTGTATAGAGTTTGTTTAACCGTCCTTTGCCGTTACGTCATAATCGGTGACGTATTCTGCTGTTTTACGTTTGTCTTATATTAGTTGAATGTTATTTTACACTTAACCTCAAAATTATAAACAATGACATATGTTAAGGTGTGTTTGTATGAATAAATTAGTAATGCCAAAAATTGTATTCTGCTTTTTGCGTTGCGTACTTTTTTACATAATTTAGTTTTGTTTTAACTTGAAATCCCCGTTTTTTTCTTAACTGATTTGTTTCAAATTTCTAGCTTGAGGATGTTTAACGCCCCTGAGCATGATTTTTTACTGAATTTAAAGAATTAAGGACCTATAATATATATTAAAAATGTATTATACGATTATATTTTTGGGGTGAATCCAAAGGTTATTTAAAATTAGATAGAATATCTGTATGATCATATTTTTGTATAGTAATTATTGTCTGTGTCATTGTGAGAAACAATTTCGTAAGTATTCCTGAGAAATGCAAAAAAACACATGTATGGGAGAAAACAGGCAATAAATAAATTTATTTCTGAAAAAAGCTCCCAATAAAAACAGGAAAAAGGAACGAATATAGGTAGATACTTACGTTGTAGACTGCATTTAACGGTAAAGGCGGCATTACAATGAAAAATACTGAACAAATCAAAATATGACAACTGAACTGTCAAAAGTAACAAATCGATTTACGTTGAAATTAGCTACGAGATACGTTAATGACGTCATAATTCCGTCTCATCCATTTCATGAATGAAAGATAAAGCTGGATAATGTATGACGTAACGGCAAAGGACGGTTAAACAAACTCTAGCAGTTATACACCCTTGTATGTATTTTGGGGTAACATTCACTGAGACCTAAAAGATCTATTGTGCCCCCTTACTTCTACTTAGTTTCTGAGTAGAGTCTCAGATACTAGTAGCTCCTTTAGTCCTATTTCCAGTAGTCTCCCAGGTACTGTGCCCTAGGATTCTGAAATACTGTGCAGTTCGCAAGTATGTGGATGGAGGTTTCTTCTTTATACACCCTTACTTAGAATAACATTTGTTTTTGCTGCTACATAATTGTATTTTATCAATATTATAATATTAATTCGTGGTTAGGTATATAACTTGGGTCAGAATAAAAGTTGTATTGGGTGATTTTCCTCAGTGAAGGGTTCCAAAAACTCTCTAATAGAGAGGTTTTGGAATAGGTAGTCCTGAAATAGACTACCAAGAACCAAGCCTTGAAAATATAATTCCAGGATGTCATATTTTGGCAAATTTTTTAGGTGGTATTAGAAAAAATGTCATTTCACCTACCTTTTCGTTGTGAATGCTGTTTTAAACAAAGAAGAGTTTTCTGTCACTGGAATGAAAAGTCTAAATAGTTCTCCTGGTCGAAAATAATATTTCCACCGTCAATTTCAATGCAATAAAAGCAGTGTTACCATAGCCGACAATACAGTCACGTGATCGTAAATTAATCTATGTATTCCCTGGTGCAGTACCCGTAAATGAGAAGAAATAATTTTGTGTTTTCTTGAGAATATAAAAACTTATCACCATGTATTTCTTTTCAAAAATCAAAGCACTTGTGTAGGGGGTTATTTTACTTGAATTTATTGTGCATACTCATCTGAGATATTAAGACATTCCTTATATACCGAAATAGCATCTATAAAGGCGTCAATATCCTCGTTATTATTGCCGTAAAATGTATGTTCACATGCGGAGAAATTAGAGTTGTTACTTACAGTTGTTACATTCTGTTGATTGTGGTTTGAATCTCATACCTGCAATAAGGTCCTGTAACATTTCAGGTGTCATTACTACCTGTTGAATTTGATTTTCGGTGTTTGGTATTGTAGTTGATGTAGCAGTACTTCTTCCGGAACGTAAGAACACACGAGGAAATGACAATACAGTGTCCACTGAACTATTCAACTTTATAAACACAACTAACTGCTTGGTATTTACAAGTTTGGGAACTGATGGCATCCAGTGTCCACAACTGTGTAATTATAACTGATGACTTCTTTATTAACAGCAGCACGTTGGTCGCCAATTGCGGGGGGTTATTTTACTTGAATTTATTGTGATTATTTAATAATCATGTGCCCAAAAATAAATAAAGAAGTGCGCCAAAATGTATTGTACCAAAAAAACGTGAATCAAAACCGTACATTCTCGAACATAGGTTCAGAGGTATATCAAAAGTCATTTGTCACTGATCTTCTTTTTCCTGGCCCTTGTATATATGCGCGTTACACTTGTATATTTTTATTAAAGTTTTTCAGCAATAGGTAATCGTTTCTGTTACATCCAGTTTGGTATTTGAAAAACAAGAAATATATTAGTTATAAAATTTGTGTCTTGGGGTAATTGTAAACAAGAACCTAGAGTATTCAACCTCTGAAAAACATCAAAGGATGCAATTGTTTACTGTTACCCCAAATCTCCATGCTGTGCTTATCATAAATTCCAAGATATTTGTTTACAATTTTTCCTTTACTTCAGGGATAATTGTGAACTGATGGAGTAAATGTAAACATTGCATAACTTGGTCAAACATGTATTTTCATTCAAAATAATGATGTTACTTCAAAGTTTCAAGTATCAAAATACCTACTCAAATTATTTTAACATTTAAATCGAAAATTTGAGATTATTTTCGAAAACAACTATTTCAAACAATATAAAATCGTTTACAATTACCCCACCAGACACTATTAATGCTGTTCCGGGACATATTTGCAGTTCAATTAAAAATAAAATAAGAGGTATTTGAAAGAAATTCTGGATTTCAAAAATTGGTTAAAATATCGTCAGATTTAAGTGGCGTAAATATTCCAAAATTAAATGTGGATCCAGATGTCATTTCAAACTTTAAATATGCCCCTATTAAAGGTGTTGATGTGGAATGGAGTTTTTCCAAGTATAAATATCTCTTAGATCATAAAAGTATGATACAGTTCACATTTTGCTTCCACTAATACTCATCAATATTTTCTCCTTACTTTATTTATCTTCTAGGTATCTGTAATTATCTAATCTTTATTGAGCAGGTATCGTTCTGGCACTCAGCTAGCTGCTGGTCCTAAAATAAAGAAGTATAAGTATTTATATATACACCTTGGAAACATAATCTAATAAGCTTAATTTTTTGATAAACCACGGCCAATATTGTGGCAAAAAAATGATGCCACTTATCATTTTTCTTAGTATGGCTGCAATTATAATTCAAAAATAGTATACAAAGTCTCGAGTAACACAAATGCTGGTCACAAAACTTTTGAAAGTGCATTAGAATATGTTTTTTTTTTCAAATAAATTCGTGAATCAAACAATGGCGGCCAACTCAGTTACATGCCAACACGGTGGATTTTGTTAAGCGACCTAATCTATACCAGAATACTACCTATTTGGACAGGAACACCTTTTTTCCACACCTAATTGCGACCTTTCCCGACTTTCCATTTCGTTAGACGCTTAGAAAATGTTCAAATGACGGTATGTGAATCTAACGTTAGCTGAAAGTTGGCTCGAACCTAGCGGACGTTGCTTAAAGCGACGAAAAGACGACCAGTCATTTTTTAAAATCATAAATTCTCAACAATATCCTCACTTCTAACCCAAAAATGGATAATTTTTTTAAAGTGGTATTTATTCGAGTTGAACGGCTTGAGTTCCTTGGTTTACAATTATTTCTGGACACTCTACTACTCTACAAACCAGTTAAGATATAATATCATTCCAGAACTAGGTCAATGAATAAAACCAGTTGGAGGTAAACACGAAACCAAACCTGTGTCAAAGCGGAATATAGGTGACACTGTTAAATGTTTATGATTGTCTCATAGGTTCTAGAAAGGTTTACAGTTACTGAATAATATATAAAACTCAATAAATTAAAAACACCATCATGGACAAACAACTATTCCAGACTCACTTGATGGTTATTTGGTAAATCCTTAAGGCCAGTTAAGTTGTATTTAGATCTCTTTCTGTGAAATGTCAATGAATGTCTAAACGGCGCCTGTTATGTTTTCGTGATTCGGACGTCTTTAAAATTTATCAGACAAAAACCTGTAATTACATAAATAAAAAATAATTACATTACATAAATAAAAAATAAGATTAAGTTGGAGATTGTGCCATTGACTTATAAAAATTATATTATTATGTCAATGGATTGTGCGAATATTTCAACTACTTTTAAACGTCCGCCCGGAGGTCAAACGATAGGAACAAAAAGTTGTAGGCGTGTTTTTATGACCACAATTGTAACATGCGGATCTAAACGTTCTTAGAACGTCGTCTTGTTCCAGATTAGTCCTAAGATACGAAAAAGGTAAAAATGAACGTTCAGCGAATGTTTTCTGTCTAACGAAAAATAACGTTCGATTTGCTGAAGTCGAGTAGCCATTGGCCCGATCGATCCAACGTAGGATTAAGTTATGAACTGACGTTGTCGGTGAACGTTGATGCAAACAAATAAATAATACCCAAAACCAACGTTGATTTAAGTAAACATTATGTCGGAAGTCAGAATAATGCTGCTTGGGCATGGTCACCCCTTTTCTACTACAACCAACAAGAACCTCTGCTCTATCCATACAAACCAAGGTAAGCAAATATAGTACTTGGTCAAGGCATGCTTATGTGTATAAGTGGGTACTGATACCTAATTCTTAAAAATAATTTGCATGGTTTTTAGGTACTTGCTGCTTTTATGCTTCAGGCAGCTACCAGGAAATTACTGGCTCCAATAGTTTTGTAGCCATTAGCCAACCTTCAACCAGTAGAGCTATTAATGAGGTGACAAATGCATTGAACCAACCCGACATTTTAAATAATTTGATGAGGTTTCCTCAAAATACTGTAGAGTTGAAAACTCTTCGCACCAGGTAAGTTGATAGTAACAGCAGAAAGAACAGAAAGAAAGTAGCAATCATGAATATCCTAATGGTAATATGAGAATAAATTCAGGAAGATTCTTAGTTTGCAAAGTAGTGCATATAAAATGTTTTAAAGTAAATCCAAATGCAAAATATATTAAGTCTGATTTGCCAAAAAAAATTACCCTTTCACTAAAGAAGATCTTATTTTAAAGGGTAATTAATTAATGAATACAAAATTACTAAATGCTAGAGGAGAAGGTGCAAATATGGAATACCATTTTATTTGGTATATGAAACATTTTTTGTTAGTGAATAGAATTAAGCCAAATTCAGGGAAAATGTACTTAAGACACCAAAATGTAAAAGCAAATGTGTAATTAACTTAAACAGTTTTTCAAAAAACAAGTTGAAAACAAAAACTACAAAATTCCCACATTAGAAAAGGTGGGGTAAATATGGAATACCTTGTTTATCTACATATTATTTGCACCAGTCACAAATATATTCGTCTTTTTCGGCGCCTCCATACTCATTATGTGCCCACATTAAGCACATTAAACGGCCGTGAGGACGAATTGAAAACACCGAAAGCGACAAAGAATGTCGAACAATTCTGGTTGGACCCGGAGTCCGGTCAAAAGTATATCATTTAGAGAAATCCTAGAGGTGGTAGGACATGAAAAATCGAAATCCACTCAGAGTTTGGTCGATTGGCTGTGATCTCGTATAACGCATAAATGGGGCACAAAATACTTGTGTTCCAAACGTTCCGTGGCGCGGGTTAGAAGGAACGTTTGTGGGCTTATGAGATTCAGCTTTTGTTGGTCTGTGTTGATGGTTTCAATAACAGCACAGCGTTGGTGCAAAAAATTAAACAGTTCGTTAGGGGCGCTTAACGTATTTTGCGTTGCCTGCTCCTCGGACGGTTTTTTTGATTTATAGTCCGGTTTTTGTGACATTATTTGGGTTAAAAGTGCAACTAATAATTGTTGTGGCGTTTGTTTTCGTGTTTGCAGATATTAATACGGTGACTGTCTTGATGCTATAAAGGCTCTCAAAATCCCGACGCGATATCTGAGGTAGAAAGTAATTGCTGAACGTGATTTACTACGATTTGTCTCGTATTAGTATATCTCTTTTACAAGAGATCTAGTGATACTTGCAAACTGCTTTCAGTGATTGGTAATGACTTGATTAGTTTCAAAGCATTCCCTGATAAATGCGACCTTAAGTAAAACAATTTTAGGAACACTGGTATTTTTATTTCTGGTAATTTTAATCGTGAGATTTGTTTAGGCGTCAACGTTTGCGAAGAGGGCATTTGTTGAGCATTGTATTGATTAGAAGGGTTGAATTCTAGAGCAGCCAGAAGGGATGGTAATTTTGCATAAGTGTCAAAATACGATGTCTCCTCAACTCTGTCTTGTGCAATGCAGTAATTGACAAAATACTTTTTGCATTGTTCTAAGCGGATTGTTATTTGATTTTTCTCAGTGCAAGTTGAATTCGCTTCCGCCCAATTTTTTATTCTAGTAATTTGCGCCTTACATGCTAAGCGGTTTCTTTTTATATCGTCTATATTTAATGTTTGTTTCGACGTTTTCTTTGTCATGAAACTGAGGTGGTTATATAAGTGGTATTTTTGCAGATGCAAGTGTATTGAGGGGATAACGAATCGCCACGTGGGGTGAGCTTTGATTAATGAATCGTGTTCTAGTAGAGCCAATAATGGAACACTTTCTGAGTACTGTTATAAACTTCTTATTATGTGTTGAGAACTAATGAAACTTACGCTTTTGAGTATTTTTATTTTCCTCAAAATTATTTAGTGTTTAGAGTCTAGTAAAATTGGACAACGGTTTCCCCAAGAAAAACTATCAATTTTAGTGCTGAAGGGCAAGATTCATTTATCAAAATTTTTTTTTCAGTATTCAAAGTCTAGAAAAAATTGGACAGCGGTTCCCATAGGAAAACTGCCAATTTCAGTTCTGAAAAACAATATTTATTTTTTATCAAAAATAATTTTTTCAAAGTGGTCGAAAAAAGCTACTTAATAGTATATTACGTAATGAGTGTGGAAAGTAACATTTTTCACACGAGTGGGAAGTATTGTCTCACGAGGCACAAGCCGAGTGTGAAAAATCATTTTCGCACAAGTTATATACATTATTTTTCCCACGACCACGCGATATACTTTTACCGAATCAGACATGTATAATCTTGCGTTTTTATGTAGACGTGAGTGGTTTTACATATGTGCATTTGTAATTACTTTATATAGTTTTGATTACTTACCTTTGAAAGTGGCCCAGAAAATTGTGATTTCTATGCGATGAAAAAGAGTGCCTTCATAAAAAAGAATAAATATTGGTACACAAAATATTACGAACATTTATTTCAACAACTAACAACAATTGGAAACAGAAGATCAGAAATAAAACTGTTTTACTACAATTCGTTTATTAAATATTCTCTCACCATCACTTGTTTCGTTAAGTCTGTTTTTACTAATTTCGAACTTAATTATCCAGTTAGGTCTATTGTATACACCCGTTATAAACGATTCGTTGGAATCTGGATCAAAAATGTCTATTCTTTTGTTATCTAAATAAATAAATGTTCAGTCCCATTTCATCAAATTCCCTTAATCACAGTAAATTATCGGAAAGAGCCTTAGCACAAATTACGACATCTAGTTAAAAAATCTGACCGTTATCTAAACTCACTTCAATTTGACCCCCTCCCTCCGTTTTCAGATCCGCCGAGGAGTTTTTATTAGCGCACCTAATGACTCCACAATTTGCCTCGTTAAATGTTTTAAAAATTACTTTTGAGTTTGTAATATTATGTTCTGTAGCACCGGAATCTGCAAAAATTCTTGCAACTGGTTCAGCTTGATCAAGTCCACTTTCATATTCATCAATCGTTTTATTCATATTAATACTATTTAGGTTGTTCGCATAACAGTTGTTTGATAATGAAATTTTATTAGTTAGAAGTACCTTACCGTTGTTTGTCTTGGTGTCACCTGGCTTCGCGGTTGCGTTTTTATGTTGCTTTGGCTGGTTTGGCTTTCTATTAAAGCTTTTGTACTTACCTCGACCTGGTTGGTTGTGAATCTTGTTTTTTTTTTATTTATAATCTCTTGAATTGTCACTGTTTTTCCGCTTCAGAAATTGTCATTTGTCTCTACGGAATTCTTGGTAGTTTCTATGTCTGTCCTCGGTCTCGTCTGGGCGATGCACTACGCTCTTTATTCGGTCGTACAGTTTGTTCCGGGCCGTCGTAAGCTATGTAAGTCGTAAATTGGTTACACTGGTAGCATTTTCGCAAACCGGTTCCTTTATAACGATAACCACGACTGTGATGTCCATAGTCATCCCACTCAAAGCATCGGTCTTTCGGATCCCGCTTGATTGCAAGCGCAGCTCTTGTTTCTGTACCCGTTTGGTTTTTATTGGCTTCCGCTTGTATTAAAAACATTTTGAGTTCTTTGTAACTTGAACATTTACCTGTTGTCTTTTTTGTTACAAACCCAATTGTAGCCATGCTCTCATTATAAAAGGCGTCTCGTTTGTCTTCTTCTGACAAAGAATTCGTACCAGAAACGTTTTCATAGCTTCGAACAACTTCCTCACAGAAATTTGAAGAGGTTTCCTCGCCCGGTATGTATTGTAGGCTATTATAACTGTTTTCTAATCATAACCGTCGTCATATTTGTTTCGTATCGTTTAAGTTATTTTATTTTAGCCAGTATTTCAACTGGATTTTTCAAGTGAATGACCTTAGAATGATAATTGTGGTCAAGTCGATTGATAAGAATGTTTTTCAGTAGTCGTTTCGTCAAAGGCTTGACTCGGAATAACGTTCGAGTCGATTACGTATAATATTTCCTTTGATCCTGGCTCTGATAAGAAATAGTCATCGAAATGCTAAAATTTTATTTGAGCCGTCAGCTTATAATCCCGTCGTGTACCCGAATATTTACTTATTATTTCTAGTTTAATAGCCTCCTTCACTTCGTTAATGACCGAGTTAGTTACGGCATTTTTCCTAGTTTGTTTGTCTGCTTCAGGGCAGTTTAACTACCGTCGTATCAGCTCGGAAATTTCATTTTCCCATTTATCGCACAACCGATCGTTGTTACTGTTACCATTTGTCTAACACTTTTCGGCATGTTGAAGCCAAATTACTTCAACTAGAGCTTGCTTGATAGAACGACCTGACGTATTGTTTATCGTATCACAATATAATGTTTCAGAAAAGTCGTAGATTCATTACTTTTTCCAGAAAAATATGTTTTTCTCAAAATGTCAAATCACCCGATCGGGTGCACATATTAACTTTATGGAAAACTATAAAAACTACATTTTAATTCAGAAAACTTTAATTTTAACAAAAAATATTAATCTTACGAACAAAAATCACATTGAAAGAAGGTATCTTCTTCGCCCGCTCCACTGCAGCCTTCGTGAGCCCAGTCAAAACACTTTCCACATTGGATCCATCCTTCTCCTTGTTTTGAGTTAGAAAAAGATTCGTTGCAGTATAAACAATGATCGTCGGACTTGTTATCCTCCCCATCGGAAGAATCATCAGACGAGATCGAGGTAGAGGTTAAAAGAATTTTTGAGGAGACTTTTTTCTTTTTCTGAGCCTTGGTACGCTTGTGTTTTTGATTGTTTGGTTTCGATGTTGTCTGCTTATTTGGTTTATGTGAGTCATCAATAACCAATTTTCTTTTCTGTGACGTTATTTTTCTTTCATTTTCTTTTTTCTTTTCCTCTAACTGAGATTCGAGTTCTGTTTTGTATGGTGAAGAAGTTAATATTGCACATTTCCCCTTTCGTTTATCTGTTCTTTCTGTTTTCTTTCTTTCAGCAGAAGGTGGTGGCATCAGATGTTTGGGTGATATATCAAAAGCTGTTGATGCAGCTGGCTTTGCATCCGTAAAAATTTGTGGTTCTAAACTTTTAGAACAGCAGGGTTCATTTGGAATTGGTTCGTCAATATTGGTTTGTATTGGTTCGTTAATCTCAACTACCGTTTCACACGTTGTTTGTGCAGGTTTTTCTTCTGTTGCTGGGTCCACTTGTAGAACAACATCTGCTTCTGCCTGTGGGGGTGGGTCTCCTTCTTGAACTGCATTTGTCTCTACCGAAACAGGTCTATCTGTGGTTGTTGAGGGAGCAAACAGGTGATCAGGAAAAATATTTCGGTTTAAAGGATATATTCCTGTTTGCTTGAATCCATTTACTGCCGTCCGCATTCCTGCTGCCTTAAGGAAAGCTGCACCATACAGTTTAGCTACTTGTTGAATTGTAACAGCTCTACCAGGATGTGTTGCAAGCCACTGGCGCACCTCCTGTTGATAATAGGTGCTCAATGGAGCCATGAAGGTCACGTCTAGCGGCTGGAGTCGATGAGAACAATGTGGTGGCAAGCACAACATTGTTTTCTCTGGCCATATTAATAAGTTCGAGACTCTTTGTGTGGGTAGTATGACCGTCCAAAATCAGAAGGACTGGTTTTTCAGATGTTGGTTTAGAAAACTCAATAAATCTTCGAAACCAATACACGAAAATGTCTGTTTGCATCCATCCAGAAGGGCGAAACTTCCCGGTGGTGCATCGTCAAGCAGCGCGGGATTTTCTCTCTTTCGAGGAAAAACAAACATTGGCATAAAATTTCCGGCCGCATTCATGCAAGTTTCAGCAGTAACCAAAACGCCTCGTTCGGCTGATACCAATGCTCCAACCTGTTTTTTCCTCGTGAAGCTAGGATTTTGGATGGTTTGTTGGGAACTGTGGTTATTCCCGTCTCATCGACGTTATAAATATCACTATGAGAAAAATTGTGTTTTTTATACAAACCCTCCAACAGATCGAAAAATTTATAAACAGCTTGTTTATTGAATCCCATGGCCCTTGCTATTGAAGTGTTTTCTGGAAATCGAAGAGAAATATTGTTCTTATGCCTCTTTAAAAAACCATATAACCAGTCTTTTCCGGCCATCTTAGTTTCTTCATTGAATTTGTGTTTCAAATTATTTTTAGTTGTAAGATCAAACGCTAATCTTCTGACATCACTCAAAGTTAAACCAAACAATCTACTCTCTAACAGCAATATGTGCTCTAGAAATTATTTTTCTTGCTCTTCAGAAAATATCGTCGTACAAGGTCCCAAGCTACCTTTTCTAGCGGCTTGGCTAGAAGTTAGTTGATTTGTTCTAGCCTTTTTTTTTACTCGATCTTCTAAAGTAGACTGCGGAACATTGAAGGCTTTTGAGACTTTTAGGTATCCCATGCGTCCAGACAATACTTCCTCTATAGCGCCTTCCATACTTTCCTGGCTCCAGGATTGCCGATTTGTCTTTCTCTCGTAAGTTCTAGGCATATTGTCTGTAAAAATAGAATAATGGATTAAAATCGGAAATAATGGGGTAAGATCGGGTAGTACCCGATTTCGCCCCACTCGGACTACCCGGTGTTGCCCCAAGTACAGAATTTAAGAAAATGCTCTAAAACCACTCTGATATTTAAATTATTCATTCATTCTTATGCATATATTGAACCTTATTTATCATATAATAGGTGATACTGAAGCAAGTTTTCATAACTATAAATGCCAATAAGTAATGATCGTTCAAATTAGAGAAGCGACATGCAAAAACAAACTTACCTCAACTGACAACGTACGTTCTCCAGCATCGACTCGATACTACTGCCGCTAAGTCGTCTCAGCTTACGGAATGTATTTCACGTTCTGTGCTCCAGGTGGCATTAGTAGTAGCAGCACAGTCAAGGTACCCGATCTCACCCCACTACCCTTTCTTACCCTTCTTTCCCCTACACTGTATCAACTATTATATGCCCAACATTACAATGCCGACTGTATGCATTTTTTAATGCGGCAAAAAATGTTACATCTAAAGGTAGTAATCTGTGTGATATATGGGGTGGAAAACTAACCATTACAATCCCATTCTCTCTGCAAAAGTAATATATTTTAAGAGGCTTGAATACAACCGCCATATTGGAAAATATGAGATTACGATTCCTGACTTTAATAAAGGAAATTAGTTCTAGTCCTTTCGATGGATAAATTAATTTATAATTCTGCGTGCAGGAACTTCAAACATACGTAGCTAGGTAGTATGTCATAATGACATATTTCTTAAAATGGATTATTGTGAAATAATTCTGAAGTTCCTGCACAAAAAAGAAAACATATTTTTTATTGTTCAATTTTTTCATAAAAATGTCTAGATTTTTCTAAAATCCAAATCGCAAATATAATTTTTGCTTCATTGATAAGTGCTGCCATCTATTTTAGATTAGCACATCTGGCAACGGTGTAATTATTTCGTGCTAACAACACTCACAAAACATGTTATGTGATTGTGACAATACCGACCTAGGTAAAACGAGGGTGGGGCATACCTTTATCTCTGGTCTCTTATTATTCTTTTTACTTAGATTGTGCTTGGGCGTATTTTGTATTTTTTGCTGTTTTTATTATCCATTTTCCGATTTTTATTTCTATATTATTGTGAGTGATCACGTGTTAAATATGGGGAGACGAAAGAGTGTAGTTAATCAAAAGACACTATGTGCTTTTAGAAAGAATAGGAGACTCGCAAGGCTCAGGTGAGTTTAAAATTTAGGAGACCATAACCCACGTTTACCAAATATTAATATCTTACTTTGCAAAAGGTATGGTTTATAAAGTTTATATCTGATATAATTGTGTAGAGTAAGTAGATGAATTATTTATAATTCTAATTACTTACTTAAACAATCATTATACCAAATATAAAGTTTCCAATATCAATTGTAAGGTGGAACCATTTCTAATTCTCTCTTTTACAAGGTACAACTTTGATTTGTGCATGTCTATAAACTAAATATTTGGCAGAGTGAAAAAGTGAAAGTCAAATACCTAGGTCCTAGATATATCATGATGGCACTTGGAGTGTTTATAAACATCTGTAAACCAGATGTTGGACAATTTCTCTATAATACTTTCCAATTGCCCAAAACCAAATATGAAATTACTCCTTTTCTAAATAAAGCCATCTATAAAGAGCCATGTACACATATTTTTTTATTTAATTTTATAGAGCCCTTCTTGATGATGGCAATAAAGAAAATGTGAGTCCCATTCAAATTGAGGAAAATGTTCTTATAGCTGAATCTCATCCTGATTGCAGTGGAACTCCTGAAGAATTGGATTTTTTGCCTCTATATGACGACACTTATTTCAAGTGTTCCACACCTGTGAGGTAAAAAAACTTTTTGTTATTGGTGAACCATTTTACCTATTTAAAGCACGCCTCAGCGTGTTTAAATCGAACTTTCAAAAACGCGCGTTTTTTAAAGTTACCATGGCAACATTAACAACTCGAGAAACGAAGTCTAAATGACAATTTTTTTATTATTGATCTGACAGGAGTACTTTGTAACGTCAAAACCTTTATTCGAACAATATTTAACAATTTAAATTTTTTTGTATACGCATCAGAAGATTTTTGCGGTATTAACCGCGATTCTGCTTTACTACTTGAAAAATCGATATTAGAATTCATTTTTATGCATTTCGGTGACAACAATAAATCTTAAAGACAAAACGCAAATTAGTTTATGTTTTTCTCATTTCCATGACAACGCAATCATCACGAATTCAACCATTTTACATTATTAGTTCTTATTTCCATTTCTTGTTGTAGTAGTAATAGATACCAGTATATATTTATAATTTCAAAGAACACCAATAAAAAAAAATAGCGTAAAGTATTCGTGGATAACTGGTCTCTAAAACACTTGCTCTATTTCGCGCGTGTTTTAAAGACCTTAATATCCACTTATACTTTAATATACTATTTTAATACTTTGTTCACCAACATTCAGCATGTTTTTTTTATTTTTTTTTAGTAGAATAAATTGATTGTTTTTATTATGAATTAAAGGGGTTAGGATTATTTAATTTATTTAAGTATTTTGATTATTTAATTGATCACATACTTTTTCCATTGTTTAATATCTTCATTTACAAATACTTCAATACATTTTTTCATTACAGCCAACCAATTTCAGTTGAGCCAGAAATATCTGATCGTAGAATATTTAATGTTGAATATCTTTTCAAACAAATTTTGAATGAAGAAAAACACTCACCATTTGGCTGTAGTATAATAAATATGGATCTTATACAAGAGACTAGAAATGGAATGAATAGCACATTTTCATTGAAGTGTAAGATGTGCAACATTATAAAAAAAATTACCAACGAAGAATGTGGTGATGACAACATTGACATTAATGCAGCAATCACACTAGGAGCTATTTCAACAGGAATAGTTTATTCTCAAGTTGAGGAATTATGTGCTGTTTTAAATATGCCATGTATGACAATGAAGACATACAGCAATCAACATCAAAGGATGTCGGAGGTTATTTTGAACTCAACATGGGAAACCATGACAAAAGCAGCACGAGAAGAAGCTGAACATGCACGAGCTATTGGTAATGTGGATGAAGATGGTGTTCCTTGTATAACTGTAGTTACAGATGGAGCTCGGGCAAAGCGCTCTTATAATTTGAATCACAACTCTTCTTTGGGAGTGGTAAGTAGTTTAATATTATGTTTAACATTAAAAGCAACACTGATATTTGGTACTCCACTTAAATAACAATTTTTTTTTAAATATTATTTTGTTTTTGTGGTTCTTGCATTTTCCATTTTGATGGTGATAATTTTATTAAAATATCAGAAATATCATTATAGATATAGATCCCTAATAACATCTTACATTGTACTTTTGTTTCAGGCATGCATTGTTGGACTTCATACAGGAAAACTGTTCTTTTTGGGCATCAGAAATAAATATTGTGTGTGTTGTCGTAAACCAGGTGGGGAAAATGTTCCCCACACTTGTTATAAAAATTGGAGCGACTCTTCAACAGCTATGGAGACTGACATTATTGTCAAGGGATTCCGTACTAGTGTACAAATCCATAATCTAAAGTTTTTAAAAATGGTTGGTGATGGAGACTCTTCAGTGTACAAGAAATTATTGGAAACGAAACCATATGGAAATAAAATAGTTGAGAAAATAGAGTGTATAAATCATTTGTTAAGGAATTTTTCAAAAAAGCTACGGGAAATAAGCAGTGAGTTTTTGAGATTTTTGTTTTTAAATTATACAGGGTGTTTCAGAATAAAGTACCGTAAATTAAGCGATATATAGATCTTCACGAAATATTACGAAAAGCTAAATAACTTTTTCCACATCCTGTATTTCATAAAATGTTAAACTCATTTTCATTGCTCATACAGTTTGTCACAGAAAAAAATACTCTTATTTCATCTCTGTAGAGCATTCCATTTTTGATATATTTCAAATCTAATCCTACTATGAACACGAAACTCCAAAAATGTAGTTTTAGTTGATATAAAAATTGTTTTCTTCTCATTTTCCACTTTTTAGTGCAGCAAAATAAAATATAAAAGCATTCTAAATACCATTTTTTATGTAAATAAAACTTGCTTCTTTTGGATATAGTTTATTAATAAATCCCCGTTCACAGTAGGATCAGATGTGAAATCAATTTACAATTATTTAAATGGGGTAGTAATTATTAAAATATTTTTTAGACCGTAAAAGAGTCCAAACAAAAAATGCTGCTGTTCACCCATTTTTGAGAAAAGCTGTCCTTAGCAACATTTTGAAATTTAGAACAGCTATTACAAAGGCCACTGAACACAGACGACAAGAACGATGTGAGTTTATGGAGAAAGTTCGACTCCTACAGTCAGATTTGGAAAATGTTCCATCTCATATCTTTGGTGAACACTCTAAATGCACAGAAATTGGGTATTTTAAGTGCAAGCCTGCTCCAGGGGAAAAAAATTTGTTGCCACTAATGCGAGAATGTGGTCTAGACCAAGACATTAGAATACCTCCGCAAAGACTGATGGACAATTGCAGCAGTTTACTTCTAAATATGAAGAACAATATTGCTGAACAATTTAATAGTGTCGTTTGTAAGTTTGTGGGTGACAAACGAATTAATTTTACCTTAAGAGGTTCATACAAAACCAGGTGTGAAGCTGCTGCATTATCTTTTAATGTTGGAGGTGACTATTATCAAAATCTCCATAAATCCTTGACGAAATCAAGTCCAAAGAAATTTACTAAAAAATATATTGAAAAGATGAAAAAAAGGAGGGTTCTCAAGAAAAAACGGTTGTACCGACCAAAAGTCAAGCAGCAGGCAAAAGCTGATAAGGACTATGGACTAGATAGTCACTAGACGACAAACAATATATTAATAAAAAAACAGAGTTTTTGATGTCTCTTCAAAAAACCAAACAAGAGATAAATAAAATTGCAAAGGAAACTGTAGGACAAAGCGTAAATCCGCAGTGGATACAAGAGAGGTCCCTTAGACTTACAGCTTCTAATTTTGGGAGAGTTAGCAAGAGGCGAAAAGGTTCAACTGTAAACTTGGTAAAAAACTTGTTATACAGCAATTTTCTGGGCAACAAAGCCACTAAATATGGAAATGACAGTGAGCCTTTGGCAAAGGGACAGCTACAGGAGAAACTAGATGTTAGGATATGTGAAAGTGGTTTTTATATTCACCCAGAAGAATATTATTTGAGTGCAAGTCCTGGCGGTTTGATAGGAAATGATGGAATGGTAGAAATGAAATGTCCAGTGTCAATATCAAAATTGCATCCACTAGATGCCATTTCTGAAAATAAATTTGCCACCATAGTTGATGGAAGTTTAAAAATAAAAAGAAACCATAATTACTACTACCAGGTCCAGGGCCAGCTCGCTGCTACAAACAGGAAGTGGTGTATTTTCTGCATCTGGAGTCCACTCGGTTTTGTAACGGAGAAGGTAAAACAATATTTTATTTCAAAAAAGGATCTTATTGTAAATTTTTATGAACTTATTTAAATCATCTGCAATTTACTTCTGATTAAAATGTTTCATTTTCATTTTAGATATATTGAGACGATAACTTCTGGCAGCTTATACTACCAAGATTGAAGAAATTCTATTTTTCATGTTTATTACCAGAATTGGTAGATCCCCAATATGTAAAGGGATTGCCAATTAGAGAAATAAAAATATATTAAAATACGTTTTTACTTCTTATTGATATTTTTTCCTTACCCACTAATTTTTCCTGAAATCCTACAGTACACTTGAAATTTACACATAATTAAAGGAAACTAAAACACTAATTATTTTCGGATCGATAGCAAGAGCTTTTTTAAAAAACCGTTTATTTATAAAAAGTACAATTTGAGTTTTTGTGTGTTACTTTTGAAACTACTACAACAACTAACTATTTTAATTCTAATTTTTAATATGAGAAAAAGAAATGATAATTAATAAAACTGCAGTGTCCACATAATTCTTGGAAGGCCATGAACACAACGCATCTGCAATTCTTATCTTCTTATATGTGCATGTATCGTGGGAATACATAACTCCTCCGCTCTTAGAGAGAAATTCGGGGGGTACCAGGAGAATTTCGGGAACATTCTTCATCTTGAATTTTTCTTTGAAGTTTCTTCTTACATTTGTAAAACAAGCCTATGGAAATGCAAATACCAAGGCAAATATAAAGTATTATAGTCCATACACTCGCACTATGAAAATTAACTGGTTTTTCAAAAATTGTTTTTAAATTTTCTTTTTGAATTTTTAAAGAGTCTTTCAAAGTTTTGATTTGATCTAAATGAATGTCATTTAATTTTAGTGGTTTAATTTGAAGTATTGAGTTTTCCAGAGAAGGTAATAAAAAGTCTAGTTTCGGCAACTCAAAGTTATTGAACTCGCGTTTAACACTTTGGAATGTTTGGATTTTGAAATTTTTTATTTGTACGTAGCACAAGTTATTCAGTTCTAGCAACAGAGTACCTTTTAATAAAATAGCGTTTTTGGATTTACCACACATCACTACGGCTGGTTGAGGTTTTGGTAAAATGATTATCCATTTGTTGTCTTCAATCTTCTGAATTTTTTCTTCGTTTATTTCGACAGGGACGGTTTGGCAGATTGTTACATTTGGCATGTATTTAATCATGCGCACTTCACATGGTGTTGTTTGTTCTGTTATCTTCTTCGGAGGTTCCTCTTGGCAAATGAATTCACCTGAACTTATTTCTCGGCATTTTTCTTCGGTTGTCATATAATTTTGCTCATTTAGGAGTAGGTATTTGGATATTGGGATAATTACTTTGAAAGAATTTATCTGTGGTGTGGGTAAAGGATAAAGGTGATAATAGTCGTAATTTTTGCATTCTACTATAGGAATATCCAAAATGAAAATGATTCGGTTACCCTTGCTAAAGCCTTTTATATTCATTGTTTTTTCATAAAGCAAAATGTTTCCTAGATTGGGTTCAAAAGCTAATTTACTTTGACCCAAATGATTACTGATTGATTTTATTTCATATAATAGATCTTTGGGTTCAACAATTGAGTTATGAAATACATTAATTTTTGAGAATGTGATTGCAATTTCTAATGATTCTAACATGTCATATATTGCCTGTAATGCGATAGCGATTTCTGGAATTATTGACTGTGTGTAGATTTCTTTAATTAAATGATTATTTATCTGATTATTTACATCTATTGATTCTTTCAATTCATTTATTTTAGATTCTATTATATCTTGATTTTGCACTAACTGAGCTGTGGTTTTGTTGAATGTGTCTATTGATTTATCTAAGATAGTAATTTGTTCACCAATCAAAGTTTTGATTTTTTTCTGATTATTTGATATACTTTCAATAGCTGTGTCATATCGTATGGCATCGTTTTCGTCTAAGTTACCTGTTATAGATTTTATTATGCTACCAAGAACATTTATTAATCCTCGTTTACTTCTAGAAATTTCAAGTGAAGGATTTAATCGATTTATCTGTTTTTTTATTTGTCTTTCAAGTGTTAATGCTAATGTATAGTAATTAGTGGCTCCTATTTTGAACATTTTTTCTATAGTTTGATTTATTGAAATATTATTGAAATAATTATTTATTTCTTCAAGTTCGGTTGATAATTTATTACTTTCTGAAATTATATTTGTGATATCAAAAATTTGAATAAAGGACCAGTAATTTATAATGTTTTGAGCAGAGCCTAATTTTAACGGAAGTAATCCTGGGTTGTCGGTTAGGTTATAGAACTTTGGTTGTCCGATTCCAAGGGTGTAACTGTAGGCATGGCTGAGGAACCTAGAACAATATTAGGTTTTCTCAGTTCTTTTATATGTAATATTTCTTTTTTCTTTTTGTTTTTTGTATTTATAATTTCTACGCGATTTCTATCTAAAATCTTTGTTATTTCGTACGGACCTAAAAATTTGTTTAGTTTTTTATTTCTTTCTTGACCTGGGTTCTTTTTGAATACTTTTTGTCCGATAATAAAATCTTGCATTTCGTCACCTTGAGAATTTGTTTTAGAAATAATTTTTTGTTTATTTGTATCCAATTTATTACTAACATTCTTGTAAACATGTTCTAGTTTTTGTTTGTGTTTTTCTGCGTAATCAGAGTAAAAAGTGTGTGGGAGAAATATTTCGTTAGGATTTCTGCTATGGGTATGCCCAAATGTGAGTTCAAAGGGGGTGAAATTAGTGGCTGAATGGATTGAACTGTTATAACCAATTAAAGCATATTCCATTATATTAGTTTCGGAAGGATATGTTTCTTTCAGAATTCTTAGATGCTCAATAAGGGTTGAATGAAAGCGTTCTACGATTCCATTAGATTCGTGGTGACCTGGGGTAGTAAAGTGAATTTTAATTTTGTGTAAATTTAAGAGTTCTTTAACAGTTTCGTTTTTAAATTCGGTACCTTGATCAATTACTAGTTTTTCAGGAATTCCAAATGACGAAAAGTATTTTATAAGTGTATTACTGATATGGATAGCGGTTTTTCCGGCTATTTCATATGATTGAGCAAATTTGGTAAATGAATCGACTAAAGTTAAGTAGATTTTATTGTCAAAAAAGAATAAATCTATGTGAACTATCTGGAAAGGTTTTGAAGCGGTCTCTGTTAACAAAAGTGGAGAATAAGGAGGTTGTCTAGAATATTTTGTGCGCTGACACACGTCACAAGAGTTTATATAGTCTGTAACAGATTTTTTTATACCTATCCAATAATAATTTTGTTTGATTTTTTCTAAAGTTTCTAATATTCCACGATGGTTTGTTTTACTTTCATGAAAATTGCGAACGAGCATAATTTGTTCTTCCTTTTCTTTTATTGTATTAATTCGTTTAGTACATTTAATAAGTTTTGGACCTTTTTCTGAAAATTGTTTTAAATAAACTTTGTTAAAAGCGTTATACAGGGCATCAGAATGAAACCATATACAATACGTTTTCTTTGCAATAGTGTAGTCTCTAAGAAATTCGAAAATTAGTGATTCGTTATTATGTTCTGGAATTTCTACGGTAACAATTTTATGATGTTCATAATTTTCGTTTTTTATTTTTAAAGTTGGGTAAGCTTGTGGAAATACTAATATTTGGTTTACTTTATTATTGATAATGTCATCTAATATTTTTATTCCGTCATTGGTGGTTGGCGAAGCTGTCGTATGTTGAGTTTCCGACGTGCTTGCGGGTATGTTTTCTAAAGGAGTGATTGTTTCTGGTGTTTCGGAAATTTCTTGATTTTCTTCAAAAAGATTTGGAAATGGATTTGGTTCTAAATCGTCGTTTTTTGGTCCACGCATTGATTCTGCTATTCTTCGTAAGTAGTCAAATGATTCTTGATTGATATCTCCGGGATTATTGATTAAAGATTCGTCTTCTAACGCATTCAATGAAATCCGAGAAAGAGAGTCAGCTGCTCCATTTAAATTTTCATTAACATTGGGGTTAAATACATTCTTGTCTTGAATATAATTTTGAAAATTTGAATCAGGAAAATCGGTTGGGTTCGAGTAATGATCATTCTCGGAAGAATAATTATTTTCATGTAAGTATTGCTCACATTCATGATCGTCACTTGATTGGTAAAATGGATTTTCAAATTCTTCTGCAACTTGATTATGGAGTTCTGTTGAAATAAATTTATTTTGTGGTCGTGTTCGGGTATTGGATGAAGAAGTATCCATTGGTTCTGGCTTATATGAATGTTTTGAAATGGTAGAATTTTTTTGTGCAAATCTGTTTTGATTAAATGATGAATTTTGCTGAATATTAGGGTTTTGTAGTCTGAATTGGAAGTTATTCTGAAAGGGTGGTCTAAAATTATTTTGGAAATTTGGGGGTGAAAATCTATTTTGGGAATTGGACATGGCTAAACCTTGAAATTGCGGTTGTCCATTTCTGGGGTTAGACATATTTGGGTTGTGGGAATTATAAAAATTAGGTTGTGTACGCATTGGTAAGTATTGATTATTTGAGTTAAATTGTGATTGAAAGTTTTTGGGTCTTTGATTGGTAGATGGAACTATTCTCTGAGAGGGTTTAAAATTATTTTGTAGATTAAGAGAATTGCTACGGTTTTGGCTGTATAAGAAGTTTTCTTCTTCTACAACTAATGACATTGCTTTTTCCAAACTATCAGGATTTCGAAGTCTAATATTATTTTGTAAATATCCTGTCAATCCGCGAATGAAAGTTTTCAAAGCTAAATCATCATAACTTTTAAGTCTAATAACCTTTTCTTCCGGCGAAAAATTAAGACAATTGATTTTCGATACTATTAAACTACGCGCATCTTGGCATCTCATACCAAAATTGTACGGAGCTTCGTTTTTATGAGGATAAAGTGTAATTAAATCTTGAATTAAACAGTCTAAATTCCTTTGATCACCAAAGCATAATTGCAAAGAGTCTTTTATAGAAGCCCAGCTTCGTAACTCAATTCTAGAACCGACAAGTATTAATGCTCTACCTGTGAGTTTACCAATTATTGCTCTCAATATATAACTATTCAATTGAGGATTCGTTCTATCTTGAAAACTATTTATTAAACTTTCACAACTATCTATAAATATTCCGAGTGTATGAGGGTTTCCATCATACTGAGGAATAGCGTCTACATTTAATTTTAAAAGTTGAAATTGAGCCATTTCTGTTTCTTCTAAAACTATCCTATCTAAACTATCAGCTAAATCTTCTACGTTTGAATTGCTCATAAAAATATTTGTATTATTGATTTTTATTTATTATTGAAAAAATGTATATCCCTTATATGGGTAAGTTGGATAAAATGTAAAACAGGAAAGGAATGCAAAATAAATGACTTACAGTATAATCTTCAATAAGTTCATTAGAGTTGATTTTCTTAACTTCTAGGTGGTTACCAATTGAATTTGGGCTATGTTGGTCCCTCTTCCTTGGCGTGGGCTGATTTTGGCGATTTTGTCCCCAATCAGACCGGTAGCTGGAACTCAGCGATGGGTGTCTGACTTCACAACTTATAGCACTTTTTCTTTTTAAACAGTTTTTATTATAACTCCGCGTCTGTTCGTAAATGATTGAAACCAACCGGAAAATCACGATTTTTGTTGTTTTTCCGTCGAACAATCCTACTGACTGCGCCAATTATTTTCGGATCGATAGCAAGAGTTTTTTTAAAAAACCGTTTATTTATAAAAAGTACAATTTGAGTTTTTGTGTGTTACTTTTGAAACTACTACAACAACTAACTATTTTAATTCTAATTTTTAATATGAGAAAAAGAAATGATAATTAATAAAACTGCAGTGTCCACATAATTCTTGGAAGGCCATGAACACAACGCATCTGCAATTCTTATTTTCTTATATGTGCATGTATCGTGGGAATACATAACTCACTCAAAACCACTTAAATTACTAAAAAAATGACAAATGCGCTAATCATTTATGACAAAATTCTATGCAATCAATAACTCATTTACATACAAATACTAACACATGCTGCACAAAATCCATGCACCCAGAGTGACGTTGCTGTTTAAAAATTTAATACTACTTTATATCACGTTATCAAATCACTCCACCACACGTCCAAAAATCTAAATCCACATACCTAAACAATATTTGGCCAAATTATTTGTTTATTGACAAATATTTTGGCTATACCGACTCGTCCTTGAAAATTTACATTTTTTATCAATATAAAATATCAATCAGAGAAATCATACAATTTTATAGACCGTTCTCAGGATTTCAACATTTTTAAAAGTTCCATATTGCCGCGCTCTGCATCAAATTAAACGAATGGAACTAGATTCTCTATTCGAAAGAGACCATGTAGTGGTGTTGCCTCCCATTCCTTTCATAAAATTATGTTGCCCACAAACTACGACCTGAAGTGGTAGGAAGAGGGCGGTACCCATAGAAAAAATACTGTTTCATTGCTCCACCCATTATCTGTGTGTGGTTCGCCTTAAGTGGTCTAGATGTTTTGAAAAGTGTTATAAACAAACTTTTAAAAATACCCGGTACGTACTGCCTATAAATTATCTAAAACAATTCAAGATAAATAAAGAAATGAAGTAAGAGTAATAAATAAAAAAATATTCAACGATTTTTCAAATATAAGATAATAGTTTGTTCTAACCTATAAAATACCATATTATTATTGTCTGATACCGAATACCTTCCAACAAAAACCAAAAGATACACAGGTAAAGGTGGCCACAGACGCAAAAATTTGAATATGGGAGAAAATGAAAATAGACAACCTGTAACCTTGGATATGCTATTCCAAGAATTAGTAAATACCAAACAAGAACTTAAAAATTGTATTGAATCGTGTGAAGCCAGAACCCTGTTGGAAATTGAAGACTTAAGAGGAAAAGTAAAAAAGTTACAACAAGAAAATTCTGAGTTACAAACAAAATTTGAAAAAATTGAACGTGATTCAAAAAGAAAAAACATAATAATATATGGTTTAAATATCCCTCGACAAAACATCTCTTTAGTATTAATTTGTAGTGAATTCAATAGATTATTAGGAACACAAATATCGATCTCAGACATAAGTAACTTCTACTTCCTTGGTCAAACAGATAATAGCCCTTTAAAAATTGAATTTGTGTCACAAATAACGAAGTCGCTACTACTACAAAAAGCCAAACACTTGAAAGGTACAAAAATATCAATATCTGCAGATCTCACACAGTATCAACAAGAAGAAAGGAAAATACTAACACAATACCTAAAGAAAGAAAGGCAAAATACATTAAATAGAAGCTATATCCGGGGAAATAAACTTTACATAAATAATAACTCTTATACAATTGAAGAATTATTACAAGCAGAAACAACTATAACTGAAAAATCAAATAGTGCCCCACCAACTCCAAATCCAACAACATCAAGAGATCCGTGCATAGAAAAACCGTTAGTTACTAAAGCAAAAGCAATATTTACTCCAGAAAACCAGACAGTTCAAAAAGAAAAACAATTAAAGGAAAAGACAGATACGAAATTGAAATCCAGACTCGATCTTGAAGCAAAAAAACCCAAAACCCGATCAGGTTCGGGATCAACTAAATAATCTATCCTTAAGTGCTTTTATCCTCTAAATAGTTATAGTTTATTGTTTGTAAATATTTTTAAAATGGATAAATACATTAGAGAGTTTCAAACAGATACAATCAAAACATATAATATAGATACAGAAAATGAATGCAAACAAGTTTTAAGTATAAATCATCACAATAATAACTTTAAAATTATACACAACAATATAAGCAGCGTAAATGCAAACGTCGACGAATTTAAAGTTCTTTTATCTAATATAGACATATCTTTTGATTGTATAATATTTACTGAAACCTGGAAACTACTTGATTATACTCTATATAGCTTACCAGGATACAATGTTATATATAATGAGGGTGATTTTAACCAGAATGATGGGGTATTGATGTATGTTAAAGATGATTATGATTTTGACTATAAAATAGTAACAATTCAAAATATAAGGTTTTTGAGATGTCGTATTACTGAACATGGAGTAAATTTTGTAATAACCGCTGTATATCGGTCGCCAGCCTCATCGATACGAGAATTTAACGAAACGCTTCAGTCCTACTTAGACACTACTCAAACTGAAACAGATGATTTTTGTTTCTTTATCGGGGATATAAATATAAACATTTTAGCTATTGATAAATATAGTACTGAATATCTTAATATATTACACGAATTCGGCTACCTTTCTACTATTAATGAACCAACACGACAAAAAAATTGTATTGATCACATATTTTTGAAATCCAAACGTCCAATAAAAGACATGATATTACCTTTAGTGCTAAAGAGTAAAGTTACAGATCATTCATCAACCATATTACAATTAATACTTGATACAAATTTAACAAAACTGAAAAAAAATGATCGCCATGACATAAAATATTTAAATCAAAACAAACTAAAGCATTTGATCGAGAAAGTAGATTGGCAGGTAATATATTCAGAAGTAGACGCGGATACTGCAATGACTAAATTAATAAAAATAATCTCTGAACTCATAAATGAATCAACAGAAATAAAAAAATATAAGCGGAAAACCTCGAAACTTGCGCCATGGATCACAGGTTCGGTTTTAAGATCTATAAACAAAAAAAGTGACCTATTTAAAAAATTAAAACAGGATCCGGATAGCGAAATAATCAAAAGTCAATATAAATCTTGCAGAAACTCAGTAACTAACTTAATTGCCAAAACTAAAGCCAAATATTACCAACAGAAAATTGGCTTGAATTCTAATGATCCTAAACAACTGTGGGACGTAATCCAAGATTTAAATGGATCAAATAATAAAAATAATAAAAATATTGTCTCAATAACAGGTGAAAACGGTGAACTAATCTGCGAAAGAAAGTATTTAGCTAATGAATTTAATAAACGATTCGTGGAAATGGGCAAAATACTCGCGGGAAAAATAAATATAAATCCAAACTATAAACAGACTTCCCAATTCAATAGTCTTATCAACAGTAGAAATAAAAGATATAAAATCTATAATTTCTGAATTAAAAAACAAAAAATCAACGGGAATAGATGAAATCAGAGCTGAAACAATAAAGCTTATATCCGAGTACATAGCAGAGCCACTGCAGTACATAGCTAATAAATGTTTTCAAAGTGGCATATGGCCTGAGGTATTCAAAAAAACTATTGTAATACCTATCTTTAAAAGAGGAGATAAAACTTTAGTTACCAACTATCGGCCCATCTCACTTGTCACTAATTTCTCTAAAATTTTTGAAAAACTATTAAAAAAAAGAATGATGCCGTTTATCAATAGATTTGGATTGCTATCACCAAGGCAGTTTGGATTTAAAGAAAAAACTTCAACAGAAGATGCTATTTTATTTTTAACAAACAAAATACATACTGCCCTGGAGGAAGCAAAGCCTTGCCTTTGTATATTTATTGACTTAGCTAAAGCCTTCGATACGGTTAGTCACACTCTACTTATAGAAACTCTCGAAGAGATAGGCATAAGGGGAAATTGTTTAGAACTTCTACGGAGTTATCTAAGCAATAGAACCCAAGTGGTAAAATTAGAGACAGAACTAAGTGATGAAAAAAACATTGAATATGGAATACCTCAAGGCACAGTAATGGGACCAATACTTTTTAACCTATATGTTAATAAAATATTTTCTTTAAAGAATGCAGGTGAGATCATTGGCTACGCCGACGACACAGCTGTATTTTTCGAAGCAAATACATGGCAAGAATTAAAAAATCTAGCAGAAGCCGGCTTCCGCAATTTAAAAAATTGGTTTGACCACAAACTTTTAACTATTAACATTGAGAAAACACACTTTCTACCCTTTAGCTGTAATAAACCTGGGAATTCCCCTTTTGAACAACTCGACATTACTGAACCCAATGCTTCAAATATTAGCAAAATTAATTCTGTAACACAAATGAAATACTTGGGAATATTTATAGATAAACACCTGAAATGGAATACTCATATAAATTATGTTATTAAAAAACTTCAAATAATTCTATATAAATTTAAATACCTAAATAAATACTTACCACCAAACATAATGAAAACCCTATATTACTCACTAGTTGAAAGTCATTTACGATATGGTATTGTTATATGGGGAGGCGCTCTCCGAGTACATATTAATTCTTTAGAAGTTCTTCAAACAAGATTTTTAAAACTTATTATGTCGAAAAAACATACATACCCATCTGACAAACTTTACAAAGGAACTCAAATTATGGATATGAGGCAACTATTTTATTTTTGGACTAACACAAAATTTCACTTCTCTGAAAATAAGGAATATTCACAACATTCTTACAATACTAGAAACAAATTAAATACCGTTTTGCCCATCGTTCGAAAGTCAATTTCACAACGATCCTATTCTTATTATTCAAAAAAATTATATAATTTCCTCCCTGAAGAAATGAAAAAAATTAAAAATAAGAACCAGTTTAAAAAACGATTAAAAGAGTATTTATTTACTACTGAGCGCCACATTATTATTGATTTACTAGAATTTCCGTTGATATAAAAAAATAAAAATAAAAAAAATAAATGGTCGGAATCGATTTTCTTTTTCATACATTATGATTATGCATATCCTGGTGAACTTCGTGCATTCATATAATATAATAGACTCTGTGTAATATGTAGGTACTTACTTTTAATATTTTACTCTTTTATTATATTCTGAAATGTTAATATTCTTATATTTAAACAATAATTATATTCCCCTCCGAGGAGCTGTGAGACCTTGAAGTGGTGGGGGGGCTCAGTAGCTACAATGATTCTGAGAGCGATTCCGGCGGGAGATTTTCAAACTCCTGGTAGGGCCACCCATGCCGGTAAGGTCGAAGATGAGTAGTGAAGCCAAGGACAGCTCAACAGGAGTAAACCTTCAAAATCCGAAATCTAAGGCGGAAGAGACCGTGCCGAGAGATGAATGATCATGCGTAGTTGATCGCTAACGGTTCCCTCCGGATACCAGGCTACCTCCGGTTGTAAATAGCCTTCCTGTGGTAATCAGTGCTCTGCTACAGGTGACATTTATTTCCTGACTACTCGTGGGATCTTAATGAATCCAAATTACACAAAAAAAACCCAAGTGGTTTCCGCATCCACCCTTAAGGATGTTGGCTCGACTCAGGAGAAGGTGGTGGTTCCCCGGTTCCTGGTCGTGAAGAAAAATGATGGAGATTTCTCCAAAGTTAGTCCGTTCATTATTGAAAAATGTTTGTATGGTTTGATAGGCGAAGTTAGAAATGTGAAAAAGATAAGAGAAGGTCTGCTTGTCGAAACAGTATCAGCAGCACAATCTAACAGACTCATGAAAATTAAAAAAATGGGAGACCATGAAGTTGAAGTGATCGCTCACAAAACAATGAATGTTGCTAGAGGAGTAATATATCACCGAGATCTGCTAAATAGTACTATCGAGGAAATAGCAGAGAATCTGAAAGAACAAGGTGTAATCGAAGTTAGACGAATTAGTACTAAGATCAACGGAGAACTGAAAGAAACTGCTAATCATATCTTGACATTCGATAGACCCGATTTACCAGATAAGGTTAAAGTTGCATTCTACCGACTGAATGTGAGAATATACATACCATCCCCAATGCGATGTTTTAGATGCCAAAAATTCGGACATACATCTATGAGATGTAACAATGATCAAGTGTGTGTTTGTGGAATGCCTTTGCACGAAGGATCCCCGTGTAATGAGCCGATATCTTGTGTGAACTGTAAAGGATCTCATTCAGCGCGTTCACGAACTTGTCCCGTTTTTAAAAGAGAAAGCGCTATCCAAGAAGTAAAAGCGAGAGAAAACATTTCATACTTTGATGCGAAGAAGAAAGTAGATATACAGACCCCTTCTCCAGGTGTCTCATATGCGAATGCCACCTCAACCGCGGCCAAAATTGACATGGCTGCACTTATTAAAGAGCTAGTACCTTCACTTGTTACCACTTTGAAGGACGTTTTCGTCACTAAAGGAGTAACCAAGCTGCCTGAAACTAAGCCTTTTACTCCCCCACTACCTACCACCTCTGGAGCTTGCAAAGAATCGGAAAATAGTCGAAGTACTGTTGTCCCAAATTCGGTAACCGAAAAACGTAAGAGAAATGAGTCTAAAGAACCATCTTCATCCGAAGATGATTGGTTAAACCGTGTATCTCAAGAAAGAGATAAAAAGAAAACCAAAGGTTGGCCAAAAGGCAAGCCCCGAAAGGGCTCTATCTGATGTCCAATAATTATTTTCTGTGATATTCTGTGATATATACATCTACACATAAGTATACAACCATCCTAGAATTTTTTATCTATTTTTATTTATATTATTTTTATTCTTTTAAACCATCAACTCTATGTCTGATCCAACTGTTATGAATTCCATAATTCAATGGAATTGCAATGGTTGTATTCTTCATTATTGTGATCTTAAGTTACTTATAGCTGAAATAGATCCAATTTGTCTATGTCTTCAGGAGACACATTTCAAGCCTAATCAACCGTATTCCATCCGAGGGTACAAAATCTATCGAAAGGATACAATTCCCATCATTCGAGCAAAGGGTGGCGTTGCTGCGCTGATTAGGAATGACATACCCCATTCCTCTCTGATTTTGAATACTGCCCTACAAGCGGTCGCTGTTCAAATTCTGGCCCCCGTTACTATGACCGTGTGCTGTCTATACCTACCTAACGCTGACTGGCGAAAAGAAGACTTGGAAGATCTTATTTGGCAACTGCCCGTCCCCTTCATACTAGTGGGAGACATGAACTCCCACAACCCCCTCTGGGGTTCTCTTCGACGAGACGCACGTGGACTAATAATTGAACAGCTGCTAGATAGAGACGATTTAGCTCTGTTGAATTCTGGTGCGATGACTCACTTCAACGCAAGATCCAGAGACTTCAGTGCTATTGACCTATCATTTGCATCACCAAGAATTGTCCCTCGTTTGTCCTGGAGAGTTCTGAATGATCTACATAATAGTGATCACTTTCCTATTGTAATTTCCACGGATATTCCAAGAAGTCGACTACCTTTACCCACCAAGTGGCTTGTAGACAAAGCCGACTGGCACGTATTCGAACAAAATCTCGAGCTTCCCGAGGAGTCTGATAATGTTCTTCAAGAGGTTGACAAGCTCACTCGTAGTATCAAAAGAGCTGCTGAAATGGCAATTCCAATCAGAACGCAGCTACCCGATAGGCGTATGGTTCCTTGGTGGAATCCTCTAGCGAAGGATGCCATACAGGCTAAGAAGAAGGCCTTCAATAGATTCAAGAGATACCCATCACTAGAAAATCTGATCCTATTCAAGAAAGCAAGAGCAATAGCTCGCCGCATTGTTGTGCAGTGTAAGCGATCATCTTGGAATACATTTGTGTCATCGATGTCTTCTAGTACAACCATATCAGAGGTATGGCGAAAAGTCAAGGCGGTTGCTGGAAGTAATTTTTCACCTCCACTCAAATATCTGCGGACAGAAACTGGCAATATATCCGATTGTCCACAAATAATCTCGGAATATATGGCAAGTTATTACTGTGCTGCAAGCAGCAATCAGAATTATGAGAAAGAATTTTTACAGTCCAAAAACCTACAAGAAGTACCTCTTAACTTTTCTTCACGTGAACATCTCTATTATAACTCCCCCTTTAGTTTAACCGAATTTGAATATGCTCTTTCTTGTTCTAAGCAATCATCCCCAGGACCTGACTCAATATGCTATGAAACGATTAATCGTCTACCATCTGATTTCAAAGCAGCGCTACTCAATTTATACAATAAAATATGGCGGTCCAATATCTACCCACCCCAGTGGAAAGAGGCGATAATTGTCCCCATTCTAAAAGAAGGAAGGGATCCTTTAATCTCCTCTAATTATAGGCCCATAAGTCTCACATGTAGCATGGGAAAGATACTCGAAAAAATGGTGAGCAATAGACTAATCTGGTTACTCGAATCACAGGGATTTTTAGATGACCACCAGGCAGGATTTCGAAAGCATCGATCAACCACAGATCAACTCATATTTCTCGAACATATTATACAAGAATCTTTCAGAAAACGCGAACATACTGTCGCTGTATTTTTCGACCTCGAAAAGGCTTACGATATGACATGGAGGTATGGAATTATGAGAAAACTTTATGACTGGGGATTCCGGGGCAACTTACCTCTGTTTATAGCTTCCTTTCTATCCGAAAGAACTTTCAGAGTGAGAGTGGGCGACACTATGTCCTCGCCCAAACTCCTTGAAAATGGAATCCCGCAAGGCTCCACTTTGAGCGTAACACTCTTCGCTATCGCAGTCAACCAGATAGCTTCCTCGGTCGACCCGACAGTTGGAATTTGTTTGTATGTGGATGACCTGACGATAGTCGCTTCTGCACCTACCGTTGGATTCGCTACCCGTAAACTACAACGATCGATAGACCAGATTGTTCAAAATGCTAGAGGAGTAGGATATAAGTTTTCCAGAGAAAAAACGAGTTGTGTTCACTTCTGCAGACTACGTAGGCCTCACTATGACCCGATGTTATACATTAATAATACAGTAATTGAATGCAAAGAATCTATTAAATTCCTTGGAATCATATTTGATTCAAAACTTACTTGGCGCAAACATGTAGAGAATTTGGTAGTGCGGTGTAAACAGACGATGAATATAATAAAATGCCTTGCCAACACTAGCTGGGGAGCTGATGCAGACACCTTATTAAATGTTTACCGGTCTCTTGTACTCACCAAGATAGACTACGGGTCCATAGTTTATTCGTCAGCACGGAAATCAACGCTGAATTTACTGGATCCCATACATCATGCAGGTTTGAGGTACTCAATAGGTGCATTCCGTACAACACCCACTGTGAGTATTTGTAGTGAGACAGGGTTTCCACCTTTACGATTACACCGCCAGAAGCTACTAGGAAATTACATCTCCAGAATACGAGCACAACCCAACCATCGAAATCTTCCGATTTTGTTAGAAGAACACGGCGGATATGCAGAAAGGCCAACTATTACAAGGCCAGTAGGAATCAGAGCACGCGAAACTCTGCCACCACTGGAATTGCATAACTTGACTATTCTCTCATCAAATGACTTCGAAGTCCCTCCATGGCAGCTGACAAAAATTTCTATCTGCTTAGATCTGACTGTCTTTCCTAAGAATTGTACTGCTCCATTAGTCTACCGTCAGCGCTTTTTGGAAATCTTACAAGAGTTTCCTAACTCAACAATTTTATATACAGACGGATCTAAAACATCAACCGGTACAGGCAGTGCTCTATCCATTGGTGATCAAACGTTTTCTTGGTCCCTGTCACCTTACGCATCCATATTCACAGCTGAACTTTATGCTATTTGGCAGGCACTTCAGTTTTGCAGTATGGCAATACTAAATCAAGAAACCATAATCATTTGTGACTCTCTCAGTGTCCTTAAATCAATTTCAAACCCATTTTCAGATGATCCACTAGTCAAGACAATATTATTTTCTATACATTACCTCCATAATATTGGTAAACAGGTTAAGTTCATTTGGGCACCAAGCCATATCGGAATAATAGGCAACGAAAACGCGGATACAGCAGCTCGTGGTGCGGCTGAGAAAAAGACGGTCGACGTTATGGTTTTGAGGGCAGATGACATAAAAGGGGAATATAAATCTCTATTGGAAGGAATGTGGCAACAGGAATGGAATCGAGTGAACAACAGTCTAAAGTCAATAAAACCTTCTGGTGGTCCTTGGCGACCTCCAGAAGCACTGCCCAGGGCTGACAGAGTGAAGATTCACAAATTGAGATTCGGGCATACAACATTAACGCATGCGTTTCTCCTAGAAGGACAAGATCCTCCGATATGTATCCGTTGTGGTGAATTGACCACAGTGTCACATATCATATGTGAGTGCCCAGGATATGGAAATATGCGGCAGATCTTTAACATATCTGAACATCTTGCAGACAATTTCACGAACGCCAACAAAATTCAAAATCTATTAAAATACCTAAAATCAACTAACCTCTTCAATAAGATATAACTTTTACAATATAAAACGATGAGCCTTTCGTTCTTCAAATTCTGGTGCTAATGATCACAGAAATCGATGCACCTAAATAAAAAATAAAAAAAAAATAGAATAATTATATTTTATAAGATTTTAATAATGATCTATAATCTATTTATTTATAATCTATAATCTTTTTATCTATATATTTCAAATTTTATTGTATTAGTATAGTTTTAGTTTTAATTTTATTTTGTTTTTTATATTATTGGTAAATTATATGTATCTACTTGCCGAAACAAGTGTTACTTATCGGCTCTTGGCTTCATTTATTTACTTTAAATTATATATTTTATACTGATTTTACCTCTAAATAAAGCAATATTATTATTATTATTATTATCTGTACAAGTATAAATTCCGCCGCTTGATCCATTCTTTTCTAGCTGTGGGCTTATTCGCTTTCTGGGGAATACAAATAAAGGAGGAATATAATTACCAGATGCACTAAATACGGTAATCACTGTTATATTTTTTCCACGTTCTCATGAAGAAATGATCCCAAACTGCTTGACTCCTTGATTCTCTAGGAACCGTAGATAGACATATCGGTTTCATCTGAATTAAACATGCGATCTGGGAGAAACTTATACTTATCTTGCACTTTTTGTAAATTTTCAAAGTAGCGGTCGACTTCCGTTTTATTAAAAGCAGTTATCCTATTTATGCTAGTGGCTTCAGGTTTTCTGAGTGAGATTTGCGGATTTCTTTTTAAAAAACCCTGGTACCAATCTTTGCCTGCAATTTGTTTGTTCTTATTGAATTATTTAGCTCCTGTGATATTTAATAAGTATCTTATATCATACAAGCGCAAAATGACACTCAATTGTATAGTACTGAAATAACGTTAACAGAACTGAATTTAAATAACTGACCCCTGATTTTCTCAGAGTACCAAATAATAAAAATAACACGTGTTTCTCGATCAACTGCCTTATTCACAGTAAACAACAATATGGAGGACCCATCGAGCTTTAAAGTAATAGTAGTAAACCAAAGACGGCGCAGTGAGTATAAAAACTAATATTTATGCACTAGTAGCTAAGAAACTAGGGCGCGTCATCTTAAACGCTGCGTCATGTTCGACGTCCCTCCTCTACTACTTGGCTGTGAAATATCTGGACCCTCCACATATTCTACTTATCTTAAGTTGGGAAGTAAAAATAGCAAAGATACTTATATGCATAATTCAGTAGTACCTACACTTTAAGTGGTGAAAACATACAGTGTTTCAGTTTTTAATTATTTTTAATTTCCGCTGGTAACTTAAAATATATGTAAATAGGTATGTATTAAGAGCGATAAGTAGGATAAGAAAGATATTAAAACAAATATTATAATGAACATTTTGATTTAGTTTACCAGGTAACAAAATAAAAAAGCGTAGTAGAAAATGTCAGTTAGCCAGCAAAAAACTGTTCAATCGAGAACAGATGGAAAAGTTGACACTCCCATCATTACCTAATTAGGAAAACAAGAATTCGAAAATACAGAACAATCGAAAAAAGATATTTTTTGAGTGATTTATTACAAATTCTTTACAATCTATGTAACACAAAACAACGCATAAATTTATAGGGGAGACCGGGGTTGGAAGTAACTTTTTTTTTGTTTATTGCCCCCCCTTTCTTAGTTTAGTAATAGAATTTATATAACAGTAGATAGTGAATTAGTTCTGGTTTCTAAGGACATCAAGGTTTTTAGTTTAACATTACTCACTAAGGAATTATTACAATTTTTATGGAAAAGAAAAAGTGATACTTATAACTCCATGTCAGGGATAGTTGTCACATCGTGTGGGGTAGGTAGTCACATGATAAATTAAAGGGGAAATGAATACATTTCATTGAGGAAAGATGGTTGTAAGTACTTAATTACCTATTGTGCCCAAGAAAATAACGAAACATGTTTTATACATACGTTAACGATAATAAAAACTATACTCAAATAACAAAAAACCAAACTAAGCTTACGCTATCAAACAAACTGGATACCTAAGTGTTGTGAACGGCTTGTGCCTACTTCCCTTTTCCTATAGCTGACGTTTAATTTTTGACATGCGACGTCATTGTTGTTAATCAATTAACTAATAAAGTGCTATAAGATAATAATCATTTAATTATTATATTATCTCACAATCATAAAGTATATAACATGGCGCAATCGTAGATCAGAACCTGTAGTTTAATTAACATTGTAAAAAAAAAGAAAAAGGAAACAAATAAATATGGAATATTTAAGACAGTCGCGACAGATGGCAATGAAAGGAGACCTAGGAGTGAACTGGAAGAGGTTCAAGGCAAATTTTCAAACATACATAATAGCCACAGGATGTACTGAGAAACCTAACAAAGTAAGAGCAGCTGTTCTGTTACATTGGATTGGTGAAGCAGCCAATGAAGAAGTCGAGAACCTTGAAATGCCATCTCAGGAAAAAGAGGATCCAGATACAATTATCACAAAACTGGATGCATACTTTATACCAAAAACCAACACAAGTGTAAAGACACATAAATTTAACTCTAGAAATCAGTTCACTTCAGAAAATAGCATCGAACTGTTAGTTTGGTACATTCAAAGAGAGATTATTAAAAGACAGAATAGTAAGTGAAATAAGAGATCAAAGACTAAAAGATAGATTGTTGAGTGAGAAAACTTTAGATTTGACGAGGGCTATTGAGATATGCAAGGCTGCAGAACGAACAGAACAACATTTACGTGATATTGCTGAAGGTGAAACCAGAAAGGTTGAAATAGAAGAACTAAATAATGATAATTTGAGAAGCTTGCGAAGCAGAGTATTTTTAACTACGGGCAACTACAGTTCAAGGAACTTACAATCATCAGAAAATTATAGGCAAGAGTCTTCAGGAAAAAACTTGAGAAATATTCAAACAAGTAGAAATTTTGCACCCATATGGAACAGAAACTTTAGACAAGCGAATTATGGGCGTTGTGGAGGTCAACACCAACAGGGTCGGTGTTGTAACGCGGTTGTTTCTTTCTTCGTACATCATTTTACTGCCTAGGTATACAATATACCTATTAAATAAGTTGCATGATCCCCATTCATGAATTTACGATGTAGAAAATTTCTGTTACTTGCCCTCCATATAGCATCATCATATACACTTCCTGGGAACCGAATATTGAGAGCCAATATCTTGGCATTTACATTGTAACGTGCTTTCCTCTTTCTTCGTACATCGTACACGTGGTTGCTACCACCCGAACACTCACTCACCGAACACCCTAGATGTTAACTCACGGTTTAAGTCTCGGGCGCCAGATTTTTAACGTGGTATGCTCTACGGCCCCTTGACCCTTAGCGTCAAGAGTTCCAGATAGCCTCAGATGGAGGTTACGGCAAATTCCAGGGGTCTTGTTGAATTTACTTTAACGGATTCTATACAATTCGGACAAGCCGAATATCTCTCAGTATTTAAGTATCTCAGTATTTAAGTTACTGCAACCACCGAATAAAACAGCACTTCAAATCTTTTGTTTATTAATATTCTGTGGTCGATTTAATTTAAAAATATACAGTGACACGCTAAATAACGGAGGGAATTTATTACCTATACCGGGGATTTAACGGACGTAACAGTCAGGGCGGGTCAGAATCGTCAAATATAGCTCAAATCTGCCGGGTAACTGAACAAGTTGTGGCTAAGCCTCTTCCAAGTTCAAGGAACCCTTAAGATTCAAAGGAAATACGGAAAGCCAGTGTTAAAATATATATATATATATATATATATTGAGACGAATTTATTGTCTCAGAAACTTATTATAGTCATGATCTACTTTTGATACACTGTATATGTATTTTCAAACATAACAGGTAATCAAAAGTTGAAGAAAAGTTTAGGAATTAGAATTATAGTTAAACGATAATGAAAAATAAAGAAATAGGCCTTCTCAAGCTCCTGAGAAATAAATAATTCATAAGTAGTTGAAAAAACTAATTATATTTGCTTATTGTGAAATTGTTTTATACAGTAGATAAGAAATTGTATGTTTAATATTAGAAGGTGAGGTATTGTGATTGAAACATAAAAAAATTATGTTCTAAATTAGTGTTTTTAAAATTGTATTAGAAATTATAAAAAAATTAAAAAGGTTAAAAGTGTGAACTGTCAAGTGCGGATAAAAAATTAAGTTTTTATAGAGAAATAGGAACTTGTAAGGAAAAAGAAGACTATTTCCAGAATCAGGAGCTCAAGCTTTATAAAATGGGGCCAAGTACAGGTGTCCTAGCTGAAATAAAAATTTTGAAAGTCCTCATATTTGGTGGTTATGTCATCAAAAAAGTCAATTCAGTCTGTATTTTGATGTTGCCAGAGGAGCACGTTGAATTTTTGCTGTGACAGTCTTTTGTTTTCTGAAACTACAGACCCAGATAACTAAAAATAAAAGAAAGTGTCAAAAGAAGTTTTTCTGACAGAAAATTTTACTGGTTGTCAGAAGTTTAAACGAAAAATTGTGAATTATACAGAATAAAGGTACCTATTATTGCATTATATAATAAAAAAAAGGACATGGATACATACCTTTAGAGTTGTCGAAAGGTTATGAAGCTATAAATAAATAGATGCAATAGCTCCCACACAATACATGGTTTTTGAATGAAGAAACTTCCTATTATTTAGAAGATGTAAGGTAATAAACATTTCATTGGAAATAACCTCCATATTTGCCTAAAATTTTAAGAAGTAATCGTTTATTTGTTCTGAACAATTTATTAGTGCACATTTAATATATAAAACTGACTTACCGAAAGGTTATATTCCATAATATTTGATCGATATATGTGTATTTCTAACAAATAATAATGAAGAAACTCTTCCCACATTTTTATTAACGGTTGTCTTTTATATTATGTATTTGTAGGTTAACTTAGTTAAGTCAAGTATTCTTTTTTATATAGAAAGAATGCATTCTACACTATTCAGCCAATAGGCAAATATAATTAAAACGTTCAGTTCAGTATATATCATTTTTTTTAAATCAGTAGGTAGATATGTAATTTTTTCTATTGCATAAAAAACAATCAAATTGGTTTTTCAATAAATAAACTTTTATTTTTGAAATTAGTGGTTTCTATAAAAGATAGTGTGTTGATAGTTCTGTGACGACTATCATAGATCTGAAAAAACATAAAGATCGAATCGTACGCCCAGAGTGCTGACGCTCAAGAGTTCTCAAGGCTAAGGTATCGTAAAATCAAATATTTTTATAAAAAAAAGACAAAATAGAATTAACAAAATAAAAAATTAGTATTAATTAAAATTTCATAAATGGCGCCCAACATTAAAACAAAGAAAATAAAATAAATTTTTAAAATAATAACAATAAATATTTCATAATAAACAAATAAAATTTAAAATAAATAAAGATTATCGTCACAATATATATATATTGCACACGAGACGGTGGAGGGGAAAAAAATTAAATCGGCCGGGTAATCGAACAAGTTGTGGCTAAGCCTCTTCCAAGTTCGAGAGACCCTTCGGATTCACAAAATACAAAAAATAATATTTAGGCTCTGTTATGTATCTGTATGAAAATATTAATTTGAATATAATCACAACTAACAAGAAAACAACGTTTAATGTGAAACGTCTTTATTCATATACTAAACTGGTCAATATACCGATAAGGTATATGTATGATATAAAAACATGTACTGGTATAAAAATGAGTAGATAGAAATATATATACAGGGAGATAACAATTAGTATCTTACACTTTCTCCCCCTACAAAAAAAATTTAATATGCAAGTTGAACTAATAAAATAAAAAAAGGAAATAACAATTTCAGTTATATCAATAAACTAGTCGGTTTGGTTTGTTTATTAAGCTTCACCGTCTTAACTGACGCGAAGTATCAACACTAGGTGAAACCGACACTTCCTGATTCGAATTACTCTGTACTAAATTATCCCAATTACTTATTTCCGCACTATCATTACATACTAAACTATCGTTATGTACAACATTTACATTAAAATCAGGTCATGGAATGATTGTGACCGTTTCTTCTTCTTTTGAATATTTTGAGTTAACAGTTTCAGTTTCATTATAATTATTGACTTTTAACTGATCAATGTGACGTTTCCAAATCAATCCATGGTCTGTCTTTACAATATAGGTTCTTTCTCCAAGAACTTCTTTGATTACACCTAGGCACCATTTTGGATTATTAGCTCTAAAATCGCGTATTAAAACCTTATCATTAATTTTAAAAAATGTTTGTCTTTTGCCTTTAAAAAATTGTTTTTGTTTTAATTGTTTATATTCGACAACCGCTTTTGTCGATAGCAATAGCAAATCAAATCTTGTGCGCATTGTTCTGCCCATCAAAATTTTAGAAGGAGCTTCCCCTGTAGTTGTATGAGGAGTGTTTCTATAATGAAATAGAAAACGATTAATGATTAAATTAAAATCTAAATTTTTATCTTCACTTTTGGCTTTACAAATGGCTTTTTTAAGAATCTTAACTGCACTTTCACCTAATCCATTAGTAGAAGGGTGGTAAGGTGCACCTGTTAGATGTTATATTCCGCTTAATTTTAAAAATCTTTGGAATTCATCCGATATGAAAGTGGTCGCATTATCGGTACAAATTTGAAAAGGTAACCCAAATCTACTAAATAAATCACGAAACATCTTGATTGTGTTCGCAGCCGTTATATCATGCATTTGAAAACATTCAATCCATTTTGAGGTTGCGTCCTCAATTACCAAGAAATTTTTATTAAAAACTGGACCAAAAAAATCGGCATGTAACCTAGTCCGTGGTTGTTCCGGCCATTTCCAGGTTGACAATAATAATTTGGGTGGTCTACTCGAGTGAAGTGCACAATCATTGCAATTCTGAGATTGTTCTTCAATCTGTTTGTCAATTGAAGGCCACCAAACATATGATCGTGCAAGTGCCTTCATTTTCACGATACCCATATGAGTACTATGCAATTCTTTTAAAATTGAAGTATGAAATTTCTTTGGAATAATTAACCTGTAACCCCACATTAAACTGTCTTGTTCCATAAAAATTTCATTTTTTTTATAAAATATGGTTGAATTTCACTTGAAGGACAAGTAGAAGGCCATCCCCTTTTAACAAAATGTATAATTTTACTAAGAATAGGATCCTTCGCAGTCTCTTTTTTTATAGGGTTAACGTTCAAAGGAAAATCGGAATCATCAATATAATTTAAATAGGAATAATAAAATTCTGAGCTTAAGAATGGAGTATATTCTTCTCTTTCCGAATTAACAGGAAGTCTGGACAAACAATCCGCAACATTATCTTCACTTTTAACATAAACTATGTCATACGAAAAAGCTGATAAAATATGAGCCCATCTTTGTATCCGATTGGCTGCAAAAATTGGTAACCCTTTTTTATTACCAAAAATGGTTAATAAAGGTTTAAGGTCAGTGCATAAAATAAATCTTTGACCATAGAGATATTGAAAAAATTTCTTTACGCCAACAATTATAGCTAAAGCCTCTTTTTCAATTTGAGAATATTTTATTTCGCTGGATTTTAACAAAGTTGACGCAAAAGCAATTGGCCTTTCCGTTTTATCCTTGTAGACATGAGAAAGAGTGGCTCCCAGAGCAAACTGAGAAGCATCCACTGTAAGTTTTACTTTCTCTTCGGGATTAAAATGTGCTAACACCGAAGAAGATGTCAACATAGCCTTAGCTCCTTCGAAACTTTTTGTACACTCCGGCGTCCAATTCCAATCTGAGTCTTTTTTTAACAAACAATAAAGAGGTTTTAAATTTTGAGACGCATTTTTAATAAATTTACAATAAAAATTTACCATTCCTATAAAAGGTTTGAGTTCCGTAACTGTTTTTGGAACCTTGGCTTTTTTAATAGCAGTAACTCGCTCGTCTAGCGTATGTAGTCCAAATTTGTCAATTACATGACCTAAATATTTCACCGAATTTTGAAAAAATGTACATTTGTCTTTTTTTACTTTAAGTCCACATTCATGAAGACGCTTAAACACTTTTTCTAAACGTTCCAGATGCTCATGATCATCTTTACCTGTTACTAAGATATCATCAAGGAAACAGACAACACCAGGAAAGACAAACGTTTGTTCCATTATATTTTGAAATATAGCTGGGGCACTAGTTATCCCATAAGGTAAACGTTGATAAGAGTAAAGTCCCTTATGTGTAGTTATAGTGACAAGTTCTCTAGAATCTTCCGTCAACTCCACCTGTTGATAAGCTTCCGAGAGCTTATCACCCCCTTGCAATTGCGAAAAAAGATACTCTACTCTGGGCAACGGAAAATGTTTAATTAATAAATTTGGATTCAACGTTACTTTAAAATCTCCGCATATTCTTATACTTCCATTATTTTTCAAAACTGGAACGATAGGGGTAGCCCATTTTGAAAACTCTGTTGGTACTAAAACATTCATTTTCACTAGTCTTTCAATCTCATGTTCAACTTTGGGTTTTAAAGCAAACGGTACTGGTCTAGGCTTACAAAATTTCTCCTCAGCACCTTCTTTTAGCTTCAATGAAATCTTAAATTTATTAAATTTTCCCAACGTGTTATCAAATATTGAACCATATTTTTTAATCAAAGAAGTAACCTGGGTAGGAGCATCTATATTTTTACAGCTTTCTAATAAATTTGTATCAGATATACACTCACGGACAAAATTATTGCATATTTTATTTTAGGTCTTTATTTTTTTTCCCTTAAACACTTTTGTGATTTCGGTTGCTAAGTCTGTTACATTGGAGTGTTCTACGTATATTGCAATTTATTACAAATAGAGTAATGTATAGACATAGCTTTTATAACTGAATAAGCTATAACGTTAAATAAGCGGAAAACTATAAACGTAGCATAGTGTGCCTTGACGACTAAAACAGTGGTTTCTCTTTATTTGACGTTGTCAGAATGACATTTTCAGTGCATTATGTCTTCAATCTGTAGTTTCAGTTAGTAAAATGCCACGTTTAAATGAGTTAGTTTCGGTTAAAATTGTTTGTTTAATCAATGAGGGGTACAGACAAGAAGACATTGCACAGAGATTGAATGTCCATCAATCGACTGTTTCTCGCGTACTAAAACGTTACAATGAGACTGGAGGATACAAATTAAGGGATGAGCAATATTTAAGAATTCAATCTTTGCGAAATCGTACACTTACTGCTCCGCATCTAAAAAATCAATTACTAAATGCAAGGCAAGTCAATGTTTCCACCAAAACAATAATAAGGAGACTTAAGGAGGTCGATTTAAAGCCAAGACGTCCTGCTAGAGTTCCTCGGCTTCTTCCACGCCATAAAATCGGACGGTTACAATTTGCAAGAGCACATGCTGACTGGAATGAATATCAATGGGGAAAAGTTCTTTTTACAGACGAAACAAGAATACAATTATGGAAGCCTGATGGACGTAGTCGAGTATACAGAAGGCCAGGAGAACGTTTCGCAGAATGTAATCTTGCACATAATCTTAGCTTTGGTGGTGGTTCCATTATGCTATGGGCTGGCATTTCTTTGGAGAGTCGCACGGAGCGTATTGAAGTGAATTTGAGGATGAATGCTGACTGGTACATACGCAACATCCTTGCAGAACATGTTATACCATATGTCGGCTTTATTGGATATGATAACTTTGTTCTAATGCACGGTAATGCCCGTGCCCATGCCGCAAGAACAGTAAACCAGTACATTGAGGATGTCGGGATTGCGAAGCTAGAGTGGCCACCATACAGTCCTGACGCAAATCCCATAGAACATGTATGGGACATCCTAAAAAGAAATATTCGAGCACGGAATCCAGCTCCTAACTCAATTGCAGAATTAAGGATTGCTGCACAGGAAGAATGGAATCGAATACCACAACAAACCATCGAAGATCTTTTGCGCAGTATGCCTAGGAGGATGCAGGCTATCGTTAGAGCTAGAGGAGGAAATACTAAGTACTAAATTGTTATTATTTTGTCTTAAACTAATGTATCGTGTTCATGTTGTTGTTCTTTCCTAATTAAACGTTATTATCAAAAACAGGCCACTTCACTAGTTTCTTCACGAATCTGTTGTAAAGGTTCAATATGTAATTAATTTGATTATTAATAACGTAAAGGACTCTAATGTAACAGATTTAGCAACTGAAATCACAAAAGTGATAAAGGGAAAAGAAGTAAAGACCTAAAATAAAATATGCAATAATTTTGCCCGTGAGTGTATCATTCAAACTTTCGGCTTCCTGAATTTTGCAGATGCCCAATTTAAGCATATTTAAACCATTCCTACCAATTAATGGCGGACCTCCGTCTTTTATTACATAAGTTTTTAACACATAATTTTTATTTTCAAAAACCAAATTTAAATTAACAAATCCCAATGGTTTGAAAGTAACGCCTACATAATCTTTCAACGATAAATCATTATTTTCTAATTTTTTATTTGAAAAATGTTTTTGGTATAATTTTCCAGATATTGCAGCATGAGCAAAACCAGAATCAGCCTCAAAACTCATTGGTATATTTTCAACAAGCATATTTACAAAAATAGGTTTAATATTTCCATTCTTATCAACATTGTCGCATAAATTACCAAAGTTTAACAAAGAATTATCAAATTCATCAAAAATATCCGCAACTGGATTATTGGAATCCGATAAATTAAAAATTGACTGGTCATTATCGACTTCATTTTCTACTTCCAAATCACTTAAATATTTATGTGAAACTTTTTTGCACTGAGTAGCTAAATGTCCTCTCACATCACATTTATGGCAATTACAATTTTTATACGCACAATCATTAGCTATGTGATTACCACGACCGCAAACAATACATTTCACAGAATTTTTACGATTGCTTACCGTAGGATTTCTGGTACTATTCTTACTGGCTAAACGGCTGCTGCCTTGGTCTTTTTGATATAGATGAAACGGCTGGATAGAAGAATTGCGAGTGAACTGGCCCTTATTCTTCCTTTGACGATGGAAATTCATCGAGTCAGTCGGTTCTCCTTTTACAATCGCGCCCAAGCTTCCTCTTAAAGCGTGTTCCTTCAAAGCAGATTCTTTCGAAATGGCTAATCTAACTACTGATTTCAGCGTAACATTTGCGCTGGAAGCATCTTCTTCAAAAAAAACGATCCATTATCCTTTCCTCACTAATGCCGATAACAAAAATATCACGCATTATGACCGTTAATTAATTGCCAAAATTACACTTGGAAGCTAAACTTTTTACACGTGCTTCCCAATCACCAACACTTTCACTAGGTTTCCTCCGTGCAGAGTACAATTGTAATCTTTCTGCAAAGTACGACTTCACTGGGTTTAAATGTTCGGTCAATAATTTAATTATTTCATCGAAAGATTTTGCTTCCGGAAGCTCTGGTGCACATAAATTCCGCACCAATTTATAACAATTCTCCGATAAAGTATTTAAAAGTATGGCTTTTTTTCGGTTAACGTCCTTTATTTCATTTGCAATAAAAAACTGGAATAGTCTTTCTTTAAACACCGAAAAGTCAGATCTATCAGGATCAAAAGTATTTAAGGTTCCTAATAACCCAATACATTGTTGATTGTCTTTATCAGCCGGCATTTTTTTATCACTAGTTCTAGCACTTACTTAAAAACACAAATTTCAGCACTAACTGATAAGCTATACTTTGCACACGTGAATTCGAAAAAAAAAACACCTCGTCGCCAACTGTTATGTATCTGTATGAAAATATTAATTTGAATATAATCACAACTAACAAGAAAACAACGTTTAATGTGAAACGTCTTTATTCATATACTAAACTGGTCAATATACCGATAAGGTATATGTATGATATAAAAACATGTACTGGTATAAAAATGAGTAGATAGAAATATATATACAGGGAGATAACAATTAGTATCTTACAGGCACGAAAAGAAATGAATTAGTCCACGGGACGATGTAAGAAAGGTTTAAATCTACCGGTTAATTGAACGAGTTGTGGCTAAACCTCTTCCAAGTTCGAGAAACGCTTTGGAATCAAAAGAAACAATAAATAAAATATTTAGGCAATCAAGGAAACAAAATGTCCCACGGTAAAATGAAAGAATGGTTTGAATCTGCCGGTTAATCGAACAAGTTGTGGCTGAGCCTCTTCCAAGTCCGAGAAACGCTTTGGATCCAAAAGAAATAAAAAAAAATATTCTGAAAATTAAAGAAATAAACTGGTCCAGGGTACGATATAAGAACGACTTAAATCTGCCGGTTAATCGAATAAGTTGTGGCTAAGCCTCTTCAATGATTACTTTTTAAAATAAATAGATCTGTTTTTAATTTTTTTTTCAATCAATTACTGCTTTTTGACCCCATCCCCAAAACATCATCTTGTATCCGCCCCTGATGTTCCGTATGTTGTGTGGTTGGAAATTATATCGTTTAACTACGGATTTAAGGTTATCGAAAAAACTTCCGACATTATGTGGGTTAAAACTGGTGGCTCGAGCCAGACTGGTAGTCTCAGGTGTTTTAATGGACAAAGAAGGGTCTCTCTGCAAAAATGACGTGAATCAGTCGGAGCCAGCTAGCTTGTTCGTTTCCCAAGACTGGAATTTTGATGTTATTGGAAACAACAAGCTCGAATGCAATTTTCCGAATCTGCTTAGGAGACAATCCAAAATAAATTCTTGAAGTCAAAAGTGAATATTTTTCCAATTCTGCTTCCTGCTCATCGTTAAAGATCTGTCGATTTCTTTGGTATCCCACTTTTGTAGATGATGTTGATGTGGCTATATTGGTTATCTCTTAGGTACTAAATTTTTTTACAATACCTCGATAAGGTTCAATAATTGAGTAATTTCAAAATCCTTCGCGACAGACCTTATGGATTTTTCACTTCCCTGGCAGCACACAGCATTACTGCTGGTGTAACAAGCCCTCTGGCAGTTTTTCTGTTATGCTGCTGTGGCATATTGTTATGGCTAGCCCTGGAACAAACAAATGTAAACGTAGCTAAAACTCAAAAAGACAACAAAAAGAAGCTTTATACAAATCACATTTTACAAAATATCCTCCCAAAATAAGTTGAAATCAATACTTATTAAAAAAAATTATATAATATGGCTTATAAAGCACACACTAAACACCAGGTATACACAAAAAAGGGCACTAATATCCAAAAATTAGGTATACTTGATAGAGATGCACGATCTCTAAAGGGAGTGATTTGATTGACAGCGATGTGGTATTTGTAGATTCTCATGTACCACTGCCCTCGCAAATCTTTATCACGAGCTTCTAGTTACGGCAACTCCGCGATTTCAACGTATTTTGACATTAATGTCAAGATAGTTTTTAGTTCTCTGTTTTGAATTTAAATTTAAATGATGAAGATTGGAAATGAACAAAAAGCCACTCTCATACAAATAATGAAGGAAAAACCTAAATTAATCATTGGAAAATTCGACTGTAATTTTACGCACGCAGTTGCAAAGGTCGAATGGGAGGCCATATCCTCAACTTTGAACAGCATACCTGGCTGCCAAAAAACATGGAAATTGAGGAGATCGGTACGTATTATTTCTCATTAATCTTAATACGAAACGTAAAATGAAGTTCTGAGAGTTAAATAATCTACATATTTACAGACATGGCAGCATATACGCTCCAGAACTAAACAAAAACACGCCCAGGTTTTAAGAAATCGCAGAGCGACTGGTGGTGGTCCTGCGGCGGTATTTAGTGAAATTGATGAAAATATATTATCGATAATTAAGCCCGTCATGGTAGAAGGACACACAATAGCGGAGCCTTCCGTCAATGATATTATTGTACTTAAAACAACTCGGTGGGGTTCTGCAACATTTTCTTCTGCTTCTTCTAGACCTTCTAGTAGTCCAATATACATAAGATCATCCATTACTACAATCCCTTATATGTATAAGAACTTGTTGTATTTCGTATTTCTACTTTATACATTTTCAACACCACCAGTTGTATTTCTTCGTTTTCTTTCTGTATTAATATGTAGTTGATCTCTACTACTTTTTACATTTTCAACGGGAATATTAGTCGATGGATTGTTTTCTAAGTTATTAGTTGATGGTTTGTTTCCAAAGTTAGTAGTTGATGGTTTGTTTTCAAAGGCTTCATTATTGTATACATTGTTAATTCTAGATTAAAAAAATTACAAATATTAACAAATTTAGCCGTATACAGTGCTATTCAAAAGTCCCCTAACCCCCTCGTATCTTTTGAATGGCTACACTAACATTGATATAATTTGGAGCGTGAAAATAAAGTGTTGTAAACTTCTCTACGAATGGTAACAGGTGACGTAATAGTAATAGATGACGTCACAGTGCTACTCTGGCCAATAATTTTAAATAGGACCTCATGGCAAGTGATATCTCGTTTGAAAGGCATTGACATTGGCTACATAGCCATATTAATTTTGTTTGGGTTTAAACTAATTTTGACGGATAAATTGAATAAATACCAAAATTATTGAAATTATTTTTTGGCTCAGGGACAGATGTCGAGTTTATCCGACACTTAAAAAACGATCAAAATTAAGACTTTCTTTGTCAAAGATTTCTGTTCTTGCATTAGGAAAACATATAGTGTAAATACTGCACTAAATTATAATATATATATATATATTTTATAAAAATGTAAAAAAACAACAACAAAAAAAATGAACCAAAACTACTGAAAAAGACAGAAAACAAGTATTGAAAATTTTTAACTTTGTGGTATGTCTCAAAACATGGAACGATGCATAAGCCTACATTACAGTTTGGACACATGTAACGAGACTCTTTTCTTTTCTTCACTCCTGCGCACATAAAATACAACGCCGCATTGCCCTCTTTGACTTATCTGTGCTGGGTACTAATGATGGGAAATGGCGTTCTGTTAGCCTACTTAAAAAATTAGGAACAACCCTTGGCATATTATGTTGTAAAGTAGATCTAAAAAAATACAAACAGTCAATAATACCGGATATGTACGAAAATATTTAAAATCGAGTTACCTCTCCAACATCTGACGAGCAAGATTCAAAGTGAGTAAAAGCGCATGACTGTTTAAAATGCTGATATCCAAAATAAATTATACTTTTTCTCATACAATCTATGCTGCTAATTAACATGTCTGAACGGTCGACAGCGCCCATTTTTTCATTATAATCTACCACACACAAAGGTTTTCTTTGTCTTTCTTTTGTTATTCTGTCCACTTTGGGAAGAGTAGTTATCTCGTTTTCATCATGACTTGTCAACATGTACACATCTCTTCGGTCTTTCCACATCAATACTAACAAGTTTTCAGAACTTTTCCACGAAGTCTCTCCTTTATTTAGTTTTGTTTTTAATTTCGGCATATCAGTAAATGAGCAGCACCGATTCGGCCTCATTTCGTAGTTTTTAACATGGGAATCTCCATAAGAAAATCTAAGGTTCATTCTGCTTGTAGAAATTCCATTTGAATTTCTACAATAGATTTCTTAAAATAAGTAACTTCTTATAATTCGGAATTTACCTCGTATATATCTGTCTTTTTCGAATGTCGTCTGGTAGCGTGGCCTCAAGCGAGTGCGCAGAAATTTAAAACCGGCCTGTAAAATATTTGATTGATAAGTAAGTAATCAACGGTAAAACAGTACTTTTTGGTAAAAGTTGTTAAGCATAAAGGTCGTGCTTTTCTTTTGTTATCGCTTTCACAGCCTTCTGCTGTTGAATTTCAATCCCCGAACCATGGGGCTTTTTTTAAAATATTAAATATCATGTAGTGATGAAAAGTGCATTACACCAGTGCCAATCTGTAAGTAATGTTCATACTCTATAATTATTCATCGAGAGGCGGCGGCCATTAATGATGGTAGGCCGGCAATTCATGGGCACCTAAAATAAGGGGTTACCAAATCGTCTTGCCATATTTTCTTTACAAATTATCGTCTTACGACTTTTGCTAAATCAACGGCCTAATCGTGATTTTGTCGTTTTCATTTGGAGTTTTCGGTTTACCATTTTTGTGTAAATGAAAAACTTTGTCAAATATCAACTTTGTTGCTGTAGTTAATGTTAAATTTCGCGGTAACCGAGCTCTAGAAAATTAATTCAAAAGTGTTTTGCCTCGATTATGTATGTAATATTCTAACTGTTATAAAAGTTATATTTGCAAGTTTCCTCATCGGGGCATACAAAAATCGTAATAAACTTTGCTACCGGAAGGTTGACTTTTTATTAATAACCTATCATCCAATTTTTCTAATTTCTCTGATCTAGGTGTCTGTGCCTTTACATAGACTGGTCCTTCGTCCAACTTACTGTAGGTGTATACTTGCAGGTTAAATTTATATTACGACAACAGGCTCTCAACAGATGGAAAATAAAGGTAACCTTTTTCTTATATTGTTTTTTTTTTCAACCTCGAACCAGCTAAGTACCTACTTTATCTCTTCTCTCTTTCCCCTCCACTGCTACTTTTTGGATCATTTTGGAGTGGGGGTAAAACTTAATTTACGCATGCGCTACGTTATTGGATAGGTGACGTCATAGGGGTAATGATAAAAATTATTATAAAATTCTAACTACCCCCTTTCGTCCCCCCACGCAGCACCCCTCGTACTAAAAGTTAACCAATCATAGCAAACGACGTATCGTTTTAAAGGCCTTATCGTCTAATGTATAATTAAAATGAAAAAATGCCAGCTACCCCCTTTCATCCCCCACGCAGCACCCCTCCTACTAAAAGTTAACCAATCATAGCAAACGACGTCTAGTTTAAAAGGCCTTATCGTCTAGTACATAAAATAATTAAAAATTTTAGCTACTCCTCGTAGTTAACCACGACGTCTCGAAAGGCCTTAACGTCTAGTATATACTTTTATCCCTATACCCACCTTTTTAACATTCCTAAATTTCAATGGGCCCAAAATTCCAATACCCTCTTTTTTGGCCCACCCCCAAATGTTTTGGACCCCCAATACCCACCTGTTTAGGACCCCCAAATTTACACTCACCCACCTTTGAATAATCATCATTATTTTAAATTGAATAAAACTTTTGCCGGGGTCTGGGCGCGAACCATCAACCTTCGCGTCCGAAACAATGCGTCTAACGAACGTGGCTAATAATTTTCATAAGATTAGAATTATAGGAGAGGTATAAAAAAAATAATCTAAGTGATCTTGGTTTGAAGTGAAATAGACTATACAGGATATTAAGTAATCTCTAGTATGCATAGGTACAATTTAAACAAAGTATTTAAAAAAAATTCGAGTGCAGATATACAGAGTACATCAAAAAATTGTAAATAAATCGTCATATCTTTGAAAAGATTTAGAATATTAACAACAGAGTATATTGAAAAAAAATTTATAAATAAATCATATCGTTTAAAAGGTCGCTCAGGATATTAAAAATGTAGCATTTTGAAAAATTAAAAATCTTATTGTTGAAAAGTTCACAAGCCCCCCTAAGGCGATAATACATTAATTATATACGAAATGAATTTATTTTCAATAGGATAGTCTATAATACTCTGCTATGACCATCCTGTTATGAAAATCATATACGCCAGAGCCAATTAATGCAGTTGCAAGTTAGTGTTAATTATGTAAGTATGCAAGGTCATTAGATCGTTTCTTTTGAAGGTAACATCTTGCGATTTAAAAAAATTAGATTTATTTTATAGTTGAGCTCAGGATTTTTTTTCTAAAATCTAGTTTTTGATCGCACCATCAACCTTCAATTAACAACAGATAAGACATTTCCGTTTATTTTTATTTTACTTGGAATTTAAATTAGTAATGATTTAATTATAGTATTATTATTTTTAGTGAAATGGATTTAAAAGCGATAAATTCTTCTTCTTCTTCTCTTCTAGCAACAGATCCGAAACCAACCACAAAATTAAGTGATTTACTATTGGGGGAACCTAAGAAAATAATTTCTGCAAAATTGGTTCAGAGCAAATTTGGGGAAACGGTGTTGCTGGAGCTAGTAAAAGAAATAACGTTCCTTCCACAGAAGATAACAAAAACTTATAAACCGTTTATGAAATATTTTGGAGAGGGAAAATACGCTTTAATATTTAGAGGAGCGGTGGACATTGGTAAACCGAATCCGGCAGCATCATTCGAAATTGTTGAAATTTAATTATTGGTGAGTTATATTGTTATAAATAGTTATGATATTATATTATGGACAAATTCCACAGTACATTATCTAAAATTGATGAATCTATTAAGTTAATTAAATCGAACTCTGCTGCTGAAAACAAATCAATAAAATTGATTAATGAAAAATGTAACTAAGCATTGAACAAATATCATTTTAAGGTGGGTCAAAAACGTAAAATCAGTCAATTGAAACGATTAAATGTTTTATAAATGTAGAAATGTTCACTAGGAAAATATATCTTTGTAATTATTTTATATAATAAAAAACATAGTATATTAAACAGATTTTATTTACATCAAAGATGTATTTGTTCAATAGCTAAGGTACATAAATGACATTTTGACTGTGATGATGGTGGTTCATCGATGTGACTTTGCCAATCAGGACGATTGTAATGTATAAAACAAGGCAGTTGGATTTGTAAATCAAAATTGTCTCGATATGCTATTGGTAATTTATACCAAGCATATAATAACTCAAGTGGTTGCGCTTTTTGAATCAAATAATCCAATGGAAACTTCGCAAGTTCTTCTTCATTAAACTGATATAATCGTCGCTAGTGCCGGTAGTGTTAACACGAAATTTAAATTTTCCAAGTACACAGGATAATATTTTACCGGTAAGTACCAACAGTAAATTCATGTGCGAAGTAATAAAAAAGTATTGCAGGATACACGCATTTATACGTTATAAATTAATTTTGGTTTAAAACGGGTAAAACGTTATTGTTTATTGTTTACGTACTACAGAAAGCACCTTGCTGTTGGAAAACATGAGCATGACAGAGATTGAAACAGTGAACAAAATAGAACAACCAAGCTCACTAAAACACCAAAATCAGCCTGAGAATTCTAATCCTACGGTCTTTTCAGATTTGGATAAAATTTTAAGTTTTAGTTTGGCAGGTGTTTTAGGACAAACTAGTAAAACGCCATGTTTTATCGGAAGTGCTTTTTAATTTTACACAAGGAAGAGGATAACAAAAGTCATGATTCAGTGATACCAACATGTAAAATAATTAAAATAAATATTTTGTTGTTACCAACGTTATTATTTCTCAACATCCCCCCGTAAAAACAAAATGTTTGTTTAGATCTAGACTGCAAAAAAATTGTACAAACAATATACAAAAAAAAATTATAGACAATATTTGATTAAAAGGAACTACCTATAACATAACAATTTTTTATTTTTATTTACATAGGTACTTGTGGATATTTAAACAATAAAATAAAATTGTACATTCTTAAGAACAGTATAAATTGTTTGCACATTCGAAAAAGTTAATTACTTTCCTTGATTCTATTCTCCACTACTCAAAAGAGCGCCTTTGAGTTTTTCAAATTTCGTGAATACTAGGGTATCGTAAAATATGTGAAAATCTTTGTCAATTACCTTCTTACGTTCTTGTAAATGATTGAATTTAGTATCGCTGATAGGAAGTTTTTCCAAGTATACTCTTTGTGGATTGGTAGTTAACTTTTCCTGTCCCCTTACTATTCTTTGTTCTAAAACTGTAAAGTCATCATTGTAGTCCAAGTTATACATTATATCTCCGTTAGGCAAATACAAAAGTTGTCTTATATCAGTCACACAGCTTTCCCCAACTTTATTAACAGATCTTAGGGATTTAAGATTTGTTTCAAGAGCAGAGTATTTTAAAAAAAACTCGTAATCAAGAACTTTAACTTTATATGGCTGTTCTGTACGAGCCATTCTCATTCGAGCAACATAATCAGATGGGGCATTAATTGGTGGATAAAAATATCCCTCCAAAGTAGAATGCACAGAGTCTGCCTCCATCTGTGTATGTCCTTTTTCTAAAATAAGTTGTAAAATTTCTACCGAAATTTTTTTTGCAAAATCTCTTAGTGCTGAAGCTACTACTCTGTTGCGACTTTGATAATTGCATCCGTCGGATATAAGAGCAATTTTTTCAAAACCCTCTTTAATTTTTGAAGATAGGTAATCAACCATGCAAGTAGTAAATTCATCACAAGTTACTCCTCCATCCACCTCATGCCAAACATAGAGGTGAACGTTTTTACTACCTATTTCATAAATGGTGAAGTCATGTACTTGCAGCTTCTGCTTGTAGTACATAGCAGAAGCCTCTGTCTTTGATGCAAGCAGTACACTTTGAAGGTCCATGGTTACCACCAATTTTTTTTCGCTGGCTTCGCCAACAAGCCGTGTTTTAGCCTCTCGGCCACGTGTTTTTTTTGCAACATGTGCAGCGTAAGTTTCTTCTGATACATTACCAAGATCGTATGCACTACATGTATCGCATTGGTTTATGTATTGCTATATTTTTTTCCTTTTGTACTATACAACAAAATTGCTTTCTTCCAAAGGATACTTTTTTATTTTCGTTGCACCACTTTTTATAAATTTTGTACATGTGATTCCATGATTTAAATATTGGCTCAACGTATACTTTTTTTGAGGGTGCTCTACAATACTGACTTGGTACTTTCGGTAGTAGCAGTAACCACTCTTCCAGGTATTCTCGTTTTTTTCCAGTCAAAAAAACCCGCTCGTTAGGACGTTTAACTTTATTTATTGAATTTTCCTTTTATTTTCAGTCTTTGCTTCTGTTTTTCTATTAAAAAATCTTCCATTTGTTTTCTAATCTTCTCTTTGTCATTCAGTTCTTGTGAATCTTCATCATCTTGTTCTTCAGAATCCTCCAATGTTTCCAGACGTGAAATCCATCTCTTAAAAGAATCTTCTCCGAGATCTAGGGTGTTTAAAAAGAATTTTCTACAAACTTTGACCTTTTCCCTTGAATCGTTTTCGAGCATAATATCATGGCCGTCTAGTTTTGCCACTTTACGTTGCGTCTCTGACCTTCTTTTCACAATTTTTCTTGAAGTGACTAATGCTCTTACAAAGGCTCGTTTTTCGTCCCAAGTGTTGAGATTTTGCCAGAAGTAATTAAATATCTCCTTGCGTTTTTGCTCTGACACAGACACACACAGAAACGAGCGCTTGCTCTTAGGGAATGTAAGAGTATGGTTACATCTTGCCTTTATACTTCTGCTTTCTTTTCTTGTTGAACCAGTTATTTTTGTTACGACTCTTTTGTAGCTCAAATATTCTATACCCTGCACTCTATTTTTTACCAGAAGGTCTTTTTCTCTAGTCTTATTTATTGTTGATTTAATTTCCGTCAAATTTCCCTCAACATCATTACTTTCAATAGTTTATTTCAGAGTTTTTGTCTTTTTTACATTTTGTTCTACTTTATAGTCCGTGTCAGCAGATTCATAATTCTCTGTCATTTCTTCAAATCGATCATTATTATTATTATTTACTAGTACATCTTCTGTCGGAATAGTATTATTCCTCTGTATCGGCCCATCAGAAACTGTCAAACTGTCTAGAACAGTTGCGCAATCTTTTTCTTTCCCGATTGTTTGGCTAAGATGTTGTAAATAATAAGAAGTGCTTGGATTAACTTCAAAAATTACAGGCATAGATTGCAGATTCTCTGGAGTTATTAAAACAGGTTCCATAGGCGTTAATGGCAGGTCTTCGGAAGTTAACAGAACAGGTTCCATGCGAATAGATTGCAAGTTCTCTAGAACTGGTTCAATAGACGTAGTTTGCTGCTCTTTTAGAGTTACCGGAACTGGTTCCATACTTGTAAATTGCAGGTCCTCTGAAGTTTCCAGAACTGACTCCAAAGTTTTTATAACAGGTTCCATAGGCGTAAATGGCAGGTCTTCGGAAGTTACCAGAACATTTTCCATGCAAATAGACTGCAGGTTCTCTAGAACTGGTTCAATAGACGTAGTTTGTTGCTCTTTTAGAGTTACCGGAACTGGTTCCATACTTGAGAATTGCAGGTCCTCTGAAGTTTCAAGAACTGACTCCATAGGCGTAAATTTATTAGTTGTGCATTTGTTAAGCTAACTTTGCACAATCGAGTTACTGCCCAACCGTTGATCTTCATTTTCTGAAAAATAATGATTGCCTTAAATTCTTAATGTTAGCGCCTGCTACCAAATGGATTTTCTTGATTCTGGGATGCTTTGTCTCAAATCTTGCACAACGAATCCTTAGTGGTGTAAGAACCCACATAAACATAATATTTTGTCTATTTTCAATCTAGTTCATATTTTTTTTTCATGTTTTGTGCAACGATGATTGCGATATTCTTGAACAGAACACGAAAAGAAACTACATAGAAAATAAAACTAAGTTTATCATTCTCAGGGTACATTGTGCAAAATTTGAGACAAAACCGTTTTAGAACAAAAAAGTGGCAATTGTGCATTCGATAATATTTCTTGATAATTTAATTAATTCCATTCAACCATGTTGCCGGCTCTTTCCATCAGTGTTACTCATTTGTGCGGTTTATTGTTGATCATTGATAAATTTGGAGAGAAAATCTTTCAGCCAAATTGGTTATTAAGTGAAGTGAGGCTAAAATCCGATCACTTCTGGTTTTTGTATACCTTTTCCTGTATCCTAGTCCATACACTTTTAAATCGTAATATAAGGTATATTTATAGTATGTCTCACTTTATTAGTGTCCAATTACTCCCTTTGATTTTTAAACCGTCTCTAACGGTCTATTTAAAGTGGTCCTTCGATAGTAAATACAATTAGCTTACGCATCGCTCAAGGATATGTAGGAACGGAAACGATGATGTTAGATTCCTTCGTATACCACTGAACCAGCGCAAAACAAATCGAAGCTTTTTAATCATTTCCTATTCAAATATTGAGATATGAAAATATCCAAGTCTATTAAGGTGTTGGTCTGGAGATTGAGATATTAAGATATTAAGTTTTGAAGATAGCTTTTAACGTTAACCATTCAATTTTATCAGGATAAATAGTATTTACGAATTTAAAAAAGATCGACCACTCACCTTGTATACATATTGTTATGATTCATTCTTACCACAAAATAGATGCATCACAAAAAATTATTTTAATAACATATTTCTGTATCACAAAATACGTGAATTATAAAAAAAAAATATTTATTTAATAGATTTAGTACACCCTGTAGAGTACATTTTGATAAAGTCTCTTATCAACACAATGATTAACAAAATAGCATCAACGGTTTTCAAAATCATCATAATTTTTTTCCATCATCTCAGCTGTGTTATTGGTTTTAGTTTCACTTTGTATGTTTGCTTCTCCTCTGTCTTTTTGAAATTCCAATGCCATGTCATTCGCCAATACTAAATTGTTTACTTCTTCAAAAGCATTGTCATTATCTTGGATTAATTTCAACTCTCTACTCTCAAGTACTTTATAATTTTATGAAACAGTTGAAGTTACGTCTAGCGCCGTTTCCTCTGTCATGTTCTTCATTTCGACAATAATATCTGGAATATTGGCTATTCCTCTATGAGACAAATTATCTTGAAGTTAGGTTAACACATCTTCAGTAATTTTTAATTGTTCTCTTGCAATACTGAGATTTGGATTTCTTGAGGCTCCATTTATATTTTCTAACCGGTTTTGAATACATTTACTGTAGTCTACTAAGTCCGGGTTGAATGGAAGAAGCCCACATTTCCGAAATCCTTTTTGTATGGTTGCTGGTAAAGACATATTAGTACGATCAAAAACTTCTTTCAAAAGTGGGCTGAAGGTAGTTTTGCTTAAAACGGTATTTACGTTTTCAGGTTTTGACTGCCACATTCTTACTGTGTTTTTCTACTCAGTCTTGAGCGGTTTAAATACACTCACATAAGCAGGTTGCAGGATATGAGTAGTATTTGGAGGGAAAGTATAGAGTATTATTTTGTTCTTACTGCAGAATTCGCTTAATTCAAAGGTTAAATGCGACTTGTGACCATCGATAAGTAGCAATAAGGGCCGGGAAATCTTTTCTTCATTTAACCATTTATTTCGACCGTTTGCTATATATTCATAGAATATATTATTATCTCCTAGCATCCATCCACTCTCCGATTTACCTAGAAACCATCCACATGGCATACTATCAACAATTGCTTTATGTGGTCGTGTATAAGGGAAAACCACCATAGGATACACTGTTTTTCCCTCTGCATTAAAAACAAGCAACACTGTTATGGTTTCTTTTCAATTTCCTTTTTTATGAACATAAAGGTTTTTCCATCCCTTCGGTGCAATAACCTTCCCAGTCTTTGGGCACATTGAAATGGATGTTTGATCGCCATTTCGAATTCTTACGGGATCATCTAAAATGTCAGCTGAGCCGTTTTCAACTAAGAAGATTTTAAATCTTCGAACTATTTTCGAATATATTGTTCTGTTATTAAACTTCTAGCGGGTGTTAAAGTTTCCGGCTCCCGAAACGAGAGTTCCTTGTCTATACCATTTTTCGCCCGGTCTTCCATGTTTGAATGGTGTTGGTCGTTGCTGTTTGAGAATAATAGTCTGCTTAGTATCTATTAAGTCCAATTTTTTTGTGGAAAGCCACTTCTAGCTAGTTTACATAACCACTGGACCAGCTGAATTTCTTCATCTACAGTAAGTACTGTACTAGGGCCCATCTTGTGAGGACCTTTCCTTATTCTACCACTAATCCTATCTAGTATGGTGGTTTTGGGAACACCAAATCTTCTGGCTGCTTCCCTGACAGAAATTTTGTCTTCTCTAATTGCCTTGAGTGCATCAGATAGCGATTTTTCTGAAGATTGATGTATTGGTCTTCGGCACTGGGGCATTTTCACTCACTAAAACACAATTTAATCAATCAGTTTTGGAAAACCATTTATGTGGTCGAGCATTAGGTCGGTACTCGACCAGCAACATTATATGTGGTCGACTGCTGGGTTTTATTATTGATATGGAATTTTTGAATATATTATGAAAGCATCACACATGCTGTACTCTACATAGAATGATAAATAGAGGCTAAAATTGGAATCGGACTATAAGCATAGGCGTGCCCACGGGGGGGCAAAGTGGGCCATAATCGGTCTAATTCCTCAAAATACGAATCTATTAAAAATATTTTATAATTTTTGAATTCTAACGTTCTTTCAAAATCACAACCAATATAAATACCTACTGTTGATATACATACCTACTGTTGTTATTTTCTTACGACGCGGCGTGCCACCTTTATCGACACCAATGCCGCTTAAGATACCGCTTTGTCGGCTTTTTGAAATATGGCAAAAGGAGCCGAGCAGTTTTTATTCTTAAAATGAATTGCGAGAAATTGAAGGGCGGCAATATGCAAAAGCAATTTAAGCAATGTTTCGGCGGTCACGGCTCTTTGTTTTTTCATCAAAAGATTCCGATTTGATATTTTAAATTTTTCTATGTATTGTATGTATCTTCATTTCGATTTCGCAGCTGACAGTGAGTGCTTGTCGTCTATTGCAATGAGCCAATAAAGCTAACAGTAATTAACTAGAAATAAAAGTATAGTATTAAGGAATTTAGATCTTCAAGCATATAAGAGAACACATGGTAACTTTAAAAAGCAACAGATTACTGTTACAATGATATATGACAACAATTTGGGGTAAATTGCAGGAAGATAAAGCTTCAACCTAAATAGTTATAAATAAATTTCATATCTTGAAACAGTTTAGAAATGAAAATAAGCAATTCAACTAAATGTTGAAAGTAAATGTCTAACACAAAGGTATATTGAGGGAAGGAAATCATGTTCTGAAACAAAATAAAGAATACAAAGTACATGAAATATCTTTCTAAATGTTAATAGAACTAATTTTAGGTTGTATTTAGAGTTAAGAGTGTTTAAATAAAGAGAATTCGGGTTTTAAAAATAGTGACAGCTAGTAATTAAAATTATATGTTTAATCAAGTTGTGCGCGATTAATAATGGACAGAATCAAATGAAACTTTGAGGAAAATTAGAATGTAAGGTGCTTTTCAATTCCCAATATCCAGAAGGACAATATTTGTTGATATTGAGAAAAAGATAATTTTGACTCAACTCGTATATTGTAGAAATGTCAGAATTTTAGGAATTTTAATAAAATCTACTTAACTGAGGATTTTGCTCCCATAAGAAATACATTGGGAAGCAAAAGTCAGTCCTGTGAGTCCATCATAAACCTTTGAACAGTAAAGACGTTCGCTGGACGTTGGAAAAAACAAAGGAAAAGGGGAAGAATAAACAAACTTCGAATTCGAGAGCTGAGATATGGAAAACTTGGTATGGTATACACTGAATAATGAATGAATTTGTGAGTACTCGTTTCCGTAAATTATAAACATTCCTTGAATTAGGAAACTTCCAATAGAACTTATAAAGCACTTCGTATTGATAATAATAGACATTTTATCCATCTTACCGGTATTTCTTTCACATAACCTAAAAAAAAAAGGACCAAGTGATTTGCGTTCAGATAACCATTTAAGACAAACAATTTCATTTGAATATTAAACGAGCTTAGAATAGGTGTACAAATAAGAATAGTTTATTTACCTTATATGGAGAAACGTTTCACCAACTAATACATTAATCGTCTGTGTTAATTTGATATTTTTCATCTTATAAACATCCCTGCCAGTAGCCATCATTATTATATTTTGCAAGTATTTGACCTCGACCTTCTGTCACAATCTTAAGCAAAGCGGTAATGCAGAAATATTCTTAAATACAGACGTTAACAAAAATCTATTATAAGATATTGAGTGTATTTTGATTCTTTGCAAATTTGAACTTGCCGAAAAATAAATAGGTATTTGCTGTTTGAATAAAATAATTTTCTGTTTGTTCGAAACCGAGTTCTTTATTAAACAAGGTTCTATCGAGACCATTTTGCTCTGAGTGCGAAAAGAAGAAGACAACACAGCTGCTTCTATCATAGGCGTAGCAAACAAACTTTTCTCAGGACACTTTAGGTAAAGTAAAGGAAAAGGATTGATAAATAATACAATATGTTAGTTGTTGATGTCATATGTTATTCACAGTAATCTCCAAATTTGCGAACAAGCCGCCTGAGGTTTTGAATACCAAGAGTTCTCATGCATAAAGTTGAAGGGTCTTTTGAATTCTGAAAAGGTAATGTATTTTATAAATGTTTAATCTATTTCCTGAAAGTTAAAAACACCGGGCAATATCCACGTACAGGGTGATCTAACTGGCGCCTAGATTCACTCATAAATTCATTCTAAATTAAATAAACAAAACAAATATTCTTTTAACCATTTTAAACAACGCAAAAGTGGCTTTTAAACTTTGACAATAAATTCTAATTAAAGATAAATAAATAAATAACCCACGAGCAAAAATATATCGTCACACTATAGACTGCTACTGCTACATACCTATTTGCTGTGTATCTTAGATACAGTATCTATCTAGGTATTCATAATTCGTAAGATTTTGGATTAGTACTTATAAGTATGAAAAAAATCAGTGACGATATTCGCTCGTTTTTCGCGAAACTGATGCCTCCAGAAAATTCTGCTGATGCTAATACTGATAATCCAATTAACTAAGAGTCCAACTAGCAATGTAGCTGATATTCAAAACACATCAGGTGCTAGTCGTGGGCTGAGAACCATAGGGTTCCAAGCTCCACAGACATAAATTTTCAGGAGACGAATTTTAAAGTTTGCGCGTTTATATATCAATTATTACAACAGGAAGCTCGCACAACTAGGGCTTAAAATTTTATCAGATATTTTGACAACACTTTCCCAGAATATTATTACTTTCGTCACAGCTGCAGGTATTTGTTTTAATATTTTTGTTAAATTATCCAAATTTACTTGGAACCTTATGGCACTGTAAGCAGTGTACTTGGAACCTTATGGTTTTCTAAAATAAAAAGAACGACAAAATACATGGAAACATCGAAAAATATGATTATATAATGTCTCGTCATTAGAGTGTCCAAATTCAAAGAAGACAAAAAAAAAAAAAAATTGGTAGATTTAAAAAAAATTATTGTTAGAAAAATACCAAATAAAACTTAAAAACAGAATCAGATTTAATTTTTCTTATTAATAACAACAGATTCATTATTTTTGTTTTTTATTGAAATCGGATATGATGCTTTTCATGTATTCCTTGTCCTGAAGTGGCATCCATTTATATGCAAACTGAATATGTTCTATTTTTTGCTGTGTCATTGATTTTACTTTTCCTGAAATGACTGGTGGAATAATGGAAGGAATATCACTTTCTTTTGCTTTTCCTTTTCTTTTAGGTTTAACAGCAGGTTTGATGTGTACTGTTACAAATGGCGCCTGGTGATTATCTTTTTTAAATGCGACATGGTAAGGTTCACCTTGTAGGAAACGCAGTTGGCTAACTTTGGTGAATGGCACTTTGTAGTATTGATAAAAAGAAGCAACATGTTGAAAGTTTTTAAAGTCCGCTAATTTCATATTGATAATGTGAAATGCCTTTTTCCTGTCTATTTTTAACAGAATTCTTATCAACGACAAAGGGGTCTATTCTGTAACTCTTCCTCTAAAATTTAGAGGCCGTTAAAAATTTAACGGGCGCTAAAATCAAATCGGTATTCGCTAACCACATTTCCCTTAAAATTTTAAAGGATTCCTTTAAAATAGCCTTTTAAAACTATTATTTTTAAAGGGATGTTAAAGTGTGCCTTTAATTAATAACGCTAATAAAAATGGCGTATGTAGATGTTGCTGGTGAAGCCTTGATTGAGGAATTAATTGCAAATCATGAAAAGTAAGAAACATTTTTAAGTTATATTTGAAATAATTTAAATTAACTATCAAAATATATTATTCTAGGGCAGAATTTAGATTACACCAAAGAAGTATTAGGGACTTGAGTGACCCGTTTCAAATACCAACCAATTTATTTAAAAGTCTTTTTCGCTTTTCCAATGAAGTGTCAAGAATGTTAATTGATGTGATAGAACCACATTTACAAGAAGGACACAGAATTACTGCCATACCAATACATTTGAAAATTCTTGCCAGTCTCCACTTTTACGCTTCGGGTGGATACCAACTAAGTACTGGACAGGGTCACATTTTTGCTATGAGTCAATCAAGCATGAGCAGATGTATTAGTGAAGTTACTAATGTTATTTATAATCATTTATTACCTAACTTTCCGAGGTGTTTAATTGCAATTATATCGCCGCCAGAACAATATCCTGCGCTTCCGTATTACAGCAGAAAAGGATATTACAGTATAAACTGTCAGATCATAGTAGATAGTGATTACAATATTTTAAGCATGAATGCTAGATTTCCTGGATCTACTCATGATTCGGCTATTTGGCAGGCTTCAAATGTACGGGTTACTATGGAGAATTTATACCTGCAGGGTTCTAATTTTTTCCTTATCGGCGACTCTGGATATCCTCTACAACCTTTTCTTTTAACTCCATTTGATGATCCAGAAGAAGATACTCCAGAGAGTAATTATAATTACCATTTTGTAAGAGCCAGAAATATTGTTGAAAAAGTGAACGGAATACTAAAATCGAGATTTAGATGTTTATTAAAACACCGAGTTTCAAACTATGATCCCATAAAAGCAGGAAAAATAATTTATGCCTGTGGTGTTTTACACAACATAGCCCGATTTTACAAAGATGACATTCCACACGAAGAAATTTTGGATTTAGAAGATGAGAATGATTTACATGATTTGCCTTTTATTAGAGGTGAAAATGAGAACTGGCATAGAAGAGGAGAACAAGTTCGAAATGAGATTGTGCAACAGCTTTTTAATAATGTAGAGTAAAATTTAGGTCTCACAAATTGAAAATATACCTACTGTAATACCAATTAAATTATGGAAACTTCTGTACTTACTGCATTTATGAAAAATAAAAATACAAGTGCTTTTATAAAAACCCATATTTAATTGAAGATATAAACTAACCTAAAGTTATAAAATACTTACATTTACTTAAAATAAAAAATATATGAAAATAATATAATATGAAAATAAAAACCTTGCATAAAAAAAAACTTAAAACATTTCTATGAAATAAACAAACACAACGCTAATATAAAAAAATACCTGTTGTCCTTTTTTAAGTAGTACATTAAGTAAATGAAGAAAACATGTTGTGTTTATTGGTACAAAATTTTTATTATAGGAAGCGAAGGGCTTTCATTTTTTTTAACAAAAACTATCTTCAGTGTCATACTTCAAGGTATCACATTTAAAAAAATTTCTAAAAAGAAACAGTCACTATTTTATAAAACAAGAAATGTGACATGTGACTGACCTATATAGTTTGAATAACAAAATATTTATCCCCATTTTAGAGAATCATATCTCATTGCATTTAAAAATAGTGACTGTGTTTTTGTTGAAAAACTGAAGGGGCTCTGCTATCTACATTAAATAATTTGTACCAACATACACAACCCGTGTTTTTCATTTACTTATCTTTGGTACACACAGCCAATATATATGTATTATTAAAGCTACACAATTCATCTTCTCTGAGTCGCCAACCTTATTGATTTTGCCAAATTATTAATGGATTTTGCTATGGCAAAATTTGATTTGGCAAGTATTGTTAATTGTCTGTCATGACTTTTGATCACAGTTTCCACTCTGTTTAACTGAGGTCTTCGCTTCACCTTTTGTACTGGTCTTTTCCTAAGGGGAGGTTGGTTCTCTTTTACATGGAGCTCTTCTTGCTCTACATTTATTAACTCAAATTCCTAAAAACAATATGCTTTGTTAATGTTTTTAATATCTTAAAGTGAAGTGAATTTATTAATTCAAACCTTTCCTCGAACCTTTCCTATTACTAGCATTTTTATTTTAAATAAAGTACTCACAACATTGGGGACTAAAATTTCTTCATGGGAAATCTGTGTGGGTAGGGATGGACCTGCCAAGGGAACTGGTTCAGCATTTTCAGGAAGTGGGACTCCAGCTTCCTCTAGATTAACACCTTCTACACTGAGATTGCTTATTAGGGCTAAAATCCGTTGTTCTATCTCCGTTAAAGGCTTAACTGGAGCACCACCCCCGGTTCCTCTGTAACCATATGTTACGTCCCTGGACCGCCTCTTAACATTCGTTTTCATTTCACTTATTGCCTAAAAAATAATTGTATTTAGTAGGCATGGAATAACAAAAAATGAATCTTATATTATTAAGTTCACTTCACTTACGTCTTTCCACTGTTTCATTGTTTTGGCCGGACCGAATAAATTTAGTTTCGCTGTTAAATCTTTCCAAGCACTATTTACTTTTGGTAAATCGACAGGATTTACTTTCCCTCCTAATAGAAGCCTATTTTCTTCTAAGAGACTTATTAGGTACTCTTTTTGTTTTTTAGTTGTTCTCGGCGCCCGTGACATTTTTTATAAATATAAACAGAGACAAATAACTCAAAAATTGTTGCATAAAAACTAGACAGTAGAGTGATTTGTGGGTTAGATTCTTCTATCTCCATTAACTGATTCTTCTTTTTTACCAAAGCTTGTCTCTAACTTAGCTATTAAATGACAAAAAGCGCTGTTGCCAGATACTCTACTTGAAATTTTAAAGGAACCCTTTAAAATAAATAATTTTTAGCAGTCCTCTAAAATGTATACTTGCAGAATACCATTCCAACGAAAAATTTTTAAAGGTCCGTTAAAAACTTATTTTTAAGAGGCCTCTAAATTTTAAAGGATTAGTTACAGAATAGACCCGAAAGGCGACCAAATATCTGTGACTTTCATTGCTTTTTCAATTCGGGAGTGAATATTGTCTACAACTTGTATACAGGAATGTCCGGGAATAGAGTATTTCATAGTAATGCATGAAATACCTGGATATCTTTTTAAAAAGTCAGCGACAGCCACAGAAATTAATGAATTTCGATTCTGTGGCACACAACTGTCACTCCAAGTTACTATTTCAGTTATATTAGGATGGATTAAAACTACTTTTTCCAAAATTTGTATAAAAGCACTCGATATGTCATTGCCTGACCTGCCACACATGGTCTCAGACCACATTGCACAGAAAACATCTTTACCAAGAGAACAGTGAGCAGTTAAATTGTATACAGTTAATTTTTGTTTATAAAATAAAACTGACACTTCTGATTTTGGTAAATTTATAACATTTTCCAGATCAAAGCAAATTACTGCACGATTAGGATTTTTATTGTTTGTTTTATCATTCTCACGTTCCTGACACATCTAATTTTTTTTGTCAATGTGGGATTTATAATCACTTTCTTTTTTGTCATCAACTCTTTTTTCTTTTTTAGCCAGATTATAATCTTCACAAACATCACATCTATCTGTCTTTGGCTGCAAAAACTCCAAGTTAAAATTATAGTTGAAAATGTGTCTGTACAAGGACAATTTTTTTGGTTCGATTTGTTCGTTGTTGCACTTTTCGACACAAAGGTCATAAATCTTTTGAACGTTTAAAGTAGGGTCAAGATATTTCTTCTTTGAATCTTTGCGGCAGTAATGAGACTCAACACATGGAAATGCTTCTATGTGTTGTTTTATTCTGTTTTTATCTAACTCATTTATGCGGTCTTTTGTATTTTTTCCTCTTTTATCAGTTTGAGTGGTACCTTAGTCACTTTTTTTAAGATGCACGTTATATATGGGTATTTGGCTTATGCAAAGAGTATTTAAAAAAAAAGGTTTGCATACACGTTTGGGTTCATTGTTTATTTGAAAATAATATTCAAAGGAAAAGGACTTATAATTTGTTTTGGAGCTTCGATTTCTTTCTACTAAGATTTTTTTGGTCATATTGAGCAAATTTTCGCATATTTTCCGTTTTGGTCAAGGGAGTAATAACTATTTTTAATTTCCATCCTTATTTCTTCATTGAATAATTTACAATTATAACGACATTTTTCGCCACAATCTTTGTCTGTTTTAATTTCCCTAGCAGCAACGGCTACACCTTTGGCATTGACATAACGTAAACCCTTTTGATACTTTTCTTTTCTTTGATTTTTCTTCCATAAATGTGGATTTCTTTTACGTTTTCTTGTTCTTAAAACTTCTTTCATTGGAGTTTTGTCTGATTCTGATTCAGTAGATGAGTTACTGTATTGCACCAGCCGATTAACAGGATTCCTCAAAAAATTAAACAAATGAAAATTATTTTTTCCTTACGATATTATTGTAGACAGAGTAGAAATCTGTCTATTTTCACTTGCAGTATGACTTGTTGATGGTTCTCCCGCTTCAAAGTTTAACCTACAAAAAAATGTTTGTAAAGCAATTAAGAATAAACTAAACTCGTACATTTTCCTAACAGCTTCCTTTGTTTCAAATACATTTGACCGACCACTGGGTGTTTTATCGTAATTATCCTCAGAGTCGGAATTGGAAGAACTGCTACCTGCACCTCGTGTCCAGTTTGTTTATTGTGAACAAGACAGGTAACAAAAATATATATCTTTACTTTCTTATCATAATATCTAATTTATTTACCAATTTCAGTCAATCTTCACAAAACCAAGGCCAATTTACAATAAAAGGGTACCAAGGACCCTTGAAACGACTAGTACGTACTATTCGCCTTACACTATCTGAAGATTGTTTACAGGTGATTATTTTATCAATAATTAAGTTAATAGAATAATATTTATATTAAGTTCATAAGCTAAATTTAATTAAAGTTGAGCTGTGTTTTGATTACTTATTTTATTATCTCTTTCTAGGATCCAGGGAGTGAGAGCACAGATCCAAAGTGTGGAATTTTTGATTATATTACTGGAAAGATCTTACTTGGATTCTTTGTATGATGGTATCCGACAGCATCCAGAGTTCTGCAGATCTCAGATAAAGACTAGGGGATTAGGTGTAGGCTTGGTATCAAGATTTCCTTAAGCAAGAATGAAAGTAAGCGTGTAGATAGAAGGCCTAAAATAATGTTAGTGTTCGCATTAGATTTATCGTAATCTGTAAGTATAGGTACAAACCTTTGATGGAATGTGGCCTGATATGTATGAGGTTTATTTTTATTTAAGAACCCTCACTAATCCTCCAGAAGTGGAGTATGTCACCCAGACATAAAAATTGAAGGTTTCTCAATAAAAATGGGATATGGATGGCACAGATATCCGAAGATTTTCGATTGTTTTTCCCAAAACTGATATGGACCATTCATCACCCATTAAAAACCCAAAAAAACTGGATTCCTCTGACAGTTGACCTTCTTATCAAAAGTGGCCTTTTATATATTGGTTATTAATCAAATTAGAAGAAGGTCAAGGTCACAACATTCAATAATTAGGATTGATACCAAGCTGATACACTTCTTCCCTGTGGTCTTGTCTTTATAGACTATTTAGCGGACTGATTTTAATTATTTGGATATTGTTATTTTATTTTATTTTTTTGATTTCTTACTAAATTTTTATTATTATTAAACGCTTTTTAAAATATTAGTAATGTTTGATGTTTCTAGTTTCGTGAACCCGTAACAACACCACCCCTTCCTAGAAAAAGTTTTTTCCAAAACTTTAATGGTATCTACCACAATCCTACGAACTAAAAAAAATAACTTAATATTACCTATGACTTATCTATATATTATTAAATAAGAACTATATCCTAGATAAACTAATTACTATTACAGTACTATGCCGGCACGGTAGAGTCTATGTCGGGAGGGTGAGACTTTAAATCTTTAGCGTTCCAGACACCTAATGATTTATGACTGGAGTCTTCTAACTCATATGTCCACGGTGATACGACACGGACAATTTTATGTGGGCCGCTAAACTTATTAGCTAACTTATTGGTAACATAATTCGCGGCATCAGATTGAACGTATTGTCGTTTCCAAACCATCTGATTTAAATTAAACTTTTGTTTTCTATGACGAAGATTGTAAGTCTTTTTACTTTTCTGGTAAGCATGAAGCAAGCGCTTCTGAACATCTTTAAAAAGTTGTGATAGAGCTTCGGTTTTTTCTGACAATATACTCGGTCCTTCACTTGAAGGGCGATCAATGTCATTAAGGTCTACTTCACGACCAAAATTGACCAGGTTTGGGCTAACACCTGTGCTTTCGTGACTAGCGGATCTTATTGCAAAACCTACCTTCGCAAGATATTGATCCCATTTTCTTTGATTATCCGCCACAAATGCCGATAATACAGTTTTCAATGTCCTATGTGGACGCTCTACGGGGTTAGCTTGAGGGTGATAGTAAGCTGTATGTTTGAGCTTTATCCGATATTTATCTAACAGTGCGACAAATAAGGCACTTTTAAATTGTTGGCCATTATCCGCAATAATATATTTAGGTGCTCCATAAAGAAGTATCACATGATCTTCAAGCCAATAGACTATATTTTTGGCCGTTGCACTTCGTATAGGGAAGAATAGAACAAATTTTGTGAAACAATCCATTACAGAAAAAATATATACAAAACCGTTGGTAGATCTGGGTAAGGGACCAACAAGATCTATACTCACTAATTCCCAAGGCCTGGACAAGACTGCTTGAGGTGATAGCATCTGACCAGCTGCTGCTCTTTGTTCCGACTTCGTGCGCAAGCAAGTGTGACACCTGCGGATGTATCTACCCACATCATGTCGCAATTTTGGCCAGTAATAGGTTCGACTAATTCTCTCCACAGTTTTTGCTACACCCAAGTGTCCACAAGTAGGTGGATCATGGTGGTTTTTAATAACATCACTTCGGCGCTCCCGTGGTACGACCAACAACCAATCAGAATTTGCCAAAGCTGGGTACCGCTGCTTAGAATTTCGGTAGAGTTTCTGATCCTTCACCATCCACAAAGGGTACTTCTCTGGAAGACTATTTATTCTGCTCAACATATCATTATACCACTTATCAGTTGAGGTAAAAGGTAAATCTGTGGCTACAGCTTCATGATCTGAAATATCGTTTGAATCAGGGTTGTCCACCATATCAACACAAGGAACAGCTCTCGATAGTGCGTCAGGTACAAGATGATCCTTACCTTTACGATGGATGACTTCAAAATCATAGGCTTGTAACCGGAGACACCAACGAGCAATTCGACCAGTAGGATCTTTAATACTAAAAAGCCACTTCAACGAATAGTGGTCTGTAATTACTACAAATTTTGTTGCCTCTAAATATGGTCTAAGTTTTTCAACCGCAAATATTACTGCAAGACATTCTTTCTCGGTAGTAGAGAACTTCCTTTCCGATTTTGTTAATGACCTACTCAGGTAACAAATGACGCGGTCACCCTCAGGGTAGCTCTGAGAAAGGGTAGCCCCCAATCCAAAGTCACTAGCATCTGTTTCCACAATAAATGGTAGTGAAAAATCTGGACAGGCCAGGATAGGTGCCGATACGAGAGTCTGCTTAATTTTGTTAAAAGCGTCCTCACAATCCTTTTCCCACAAAAAAGGACGATTTTTCTGAGTGAGGCTGGTTAAAGGTGCAACTAACATAGAAAAATTCGGAATAAATCGCCTGTACCATGACGCCATTCCCACAACTCTCCTAACTTCTTTCACATTACGAGGGGTTGTTATGCTTAAAACAGCTTCAACCTTGTCAGGATCAACTAGTAAACCGTTACTGTTGACCACATATCCCAAGTAACGTAGCTGTGACCTACAAAAAATACTTTTTTCCCTGTTTAAAGTGAGTCCAGCGTTTTTGAGCCGCTCAAGTACTTTATTAAGTACTTCAATATGTTTCTCAAAAGATGGAGTACAAATGATGATATCATCAAGATAGACGAATGTATAACTCTCGAGATCTACGCCAAGTACTTGATCGATTAATCGTTGCCAAGTTGCTGGTGCTGAATGTAACCCAAATGGCATCCTTTTAAATTGAAATAGTCCACGATTAGGGACTGTAAAAGCTGTTAAAGGTCTAGATTTGATTGCTACTGGTATTTGCCAATACGCTGATTTGATATCAAGAGTGCTTAAATATCTTGCATCTCTCAATTTATCTAGGATTGCGCTAACGTACGGAATTGGATAAGCATCCGGAATACTAACGGCATTAAGTCGTTTATAATTGACACAAAAGCGCCAACCTCCATCCGATTTCTTCACCATGACAATTGGTGACGACCAGGCTGATTTAGAAGGCTCTACAATCCCCTTCTTCAGCATTTCATCCAATTCTTTATTTACAACAATCTGTAAAGCAGGTGAAATGGGATAGTAGCGTTGCTTAATAGGTGGCGAAGTTGTATTAATCTCATGCTCTATTAAAGTAGTATAACCGAGATTGTTTCCCGTGTCTTTGAATGCCTTGTCCACTTGTTCGTTCAATAACTGTCGTTGTTCCTTAGTCAGAGAGTCGACATTGCGAATTCCACTTGTATTTACCTCATCCAAGTGACAGTGTTCACGAAAACTCCATTCTCCTGTATACAGATCTGGAATGATACCCATCTTAGACCAAAAATCTATCCCAAGTATAAGACAATGTGGCAGGGACGGTACAACCAAGACGCTAATTAGTTCGACGCGATCGCGCAACCGTATAGGTAAGAGAACCTCACCAATGCTTTCGCAAGTCTGGCCATTCGCAACTGTGCATGTCTGTTTGTGTCTTACGTCCAAAGTGCACAACCCACATAGCAGGTCCCAGCCGGGTCCACCTACTATAGTGCGTGATGCTCCACTATCCAAAAGACCTAAAAAATCTTTGCCGAATAAACTTACTGTTAGATAGGGTCTTTTATCTCCCGTTGCATGACTTAGCACGTAATTCAGAATGGCCACGTTATCGGATAAATTGGTCGAACTTGCTAAGGAGTCCGTACTCAGTCGACCTACTGAGGCGGAGCAATTGAGTTTTTTGAACAATTTGAGCATGTGTTAGCAACAGCACCCTGTTGTCCACATCTAAAGCAAAATCGTCGTTTAGGTTCTGAACACTTTCTAAACCTATGACCTTCGACTCCACAATTCCAACATACAACTTTCGTTAAAGTAGGTGTAGAAACATGACTGCATGAAGGTAAAGAGTTTGGTTGTTCCCTTTTATCTTCCTTTGTCCGTACGCTGGAAATGTTATGGGCTGTCCCATAACTCGAAGTAGATTTCCTGTATGCTAGTTCGGGTTCTACGAGATTACGTGTACTCGTTGGTGGAGGACAGAAGCCATGGACTCGAGATTGCGTTTCTTCGATGGTCTTCGCTAGATGGATTAATTGTGAAAGGTTATTAGTTGATTGAAGAGCTAACCCAGTTTGTAAGTGCGGTAAGAAGTTACGACGAATAATATGTACTCGTTTTTCTTCTGGGGGTGGATCTGACAACTTCCGAAATAATCCTTCCATCACAGCCACATAGTTGATTACACGTTCATGTGCCCCTTGTGTTCGTCGCCGTATCTCATCCCAGAGTGATTCTTCATAGTCGTAAGGCTGAAAGTCCATTCGCAGCCTTGTCGTTAGTTCATCCCATGAACTGAATTGACTCATACGATACCACAATAACGCATCCTTCGTAAAAATCTCAGGTGCCACTTCTAGAAGACGATCTTTGGAAACTCGTCGAGATTTTCTCAATTCTTCAATTCTCTCCAAGAAATTTGTTACACTTGTAAGTCCATCGTATTGTATGCGCCATCGCCATACATCAACTGGACCATGATATTGATTAGATATTATCGACGTTCTTGGTTCCTCTTCTAGCTGAACAGTCGGTGTGTGATGTGATGGGTTATTAATTAATGAGCTAGATCTGATCTCACGTCCCGATAAAGTGAAGCCTGAGTCTGGATTGTCCATTGGCCTGTTAGGATACATGGTAGACGATTTTCCCATAGAGTCGCGATAAAACCCATGTGTCGGAATAGTAGAAGGTCTGTTGGAAATTAGCCCAGTAGATGGAATCGCATAATTGACATTTCTTGTCAAATTATCCTGAGTTTCACAAGATTGTTCATATGCATTTTCCAAATGTGCAAAATATTGTGTTTGGTTTATTTTTTCCGTTTCTCTAGAAAGGTAACCAGATCCATTTGTTGGTTGAAGTTGTAAAGCCTCGAGTCTATTAATAGTATCGTTATTCTTGGAGAATGCGTCTGGTGCGATAGATTTAGAAAACTGAACTGTAGTATTTGGTTGTTTATCTGTTGTAATTAGTTCGGGTAGTAAAACAAGAGGGTCATCCAGAATTGGCAATTGGGCACGTCCTTCCCTAACTGGTATCGGCTCATCGAGGATAGTATTATCTTTTACAGCAACTTCCTCCTCATCCTCGGATATCCGCTGAAGCTCTTCTTCTAATCGATCACACCACGCAAGCAGCTTTGACCACCGCTCCATCGTGGATTGAGTGAAGCTAATTCGCCCTAACCTAAGGCTTACATGATGTAACCGGGAATTTATTTTCTTGAACTCGTTAAGTTTGTTCTCAGAATTACCGTACTGTCTGATATTTTCCGCTAAAGTAATTAATTTCTGTTCACAAATATCTAAGTCATTATTAGGTTCTAGACAAGAGTTTGTAGGAGCACTCTGACCACCAGTTCTCTCTACTCGCAATGCATCTCGCAATAAAATCCGTTTTTCTGCTACTGTATTACCTATTGGACAACCTCGAATTTGTAACTCGTAGGTAAGTTCATCACCGAGTAACCTATTTATCTCCATTTTCGTACTATAGCATAAATCTATATTCTATTAAATTATATTTTGAAATTTACTCAATCGCAAAGGCGCACCCCACCCCAGCTTACATAAAAATAAGTGAAAACGGTTACAATACAGTAGTTGGCGCTACAATTAGTATAGTCCAACCCGTATAAGACTAGCTTGTTTGCAAACCAGAAAACCCTAAAACTAACCTACTGCGCATGAATTAAGCCTGTGCGCATCCTTTAATATCTCAAATACCTACTGCGCACAAGATTATGAAGCAATGCCGTTTGAATATTTGTTCCATGCACTAGTGTAATTAATCAATGTCTTTATGTGCATAAAGAAAAAATAAGTCACGTCTACTTCCCATAAATTAATTCAACTTAAGTAATTAAAAAAAAATTTAAGTACTATTAAAATGTCCTAAACGTAAAAAATTAACTACAATGCCTATTGCTAAGTTGACTACACACTCTATAATTCCAAAAGGTGTAAAATAAAACCACAAAACCAAAAAATTAAAATCAATTAAGTATTATCTATCTACCTAACTGAATCCAAAACTATGCATTTACTAAAAATTTAAGAGTTCTGAAAAATTAATATAACTATTACTACCTTAAATTTTCTAAGTCCTCACGAATTGTGACGTCATGAAACCCAAAATCGAATATGCACTATCGATTATCGTATTACTCCTAACTCGTTCCAAAGAACGTACCTTGTCATTCATTAAAGACAGTAAGTACTATGTCAAGCAATGTCAAATGTCAACTAATGTACCTACCTTCATACTGTCATACATACTATAAGTGGCTTGTAAACAAATAATAAGTTATAACGCTGAAAGAAACTAATAATCTCCCTAGCTACTATAATATAAGATGTATCTGTATATAGACAAATCAAGAGTTACGTCAACATTTGATACCAAAAAAGATTCCACACTTTTGGAGACTGTTAAACGTTGGGGCGCCAAATTGTTACCTGCACCTCGTGTCCAGTTTGTTTATTGTGAACAAGACAGGTAACAAAAATATATATCTTTACTTTCTTATCATAATATCTAATTTATTTACCAATTTCAGTCAATCTTCACAAAACCAAGGCCAATTTACAATAAAAGGGTACCAAGGACCCTTGAAACGACTAGTACGTACTATTCGCCTTACACTATCTGAAGATTGTTTACAGGTGATTATTTTATCAATAATTAAGTTAATAGAATAATATTTATATTAAGTTCATAAGCTAAATTTAATTAAAGTTGAGCTGTGTTTTGATTACTTATTTTATTATCTCTTTCTAGGATCCAGGGAGTGAGAGCACAGATCCAAAGTGTGGAATTTTTGATTATATTACTGGAAAGATCTTACTTGGATTCTTTGTATGATGGTATCCGACAGCATCCAGAGTTCTGCAGATCTCAGATAAAGACTAGGGGATTAGGTGTAGGCTTGGTATCAAGATTTCCTTAAGCAAGAATGAAAGTAAGCGTGTAGATAGAAGGCCTAAAATAATGTTAGTGTTCGCATTAGATTTATCGTAATCTGTAAGTATAGGTACAAACCTTTGATGGAATGTGGCCTGATATGTATGAGGTTTATTTTTATTTAAGAACCCTCACTAATCCTCCAGAAGTGGAGTATGTCACCCAGACATAAAAATTGAAGGTTTCTCAATAAAAATGGGATATGGATGGCACAGATATCCGAAGATTTTCGATTGTTTTTCCCAAAACTGATATGGACCATTCATCACCCATTAAAAACCCAAAAAAACTGGATTCCTCTGACAGTCGACCTTCTTATCAAAAGTGGCCTTTTATATATTGGTTATTAATCAAATTAGAAGAAGGTCAAGGTCACAACATCCAATAATTAGGATTGATACCAAGCTGATACACTTCTTCCCTGTGGTCTTGTCTTTATAGACTATTTAGCGGACTGATTTTAATTATTTGGATATTGTTATTTTATTTTATTTTTTTGATTTCTTACTAAATTTTTATTATTATTAAACGCTTTTTAAAATATTAGTAATGTTTGATGTTTCTAGTTTCGTGAACCCGTAACAGAACCACAATAATAATAAATTGCTTGTCTGAAAAAGTAAGGTTAAGTTGTTTACAGTGAAAAAATTATGTATATCACAAACCTTTTATTTCCACGATCATTTTCAGGAACATATTCAGATCCAGAACTGTGAAAATCATCCCAAGAATCACGAATCACCCATAATATTATATTTCGACACAAAATCTGCACAATATAACACTATAGTTATCACCTGACGTATGCCACCAGAGCTTGAAACCTTATTTCCTTAACTACCCTGGCGCCATCTATCACAGTATAGTAAAAGTTTTAATAGCCAATTATGCGAAATGTTTTATAGAACAGATTTCTGCACAAAAGTAAAATTTGAACAAAATGTCGCTTGGAACCCTATGGTTTTCAGCCCACGTAGTGCTATGGCTAATCAAATAGAAGGTAAGATAAAATTTTCAATTCTGCATAATATACCTACCTATATGATGATTCTTGAAAAAACCATTGCACGTTTTATATGTAATGGCTCTACGGCTGCAGTGTATAATAATCTTTTTTCAAAAGTGATAGTTCAAATATAGTTCCTTTTCTACGAATTTACTCGAATGGTATGGTATTCTATAAAATAATAATTATTTGAAAATGTCAGTGTTCAAGACTAATGTGCCGACAACACCTTCACGCGTGATTTAAAATAACCAAGTAACGATAATAATAATTTTATCCACAACTATTAATTAATATATCTGTTACATATGCGATTTTTATCAAGTAATGCCATGCATTACCATATAGAATTGAATAATAATGACAGTTCTATGGAATAATATTACTCAATCGTTGTGTCAAATTTGACAATCTGTAAATTTACTTGTCATTGTATTTGTAGATATACTGTCAGTCGGTTTGTGAGTTATTTGGTGTGAACATTCTTATCTCTGGTATCATTAGAGAAAAGTCTAGTAGTCTTGTACACCGCCAGACATTTTAAAATTAGCGGCTAGCGCTACAGAAAATCTCCTACCTAACAAGTCAAAAGGTAAATATGATGCGGTGTACAAAAGTTTTATGGATTGGCAACTGTCACAAAAAACATCGTCTTTTTCTGAAAATGTTATCCTAGTGTATTTTGTTGAACTTGCTAAAAAATACAAGTCATCATCATTGTGGGCATATTATTTTATGCTGAAAAGTACATTGAATATTTACCATATTATCCACCTAGAGACTTACATGAAGTTACAGGCATTTTTAAAACGTCAGTCCGAGGGCCATCAACCGAAAAAATAAAACTTTTACGCCCGAAGAGGTCAGTAAATTTATTAAAGAAGCGCCAGATCATACCTATCTAATGACAAAGGTATTCTTACAATAACGTAATTTTCAGCTTAGAACTTATATATGAATTATATTCTATGAAAACTGAAGATATGGAATATTACAATGGAGCTCTTATAGTGAAAATACCTTTCACAAAAACAAAGATTCCTAGATCATTTACTGTATCAGGTGAATTTTACGATATTTGCAAAAAGTATATAAATCTTCGCCCGTCTCATGCTAAATGCCCATCATTATTTTTAAATTATCAAAATGGCAAATGTACTATTCAAAGAGTAGGCATTAACAAATTATCTTCTATGGGAAAGCACATTGCTATGTTTTCAAAATTAAAAAATCCCGAATTGTACACAGGACATTCGTTCCAAAGATCATCTGCAACCATTTGCGTTAACGCAGAAGGTGACATTACAGCAGTAAAGCAGTTAGGGGGATGGAAATCAACCACAGTTGCCGAAGGTTAGATGACAACATAACCAATAAAATAAAAAGAAGAAATCAAATTTCAAACGAAATTAACAAACATTATACTAGCTCTAATTACAATGAAAAACCTTGTACTAGCTCTAGTGCCAGTCCAAGTCCCATGATTTTCAATCAGACTCAGATGACTGACAAAGTTATCCCTGGCATGAATTTTAACAATTGTAATGTAACTATTAATAATTATTATGTAAGTAAATAAACATAAATTTATTGTGTATTAATAACGTTACCATTAATAAAAAATAATGTTCATTTGAAATATATTTTCGATTTTTTTAATAAACTTATATATATATAGTTGTGGATAAAGTATAGTATTCAATACGCGCATAATGGCTATTACCCACGAAGATGAAATTGCAACACGAGCCGGAGGCGAGTGTTGTAACATCTGAGTTGTTGAATAATATACTATTATTATTATATTGTATTGTGTTTTTGAAAAGCGGGTTTTTTGCCATCTTTCTAATATTCTATTATTTGTTATATCACAGTTTGTCAAGGAAATGTCGAAGTCGATGCAAAATCAAGCGATATTCATAGAGACGATCTGATCGTTAATTTCCCGTTGGATCGTATAGAACGTGAAGCTCGTTTAGCAGATGGACCGTTTCAACCTGTTTTAAATGATTTTCCAAGTAGTCATTTCGGATATATAATGATCATCTAATCTGGTAATGGATATTTAAAGACAAAACTGAAATTTTACTTACCTAATCTCGTCCACAAAGACACCACTCTCATCAACCATGCTATGCAAATAATATTTTTAGGTTATGTTCGGCGTTTTTACTTAACCCTTTCAGGCCTATAGTACATACTATTAATTAATTATTATCATTATCATTTTGTTCGCAATTTACATTTTGGGACCGTGTGGCATTTCTCATGCACATTCGTTTTAAAATACTGAGACGAGTGGCGACATCAAGTAGGTAAGAACACAACTAATTAGTCACTTGTTGAACGTGGCCGACGAGAAATTGGATTTGGCTGGTGAGTGATCATTTATTATATTTTTTTGCTAAAACTTTGAGCAATTTCTTTGGAATGTTTGTATAATAAGTTACTAATTGATGAATATGTACTCTCAGATATGTCTACAAAGCATGAAATACTATATTTGATGCTCAAATCTACGTTTTGAATATATGTACAGTATCATGTACATTAGTTCCTCGTAATTACTTGTGTATTATTTGGAATGTACATTATACTGCACATTAGGTCTTGAACGAACGCCATGTTGACATTCGAATTTTATATATTCAAGGTCCATCAAGAGCACCTCTACAAAAAAGGTTAAGAAAAGAGCGTTATAACCTAAAAAATGATGCAGATATTCAAGATATTTTAGAATATATTCAAGATGACACTTCAGATATAGATATTTGGTCGTATTATAGCAGCGATGATGACTATGTTCCACAACAAACCAAGAGAATTGGACAAACAGAAACCGCTAAATTCGTATCATCAGAATCCTCCAGCGAGTCTGAATCTGAAGAAAATCAACCAGAACTTGAAGAACCCATGAATAAGTCATCAACTCAAGCAAGCACTAAGTAGAAAAAAATTAAGTCAACAATTTTTTGGATGCGAGAGGCGATTATTACTCCAGATACTACATTTTTGCAAGATTCAAATAATTGCAGTCCACCACAAAGTTTAGATTCACCATTGCGGTATTTTTTACGATATATAGTCTTATTATAACATATGAAAAAACTGTTTTCTGACCTTTTGTACATTCTAATGTACATATAGAAATCTACAACGGCAACTGTTGAGTCCCAATGGACAGTATAATGTACACATCATAATATTTTGATTGATGGAAAAAAAATTTTTTTGTCACAGTGCGATACTTTGATGGGTTAAAAAACACTCGGCAACAAGAAAAAATGTTTTTCACAAAAAAATAAAAATCAGGTCTGAAAGGGTTAAAAAGACGTGAAAGGCAATTTCGAATGCTTAGCTCCTATTAGCTCGGTTATTTATGGAAAGGTTAGTCTATTTACCTATAGTTTATAATAGAGTGGTCGACTAATGGAAATGGTCGAAAACAGGCACAGTCACCCAATATTACGTTTCATAAGTAAGTATAAACGGTGAACAGAGACGAATTTGGGAATATTCACGTGGGTGTAATAGTTGTAAAATGTATTTTTATTTTATTTTAGGTTTCCTAAAGAACCGGAACGCCGACAAATTTGGATAAAATTTGTAGATAAAAGTAATTGGACGCCAAACAAGTATAGTGAACTCTGCTCCAAACATTTTTAAGAAAAATATATAGATCATACAACTTTGTTTTACGTTCGTTTAAGAAGTGATGTAGTTCCATCGCTTAAAGAGGTAAATATTCAAGCTTTAATTGAAATTTCTGATAATAATATACGAGTATAACGAATCTAATTTGACATAGTACAACAATCAAATAATTATAGTTTTTTCCTAAAAAAACATAAAATCAATTCAGTTAGTAAAATATAAAGTAGGATACATTAAAAGTAAAAATACAAGTAGGTAATATCATTTGTCTCCACCTGCTTAAATAAGGATCTTATCAAGTGAGATTATTGTACCAGCTACTGGAATTGAGGACACAGCTAGCAATTCTGGAATAAACACCATAGTCAAGGAAAGTCCTCCAAAAACAGAGAGCCTTGAATCAACCACTACTACAAGTCCACGGAGGAGAAAATTATTACAAAAACTTAGTCGTACACTGACAGTCAGTAAAAGAAGACATGCAAAGTTGCGAAGAAAAATATTTCGCAAAGAAAATCGCATTGCCCCAATACTACTAGACACTAATAGACATACAGGTTTTTTGGGTCTAAAAGTATGCACTGCTAGTACGAAGCTATTGTATAAAAGTTTAATAGTGGACAATGTTTTCTTAAATTTTTTGTCATTATATAAAATATGTCAAGAACTTTTCTTTTGTACAGTTAGGGCTCATGGAGGGTATAATAACAACCCAATTGCCAGGCAATTTCAGTCGGCCTATAAAAAATTATTCTTCCATATCGAGTTATCAGAGAGCTTTCGAGGGAATTGTATTCCACTGGAAAATATCAATATTTTCAAGTGTGATACAGTTCGGCAAATAAATATAACCTCAAAAGAATGTTAGATATTTGGTTGGAAATTGTCGATGACCATGACTATTGTTTTCCCGAAAAATTATCAGAATTTTAAGAATATATTATAACATATATTGCATGATATGTTATTTATAGTTTAAAGAAAAATCTTGTATGTGAATATTGCATAAAATCTTTACCAAGCAAAACAAGGAATAGTTTTGCGTATTCATTCATAGATATTAAATCCAAAAGTAGTCTTCAGTATCGCTCAGACGATGTGATAATCATTTGTAAAAAATGTAAAACTGTTTTAAAACAATATTTAATCAATTCCAATCGTATATTTATTGAAAAAATAAATAATTTAGTTTTGAAGAAATTTGTTTCATAGCATCTATTCTCAGATTTAATTTCACATTCATTTGAACAATCAGTTGTGGATAATCACAGAACACTATTAATAAAATGTATTATTGATAAATACTTCAATCTAAGAATCTGTTATATTACTAAAAATAAAGGAAACAAAGCTACTAGTATAAGACATTCCAACAATAAATTAGTATTGTTCAGAGGGGAATAGTTTTCATTTATGTATTTTACTAATATGTTCAATTCAATAATTAAGTTAATTAATTAAACCGCTTCTTTATAGTTTTCTAAGCTTTGTTACTTTTAAAAAAATATTCAACTACCTTATAAAAGTGTATTTAATTAATTTATTTTGTTTTTATTAAATTATCCTTGAATCTGGGTTCGCTTATTTGGGACTATTACTGAAACTTCTAGTTCGGTTTTATTATTTATTACACTGGTTGGGTGATAGTCAATGGTTACAAATACCAGGCCGCTGGTGGCTAGATTTTTAAAATACGAAAGGCCACTAAGGATGTGCTTGGTGTGTCAAGAGATTAATGACAATTGGCATTAGGCATCTTTCTTAAATTAAATAACAAAAAAATAAAAGATAAAAAGTAAATACAATAGGCTCTAATCTAATAGTTATGTTTCTTTTTAAAGTCGTTAAGTGCCGCAATACCATTAAAGAAAGTAACGTTTGGTTTTCCGCAGAGTATACTTTGCGTTTACACAATGTAAGTAACAAAAATAAACATTAAATGTGACTATAGGGCAATTCACGCCTTAGTCTACAACCTATTACTAGAGACCGGTAATCTAACCTAATGTGTTATTTACAGATATTTTACACTATGAAGAAGCCATCTATATTGAAGCTAATAAGTTTGGATAGTAACACGTGTTGTGGTCCTTTAAATATAAAATATAAATCTATATGTGAACCTTATTTACTGTCTTGTTACACCATATGTGATTGTTCAACTATATGTTCTATGTATGTTCCTGATAAACAGTTTCCGATGACCAGGACAATGTGGACTCAAAGCTTAAGGCAAACCAAGGGTAAACTTGGAGGACAACCACAACTTAATCTATTGCTTATCTATTTTGACTCCTAGTAGCCAGTAGAAAGATCCCCCACAAATTGCAGTGAAGTAACTGATGTTGGTCACAAGTCAATCAGCTGTTTATAACCATGACAGGAGTCGTACATTTAAATAGATTCTTGAATCATCAGAAATACCAGCTTCACTTCTTAAGAAGGGATTGAAGAAGGTACACAAAGAGAGGTCTAAAAAGAGAATTGTTAATATGTTGTTCTTGCAGTCGAATTATAGGTAGGTTAGGTTAGGTTAGGTTAGGTTTATGGTGAGTGGGTCTATAAGGCCCTCCACTGCGACTCGCAAGAGTCTATTGTGGCTCACACCTATTCAGATTTCACCAAACAAATTCAGCTTCTTAACAAAGCCGATTAGCTTATTTGGTGAATGATTTTTCAGGTCCGAGGGCGAGAGAGCATCCCTGCCAAACATCAGATACCTGATTCGAGCCGCGGCGGGGCAGGCACAAATTATATGCTCTGCTGTTTCATCATCTTCCAGACAAAGACGACAGGTCGGATCTTCCGACAGTCCAAGTTTTAGCATATGATGATTCAGATGACAGTGGCCTGTTAAAAGGCCTGTTAGACAGCGTAGGTCATGCCTGCTATAGTCTAACATTTGTTTGGAGACATTCTTCGAAGGATGTATGAAAGCCTTTGAATGAACCAATCCTGGTAAATTATGCCAGAAGTCTAATGCTCTTCTTGCCGTCCAGGTATTCAGTGTTTGTTTGGCAAAACTTATTGCGATGCCAATTGTAGGTTCTGGTCCGATAGAAACACGTGCGGCACCCTCCCTTGCAAGAGAGTCTGCCTTCTCGTTTCCTTCCATGCCAGAATGGCCAGGGATCCAGACCAGCAATACTTTATTGAGTTCTCCTATTGAGGAGAGTCTTTTTTGGCAGTCTAGTACCAATTTCGACGTTACACGGTTAGAGCTAAGTGCTTTCAAAGCCGCGTGGCTGTCCGAGAAAATTTTTATTGTTCCATGTATGAGATTGGCCTGCTCCAATCTCTCCACACATGAAACAATGGCGTAAATATCCGCCTGAAATACGGTTGCATAGGATCCTAGAGCGGTTGAAAAAAAATTATTTAAATCGCTAATATCTACTGATGGATTTAATCTATGTTAATAAGTTTAAATAGTTGATTATACTCGTTCCATTTATGGTGAATAGCTACTACTACGCATAGGCTAACCCGAGGCGAGCTAAAACGTATCTATAAGATTTTATCTAGCTTACTTCAATGATTGTGAAATGTAGGTATAAGTTTTGCTTAAAAAGACAAGAAAGAAATCACAAGGGTGTTCTTAATTTGGATTTAACTAACTGTCTTTGCTTAGGGGTCATTGTTTAATAAGGAAGTTTAAAATATTTAAACTTTATATTTATTTAGCAACTGGTATTGATATTGTACTATTTAATGTTATATTTAGTTAGCTAAACACTTATGCTTACACGTTTCAAAAACATACCTTTTGGTGGCGGGTGACCTCAGAGTGAAGGAATTTGAATGTTTACTTCCCACATGCAGATTTTCAGAGCTTATCCCCTTCAGGGTGCTGTAATGGCTACAATTACCAAATATTCTAAAATACTCTGAGTGGAAAGTTAGGAAATCCGTATAGCACGACAGCCTTCCTACTCCATACACATGGACAGTAAAAAAACTAATTTTTTTCCGATACAAAATTCCCTCCTAAATCTAGGTTCTAGTAGTAGTTGGTCAAACTGATTAAAAGTATTGATTTAACAGTCATTTATGTTTATGGGATTTAGGGATTTTCATGAAGATATGATTATGAAGTATGACAATGACAATTTAAGAGATTGATAGATTAACCTGTCACGATCATTTGTAAACAATGGAATTTGATTTGTTTATTTGTATTTTACTCAATTGATATTTTAATTTAATATTATTTTTATTGGTTCAGCAGTATTACTGATTATTCAGGTATGTTTATAATATGACTGAACTCTTTAAAGATTTGTAAAAAGGAATGTAAGCAATAGGATACTAACAACAATTCAAAGCACTAAAACTGGTTTTCGGGGTAATATTTTCATTGATTAAACATATCATGGCTATAAAGCAAGATGAACTTGTAACAGCTTACACCTAATCAAATGTTTTTTTTTTTAAAAAAAAAACAGCATTATTATACTGTTGAACGTCAAAATTATTCTCCGTGGCTGAATCCACACCTGGCAAAACAGCCATATTGAGTTCACACTTTAAGTGCTGGTAGCGTCTCCATTCCTTTATAACCTCTTTAAAACCTACACAAAACTTGTTACTTATCTAGTGATTTTTAGATTCAAAATATTCACGATAGATGTCGCTGGTAGTACTGAATCGGCTTTTATTTATGCAACTTATTTTCTCTCTCTTTCTGTTTTTCCACTCTAGACGATTTAAACAAACTTCTCTCCGGATCAGCTGTTTCAATGTTTTGGTTTCAAACAAACACAATTTCTGCCAGCAGAGGACACGTCCGTTGCCATAGCTTGGATGGCCAGTATAGTATAGCCAGCAAATATTTTTTCCGCCTACCTCTTCCCAAACTATACATTTCCTGGCCTCATTGTAGGGAGCAAAGTCGTACTTTTCCTCCCTAGGGAGGAAAAGTAAAAGTGACGTCATGGTACGTCATCAATGAAATAACTTATACGGCATTGACGACCTATACTAGATAATATTATATAAGTATAAATTTTACCGTTTATTCATAGAACACCCTGTATTTTGCAAAATGGTAGAAATCAGTGAATTGTTATTTTAATTTAACGATTTTTACATTAACAATTTGACTTCAATTCATAGGTACATCCGGTTTTCGAATTTAGGACATAAAATTATATAGCATGCCTAACTAGTACTGATAAGATCAGAAAACAGTTTGAAGGAAAAAATAAAGTTCAGAGATTTCAATTCAACAAAAGCGATTCTAATGAGAAGCGCTATTGCCACTTGTAGAGTAGGTAGACTAAATTAATTTTTAAGTCATCCATTGTTTTGCAATGTTTTTTAATATCATTAACTAACACTATTACTAAGTCATCCTTTAATAATTAGTTGGGTTTTTATTTTCTTTGATTGTTTTAAATGCTTTTATAATCAATTAATTTGCAAGGTAATTTCGGTGACAATATTGACAAGACAAAGTTACAAAACATTTTTTGAGCTACCTCATTAATTAACTGTATTCAACGATTACTATTACCTATGGCAAGGTAAGAACTAGATAACCATCCTCATCTCTTTTTATCATCATAATGACGTTAGGATTTCTGGGGATAATCTTTACATTTGGCATCGATGCTTTAGAATCCAAAAGAACCGAGTAAAATTGAGAATACTGCATTTACAATCGATGTTGCCATGCTATACGAGAATCCTCAAACAAGAAAGAAAAACAAAAAAAATATTTTTTTCAACATTAAAAACTGCACGTCATAAGATTATTAGGTATATTGAGGTACTTACAATAACTATAAAGTGACCATTTTACCTGTATGTTTTCAAAATCCGATATTCAACTTCGAAGCGTATTTGTGCATAGATAATATTAGACATAAGGCAAATTGTGATTAATTTTTGGGTTTCCAAAATAGAAATATATCAGGTAAGTCTGTTCCTATACCTATTTTTTTATTGTTTCATTTCAGATAACTGAAAGCTTTTCATAATTATTTTTCGTTGCGATAACTAGGTAAGTAAATAAAACATTATTTTTCTAGTTATGGCAACTATGTAAATTCTAAATATTACCAGAGGCAACTGACATTACGTTATTTGTGCAAAAAAGAACAAATTCGACTGGGTAGGGATAGCAGATAAGAACATTGGGAGACCGACCAGTCAGGATATTCATTTCATCGTTTGAGATTGTTTCAAGCAGTTTTCTTACGTTGTGTTATACCTAGGTTTTTATTGCCTCTAAGGTGAAAAGAACACCATTTTATTATTTTTATTGCGTTTTATTATGTTGTGGTATCTTCAATGGTGACAAGAACACCTTGGTGAAAGAGACATATTTTTATTTTTTTAGTACAATAATTATTATGGCGCGAGAAAAGTGTAGGAACAAAAAACGAAATACATAAGACGGCAAAAGCAAAGCTAAAGTAAAACGGAACCTGATGTAAGTGCCTGTACTGGTCCAAACTATTTTCATATCGCAGTGTTCGCTATAACTACTCAGTAGGTAAAGAAATGACAACACCTAATTAGAACAAACATCTAATTTCTTAATTTCATTTACAGTTCTGATTATGGAACTAAAACGAAGCTTGATATAGTTGCTCGCACAGGTCTAAATAATTTTCATACAGTAGTGTTCGCTATAACTATTCAGTAAGTAGAAAAATTACAACACCTATTTAGAAAAAACATCTAATTTTTCATTTCATTTAAAGTTCTGATAAAATGGATTCCAAGATAAAAAGGATTATTTAAAACTTTTGCTGAAATGATTTTGAAATAATTTTGTTAGTAATATTTATTTAAAGTATTTAAAATTAAAATATTTATTTATGCAACAAGTGTGTAAAGTAACCCTTTTTTGACGAATGTGAATATTGACGATCACATTCGTCAAAAAAGGGACTTTACAAACGAATTACAAACAATATAAATGTCTATTTTGGTCAATTAGTAGAATGCAATTATTATTATAACTATTACCAATGTAGTTTTTCTCACTAACTCGGGAGGCAGATGTATATATGCTGATGCAATCTATGGTCTATGGCTGTGTTCAGGTCCCCGGAGGTATATTGGGAACAATAAATATAAGGCACTTTGTGGAATCACTAGCAATAGCTAAAATATTAGTTTGTTATTCTACACCTAGGCCCCAGCACTAAACACCATACTTGTGGTGGAGTAAATATAAACAGCATTTACGAAGCACAAAATTACTTTTTCAGCATGAAAATTATTTTCTTATAACCACCTACAACTACTAACAAGCTATAAACAATAATAAATAATTTGAAATATTTTTATGGACACATGACAACGACATATGACCGTCATGATCTGTCATTGAAGCAAAGTGTGTTGAAGCTCCATGCAGCGCCATCCATCAAGACGGTGGAATGGCAGAACTAATGTCAACAGTTGTTCGTTTACAAAATTTTCTGTGCAATAAATCTCAAAAAATACAATGATTTGAGATATTTTCAGAATCGAATTCTCTAGGCTTTCTTCTGGGGATCAGATTTTGGCGTTCAAATTGATGACGACAAATTGTCAAAACTGTCAAAATCACACCCACACTTAATGGCTTATATCATATCTTTTTTATAATAATTTAAAACTCAACCAAAATACCCAATCCCAAGACAAAGGTCCAAGTTATATTGTGTTAAGATTTCAACGCTTAATTTTACTGCGTTCTTTAGATTTGTTGTTTACAAAAGTGGATATTAGAAGTGGATAAGTATCATTCTTTAGGAACCAAAGTGTTACACCTTTAAACCAACTATTAACAGGTTTGCGTTTTTATGCTACTACTACTACTACTACTAAGTTTGCAGGCGAACCTTGTCCTGGACAAACTCAAGCCAAGGTTCCGGCACTGAGGCCACTGGCGGGCCCATTGTGCCATTCCTGCTACCTAGACATCCATAAAGCCGAGCCCTTCAATAAAGGCCACAACCTTTTTCAATGGATGCCTGCTTGTGTCTCCAGGGGCCAAAACAGGGACTCCGAAGATTCGCCTGCGTAGTACAGCCCAGTGTGGACACTCTAGGAGAACATGGACTGATGTTTCGTCAGTCATGCCTAGGGATGGCAACGATATATCGATATATTCAATATATCGATATTTTTTCAAATATATCGATATATAAATATCGATATAATAGTTTCGATATATCGCAAAATATATCGATATTTTAGGGTAAATACCTGTATCAGGCTATATAAAAAAACTAATCAATTGCAAATTACACACACCACAATTTGGCGAAATTTCAATCTAGTTTGTTTTATGACCAACATTCGTTGAATTTCTTAGCACCATCTAGCGTCGAGAAGCGCAAATAACTTAGTAGGTACCTGTATTTGACACGATAGGTACCCGAATTATCGGCTATAATCTCGGGATTCCTTTGAATTACTTGAACGGAAGTTCTTCCCCGAAAATTTTTGTCGTGGACACTCGTGGAATACTCGTCCGAAGTTTATAAATACACCTCAACAAATACTTTTCTGCAATCTGCAAAGAGCTTTGAAAGTGTTTGCTGTGAATAAATGATAGTGTGATTGTTCGAAAGTTTAGTGAAGTTGAAATTAAAACAAACTTGAATTATTACATAAAAATAAAGTGACTGTTGGCCCTGAAAATATGGCTCCTCCGAGAAGTAACATTTGGAAACATTTTCAAAGAGTGGCTCCAAATACTGCTAAATGCAATTTGTGTGCCAAGGTGCTGAAGACTTCGGGCAATACAACAAATTTGAAAACACATTTAAAACAAAAACACTCCTTCATCTCACAAAATTCAACTGAGGAGAATAACGAGACTGATGAACCAAAAAAGAAAAAACGTCCATCCCAACCCGAAAGTCGAATGGATGTAGAAACTCCTGGGACTAGTAGTTCACTACATCAAGATGAGGTATGGTATGACTAATAGAACCGCAATTGTTAATGAATTTATTAATTAATATTTCTAGAAAATGCAGATCGCTTCACAAGAAATTGTTGATGATGATCATTCATCAACTTCAACAATGACGGTTTCTGAATATGATGTTGAACCAAGCACAAGTACAGAAAAAACAAGCTCATTATCATTATACAAGCAAGCTACAATTGTGTCTACCTTCAAAACAATTTCATCTTTCAAAGGTAAAGCTAAAGTTTATAGTATTTGCATGAATGCATAATTTGTTTTTATTTTTAGATGGTGGCTCTAAAAATGTGAAACTAACTGAAGCATTAATAAAATTTATTGTTCAGGATAATTTTCCATTCAATATTGTAGAAGGTAAGGGTTTTCTGTCTTTGATGAAACAAGTGGCACCTTTATACAAAGTACCAACCAGAAACACCATCAAAAATAATGTTGATAGAAAGTTCGAAGTGATTTCAACAGCATTTAAAAATATATTGAAAAAATCGAAGTATTTCACAATTACGACGGATATATGGACTGCCGATATGCAGACCAAAAGTTTTATGGGCATCACTGTCCACTTTGTACATGACATGAAGTTAACATCAGCGACAATAGGTATTGTTGAATTATCAGAGTCTCACACGGCAGACTATATTGCTTTAGAATTGGCCAAAGCTCTTCAAGTTTGGGGAATTGATCATAATGATGTTGTTGCTGTAGTGACGGACAATGCAGCCAATATGGTCAAAGCTATGCAAGACAAATTTGGAAAAAACCGACACATCCCATGCTTCGCACATACCCTCAATTTGGTGTGTGAAAATTCACTTAAAAACACAGAAGGTTTAAATATTATTATTGACAAGATACGATCAATAGTAGTATGGTTCAAAAGAAGCGTTAAGGCTAGTGATCAATTAAGAAAAATACAAATCGATGCTGGAACGATGGAAGGAAACATTAAAAAAATGATTTTGGATGTCAAAACTCGCTGGAACTCCACATATTACATGATAGAGAGATTTCTACTAGTGTCATCCATGGTCAGCAATATTTTGTTTTCCGATGTTAATGCTCCAAATATGATTACTGCAGCCGAAGTTGAGCATTTACGAGAAATATGCAAACTTTTAAAACCACTAGAAAGGATGACAGTAGAGATAAGTGGCGAAAATTACCCCACAATAAGTAAAGTAATACCAATGATTGGTTGTCTGATGAACCAGTACAATAATTATTCGCCCCAGTATGAAGTAGGTAAACACTTGAAAACAACATTATTGAAAGAAATCGAAAAGAGGTTTGGTGCTATTGAAAAATCTTATATACCAGCTGTTTCCACAATATTGGATTCTCGATTTAAACAAATAAACTTCAGGGATCCTCAAGCTCTGGGCACTGTGATGCGACACATCCAAAGTGAGATCGCGACTTTCCAAAGCACTTCTTCATCAGAATCTTCTGATTCAGGTACTGAAGCTGTAGAACCGGAATTTGATATATGGGCGCGCCATAAAAAATTAGCGCACACTAAAAAAAGTGGACAAGGGAAATCAAATAAAGATAGTGAACTCAATCAATATTTAAGTTTGCCAGTTAGAAACTTGAAAGACGAACCCTTGGACACCTGGAGCGAAATGAAATCGGTATATCCCAACTTATTTAAAGTGGCGGCAAAATATTTTTGTGTTGTAGCAACGTCGGTCCCCAGCGAGAGGCTATTTTCAAAAGCCGGAGCAACAGCTACTAAAAGTCGTAACCGTCTCACGGTAAGTAGGCTTTCCAAATTATTATTTTTGAGCTCTTTGCCTGACAACTTGCATTTGTGTAACTGATGTATTCACCTAATCCACAAAATCACAAATACAGGCAAATAGTCTACTTCCTGTGACCTGTGCTGTGAGACATTTAATCGTAAACTTGACTTTAATGAAATACATTTTCATTTTTTTTGTAAAAACATGCAATTTTGTTGAACACTTTTAACAGTTTTAACTTGTACTTACTTAATCAAAGAATACACTTTTTTTAATGTATTTCCTTTCAATATTTTCTTAAACCTACTTTAGATTTAAATCATTTGAATATAATAAAAAGATATATCGATATTTTTCATAATATCGATATTTTTGTTTAGATATATCGCTTGTATCGATATATAGGTTTCGATATATCATATGATGATTATATCGATATATTTATATTTTTTGCCATCCCTAGTCATGCCACAACCCCTGCATAGGGAACTTCCCTCTACTCCTAAGTTGTGGAGGTGTTTCATCATACAGCAGTGCCCCGTTAGGAGTCCTGCTATCTTCCTTAGCCTACTTCTTGGTAGTTCAGTAGCTGCTCTAGCGTGTCCATCAGTCCATCCCTTCAGTAAAAGTTTGGATTGCCTAGGACCCTGCATAGCATTCCAATGAGCGAGGTGCTGATTCTTCAGCCACTTCTTCGTCTCCTTGCGTATTCTTTGTTTTGTTAGGCCCAAGGTCGGGCCCGGGCCGCAGAAGGGAGCTGCCGCCCCTTCCGCAGCCAGTGCATCCGCCATCTCGTTGCCTTCAAAACCAGAGTGGGCTGGAATCCATTCTAGCCGCACCACGTTGTGCCTTGCAAGATTAGCAAGTTGTTCTCGACATTCATTAGCAAGTCCTGAGTTGCTGGTGCACCCACTCAGGGCTTTAATTGCTGCCTGACTGTCGGAGTATATGGTTATGCGTCGATCCACATAACCTCTGTCTAGGTTTATCTGCGCACATTCCAAGATAGCATATATCTCGGCCTGATATGCAGATACACCATCACCCAATGGTACACTAACTTGTGTTCTTGGGTTCCTAGAGTAAATTCCAGCCCCTGCTCCATCACCGGAGCATGAGCCATCTGTGTACCAGACAGTCCCATTAGGCTGTGTATTCCTCTCTTTTTCCCAGGATTCTCTATCCCGGATCATGGCCCTGTACGGAGTTGCGAAGTAGTACTTTCGCAGGCATTCATCAGGTGCTCGAGCCAGAACTGGAATATCTTCCAGTAGCCGGAGCTTCTTGACGTGCCTGCACTCTTCCCCTCTTCGCACGTATCCCAGCTGTTTTAAGCGCAGAAAAGCCCTCCCCGCCTCAGCCTCGATCACATGGTGAAGAGGCCGAAGACCAAGGATCACTTCCATCGCAGCAGTTGGTGTAGTTCTCATGCAGCCAGTTGCCCCCAAGCTGACCACCCTTTGAAGGCGTGTCAGCTGCGATCTAGCCGTGACCAAGGTTACCCTCGGCCACCAAACCAGAGCCGCATATGTGAGCATAGGCAGCATGATCACTCTATAGAACCATATGATCGTTTTGGGGGTCAGTCCCCACTTCGGACCAATGGCTCTCCTACAGGCGCAATACGTGTTTGTCACCTTGCTTAGGCGACTGTCAAGATGAGCCTTCCATGTCAGTGATTTATCAAGGATCACTCCCAGATACTTCACCTGCTCAACCACAGGCAGTGGTATTCCATCAAGATTTAGACCCTCAGGTCTTATACCTCTTTTTTTGGTGAAAGCAACTATCTCAGCCTTGGCAGGATTTACTGCAAGTCCGTGTTCGTTACACCACCCATGTACCCTATTCAGAGCCCTTTGCATGAGGTCCCTGAGAACGGTAATATGCCTTCCAACAACAAGGACAACGATATCATCGGCATACCCTATCGTTAGAAAGCCTTCATCGTTTAAAAGAGTTATTAGCTCGTCAATGACTAGGTTCCACAATGTGGGCGAGAGAACACCCCCTTGCGGACATCCTCTAGCGACGATCACTTTTGCCACATGGTCTTTCCATGTGGCCTCTACTGTACGATTGCACAACATGGCCCCAAGCCAGTGAGTGATCATTGGCTCTATTCCATGATTTGTCGAAGCCCTACAAATAGATTCTACAGAGGTACTGTCAAACGCCCCCTGTATATCCAAAAAAGCTCCCAGGGCGATCATGCCATTTTCCAGCGCCTTCTCCACCTGGGTTACCAGTTGGTGTAAGGCACTTTCAGTTGACTTGCCACACCTGAACGCATGTTGATTGTTGTGCAAGGGATACCTTAGCCCAACTTTTTCCTTTATGTACCGATCAGCCACCCTCTCCAATGTTTTCAACACAAAGGATGTTAGGCTAATGGGTCTAAAGGATTTAGCCACCGTATATGTGGTACGACCCGGTTTGGGTATGAAGACTACTCTCACCTGCCTCCACTGTTCAGGGACATACCTGCGTGCCAGACAGGCCCGAAAGATATGTACCAAGATTGTGCCAATTGCATCCCAGCCCTGTTGAAGCAGAGCCGGGAAGATTTGGTCTTTTCCTGGAGACTTGTACGGTCTGAATGACCGTATCGCCCAAGTACACCGCTCGTATGTGACTATTTCTTTTGCTAGAAGATAGTCCTCTTTACATGGTCGCTGTATGTTCACATATCCCATGTCAGGACACACCCGCTCGATTCCCTCACAACCGGGGAAGTGTGTCTCTAGTAGATGCCGCAAGGTATCCACCGGGGTTTCGGTGAAAACACCCGGTTCGACTTCCATGCAGCCTATAGCGCTGTCCGGTGATTTCGTTAAGATCCGGCGCAACCTTGACATTTGAGGTACCGATACGATATCCTCGCAGAAGGCCCGCCAGGCATCTCTCCGAGCCAACCTAACAGCACTCTTGTACTCATTCCGTTTCCGGCGGTATTGCTCCCAATCCAGATCCGACTTCGTCTTCCTAGCCCTATTAAATAGGCGCCGGGTATGTTCCCGTAGCGAGTCTAGAGACTTGTTCCACCATTTGTGGCCCTTACTTTCCTTCCTCGTTTTTTCGGCGCAATTTTCTTCATAAGTCGAAACAATAATCGAGCCCAGCTCCGCTATGGCCCAATCGATCTCATCATTATTGCTCAAGTTCCTAGGGAAACCACCAAGTCTCCTTCCGAGATCCAGTTTATACCGTTCCCAGTTGGTAGTCTTGGGGTCCCTATACTTGATTGATTGTTCTTCAACAGCAACCCTGTAACTGAAACAAATGTAACTGTGATCCGACAATGACGGATCATCATTAACATGCCAGTCCCTTACCATACTTACAACGGTACTTGACGCAAGCGTCACATCCAGGACTTCAGCCCTAATCCTATTTCGGAATGTTGGTTTCGTCCCTCGGTTGAGTAGTTGCAGGTCAGTGGTACCTAGATAGTCAAGCAAAGCCCCTCCCCTGCTATTGACGCCTGTGCTGCCCCACATAGTGTGGTGCGCATTGGCATCACAGCCAATAAGAAGAGGCAGATTCCTGACCATGCAGTATTCCACCGCCTTGCGGAACTCCTCAGTAGGTGGTAGTTCTGGTGAGTCATAAGGCAGGTAAGCAGAGCATACCACTAAGCTATGCCTAGTACCATTCCTGTCCAGGACGTCCACTCTCACCGCTACTATGTCCCTGAAACAAAGTTCATTTATTAGTATTGCACTTACACTGGAGTGCGTAGAAATGCAAACTCTTGGATTAGGTTCACCCACTGCATAGAATAAGCTACGCCCGGGTGTGCCTAAGCCTCGCACATGACCTTTATACACCCACGGTTCTTGTATGAGGCATATGCCTGTCTGCAGCTTTGCCATCCTCTGCGCGAATACTCCTGCAGCGGCACGGCAATGCTGAAAGTTAATCTGGGTAAATTTCAAGGTCCCTTCAACAGACATCGAAAATCTATAAAGGTACCTCCTTACCCATTAATGATTTACTCCGGGGTAGTCTCCGTAGTTCCCGAGAAGACAATTTTGACCTTCCCGAGCCCATACCGGATTTCTCCCTTCATTTGCGTTTTTATGCTACTGGTGCACATCTCTCCACAATAGGGGACTTCATGAATCTACTGCGTCTAGGATAATCCAGAAAGTTTCTCAATGTTGGGCAAGTTTAAGGCCAAGACATATACATATGCCTCAGGGAGGAAATTTGTTAAAAGAACAAACTTATTTTTTGAAATTGCTGCATTTCCAAGAGTAATTGCCTGCTTAGATGGCACTCATATAAAAATTATATTTCCAGGTAACATATTATTATTATGGATACAATGCCATTTTATAAAATTAACAATATTCTAGGTGGTGAAGATGAGGAGGTTTTTAGAAACAGAAAAGGATATTTTTCCATTAATGTGATAGCAACCTTAAATTTACAAACATTGTTGCACGTTGACCTGGATCGGCACATGACAGCACTGTATTTTCTAATAGCCGTCTTATGGCACAGTTTGAAAATAATAATTTTCCCAACTGCATCCTGTTAGGTAAGCTTTGCTTTGATAGAGTTTTTACATTTGAAGAAATTCAAAACAAATATAAAGCATTTTTTTTGTAAACTTTTGTTTCTATTTTTGGTGACTGTGGATATCCTGTAAAAAGTTACCTAATGACTCCTTTAATACAAGTCAATGTTTAAAAATACTTATTATTTTTAAACATTGACATGTATGAATTTCACAGAGTAAGGGTTGAAACTATCAATTCCTTTAATACAGCCAAGGACACGAGGAGAACAGCTTTATAATGAGGCGCAAATCCGTACAAGAAACTGTGTAAAAAGATCATATGGGGTTTGGAAAAAAAGATTTCTAGCAATGGCTTACAGTTTAAAAGGAACATAGTAGGTACCTTGGATGAAATTCAGTGTTGGAAAAACACGCAAAGTTCAGAAGAGGATAGAGAATACAAGTTACTATACAGCGATTCGTCGTGTACAGTCAGTTTCAAAACGCGTCGCAAAATCTCTCATTTTGCTTATAGATTTTGCTGAGTAAACATATTAAAACAGCGCGGCGTCAGTCCTATCTGCTACGCCACTAAATGGAAATTTTATGCTTTTGGGGAACCATGCAAAATCCCGATTTTTTATAACCATAACGTACCTATTGCATTTTATAAATATCCAAAATTCTATAACTGTTTCATACTAAAAGCGATATAATATACCTACTAAATTCAATTTGAAGTTGAAGCTTAATGGAGTTTTAGGGAGAAATGAAAAATTAAAAACTGTAGAAAATAAACGAATAAACGTTCAAACAACAATTAGCAAACATATTTTCTCTACATTCATGCAAAAAACAACACTTTTGTGAAACACATTTAATGGAAAAAGTGGTTCTTTTTTGCACTAGTGCAACAAAATTTCTGTCATTCTTGTCAGTTTTGTGATAATTTATGACAAACATAAACATTTAAATAAAATAAACATCCAGAGCAAGTGTCTGATCCTGCTTTAATACAGCAATAATATAGGTATATCTTACTACTTAGTCTCAACGAGTTACAATTATTGCAAAAATCTTTGATTATTTAAAATTTAAATGGTCAAAGCGAAAACCAGAACGTGAACTCTGTAACAGAGTAGAAAGGAAATTTCTTTATATGTTAGTAACACAAAACAGTCTAACCCACAAAACAGTCCAACCTTTATTCTGTTTTGTGGGTTAGACTGTTTTGTGTTCCTAGCATAGAAAGAAATTTCCTTTCTATTCTGTTACAGAGTTCACGTCCAGTAGTACCATTAAGTACTGACAAGATGGAGGCCATAAAGATACAAAAAAAGAAGAACGGTTAAAATACATTCTGAGTTCTGACATGGTAAATGATATTTATTAAATATCAGAGTAATATTATAAAGTAACATCTTTTAAGTTGTATTGAATATTATTAAAAAAATATTATATTAATAATTACTAAGAAAATGAGTAATAGCGATGAAGAAGAATTTATTGGGACCCCATATTACCTAATAAATCTAGAAAGCAATATGAGATATGTTATAATCGGTTTATGGAATGGTGCTTTGATAAAAATGTAAGAAATTATACAGAAAATGTGCTTCTTGCATATTTTTCAAAAAGATCAAAAGATATTAAACCTTCAACACTTTGGTCTAAGTACTAAATGGTGAGAGCCAGCCTTTCTTCTAAAGAAAATGTAGATATTAAAACATACAAAAAAGTAATGGCCTTCATGAAACAGAACTCTGTAGGGTTTCGGCCAAAAAAATCAAAAGTTTTTACCAGGGATCACATTTATAAGTTCCTAAAAGAAGCCCCAGACTCTTAGTATTTGATGAAGAAGGTGAAACGGTAATTTTTTTTATTTATTAAAATATTTTAAAACTGCTTGTTGTAGGTTGCTGAAATATTTGGTATCGCTGGAGCATGTCGTAGAGATGAATTCCAAAAGCTGAATATCGATGACATAGAGGAAGTAAACTCAATATTAATTGTAGAAGTACCACGGTCAAAAACTGACAAAGAATGAAGTTTTGTCATTAGAGGTGAGGTGGAAGAAGGATTAAATTTAATCGATATATATCATAGATACAAAAAATTACGTCCTAATCATATTTCACATAAACGTTTTTTTATCAATTATCGAAATGAAAAGTGTACCGTCCAAGCTATTGGTGTGAATACTTTTGCTTAAATTTCATATGAAACGCAAAATTTTTGAATTTGGAAAATCTTGAGCTATATACAGGGCACTGCTTTAGGAGATCCTCCGCAACACTTCTTGCAGATTCAGGAGCAAATATACTAGAGCTTAAAAGACATGGCGGATGGAAATCGCCGACAGTAGAGGAGGGATATGTAGAGGAATCATTTACAAGCAAACTTAATGTTGCTGAACAAATATTTCAGATTGAAAATAATGAAGATGTACAAATTCCAAGTACTAGTGGTACATTTAAAGAAATTACAAATCAAGAAGTAGAATTAAAAAATTATTCACTAAGAAATATTAATATTGAAAATTGCACAAATTGTTCCTTTACTTTTAATATTAATGAAGTTTGAGAACATATTATATTGAGAACATATTATATTCTAATTTTCCAGTTTTTGCATGAATGTAGAAAAAATATTGTATTCAACTCGTGCGAAACGTGTTTTTTTGCAGTTGTTGCATAAATAACTATATCAAATCAATGCCCTTTTTCCATAATAATAAATTCATTGAATTAAGTGGTTTGAGAATTTAAAAAATGATTAAGAAAAATCATGTAAGTAAACTAGAAGGATCTTCTTTATCACATAAAATATTAAACTCATCGGTGTATGTTAGTGCGATTTTTAAAAGGGTTGAATAGGTATTTTAAAAAATCATAGAAAACAATCAAAATTGACAGACAAATTTAATTTAAAAAAATATTAATCAGAATTATAATGTTTATTTTAAAAAGTATCAAACGCATTAGCGTACCTACATTTATAGGGTTTGTAAGAGAGTTGGAAGTTTAAAAAACCCCTTAAAATAAAAATGGCAGATCCTAAAAAAACTAAACGAATATTTGTGCGTGTGTCAGAGTCAGTTTCATAGGAGGGATGCAGGAGCATATAAGCAAAACTATGGTATACCTCGTGCACAAAACTTAAATAAAAACTACAAATAAATAGAAAATACAATTTATCAAAGGTCAATAAAATATTGTTATATTTTTACAAATAAAAATACTCATCTTCTAATAAGAAAAAATAAAAATACTCAGTTTTGAGAACTTCAATCACTCTTTTTATTTTACGTGTCATTAACTACACAATGTACATCCCAGTGGGGGTACACATTTGTGGTCTATTTATAGGCCAATTACTATAACGGAAACATAGGCCAGTCCAATATTATAACAAATATTATTATTGATAAGATTTTGATAAAAAGGATAAAAAGCAAAATAATAGGTAATTATACAGTAGGTATAATTTGTAAAATATATTTTTTTGGCAAGAAGCACTGTAATTTAGATCCACAATAAGATGTATAAGTAGACGTAACTTTTTAATATTACCGAAGGGAAGCGAGAAACATTTTTCATTTAGACGAAACCTGAGTTAACGAAGGACACACCGTGATGATGATTAGAATGGATTTTTAAGAACTTCTGGTAAAAAAGAATTGTAAAAAAAAGAGAACAATAATGGTTTCATATGGCCATCCCAAAACTGATCGTCTCGATCAATTTTTTCAATATGTGGAGACCAAACCAAGAAATAACACGAGTTCCTTTGGGTTAAGTGTAACTAACCCCTGAATTTGGTAAAAATACTGATGGTTTTGTTTTGAGGTGATCTCTCCTGTTTCAGTGAACTTTGAGTAGTTAATTTTTTTACTTTTGATGCCCTTTTGATGTCCTACTGTAAGTCTTTCAATTTGCTTAATCTCGTCAGAAGTTTTTTTGGAGAGAGTTAAAGTATTTTTCTCGATGGGATCTTTTTTCTTCTTCTGTAATGGGTCCTTCGGTATCTCCATAATCTTCATCTGGATTAGCAGTTCTTGTTATTGTCTTAGTCTGTGACGTGATTTTCCACCTCCTACCGGTTCTTAACACAAGTACGTTACTTCACTTCAGCAAAACTTACAGGAAAGAGGAACAAAACCCAAAACCCTATTATCGGGATAAGCAAAATAAAACTATCTTCACGTTAGGGATGTTTAAGCGGGATAGGTAAGAAAGAGACTGAATATAGGTATAACCGGCTGAAAGGGAATCAGCTGGTGGCTAGGCCTCTGCTCTGTTCCACAATCAGTTTTCAAAATTATCGGAAAACGAAACTATATGTAATTCGGGAATAAAATAAATCAAAATTAGCTTACACTGAAATTATAACCGACTGAAAGGGAAACAGCTGGTGGCTAGGTCTCTGCTCTGTTCCACAATCAGTTTTTATTAATTTCAAATTATCGTACAAAAGTTATATTATAAATTTGTTCAGGAGGTAGGACAACGGGTATAAGAACTGTGATCTGAAAATAAAATCTGAAATCCTATTTAACTGTATCTTATATTAAATATTCAACTAATTAACTTACAAAAACCTTTCCTAAAAGAAAACACTAAATAAAAACTAAAAATCAATTTTCTTATCTATGGTTACAGAAAAACCCATTCACTGAAATACAGTACTAACATTTTAGCGAAAATCAATTTCATATTTTAAACTAATCCCCCCCCGGCTTCACTAAAATCATTTTCCTCACTGTTGCTACACACTGTAATTTTATATTATAAAGCAAGTAATTTACTCAAAATAAAATTTAGGACTCGGACGGTCGGGCACTATCAATGTTTCACAAAACTTCAACTCGTAACTAGCGGAAATACAGAAATATATTTTCAAAATTTCAAATAGCCGAGGAAGACGAACGGTACTATTTAAATTCTTAATAAGAACGGTAATAATCGAGCTCAAAGCCGTTTTGCTTTCGAATTTATATCTTCATTCCTCCCTACAATTTTTGGTCATTAGCGAAATATTATTTACTTGCAACAAAAAGTTCCTAATATACTGGACGGTTTTCGATTCAATTAAAATAGTTTATATACCGTATGTATTAATAAAAATTTTATGTTCTAGATGGTAATTCACGTCTTTAGAATTACTCATAGAATAAATAATTACAATAATGCAGATATACTAAAACGGTAAAGGTTTTTTAAGTCAGGAATTAAGTAACGAGCTATATAAAGAAAAAGAAAAGAAGATCCAACATGATAAAAAAAATAACTCGTTACAAGTCCTATATCCGTTTATCTTTTTCATTGAAGAGTGTTTAAGCCTACCAACCTTTTTTCTCTTCATTAACTGCCTGGTGTATTTCCCATAAGGCATTCCACTGAATTTTATTAGTTCACATGTTTCTCAGATTTATGTTTATTATGGTATTATAACAAAATAGACTGTGTGCCTATGGTGATGGACAATTTGGTCCCTGCTACCTGTGTTAATCCGTTAGAACCCAAACATTTCGATAATCCAACTGGTAATTTCGCCCCCAAATTAAATTTTTAGAAAAAAGAGGTAGTTTAGATGGAAATAAAACCCAACAGAAAATGTAAGGCCTATGTCTAGGTAGAAGTGCAATATTCGTGACTAAAACTTTATCTGAACTGTGCCATGTTGCGGACATTTCAACGTTAAACCTAAGTTGCAAAGTCTTGATTTGAAACATAATGTATATACATATATACACCGACGGATCAAAAACAGATAGAGGTACGCCCGCAGCAGTAGTAACAAGTAACGGAATTATGGGTTATAGATTACCAGAAGAATTCACAATTCATTCAGCAGAATTGTATGCGGTGGCTAAGGCACTAATATACTCTATAGAAAGTCCAACCCAAAAAATTCTAATAATAACAGATTCCTCCAATATAATAGATAATATGAAGCAATTGTATCTAACCAACCCTTTAGTATTACAGATCAAAGAGCATCTACAAAAACTTCACACCTTAGGTAAAACAATAGATTTTATTTGGGTACCCTCTCATGTGGGTATTCCTGGAAATGAACGTGCTGACGAAATCGCCAGAAAATATTCCGAAAATGTCAACTACAAATCACCCAGTGCCAGCAACGGACATGAAAGCGAAGCTTAAGGAGACAATCCGCAGTTCCTGGCAATGCAAATGGACAGCTTCACAAACCAAATTAAGTGCAGTGAAAACATCGACACTACCATGGACATGTCTACCAACTTCAAGGAGATTACAAACCATTCTTACTCGGTTAAGAATAGGACACACACCCATGAGTACCTATTCAACGGAAACCATCCCCCAAGTTGTGAAATGTGTAACGTACAGTTCAGTGTCCAGCATTTTTTGGTGGAATGTCCTAAATACATCAATGAAAGACAAATATTTACCTCTCAGTGCTCCTTGTTGAAAATTCTAACAACATTGAAAATGTTATTAAGTTCCTAAAAGACACAAATATGTATTCACAAATTTAATTTTAAAAATCCATGTTAGTAATCAATAACGTACCTCTGCTAATAACCCTTAGTGGTTGATGCAGATAAAATCAATAAAAAAAAATAAACAAAATAAAAATGTACGAGACACTAAAGTTAGAAATCGTCAAAAATTTATTGAAAACGTTATAGAAAAATACAAAAACTCTGAAATAGATAGTATTCCATTTAACCTTCCAGAACTGGCGCGCGGACGCCAGTTCCCGATTCCATTTTTGACCTGCATCATTTGTTCTTTCTTTGGCACATTTGAAGGTGAGCAACTATTTTTTTTGTATATTATCACATACTATTGTTGTGTTCTATGGGTTACCTAATGCAGGGTAATTTCCAGATGGCTTCATATGAACGTGAGCAGGAAAGACTGCATCAGCTTATGTTAGAAGGTTTTGAAAATGAGGAAGAAGATGATTTCGTAGATGTCGAAGTCGAAGATGAACTTGAAGAGGATGTATTAGAGACAAGACAGTCCGATTCAGATACGGAACAAGAAATTACGGATACCGAGAATGAGGAACAAAATTCATTGGGCCCATATTTCCTTGGAAAAGATAAAATTACACAGTGGTGAAAACATGTCCCCCATTCAAGTAGGACTCGAGCAGAGAACCTATTCCCTCGACTGCCAGGACCCAAAGCAGTTGTAAAAAATTTGAAGGGCGCTGTTGAAATTTGGAGATATTTTTTCGATTTACAAATGCTAGCGATGATAGTGGAATATACGAACCAGCACATTGAAAAAAATGTCGAAAACTATTCTCGCGAGAGGAACACAAAACTAACTGATATTGTTGAAATTCAAGCACTTATCAGTTTGTTATATTTGGCAGGCGTGCTGAAATCTGGTCGCTTGAATGTAAAGGAGCTGTGGAACAACAATGGAACGGGTGTTGAACTTTTCCGACTGACAATGTCTCAGTTTCGATTTTTGTTCCTGATTCAGCATTTACGGTTTGATGACACCAATACTCGCGCTGAAAGAAAAGAAATTGATAAGCTGGCGCCAATCAGAGATATTTTTCAGTCTTTTGTTGGGAAATGCAAATTGGCTTACACACCATTCCAAAATGTGACAATTGACGAAAAATTGGAAGCATTCCGAGGTAAATGTTCTTTTCGTCAATACATCCCAAGTAAGCCAAATAAGTACGGCCTCAAAATATATGCTCTTGTTGACTCAAGAACATATTTCACCACCAACTTGGAAATATATGTTGGGAAACAGCCAGATGGACCTTATGCGTGCGACAATTCTTCGTGTGATTTAGTACAAAGATTAGTGGAGCCAATTAGAGACTCTAAAAGGAACGTGACATGTGATAACTGGTTCGCCAGTATCCCACTGATTCGTACGTTATATAATGATTACAAATTGACATTTTTGGGAACCATAAGAAAAAACAAACGGGAGCTACCACCAGAATTCAGAAACCCCACCTCAAGGCCAATTGGTTCCAGCATGTTTGCCTACAATGAAAATTTGATAACATTAGCATCTTACATCCCCAAGAAGAAGAAAAATGTGTTACTGGTATCCACCCTCCATCACGACAAGATTGACCAACAAACAGGCAAGCCGGAAATGATCATAGATTATAACGACACAAAAGGGGGAGTGGATACCTTAGATAAAATGTGCGCAGCATATGATTGCGCCAGAAATACAAGAAGATGGCCTATGGTTATTTTTTATTCCATGCTGAATATAGCCGGCGTCAATTCCATGGTGCTATAAAATCTTCAGAATGTAGATAAAAATATGAATCGGCGACAATTTTTGCACCTATTGTGTTCAGAGTTGGCTGAAAATCATCTTCCTTACTGGGGATAGCACGTAAAAAAAACGCGCCTACAGACTCTACCTCATAGGTGGCGAGGAAAAGAGTTAGCAATGAATAAGTAAAGTTGTGGGTAGGGATTTAACAAACATTTTCTAAGAATGTATTTACAATAAAAAAAGATCATAAAACTAAGTTAAACATTTCGTTTTGATAGGATTCTCATGAGCATTGAGGAACCCGGTCAACTTGGGAGCGCTGTATGTAACATCGTTTTAAATTAATGAAATTAAAAAAAAATTAAGAGAAAAATTTTCCTCAAAAGATCATCCATATACAGGGTGCGCCAATTATTTCCACTCGATCTCTAGCACCGAAACTAAAAGAGGTATCAACAAGATTTCTTGTAGGTTTATACGGTGTCACTCGGACTACAATTGTAAAATATTTTGATGTATACAGGGTGGCTAATTTTTGTGGAATGAAAATTAATTTGGTTTTTTTAAATTGAACATCCTGTATACGATTATGTCTTCTGATTCTACTTAATATTAGCTTTACGGTAGTTTTTTGAATTTGTAAATCCGACGCGGCGTTGACAAGTTATTCCTATTATAAGCAGATTTAATGAAAAAACAGCACTTCAGAAATATTAGCACAATAAACACATTTTTTCAAAAATTCCTCCAAAAGGCTACTATGATGTAAATGAAACATACACCTACCACAATAATTACCCAACATCTTCACCTGTTGCACAGGGTGTTTGCCGATGGCGTGCAAATAGTCTAGTTTTCAAATTGCAATAACTTAATTTTTTCAAATGGGACACCCTGTATATTTTTCTTCAGTTAGAAGCTCTCCTTAATACACATTAAAAAAATATAGGGTTTTGGACATCTAACTTTACTATTTACTTTAATAATTGACGTTAAATGAGAAATAACATATTTTACACAATTTTTAATAAGAAAACAAGTTATCTATGAAAATGACAGTAGGTACATTTTGTTGTAGCATTAATTGTCAACATAAAATTTTGTATTATATCACGTCTACTATATTTAATCGGTATTAGGTATAAAAAATGGATTATAATAAGAATTATAGTGTTCAAGAAAATATTGATATGATATGGATACTGGGTGAATGTCAAAAAAATGCGTTTCTTGCTAGTAGGGTCTATCGTCAAAGATACCCAGAAAGACGTCATCCACAAAAGGATACTTTTGAGAATTTAAAGAATAGATTTGATAGAACGGGAACCGTCAAGTATGAAAAACATTCACGTGATGCTACAGCTGTTACTGTTGACAACGAATATAAAGTAATGATCAGTATAGTTGAAGATCCCAATGTAAGCACAAGGCAATTAAGCAATCAGTTAGATATTTCCAATACCACAATTAGACGCATAATAAAGAAGAATATCACCCTTACCATATCCAGCTTCACCAAGAATTGTTACCGCGGGATTTCGCGCGTAGAGAAGAATACTGTAGATGGTTAATAAACAAGATAAATACAGAGCGTAACTTTTTAAACAAAGTTTCATTCTCCGACGAAGCCACATTTCATAAAACGGTTGTGTAAATAGACACAACTTCCATTATTATTCGGACCACAATGAACATTTATTTAGAACCACATCACAGTATCGATGGTCTTTGAATGTGTGGGCGGGAATAATAGGTGATTATGTAATTTTTCCCTATTTCTTTGATGGGACTGTAAATGGAGCTGCTTTTTTAAATTTTTTAGAACTTGATTTTAGAAACCTCGACAAGTTGTAAAAATGAGAAATTCTGGAGTTGGGCACAATATACCTCCTTTGTCGCTAAAAGAAAATGTTTCAAGAAATTGGGAGGATTGGATAGTCAATTTTAAGATATATTTGAGAGCTAGTGGGTTAGAAGATGAAACTGATACTAGAAAAGTCGCACTTTTACTACATTATATTGGTAGTGAAGCCAGAAATATTTTCAAGTCATTTGAAGTGGATATGGACACTTGTACTTATCGGGAAGTGGTGCAGCAGTTTGAAAAACATTGTAAGCCAAAGAAGAATCTCACAGTTGAGAGGCACAATTTTTTAACAAGGACACAAAAAGAGGATGAATCAGTGGAAGACTTCATGACTGCTTTGAAGAATCTGAGTCTTTCATGTGTTGGGTGCGCTGAAGAAAAGTTTGGTATGTGACTTGTTTATTATAGGGTTAAGCGCTCTAAGCTACAAGTTATAAAGGAAAAATTGTTGAGGGAAGAGTCGCTAGATGTAGAAAAAGTTTTAAATATTTCTAAAAGCAATAATGTCACTCAATTACAAGCACAAAATTTAAATAAAAGTAGTGAAGCAGTTGTTTATAAGATAGAAAGTGACTAGTAAGTCAGTCGTCAGCTTGTGAACGTCTCATGTAGATCTAAAATAAATGTACAAGAGAATCAGTCGTTTCAATAAATCTAACAACATCCTATGTCCATACATATCGTAAGAACCCGTCTAGTCAATAACATAACATAAAACAGTCAATCTGAGCTAATTGAATCAACAATGACTTTGAATTATTAAATTCAGTACTTGTAATTGGACTGTAATGGAAGTTCAGGATATCGATAATTATTCGGCAAGTATTATATAATTGAAACTCCAGAGACCGAATTGGTTACAAGTTTATTTTCAATTCAAAGAGAATAGAATGAATGCAATTAACATAATAATAATGTCATGAAAGCAATTCATATATTTTAATAGACAAAACAATAAGTATATTCTGCAAGCTAGTTAGAATCAGCGATTTCTATATAATTTGAAATTACTAATACAGTTGGTTCAACTGTTGCGTAAAAACTACTATTGAACTCTAGTGTAAACAAAAGACGTTACACCTTCCCCCTTTGAGGAGAATGACCTTCACTATGAAATTTGAGTTTACAACTCCATTTTCCGCAACTTCTTGATCCGTAGACTGCTTTTGGCCCATAATTCGAAAACTTATGCTTGATGCTTAACAATTTATACAATTGTTTTCGGCAGGATCGCCATGTAATGGAAGTTCAGGATATCGATAATTATTCGGCAAGTATTATATAATTGAAACTCCAGAGACCGAATTGGTTACAAGTTTATTTTCAATTCAAAGAGAATAGAATGAATGCAATTAACATAATAATAATGTCATGAAAGCAATTCATATATTTTAATAGACAAAACAATAAGTATATTCTGCAAGCTAGTTAGAATCAGCGATTTCTATATAATTTGAAATTACTAATACAGTTGGTTCAACTGTTGCGTAAAAACTACTATTGAACTCTAGTGTAAACAAAAGACGTTACAGGACCCTTCTTTCTTTCTTTGGGACTTTGTATTTGTTAAAAATCTTTGGCAATAAGCAAATACTCTTATTAATTTTGTTAAGGACGAAAACTTATGGAAAATAGTGAAGAGTTCATTGTGTTGAAGACTCAAAGACTGTATGTCGGACGGACGTGTTGAATGTAGACTCGCGAATATTCTTGGTGGAAGTCAGTTCCGTGTCATTTTGTGATTTCCGGCATTGGAAGAGGTCTTGTTGGTTTTTGGAATTTTAGGAGGTGATGTTAACAAGTGAGCCGAACTCCACGGTTTTCCTATCATATCTGGCTGTATTTGGGCCATCTTAATTGGATTTTGAAGCAAAACCATTTTATTTTTAACTTGACCATTCTATCTTACCTCAGTAGTTGATATTTTTGGATTTTGGTGTCAAGTTACAATTACCGCTTGCGGGATTTATTTGAGGGAAGCCATTGTTGATTAGCAGGTGCCGTTCCATAACCAAACAGTGTTTGACTTAAAACCCTATAACATCTAGGTGAGTCGATTATTTTGTCTATATTTCATGTGTACTATCAACGTAATTGCTGTTGAATCAATTAATTTCGATCATTTTAAACTATAAATTCGTGTCTACTATAACTCTCTTTAAATTTTCATTTTTTTAAGTAAAACGTTGAGTATATTTTATTCTATCAATTTTCACTGTAATTCGTTTAAACTCACTCTTACTTACTTTGAATTGGAGATGTAAGTATTTACTAGTAACTTCCGTAAGCTCTTCAGTTTATAAGTAAAACTTAAGGTACTTTATTTTATTGGAAATTTGCAAAGTTATTCGCTTTGAACACTGTTATATTACTTTACTGTGATTTGATCTGTACGTAATTTTAGTAGTAACTTCTACTTTGGTATATTATTTTGGTAACTGAATTTTAATTCAATTTTGGCTTTTGATTGTTGTTAAAGCCACTTTAAAATAGACATTTTGTAATTTTCCTTTCTAATCAAATTGTGAATTTTAATTTAATTTTGGCTTTTAAGTGTTGTTGAAGTTACTTTCTTATTGATTTTTTTGTAATTTTCTTTTCTAATTAAATTGAATTATCTAGGGTTTTTTTTTCCTGTGGGATCCACCCCTGTACTCATCAGGAAGATCTACCTTTTCTTAGTTATTGGAGGATCCCAACTTCAGCAGTTTCGTCTGAAGGTTCAACCATACCGAGCATCTAGAACGCGCTCAAAAGAAAAGGTTCACACTCCGAAGTGACTTCAGAATCAGATAAGCTTATCTAACTTTTGTTTTATTTATTTCACGGTAAACTAAATTTAGTGTGATCACACGTACGCTATATACGAATTATTTTTTTTTCTATCCTATAGTATTATCTCTTTGTACGTAATGTTGTATTTATGTTGACTTAATTTTGTTTTAAATTTGTTAGACAAGTTCAACTTCTCTTGATTAATTTTTTTGTTAAGTAAAGTAATTTAACATATTTCGGTCATAGTTTTATTTATTTGGTTCACCATATTTTTATATTTTTTTTTGGGTAACTAGGGAACTACAAGTAACGTGGCAAGTAAATGAATCTATCACTTCCATATTCGAAACGTCAATATTCAAGCTAGACTCAGTAGCTGTGACAATTTCATTTTCATTCAATCCATCACATTCTCAAATGGATCGTTTCCAAACTCTACCTCGTCGTGCCTTGGTTCAGTATGAATTTGTTCTTCGGCGTTTTGAGAGTCTTCTAGATAACGAATTTAATTCAAAATAACTTCTACGTTTATTGCATAAGAGGTTAAATTATTTCCGATTATCCTGAAGACTTTTTCTGCTGCCCTAAATTCCTCTGAAGTTATTTTGTGTTCATTGGTTACAATTGTCGATGATTGGTTTTCGCTAATATTATACACGCATTTTGTGTAATCTACACTATTTGGATTTAACGGTAAGAAACCGCACTTCCTGAATCCATCTATAGATAGATAGATATTTATTTCGTACTAGTGACAAGATACATTTTAAAAAAAATATATATACATTGTATGGTACATGTCAAAAGTTCTCTGTAAAAATGTAATATAATATATAGGTACCTACTTAAAATTTTTTTTTTAAAAACTGATAAAAACAGTTAAAATCCACAACGTTAAACGTTCTCACATGTTGTACAATGTTAATATGCGCTAAGCTATATTTAAAATAGTAACAAACATATTAAAAGTGAAAAACAAATGTATAACACATAAACAAATATAAAAAGATATGAGTGAAACATTGAATCAAAAATTCAAAAATGTTGTTACAAGTTCATCTTGCTTTATAGCCATGATATATTTAATCAATGAAAATATTACCCCGAAAACCAGTTTTAGTACTTTTTGTTGTTAGTATCCTATTGCTTAAATTCCTTTTTACAAACCTTTAAAGTGTTCAGTCATATAATAAGCACCTGAATAATCAGTAATATTGCTGAACCAATAAAAATAATAATAAATTAAAATATCAATTGAGTAAAATACAAATAAACAAATCAAATTCCATTGTTTACAAATGATCGTGACAGGTTAATCTATCAATCTCTTAAATTGTCATTGTCATACTTCATAATCATATCTTCATGAAAATCCCTAAATCCCATAAACATAAATGACTGTTAAATCAATACTTTTAATCAGTTTGACCAACTACTACTAGAACCTAGATTTAGGAGGGAATTTTGTATCGGAAAAATTTAGTTTTTTTTATTGTCCATGTGTATGGAGTAGAAAGGCTGTCGTGCTATACGGATTTCCTAACTTTCCACTCAGAGTATTTTAGAAGAATATTTGGTAATTGTAGCCATTAAAGCACCCTGAAGGGGATAAGCTCTGAAAATCTGCATGTGGGAAGTAAGCAATCAAATTCCTTCACTCTGAGGTCACCCGCCACCAAAAGGTATGTTTTTGAAACGTGTAAGCATAAGTCTTTAGCTAACTAAATATAACATTAAATAGTACAATATCAATACCAGTTGCTAAATAAATATAAAGCTTAAATATTTTAAACTTCCTTATTAAACAATGACCCCTAAGCAAAGATAGTTAGTTAAATCCAAATTAAGAACACCCTTGTGATTTCTTTCTTTTCTTTTTAAGCAAAACTTATACCTACATTTCACAATCATTGAAGTAAGCTAGATAAAATCTTATAGATAAGTTTTGGCCCACCTCGGGTTAGCCTATGCGTAGTAGTAGCTATTCACCATAAATGGAACGAGTATAATCAACTATTTAAACTTATTTACATAGATTAAATCCATCAATAGATATTAGCGATTTAATTAATTTGGAATAGTATCATTACCTATAATTCGACTGCAAGAACAACATATTAACAATTCTCTTTTTAGACCTCTTTTTGTGTACCTTCTTCAATCCCTTCTTCAGAAGTGAAGCTGGTATTTCTGAGGATTCAAGAATCTATTTACATATACGACTCCTGTCATGGTTATAAACGGCTGATTGACTTGTGACCAACATCAGTTACTTCACTGCAATTTGTGGGGGATCTTTCTACTGGCTACTAGGAGTCAAAACAGATAAGCGATAGATTAAGTTGTGGTTGTCCTCCAAGTTTACCCTTGGTTTGCCTAAGGCGCCTTCCTCACATAACAGTACGGTATCGGTGCAGCATCTGTATGCGGTATACCGATAGTAAACTTTGTCGGCCAGATCTCCTCACTTATCGGTTAACTGTCCGTAAGTTGTCTGCATGCTTTCGGTGCAAACATTCAGATGCGTTTGTGCCGTCATCGTGAAATGATGTCATCGGATGAAGGTGAAGATGTCATTGCGTGTTACATGTACTTACGATTGCGTAGAAGAAGAAAGAAGTATTGGGTACACCCGTATATTGCCAAAAATATTTCATGCAGACTTTTCATTGCGGCACAACAACTTTCGCAAGATGATGTGAAATTCCGGGCGATGTATAAAATGTCAAAACAAAGTTATCGTGAACTCCTGTCTCTTATTGCACCCCACATTACGAAACAAAATACTACATATAGAGAATGTGTTAGTGCCGAAGAGAGATTACTCATTACTTTGAGGTAAGAACCTGTACATTTCTTTAAATGAGTGCTTTGCAATACACTGCTGGACGTACAGTTTGCGATACATCAAGTCATCTATTTTGATAGCTGTCACGCTCTTACGTCAATACAGTAAAGGTTAGTTTCCCTGATAAAGTAGATGAGTCGCACACTGTACGTCTCACCAATAGTGCTCCAATCGTTCAGGATTGTCGGTCCATCTTGAGGGAGGCACCCACTTCTATTCTATTCTATTAATGTTGGGGTGTCGATACACTGCGACCTATAAGATCTATTGTGCCCCCTTCTGCTGCCCAATCGTTGAGGATGTCTCAGCGATTAGAGCAGTTCCTCCATTCCTATTGCTTTCAAAAAGTTCTTCTATTTGATATTCTCCGAGGTATCGTGCCCTTGGATTATGCGGGGTACCCACTTTCATCTGCCTCTGTCTGATGTAAAATCCCTCACAAAGGCATAAATATGTATAAATCATCAAAAACCAATATAATTTTTTATTTATTAATAAGTTTTTATTAATGAAATACAGAAAAGTTAACAGCTTCATCCTCATTTTGGTAACCTGGCGTAGAGTGAGACTGGTAGTTCATGGCTTCATCTGCATTTTGATAACCTTGTGTAGAGTGAGACTGGTAGTTCATGGCTTCATCTGCATTTTGATAGCCTGTCAAAGAGTTAGACTGGTAGTTCATTACTGGCGGAGATGCAGCTGGTGCTGGAGTACCAACTGATGATATTGGAGAAAATAGAGAATTGTCCATTGAAGAACTACCAGTGGAGTTTCTTGAAGGTCCTGATATCGGTGCGGTCTTAATGTCATCTATAAGTTGTAATACTTTAATTTTGAAAGATCGGATTTGTTGGGCATTCATATCGGCAAACTCTGGTAGTAAACTGAGGAAGTAATGGTTCATTTGTTTTTCGGTTTTGTTTAATAAAATTTCGTCAGTCTTGTCGATTTTGTTTTTTAAAAACTTAACCATTGCAGCGTCTACTGCTGCTGCAGATGTTGCCTTGTGGCGAACTCGGGGCATAGGTGTAGAAGAAGAAGAAGCCGTAGATTGGACTTGTGAATCAGATAACTGGTGTTGATCTGATGAATCAGTAGGGCCCTCGTCTGTTACTTGTTCTTCAGGTTCTGCTTCGGTATTATCTGCCGGTTCTGTATCTGGCACCGTGTTTTCTACTGGATTTGGTGGTATGTTTCCACGATTAGGAATTCTATTAACTGGTTTAACGTAGGGTAAAATGAACGTTAAATGTTCAGCCAAATAATAAGGCTTTTTGGTTTTTGAGCCGCTTGGAGGTGGTTTGGTAATTCTGATGAAAGTGGACCTGATATTGCGCCATTTTTCCTTGCATTCAGCAACTGAAACAAACAGAACAGATAAATTAAACTGATGCTTTTTTTATTTTGCAGATATTTAGCTACCGGAAGTACATTTACGGCATTGGCATTATATTTTGCAAGAGGTGTGAGCACTATATCTGACATAATAGCTGAAACGACTGACGTGATTTGGTCAACACTAAAGACAGAGTACATGGCAATTCCAACCACAGAAAAATGGAAAGATATTTCTAATCGTTTTTATGAACTTTGGAATGTCCCTAATTGCTTAGGGGCTATGGATGGCAAGCACATCAGAATTCAAAAATTGCCGAATACTGGATCCACAAATTATAACTATAAAGGCTATCATTCGATCGTCCTATTAGCAATATGTAATGCTGATGGATTGTTTACTATGATTGACACAGGGTATGCTGGGCGAAATAGTGATGGCGGAATTTTTCAAGCTACTGGATGGAAACAGTTGGTTTAAATATGCCTATATCTTCTGCACTTCCACATGATGATACACAACAGCAAGTGCCATATTTCTTTGTTGCCGACAATGCTTTCCCTTTGAAACGCAATATAATGCGGCCTTACCCCATGATAGGTATAAACAATATTAAAAGAATCTACAACTACAGAATGTCGAGAGCACGCAAAACAATAGAGTGTACATTCGGAATGATGACTCAAAAGTTTCAAGTACTTCTAACGCCAATTCGGTGTACAAATTACACTACAGTGAACAACATGATTAAATCTGTATGTGTCCTACACAATTTTATACGATTACGAGATGGAGCGCCATATTCTGCCACAGATAATGAGGGTACAGAATCGAGATTTTAACATTGAAAGAGACGAAATTCCCATTAATGCTAGATCAGCCGGGTCAACAGTCCGAAAATACTTAACTAATTACTTTGTTTTACCTAGGGCAGCGCTTCCGTGGCAATACACTCATTGTATTTAATTGAAACTACATACATAATTACTGTCTATGCATACTTTGTAATTAATAAGAAGAGTACTATAAAATAATATTATGTGAGTTTGAGTGTATGTGTGAGTGATACATAATAAATAACACGTACTTACCAGTCAATTTTGTTTCATTGCTTATTTCTGTCCACGCTTTTTCCGTCAGGTCGTTCCTCGAATATTCCGGTAACTTGTAGTTATATAAAAGTGGATATTTTTCTACTTCAGCCACCAATTTAATACACGTGGCTTTTTCATTTGCCATTTTTAATACACTCGTATGGTAGACTCCGTACGATTCACACAAGTTTCGCGCTCGGTATCCTCGGATCTTACTGGAAAGCCGTACTGCAATGCAGTATGCTGAACATATACCGCCCCGCTCCCGCGCAGTCCGCGCCAGTCAGAAAGCGTGTATGCAAATATAGGCGCTCGGTAACGAAGCGGTAACAATTTTACTGTATGTAATTTACTGCACCGATACCGTACTGTTATGTGAGGAAGGGGAGTCCACATTGTCCTGGTCATCGGAAACTGATTATCAGGAACATACACAGAACATATAGTTGAACAATCACATATGGTGTAACAAGACAGTAAATAAGGTTCACATATAGATTTATATTTTATATTTAAAGGACCACAACACGTGTTATTATCCAAACTTATTAGCTTCAATATAGATGGCTTCTTCATAGTGTAAAATATCTGTAAATAACACATTAGGTAAGATTACCGGTCTCTAGTAATAGGTTTTAGACTAAGGCGTGAATTGCCCTATAGTCACATTTAATGTTTATTTTTGTTACTTACATTGTGTAAACGGAAAGTATACTCTGCGGAAAACCAAACGTTACTTTCTTTAATGGTATTGCGCACTTTAAAAAGAAACATAATTATTTAGATTAGAGCCTAATGTATTTACTTTTTATCTTTTTTTGTTATTTAAGAAAGATGCCTAATGCCAATTGTCATTAATACTCTTGACAGACCAAGCACATCCTTAGTGGCCTTTCGTATCTTAAAAATCTAGCCACCAGCGGCCTGGTATTTGTAACCATTGACTATCACCCAACCAGTGTAATAAATAATAAAACCGAACTAGAAGTTTCAGTAATAGTCCCAAATAAGCGAACCCAGATTCAAGGATAATTTAATAAAAACAAAATAAATTAATTAAATACACTTTTTTTAAGGTGGTTAAGTATTTTTAAAAGTAACAATGTATTGCTATTTATATCGTCTATACTATATGGTTCCGCAGATATGAGACACTTCTTTATAGTCTTTTTAAATTTATGTATGGAAGTAATATCCCGTAGTTCTTCAGGTAGTAGGTTAATTGTTAACAAACACAATTTCATTTCTGAGAAACAGTTCGGATTTAGGGAGGGGGTTTCAACGAACGATGCAATAGCAGTGGTCACAGATGAAATATATCGGTTTCTAGATAAAAGTGAACCAAACCTTTGCGTGTTTCTTGATCTTTCCAAGGCGTTCGATACTGTAAATCATCAGATATTGTTGGATGCTTTGGAGGGGTCGGGAATACGTGGAGGTGCACTTAATCTTATGCGAAATTATCTTGAAAGTCGGGTTCAGCAAGTGAAGATAGGCACCTGTTACAGTCATGAACAGAAAGTTGAGTATGGAGTCCCACAGGGCACTGTCCTTGGACCAATTCTATTTTCAGTTTATATAAACAGTCTACTTACTATTGAGAGCAGTGGAAAGATTTACAGTTTTGCCGACGACACAGCAATATTATATTCATCAAAAACTTGGGACGATCTGAAAAATAAAGCTCAAAACGATTTATCTCACGTATTAAACTGGTTTAATCACACGCAACTTACCATAAATTTTGACAAAACACATTTTATACACTTTGCAAATTATACATCAACACTACCCCATTATCAAACTTTAAGCATACAAAACCAGGATGAAGAAATTGAGATAAATTCCGCAAAATGTATTAAATATCTTGGTGTAATTGTGGACCAACATTTAAAATGGGATGAGCAGATGAGTGCGGTAGCGAAAACTTTAAGATACATGCTATTTAAATTTAAATGTTTAAAAAAACTCTTAAGTATAAACTATTTAAAAATAATCTACTATTCACTTGTAGAATCTCGATTGCAATACGGAATTCTGGGTTGGGGAGGGATTCTTCCAACTCACTTAAATAAGATAAAAGTATTGCAAAAAAAGGTTCTGAAAATAATTTTTAATAAACCATACATATATTCTACAATTCAATTATTTAAGGAAAGTGGTGTTATGACTATTCGACAACTGTATATCTATAATATTGCTAAGTATGTGTACAATCATAAAAATATGCTCAATAAAATAGAACACAAATATGAAACGCGCCACAAGATTAACAAAAACATTCAAATGCCCCTAACAAACAAATCAGTCGGCCAAAGAAGTTTTTCATACATAGCTGCCAAACTATATAATTCTTTGCCACAAATGTACAAATCATATATTTTTTCACTAAATAATATAAACCTCTTTAAGAAAAGGATTAAACGTTTTATAATTGGTTTGGATATATATGAAGTGAATAAGTTGATTGAGGGGTGAGCTCTGTACATTTCCCCTACAACCTATTGGTTTTGGTTCTCTTTTTTAGTTTTATTCGTACTCTGTATATTTTTGCTATAAAGAAACTCAAATTTTTGGATAAACTCTCAAATAGTGTACTACAAGATATCGTTTAAATAAACAAAAGAGTCAGCTCCCGTCACTTGAATATAAAACATATAACTAAGATATCTATTAAATAATTTTTTTTTTCTTTTAACAAACCCTCGCATATTGTATGAATCATTGTACTCCGATTCTTGATCCATTTGTTTATATATATTTTTTGTTTTATTAATAGTTTAGTCAAATGTATGTGTGTGTTCGTAATTTAATTAGGAAATGTAATGTAATGTTGAAAAAAAAAAAAAAAAACTTGTATTATTTTAACACAAACAAGTATTTGAAATACTTTTGTGTCTTTTTCATGTTTATTTGTATATTTTGTATTTTTTGTATTTTGGTGTTACTACATTGTAAACTTTTTCCTTTCTTTTGCAAATAAACGTTATTATTATTATTATTATCTATATAAGCAACCTTTTTCAAGTAATGATGTTTCATGGATAGGGTATCGGAAAATATGTTTCTGTCTCGTATGATACTCATGTGTAATTGTATAATCTAAAAAATATTTCCTATTTCTATACACATAACAAAGACACTCATATATGTATATACCAGGTACTGTTAATAAATTTAAACATTTAAAATATCTCCTACAGCTTTCACGTAGTTTTAAGCCATCCAAAATTCTAACTGCCCTTTTCTGTAATACAAAGACAGTTTGACTGTGTGAACCACCCCAAAAAACAATTCCATATGTCAACGATGAATATAAATTCCCATAATATGCTGTTATCAATGTATCTTTGCTAACTACTTTTTTAAATTCCTTTAAAGAATAACAATTTCCACTTAATCTACCACAGAGCAGCTGTACATGTTCCATCCAGTTCATGTGCTCATCTATTGTGACCCATAGAAACTTAATTTCTGACGAAAATGTAGTTACGTTATTGTTAATCTCAATATTATTAGGATACATAATTCCATTACGACTGTGTAGAATAGAATGCATTGTGTCTTTTTGTTATTCATGATTAAAGAGTTCCCTTCAAACCATTCAGCCATTTTTAAAATTACGGATGTTGTCTTAGTTTTCATTTCATTATAATTATCTCCAACAATGATTGTATCATCAGCATAATTTGTTAGTATAGTTGTTATATCATTTAAAAACAGTTCTAGATCATTTGTAAAGTATGAACAGGATTGGACCAAGTACACTGCCCTGAGGCACACCCAGTGTAACTTCTCTGGCATTAGAAGTATATCAGAAGAGTTTGTTTTCATGCAGACTTTTTTAGAACGATTTGTTAAATAAGATTGAAACCAATCATAGCATCTACCCCGAATTTCCATTTTTTCCATTTTGTCAAGCAATAATTGATAGTTCACACAGTCAAATGCCTTTGATAGGTCCAAAAAAACTTCAAGGGCGAGACTACCATTATCAAGGGAATCTAGAATTCTCTCAATAAAACTGAAAGCAGCAGTTATAGTAGATTTTGCTTCTCGGTATCCATGTTGATTCGAAGCTACGATCTGGTTCTTATTTAAAAAATTAACTAAGGTGAAGTGGGGATCTGGGGCAAGCGGGTGTTTTTTTTTCTAAAAAACTAAGGAATGCTGCATTTAAAATATAACATTGCACTACATGTTTTTGAACTTATCTCTAAGCGAGAAAAAAATGTTTTTTATTTTAAGATTATTGTTAGTAGGTTTAATGGTTGATTTAAAATTACCCTTCAAAAAGTCGCAGAATCGAAGATCCCTCAAATTTAAAAGAAACCACATATTTCTAGTATTGCTTACACTAGGGTTGCGCTGATTAAACTCCCAAAATTGTTATCATGCAGGCTACATTTTTGTTGATTTTATTTTTTGTTTTTTGCAGGTTACCAGCTAATGTACCCTTAGTCCCCACTTGCCCCGCCATTTTTAGAGGCGGGGCAAGTGGGGACTAACACCCCTGGGGCAAGTGGGACCTAGTCATTTTTTTTGGTTGAAACATTATTCGGCGGGGGCTCTATATACTTTTTCTAAAACGAATAGAAACATTTTCCGAAAACGAAAATACATGCTTTGCTTTTCGTCAATCCATGATTGAGGATGAAGGTGCAGTCACAGAAGATTCCATAATGATGATCCTCCCGGAGCCAAATCCTGGCAGAAAGGGAGAACTCATATTTCCAGTTCAGTTTTCCACCTACAATGTCCAATAACTTATACTTATTTTAAGAATTAAACATTTTGTATTAATAAATACCGTTTTTGCAAATTTACTGTTTGTCTATCGTAAAATTCATTACTGCTTATCAAGTTCGAGCTCCTTATCAAGTTCACATCTCCCGTATTTGTAAGAATTTTTTGTCTCAAAAAAACGTTTTGTAGCTAAACCTGCGTTCTACGAACCCACCTGCCCCGCTAAGGTGTAATGCTGTCTAAATAAGATTTATCAAGAAAACACGCACTTGCCCCAATAGCCGGGGCAAGTGCGGACCAGTGATCAGATTTAAAAAAAAAATTTTTTTTTGGGAAAATAAATTATCTAAAATTTATACATTCATGGGGTATGTTTACAACATAACCAAGTATATTCTGTCCAAATCTCACTCCAAAATCTCTGTGTTTATAAAAGTTATGTGATGCCAAAGTGAACCTTATATATTTTTAGTCCGCACTTACCCACTTTACTTAATCTTTTTCTCATAGCAATTTCAAAAACTTTGGAAAAAGTAGAGAGGAGACTAATTGGTCTATAATTTTCCACTAATAAGGTATCTCCATTTTTAAAGATGGGCTGTACAATTGCTACTTTCATTCTAGATGGGAAAACTCCACTCGAGAATGATGAATTTACAACATGTGTCAGTGGTTCTAAAATAAATGTCGCTATTTTTTTTAACAAAATATTACTGATACCATCCTCTCCACTAGAGCATTTATTTTTCAAACCATTCATAATTTCTAGAATTTCAACATCATCTACCTCGGATAGGTACATAGATAATAGATTGTTAGGTTTCTGTTTTTTACCGAAGAGTCTACAAGATTTGTGGCCACTGTGACAAAATATTCATTAAAAATGTTAGATGCAACGGACATAAATGATATTGTTTCATTATTTGACTTAATTCTAGTGAAAGTTTCTTGTGTTGATTTGCTGAGGCCTTTCTCAGTTTTTATTATATTCCAGATGGTCTTACTTTTGTTATGCGAGTCAGAAATTTGTCTGTCATAGTAATCCTTCTTTTCCTGTAAGACAAGATTAGAGTAATAAGTTTTATAATTATTATATGCCTGTTTGGTTATATGATCATGAGTATAAAGTTCAAACATTAAATTTAGGGTATTTTTGGCAACAGTAATTTTGGTAGTCATCCATTTGCATTTTTTATTTGATAACTGTTTAACTTGTTTTACAGGGAAAGACAAATTAAAATGATTTGTTGATATTTGAATAAAAGTATATTATACTTGTCGTCAACTGTTGATCCCTCATATACTGAGGTCCACATTTCATTACTTAGGAGACCATAAAAAAACTCATATTGTTTAGAACCAAAAAGACTTTTATAGGCATATGTATTATTTGCGGTTTGTATGTTGTGAAAAATGGTAATTGTTTGACCAAAATGATCGGATATGTCGGTATTCAAAACCTTCAAGGTATAATTTGTAAAACTAGGTACATACACATTATCTAAACACGATTCCGTATTAGCAGTAAGTCTTGTTGGAGTATTTATTGTGTACTTCATATTGTACATGCTCAATAAATTATTTATGGTGTTAATATTTTTAGCATTTTTATTTAATGGTAATAAGTCCAAATTAAAATCGCCTGCTTCAAGCACAAATTTTTCCCCTTCTGAGGCTATATCTATCAGTTGGTCTAATCTTGATATAAATTCTTCTGTGCTAGTATCGGGCGGTTTATATATTACGCAAACCACATATCCTACTATATCTATTTTAAATTCTGCAGCGGTACATTCGAACACATATTCTTCACTCAATTGATTAATATCGTGTCTAATTACTGGAGATAGATAATTTGCACAATACAGAGCTACTCCCCCATGGGCTCTTGATTTTCTACGGTAAAAATATGTTACAAGTTTAAAGCATTGCGACTGAAAAGCACCAATACTATTTGTATTGTTCAGTGATTGCTATAAATTGTAAATCTAGATTACTGATTACGATATTAATATTGTTTAGACAGTTTGACAGACCCTGAACATTTTGATAAAACAATTTTATACTCTGTAATTGCTATGTACTTTTTGTTTTTTTTTTAGATTCAATGTCAATCAATCTTTTATAACAAGGACAGTTTACATCTGTCACTTTATGGTTAAAATCTAAAGATTTTTTCAATTTAGTATTCGTTTCGAAACAGTTTATACATTTAAAAGTTTCAGAAGCACAATCTCCCGTTTTATGATTTTCTGCACAATTAAAACATGTTAAAAAGTTCTGGCAATTTGCTGCTACATGCCCATATCTAGCACATTCAAAACATCTTAAGACAGAAAAATATTCGTGGACAACACATCTTCTCCACCCTAAATTCAGCTTACCTTGCAGGCTCAATTTTTTTTTGTGATGCAACATCTACTTCTAATATTATATTACCTTTATTTTGTTGGCCCTTTTGTTTGTATCTTGCTAGTACTTTCAATACTGTATCTTTTGTTGTTTCTAACTCATTTTGTTCTTTTATTGTTTGTATAAGAGTGTCAACATCTTCTGTGATATATTCTTCTTCAACCCCTCATACTATCATTTTTGGATTTTTTTGTCTGCCATCCATTACCTTATACTGATTGCCAAGTTCATTTTCAACCTTATTCCTAATTTTTTCTTTTGAGTTTTTACTATCGCAATTCTCTACTCCTATCGCAAGACTTTTCGGATCAATGTTTTGTTTAAGATCGTCTTTAGTTTTATTACATTGTTGTTTTTCTTTAGGCTTTATGACAAGTGTTTCATTTTTAGTTTTTAATTTGTCGGCATATGTGGTAGTTTCGTCTTCTGTACACGCCTTTCCTTTAACTGAGCTTATCTCTTGTATTAGTTTCGGTAGAGTCTCATTTTGATTTTTTATTGTTTCATTTTTTAGTTATATAATACACTTTAGGTTATTTATTTCTCTAGTAAAAAAGCCTTCAAATGCCTTAACGTTGTTCATAGTATCATTATTTAGTTTTCTACAGCATTTCTCACAGTAATATTTTAATATCCTGTGATTTTTTAATTGAGGAACTCTTAATTCTGTTGTAGTGATCCCCATACATTCTTGACAATATTTTTCCTGGCAACTATCACATGAAAAAATTTCACCTTCTTTTCCCTTATCTGGTGGTTTCTTGCAAAGAGCACACTTTATGATTTAAATGTCACAATAAGTTTATTTGCTCATCCAAGTTCCTGTCCTAATGCTATTTATTTGTTTGTTAATTGATGGGAAAAAAGTCAGTCCAGTTTTCAACTACTTTTTAATATGGTCTTTAATTACTATTGATCCAATATTTCATATGAATTTCGTAATATTAGCTTCAAAATTCATATAAATTGTAGACACAAATACTCACAGGATAGTCCGCAAATTTTTCTATCGTTAGGTATAACTTTCACCTTTATCTTTAATATATTTCACAGGAAAATAAAACAAAATTCAGGAGCCATAAAACTATGCACCATCACTTTCATACATACTTGTTAAAGTCCTCAACCCAATTTTCTTAATTGTAACACTGATACAATCCTGTCGAAGAATTTATCAACAGCTATATGACAGTATAATGTGACTCGCCATGTTAGTATCTTTCAGGGCCATTTGAAAGAATTTACAAAAATTTGTTTTAGTCACTTGGCTGTTAACATTTTCGGGAAGATTCTGCCATTTTCTTATTGTGTTTTTCCATTCTTGTTTGAGTGGACGAAAAACGCTTACGTCAGCTGGCTGGAGAAGGTGGGTTGTGTTAGGGGGCAGAGCATACAGGATTATCCCTTTTTTATCGCAGCCCTCGCTAAGCGCCATCGTCATATGGGACTTGTGCCCATCTACAAAAAGTAGTATGGGTTTTTTGATATTATTTGTTGTAATCCAGTTATTAAAATCGTTAACGATATATTCATAAAAACATGCCCCTGCATCCATCCACTTTCCGATTTTCCTAGGGTCCAAGTCTTTGGCATGCTCTAGGTGGTCTAATGTAAGGGAAGACAACTAGAGGGGGGCATATTTTGACACTAGCAGCCAAACATATGAAAACAGTAATGTTTTCTTTTTCATTGCCTTTTTTTATTTGATATAGGTTTTTAAAACCACTTGGGGCTAGCACTTTTCCAGTTTTAGGACAAAGTGAGAACCCGGATTCGTCGCCATTAAATATTTTGTCTGGTTCCAGAAAAATATCAGACGCGCTAATTTCCTTAAGATATTTTTCCAAATTAAAAAACCACATTCTTATGCTTTCCTCTGTTACGGCTGCTCTCGCTTTATTTATGCCTTCAGCCTCCCTGAGAGAAATTCTAGGATGTCTTTTCGAAAAATTGTACTTAGTACCAACGCTCTCCCGGCCTTCCATCTTTAAACTTGGTTTTCTTGCCGCTATCCTTTATTATCTTTTGTACTGTTTCTATTAGATCGATTTTCTTGATTGGAAATCCACGTTTTGCCATGTTTACAATCCAGTTCACCATTTTGTCTCTCCTTCCATGGTTAGAATTGGCTCAGGACCCGTCTTTCCCTGTTTCCGTGGACATTTTTCTAGTAGACGATCCTGAATAGTACTTCTAGGGACTGCACGTTTCCTACTAGCAAATCTAACAGCTACATTGTTCTCTTTTATATCGCGCAATGCAGCTTGCAGCGATTCCTCCGAATACTGGAACTCCTTTTTTTCATTTTCACACGTTTTTCTCTTTTATTCATGTTAGAGTTTCTGGAACGCGCAGCCAGCTGTAATTAAAAAGAAAAACCTGCAGATCCTTTTATATTTGTATATTTAAGGACCGAGAATAGTTCTTTTTTCGGCCAGGACTGTTTCAACAGATTTAAATGAGTGGCCAAGAATCAGTATCTTGAAATCTCATTCACCTAACTTTTACCACTAATAGGAATATTAGGATGCATTATATTTGTGGTCGAAAACTAGCTATTAAATTAGTCATGCGATATACCATTTTTCCGGAAAGGAATTTGATTGATTTTCATATACCGCTTCTCAACTATCTAAGTTTTAAATTGTTGTCGAAAAAATTGATATCTTTTTGATAATTAAACTTGCTAATTCACCTCACAATATACTAGGCCAAGCAACGAAGCATGCGAGTATAGTAATTTTTGACAAAAATCCTAGTAGAAAACGAATGATGCCATCTTATAAAAGATATTACGTAGTATCATTTTGATATGTTTTGGACACGCAAATGTTCAGTAATTTGTTAAAAACATTTAAAATGAAGAAAAAACTTTTTTTAGTTTTATTCATATAGCGTAAAACGTACTGAAGCAATCTCAATGGTATACATAGATAAATCGTAGATAATTAAAATACGAACAAAATGAGGGGTCGAGCGAGTCAATCAGATAATTAGGAACCGAGAAAATCCGGAAAAACCGGAAAATTAGTCATTTTTTTGAAAATTCATCTTCGTCATTTTTCAATTGCAAGAGCTGAAATTTGGTACAAAAGAAGTTCTTCGTATGCCTTTTATATGCGCGAAGAGCAGACGCCAAGTGACGGTTACTTTTATAGCAATTGCAATTTTAATGTTTTCATACGATAATTTTCAACGTGTCTGGATGCGTGGTCGATTGTCCGATTTTAAATTTGAAAACGGTTTTGAAAAGTGTAAATGTAGAGCAACAAAACGTATATTCTCGATTTGAAATCGAGTGATGCGAAGTCAGCCAAAAACGCCAGGGGGTCTATTCTGTAACATGTGAGAGTGCTCGTGCACGACTACTCATCGGTAGGAGAACTCTCTCACTCATCACTCACATGGACCTTATAAACCCTATTCACGATTATTCGACTCGTCTACTACATTTTGTCCAGCGTTGCCAAGTGGCACGACTATCTTTGACCTATTATTAGTTCTAATGTACTGTTAGTAGGTTTAAAAATATGAACATAATCACCATCTGATTAAGAATATATTTTTTTCGATTGGATGTGTTGTGAAAAAGAGCGGAAGTTAGGTTTTTTGTTCCTTTTTTTATAATATTTAGAAAAGAATATGTTGTATGAGGCACAAAAACCAATCTTGATTAATTTTTTGAATGAACATGAAGAGTTGCGCAGGGGCCAATTCACGTCAAGCTTTTCCTATAAAAAAGTCCAACAACTTTGGGAAGAAATCTCAATAAAATTGAATAGCATTCAAAATGGCCAATCCAAGGATTGAAAAAAATGGAGGAAAGTAAGTATATTTTGTTTTCTACTGTTTTACAGTTACAGCAGTTTAATTCGTTTTTTCTTTCATGACAGACATGGCAAGATAATAAAAAGAATGCAAAGGCGAAAAATGCCCAAATTAATAGGCATAGAAACATGACGGGAGGAGGCCGCGTGTACTCTAAAACTCTCAGTCATACAGAAACCGAGGTTTTAGACATGATTAGCCCTATTCAAATGGATGGGATAGGAATCGAAGTAATTCCAATTGAGTTTTCATTTAGTGATGATGTAGATGAAGTTAGTACTTATTTTTATAACCTCACAAGTGATTTTGTTAGGGAAAAACTAGTTTTAATTAACTATCACATAGTCATATTTTCAGTAAGATTATTAAAATGTTTCCTTCTAGTAAGATCTGCCTTTTCTTGAATTCAGGTCATTAATGACCTAGCCTTGGAAGAACCTTTATTCAGTGAAAATAAATGGTAAAAAACCACATAGACCAAGATACTGTTGATGTGATTTCTAAGAAACCTGCTGAGCAGAATAATGAGATAATATAGTCAACTCAATAGAAAACAGGTGTCAAGTTTTTAGCATTTTTTATGATTACAGGCTCTTCAGGAGCACACCTACAATTTACAGTATCCGGTGTCAAAAAAAGTAAATGCCAGACCTCAAACTCCCAAAAAAATCAGTAAAACAGCTAGGTTGCAAACCTCATTGGCACTGAGCCAAAAACATTTAGCATCCATTAATGAAAGAAATAATGTGGAATTGAATTATTATAGAGGAAAAATGTATACAGAGACTAGGATAATTAGGGCCCAGCTAAGGATGGAGAGGCAACAAAATAGTTGGAGGAGAAACATGAAAAATTGATTTTTTTATTAGTTAATGTTCATTGTACTACTGTGATGTTACTTTTATTTTTTTATATTTGGCTGTTTTATCTGTTTGAGAGTCAGCGGAATATGAAAAAACACTGATTTAAATTTTTATTTTCGAAACAATGAGCTAGGAGAATAAAGAAAAACGAACAAATTGCTTGGAGAGCTTAATAAAAAATTGAACAAAATCCAAAAGTAAATAAACTATGATATGTTGGCCTCATATCAGTTTATTTATTTGACACCCTGTTTTATAGTTCCCCTTATATTATAGTTTATTTATTTTTGAACTTTGTTCAATTGTGTATTAGAGGTCAGTAATAGCTATCCAAACAATTTATAAGTTTTACATTTTTCTCTTAATTCCTTGTTTTGAAAATAAAAATTTAAATCAGTTTTTTTTCACATTCGACCGATTCAAGACGATAGAACGACCTTTAATTTGTTTTTTATTTTTTGTTGACTGTTGAGAATGTGATTTTGAGTTATTTTGTTCGTTTTATATTATATATTTTACAATATAATACATTAGTTTAATTTTTTGGGTGGTAATAACCTTATTAATCCGAATGAGTTTTTAAAGGTTTATTTATAAAAGATTTAAATTATTATTGATTTAACAACTTCAAATTATACAATAAATAAATAATAGATACAATAGGAATGCAAAAAAGACAATATGATATTCTTTAAAATTTTAATTGTAGTGTGTGTCAATTATTATTTGCCTCAAGTCTTCCAGCTTCCAAATCATTCTGTGCTACTAAATTATTTACTGCTGCAACCTGGTTTACTTAAATTACTCCAAGATCCGCATTCAAAAGATCTTCATCTCTTTCTGGCTCCGGAATTCTATTTCGCACGCAAATATTGTGTAGCACTCAACATGATTTTATTGTTTTGGCCACTTTTAGTTCTTCGGCATCTTCAACATTGTTTACTAGCATTTGCATCACCAAATCATCATCATCCATTTTAAAAACAATAAATAAACTCCAAAAACTAAACATGCATTTAAAATTTACTCATTATTTTATGGGCTAAAAAGTAGAGGCACATGATATATGTCGGGTGGTTGCAATCTTCAATTTTCATTTTGTTAATTGTTGGCTTTTACTCTGCCTTTATCTATCTAATTATATGACTAAAGGCAATGTGCGCAAGTCCATTCTCTCAAAATTTAACAATTCTCTTGGTTTCACCCAGTAGAGTGCTCGTATAGGAGTATATGAGTATTCTATTATCTTTCCCGAATAAGAATTTTATAATTTTAGGAGAGTGACATGCGCAGTAAGGCTAAATTGTGAGAGAGAGTTCCTACACGACCACTCACACAAGTTAGTGAATAGGGCCCCAGGAAACATCGGCGAAAATGACTGAGAGCGGGAAAGCGGCGAAAGATCGATGATCGAGAAGAGGTATTATACATAGATATACGAGCGCGCTGACGCGCGGCGTGTCTATGGTTTGCGTTTGATTATTTTGGCAAAGAGACAAAAGCTTCTGAATCAAACGAGTATTATAGCAGAGACAGTTTAAAATATCCAATCTTACAAGAACTAGTAGCATTTTTACATGCTTTTTGCGGATCAGATGCTACATCGTGTTTTTAAAGAGTAAGGAAAAATAAAATAATAGATTCATTTTCTCACAAACAGTAATTGTTAGAATTAGCTTTAAATTTTCATGATGCTAATGCCACTTACGATATCATAGTGAAAACTGGTTATGAGCTAATAATGGGTATGTATAGTAACAAAGCAGAGAAAAAATTTATAGCAAAAGAACACATTTTCACTGAATAATTTGAGGTATTTACATTTCAGTGAAGCCAAAATAAAAACAAAATTTGCTTTAGAAACTCTGCCACCGACAGAAGGAGCAGCAAAACAGCACGCTTTTCGCATTTTTTATCAATTACAGTTGGTTAGGAAACACAACTTTAGCAGCTACAGATTGGGGGTGGAAAATTAAAAATAATCATTTAGTTCCGATAGGCAGTGCTGATTCACCTATCCCGCAGAAATTACTTAATCAAATATCATGTTCCTGCAGCAAAAAAGGCTGTATTGATGTGTCATGCACTTGCAAAAAACACGGTTCACAATGTACGAATCTTTGCGGAAATTGTCGAGAGTACTCATGCTACAATCTTTACATTAACAATGAATTAACAGAGCAAGACGAGAATTCTACATTCGAAGATGATTTATGTAACGACAATGATGATATTTTGACGTGCGAATACAGCGATGATTATAAGAATGACATGGAATGTTATTTACCTTTTAAGAAAGTACGATTATTGTAAATATACAGTGAAATACACGAATGTTTCTCATTGCGTCATAACTCATAAGCATCCGAATCAAATCAATAAGACAGTTTTCACCAGCGGCACATCATTGTTAGAGGGTTCGGCATGTATTCCTGGTGATCTAATCATAGAGGAAATAAATAAAAACCAAATTTAACATATCCTAGTTAGACTACAATTTGAAATTCAACATATAAATTGTTACAAAACTTCCCTCTTGACTAGCATTTAACGGCAAAAGTGGTCCACCATTAGCCAATTCCTTTTGGAAATATTCATGTAATTTTCTAATACACTCACGTTTACTTTCGTCCAAACGTTTACCAGGCATTTTGTCGGAAAATATCACAATAAATTTAAATGGACTTATTTAAAGTAATGACAATGACGACGAACTTCAATGGTGACAGAACGATTTCCGCATAAAGTGACATTTCACTTTTCAAGTACAAACGTTGTCACAACACAAGAAAGAGTGACAAACTGATGAAGACGTAATGGCGTAGTTTAATTCAGGCACAAAAGACATATATTAAGGATTTTCGTAAACTGTAATCCAGGATCAGATAGATTACCTATCAGCTGATTGCGGATCCTAACCATGAACGAGATTTTTATCTGAGTTTCCGAACGACGCGAGCTGTTTTTGTGGAAATGTCAAACTTAAAACTTAACCTACAAACCTTTTATTATTAAAAGTTTCGTGGATAGATTTTTTATAGTTTTTCTGTGTTTATAGACCTTTATCAGGGACCCTTTATTTATTATTTTTTTATAGAAAAGATGAAAAGTACAAAACTCGCAAACTTCAAACACCTGTCAACTACGCAGCTTACATGACCTTTCATTAAAACGCAACAACACGTCAGCTGATCGCATTTACCCACCGGTATACTTGGGTAGAAAGGGACCAATCATATGACTATGATCCGCTCAATTCGTTCAGTTTCCGAACGTAAGTAATCGTGATCCGGATTACTCTCCGAACATTCAGATCATGATCGGGTTAACCCGATCATAGTTTCCGAAAAGCCCTATTATGTACCTTTCCATTTGATTTCATTGTACATACGCGGTCAGTGATATCCGCACATAGAATTAGAGTGTCGTTGATAAATTCAGGGAAGTATCACGTAACGAGAAACATTCGTGACTTCTACTGTACGTGCGGTTCGCTAATAATAAAAGTAATTTATGTACTTGAGCATTTTTATATGTCATTATCATTACAATATAATTGTTGATAATTTGTTTCATAATGTAAAGTTACATATTATGACAATAAACTGTAATTTAAATAAATAAAAATATATATTTCAGTGTGTTTATTATCACAAAAGTGCATTTCTTGATTATTAACAAAATCAGAGTTACTAGTCGGTTTTGTCGACTCCAGGTACTTGAAAATAAAAAATAATGGAATAGCTTTATTATTTGCCAATTTGAATTTTCCAATGGGCATTTACCGATGTCACCATTAAAACTAGTGCCTCCAAAGCAGGTTCAGCTCCAAGTTCGTTTCCCATCATATTGGTTTTGTTTTTTATGGACATTTCATCTAAGGAAAGTGAACATAGGATCCTTTTGTTTTCTTTTTCTGCTTCCAATGCTTTGCATTTTAAAGCATTGATTGATGCACTTGTAAATCCAGGCTCACAATTTAATCCTGAAAATGGGAAATAAGTTGTTATATGTCTTCAATAAAGATAATAAGTGCATTACCTGAGCTCCATTTTCTTGAAGTAGTCGGATGTGGAAGTGACAAATTGAAAGTGTTCCTAACATAATTATAGGCTTTTTAACTATTAAAATGTAAAGTTAGAGCAAACTCTTTTAATTCTATTGGTATTCTGCTTTTTGTTGTAAAACCAGCTCTAGCTGAAGTCATTAACCTTCTCATTATGGCTAAGGGAATTGCATTTGTGTCCATTTCTAATAATTGTTCTGGAGCATTTGAAGACAAATAAGTTGTTCGTTTTAAATTATTGATTACGTAGTTCAGTGATCGAACTCTCTTTTTTAGCCTTTTTATTTTTTGTTGGGATCTATATATCTGCTTGGTGGCAACTGAAAGATTTTTCTTAATTTCCTTATTTTTTTTTTCAAAAATGTAAAAGGGCTAGTTCTAAAAAATAAATATTAGTAATTGTTTAGATATAAATCTTGATCTACTCACGAATAACTGTGTTCAAGATGTACACGTTTTATACGACTAGTTCCAGAACTACTGCTACCTTTACTTGAATGACTTAATTCAATGGTTTTTTCATTATCAGAAGAATACGTTCGTTTTTTCTTTGCCTCAGAAATTGGCTATGTATCGCTAGATAAAGAAAGTTTTCTTTTTTTTGGCAAATGTTTTGGGGATGGACAAGAAAAAACAGCATTAGTTTTTTAATTTTTGGGAGAGCTGACTTCTGCAACATATTCTTATTGCCACGCAACACAATGGCATCTTCAGAAAAATGATCCGAGCATAAAAATAGGGATGTTTTGTAGGAAACTTGCTCAGTAACTCCCAAGCATCTCATCCATTCTTTAAACTCAACTGGATCTTTAGGAAAGCTATTAAAAACAATAATTTATTAATCATATTGATCAACATATCTAGGACTTACTGATGAAACGATATTAATTATTATATATACTTTTTCGAAATGGCCTGAAGCTTTTATAATAAGTAATACGGGGGCTAATTCCACTATTGAAAAATTCAGGGAGTGCTTTGCAATATTCGGCCTTCCTAGGGTGGTAGTTACCGACAATGGTCCACAATTTATTTCAGGTGAATTTTTAAAAATTTCTAAGCAATAACGGTATTAGACATTTGACTTCACCACCATACCACCCTGCGACAAATGGAATTGCGGAGAACTCGGTAAAATATTTTAAAATTGCAGTAAACAAGGCTTGGAGAGATGAAAATAACCAAGGTGTAGGTTTAGAAACTGTAATGAATAGATATTTATTTCATTATCGGAACTCAATTGATTGCACCACAGGAGTTTCACCTTTTAGCTTTGTATTTAGACATAAAGTTAGAAATCGATTTGATTCGTTACTGAATAACAATGCTAATAAATCTGAGGTTAAAAAATCAGAAGGGGGGAAAAGAGATGAGATTTTTAAAGTAGGGGATCAAGTATTTTGTAGAGATTATAGGAATCATAATCGCAAAACTTAGGCTGAAGCCACTATTGATGAAATATTAGGAGATGGAATATATTTCTGCAAATTAAATTCTGAAAATTTAATATGGAAGCGGCATGCGAACCAAATTTTGCGAAATAAAGGAACTTTTGTAGGTGATTACTTACCTCAGGTAACTCATGGTGACTACTTGTCAGGGAGATAGTGAACAGTTGAAGCAAAAAGATAGCAAGATAAATCAAGAGCAGACAGTTTTTAGTGAAGAGTTAAAAAAAAGTGCTGAAGATAAAATAGGCGATGTAATACAAGATAGTAAATACCCTAGTTGTAAATTAGTAGTAAAGTCTGTAATTAGTTATAAAAAGAGTTTAGATCCTCTGCCAGCCTCTGATATTTCATAAAGACCCAGAATTGTTATTAAACCACCGCAGCGCTTAGACTTGTAAGAGTCAATTGTCATCCATCACTTGTTCTTAAAATGACATGACATAATAGATATAGACTGACACCATTAATGTAGGTTTTGTTCATCATTGTAAAAGTAAAATATGTTTCTGCGATCATCCTTTTATTTTACACCACAAAGTCGATTTCACTTTTATGACAAAATGGAAGGAATTTTAGGAAAAAAGGCATCAATTTCTTGTGTTCATACCTTAGATAGCTTGGACGAAAACGTACCTTACTTTGTTGATAACACAACTGATGAAAGTGGATCAGAAATTAACACAGAATTAGGAACCTCAGATAATGAAGATACCACAAATGTTGAAATAACAACAAAAAGAAAAATTAATATGAAGGAGAATTTTTTAAATTGTAAGATAAATCTGGAAGCAGAGAAGAAAAGAAGGCGATTGAAAAACAGAAGATTTTAATAGAAGAAGAAAAAGTAATGGTTCCAAAAGAAATATTAGGAAAGTTAAAAAACTGATTATTTATTTTTGTGGTATTTTTTAAAGTTTAATATTTTTTTTTAGTTTATTTGGGGTAAATTTTATTTTTATAGTCATAGATTGATTATTAATGCATAGGTGTTATACAAAGAAATGTATTTTTATTATTTTTAATCAAGTATTTCATTTTTTTTAAAGTTTAGTATTATAGTATTGAAATTGAACCAATTATATTCCATACAGATATGACAGATCATTATTCCCCTTTTGTATTAATATCCTTTTCCTCACAAAAACAAAACTTAACGGAACTAGAAAACAAACTTTCTGTGATATATTTTAAAAAGGTAGAGCAATCTTTAAAAACAGTGACTTGGGTTGATGTAATTAGTTGTACTGATCCGCAACAAGCTTACGATATATTTTTTTATGATAAGCTCATCAGGAGCAACACAGCTGTTAAAAATAAAAATCATAACAATAATATAATTAAACTAAAACCATGGATAACAACTGGTTTAATAAAATCCATAAAGCATCGAGATTATCTAAAAAAGTAATTATCAAAAAATTATACTCTAGAGCTCGAAAACCACTATAAAAGCTATAGAAATAAACTTCATCTCCTAATAAGAAAAACAAAAACCGAACATTATCAAAATAAAATCTCTCAAGCCGGAAATAATTACAAAAAAATATGGAGGGTTATAAATGACATTACAGGATGTACAAAAAAGTTTAATCAAACTGAAAATATATCTATAGAGTCAGAAAAAAATGACTACATCAACCATAATAAATCAAAAGCAGATATATTTAACAATTTTTTTACAAATTTGGGTGAAAATATGGCCAACAAAATAAATAAAGTTAAAATTCCAGATAATTTTCTTAAAAAGGATACGGTTAAATCAAATATATTCCTGAAACCTATAACAGAAAATGAAGTAATTATTTTAATAAGTGAATTAAAGAATAATTCAGCACCTGGCCCAGACAATCTAACAGCAACTACAATAAAAAATATACATACATATATTACTCTTCCATTAACGCATATTATTAATCTCTCCTTTCAATCAGGGAAAATTCCAAGTCAATGGAAGGAATCTGTTGTCACCCCCGTGTACAAATCCGGTGATCCTGGAGAACTAACCAACTATAGGCCAATTTCAGTAATCAATAACTTAGCCAAAATATTTGAAAATGCGATTAAAAGCAGACTAATACATTTTTTTAATATTCATAATGTTATAACAGAATGTCAGTATGGGTTTATACAAAATTCAAGCACTGAAGATGCAGTAGTTGATTTTCTAGAAAAGACCGTTGGCGCAGTAGATGTTTCATTAAAAAGTGTTGCAGTATTTCTCGATTTAGCTAAAGCATTTGACACCGTCTCACATAACATTCTACTTGACAAACTGTATAACTACGGCATAAGAGGTGTAGCACTAGAACTCATTGAGAACTATTTATCAAACAGAACCCAGCGCGTAAAAATAGGAGAAGACAGAAGCTCTAATTCCCTAGTAAAGGTGGGTGTTCCACAAGGGACCGTATTAGGACCAATTCTCTTTCTCGTTTATATGAATAACATTACACAAATTGATAATTTCTCTGGTAAAGTCATATGCTACGCGGATGACACTGTAATTATTTTCACTGGTAAAGAATGGCATGAGGTCAAACTCACCGCAGAAACAGCATTGGGGAAGATAAGTTTATGGTTAAATGATAATCTACTAACCTTGAATGTGTTGAAATCAAAATGTATTACCTTCAGCTCAACCATCGTTAAACAACCTGAAAACTTTGAAATTAAACTGCACTCCAATGACTGTCAAATAATCGATTGTAACTGCCCCATAATACAAAGAGTGTCCCAAATTAAATATTTAGGTGTTATACTTGACCAACACCTACGCTGGTCACAACATATTGTCCATGTTAGCAATAGATTGAGAGCCTTAATGCATAAATTTTATGTTCTCCGAGAAATTCTTTCAAAGAAAAATTTACTAATACTTTACAATTCTCTGGTGGAATCCTTATTAAGATACTGTATAGTAGCTTGGGGTGGAGCATTTCACTCCACTATTAAAATTTTAGAGACAACACAAAATACCATTTTAAAAATCATCCTAAAAAAAGAAAAGCTATTTTCAACGAAAAAATTATTTAATGAATCAAAGATACTTAACATTAAACTACTTTTTGCTTATCAATGTATAATAAGAATATACAAAAGCGGCGATAAATTTAACAACAAAAATACCCATTTAACTCGATCAGTTACTAATATGGAGATACCTCTAAATTTCTTTAAAAAATCAGTCAGTCAAAGATCATCATCCTTCTTCGGTCCAAAATTTTTTAATACAATCCCGATTCACATCAGACAAATAAAAAAATTAAAGAAATTTCAAATTGAATTGAAAAACCATCTAATAACTAATCAAAATAGAATATATGATATAATGGCTCAATAACATACAAACTACTGGTTCGTTATTCATTGCTTGTCTACTACTTCCTTACGTGAGTATTGTCTTCTTTTTTATTATCATCTATTTTAGTTTTATTAATTATCTACATTTGTTCGTCTCAAAACTCTACTTGCACCTTAATTTAGTTTTGTTTTTCTTTTTCTTTGTTGTTTTCTACTTATTTTATATATTCAATATTAGCTATTTAAGATAAAACGTGCAGAGTAAATACTACCTGATTGAGTATAAACAAAACAGGCAGACAATGTCTAGGTAAATGCTCAGTTAGGTGTCTTTATGTATTTTTATGTATGTTTAAACCACAAATTTATTATAAATATGTACTTTACTATGGAAATAAAGATATTTTGTTTTTTTGTTTATATGAGCATGAAAATAAACAACCAAAACTATTAAAAAAAAAAAAAAAATAAAGCAAATAAAAGACTGATTAAAAAATGAACATATCGTCGGTTTAGAGGTAAAACTCATTAAGTACATTTTCCATGAAATTGAGTTAAAAATACCTAAGTGTACATTTTTTCCCATTCTTTAGCATGAAAAACTCAGTAAGTACATATTGTAGGTAGAAAAGTAACTTTTTCACAAGTAAATTTCACTAAGTACATTACGAATATCTTGCCCATAATAGTAAAATTCATTAAGTAACTTACTGAGAATTTCGCTGAATTCGCATGCACTTAGTGAGTTTTTAAAACACAAAAGATTACATAATTCAAAACGTAAGGACAGAAATACCGCTTTGGCAAAAAGCAACGAATTTGGTAGTTTCTCGGGCTCAGACAACAGGGGACACAAAACTCCAGGAAATGCTACTAGTGAGGAAAATACAGATCTTGTCAAGCAACACATTGAAAGTTTTCCTCGTATGCTACCTCATTATGTGAGAAAAACTAGTAGCAGGCAGTATTTAGATCCGAAATTAAGTATTCTCAAGATGTACTCTATATTTAGATTTTTGCAAAGACAAAAATGTTGTGCCTGTTAAAAGTAATATTTACAGAAAAAATGTTTGTACGCAGTACAATCTCTCCTTTTTCACTCCCAAAAAGGATCAATGCAGTATTTGCACAAAATATTAGTATGCAAAAGATAACGAAGGTGAACATCTGAAGAATATGTACGAGGAGCATGTGGCTAGGAAAGAACAGTGTTATCAAGCAAAACAAGAAGATAAAAGAAAAGCCAACGTTGATGAAAGTTTTCAGACCATTACATTTGACCTGCAGAGTGTACTACAACTACCGTCATCAGACGTAGGACAATTTTATTATATTATAGCAGAAAATTATGCGTATATAATTTAACAATTTATGAAGGGGGAAAAGAAAATAAAGGTTTTTGTTTTTGTTGGACCGAATTGAATGGAAAGAGGGGATCTAATGAAATCGCAACTATTCTAACAAAGTATATAGAGAGGCTCCCCAACAACATAACACATTTATCTATGTTCTCTGACACTTGCGGGGGTCAGAACCGAAACCAGAACGTAGCAGCAGCAATGCTTTATTATGTTCAAAATAATGCGACAATGGAAACAATTGAGCATAAATTTCTGGAATCTGGCCATTCGTATATGGAGTGCGACTCCATGCACTCTGCTATTGAGAAGGAGAAAAAGAATAGATCAGTTTTTGTAATGAACGATTGGAAGGAAATATTCAGAAGTGCACGAACAAAAAACAAATCAAATAAAAACCCCTATGAAGTCATCGAAGTGAAGTACACAGAGGTTTTCGATTTTCAAGACCTTGCATCGAATAGAATTAAGAATAGGAACATAGATGAGGATGGAAATAAAGTCGAGTGGTTGAAGATAAAATGTCTTAAATATGAAAAAGATAGTCCAGATCATATTTATTATAAATATAGTCACTTTTCTGGCTTCAAACGAATCAACATTAGAGGAAAAGGCAGGAGTCGCCAAAAGCCCCATGTTATCAAATCCGCTTACTCTCATCAAATACCAATTACTGATAAGAAGAAGAAAGATCTCATCAAACTCTGCGATTCGTCTATAATACCTGAAGAATTGCATGCTTGGTATAGGTCATTGCCTACTAAATCAGATGAACATGAAGAAGAACTAGCACCTGAACCGGCAGTTGATGAATCGGATGATGAGGAAATGTGACTTTTTTTATATGAGCTTCACTCAGGAGTGTTTTTGTGCATATTCATGTATATTTTGTTATGAATAAAGACCTACATTTCACTGATTAACTGCTGGATTTCCTCACTAAGTGGTGCACCTTTTATAATATAGTAGAAGTAAAATTCATTAAGTACGAAAATCCTATTTTTTTAAAGGATTTTCATAAATTTTCATTTAATACATAGGCATGTCTACTGATAACAACAAGTTCTTTCATATTATGTTAAATGTTGATACATCACAAAGTTTTCCGATTTTTGGCAACAAATTTCGTTATAATGCTCAATATTTCATAATTCGAAAAATGCGACTTAGTGACTTTTACCTCTAAACCAACGATATATTTTTTTCAAAAATTTTTAAATAAAATTTAATAAAACTAAAGCCGAAGAAACATTTTTGAAAAATGTCTTCCCTTCTAGTGGATTTTTGAGAAACTTCAGGATAGTTTTGGACAGCAAAATCTTCATTAGGAGTATCTTCTATAAATGGTTCATATTCTGTATCATCATTTCTATCAACACAAAGGTTGTGAAGTACACATGCCGTCATTATTAATTCCGTTGCCAACATCAAATCTAAATTGTTTAAAAAGGATAATCTTCTGAATCGTCCTTTTAAAAAACCAAAAGCATTTTCAACAATTAACCGAGCACTAGATAACATATAATTAAATGTTCTATGGTTCCGGGTTAGGCACCCATAATCCTTAAAGAGAGTAATAGCCAGTCCAAATTTGGGTATGCAAAATCTTCAAGAACAACAGAATTTTTCAAAAGAAATTCATTTTGAGCCTTTGCATACAATTGAGATGTTTCAATAATTTGGCATCATGAAGGAGCCACAATAGACATCTAAAAATGCCCCGTTGTATCCGGCTAACCCTTGTAGTAGAAGACTATTAGTATAAGAATCTTATTTACGTTCCAACTTATCGTGATTTTGAAGGATATGAATAAGCATGACTACTAGTTTGATACTGCGATTTTGTCCACGCACGCGTCTGACCAAAGAATTAAATGAGTGGCTGTAGGTTTCAAACGTTCGTCGACAAATTTGTTCAGGCAGGATCCTACTTCTTGAGAGCCACGACCTGCATATATCTCTAGCCAAACGTTGAAAAAACCCTGACCTGTACTTCCACAATAGATTCCTAAATTAAATAAATTCATTTGACGTTTGCAATAGACTATACTGGTTGAAAGTCGAGGCAAATTATGCGTTTTTTCCAAATCAAATGTGAGAGTTTCAATGGAGGCGTCAATTTTTGCAAATTGTAAATCATCTCTTAATTTATTTCTTGAGTTTGACGCATGATCTAAGTGAGCTCTATGCTCGGATTCCAAATATTCCAGATCTTGCCCAGATGCTGGTTTTTTCTTAGCTCGATAAGCATCGCATCTAAGGCAATTGTCTTTATGTGGTTTTTTGAAGTGCAGGTTGTAAGCACTGTAGAAATATTTTTTAAACGACGATAAACTTATTCCATGAGGGTCTTTTCCTTGTACAAATCATATACAATTCGTATTTTTAGGTTAGGAGCTAAAAACTTGGATGATGAGCTCTTTCTACAATAGTGAGACTTATAGTTTGGCAGTCTATCAAGAACATTTTTCATGCCATTCAACTGAGCATCTAACATTTAATTTTTCCCACCTACGGCCTTTGATCGTTTAATGGTGCCAATGGTTTTGTTTCAGCTGAAGCAACATCTATGCGCGATTGGCTAATACCAAATGTGTTTAGTATGTTTTTTTACACACTGATACATTACCGATATTATAAATTATCGTAAATAATCTTTTTGATCTTCTATGGCATTCATCCACTTTAATTTTTAATTATCCATTGTGCAGTGGAAAGTTAAATTCATTTTCGTCGTTACCCTTGACGTTTTCTTTATTTTCATTCAAATGAAATATTATTACATTGTGGCTCGAATCTTCAATGGGTTTTTCTACATTTTCGGCTGCTCCATCGTTCAAACCTAATTCCAGATTGGATGGAATAAGGTGGAAACAAAAGAGCAGTGGATGTAGGTATAGCGTGGCTGATGCGTAGATGTTAAAGCGTCCCTTATTCTTCCATTGCGCTTCGATAGTAGCGGGTGAAGGACCACTCGGTAACCCGAGAATGAAATAAGGAACACAGATTTATGTTAACGAGATTGATAATCACATATTTATTTATTAGGAAAGTCACAGATACACAGGTTGCCGGTTACAAATAAATATATTCATCAAGCTCTCTGACAGGCTGAACCACTATACCTAGTGTTCACTTTTCTCACTGATATGGCGGTTAATTCACTTTACTCCCGGCACAGTTTTACAATAATACAACGAATAAGAGCACAAGTAAACTCAGCTTCCTTACTACTTACAGGAGTTACCTGTATTTACATCACTGCAAAAAGACCGGAGGCAATAATCAATTAATTTAAACGTTTTGCGAGGTGCGATAGTTCCCGAACATGGTCTGGGTACTTCGGAGTATCGATTTATACTGACTTTTGGAGGGGTCGTTAAAATTGGGGTAAAGTATAGAGTACGGCGTGGCGCATAATATTAAAAGCTAGAGGCGGGAACTGAATAGAAGCGCCTGGAGAAATTTCTTTCTTAGAAATTTCTACATACTGGGGGGGGGGGGGGAAGATGGCTAGCGCGAGCGCAAACGCGAACGGAATCATCCGGTCAAGGGGCAACTAAAGAACGGTTTCCAATCTAACTTACAACATAGGTGAACAAAATACTTAAATTAAGAAGCGTATTTACTATAATGCACATGCATTAACTCTCCGGTTTCAATAACGGAATAAGCTTAGTTATAGGGCGTAGGTACTCTCAGTGGGCTGTTTTCAAGCGAACAACACGGACTTTTCCATCTTTTCCTGGGATGGTTTCAATGACTCTAGCAAGCGGCCACTGTAAAGGTGGAGAGTCTTCGCTTTTTACCAAAACTAGATCATTGAGGGTAATCGCGGAAGCGGGTTTGAACCATTTCGGACGATGCTGCAAATGGTTCAAATAATCGACCGACCAACGTTTCCAAAAGGATTGTTGAATTTGCGTACATTGCTTCCAGAATGTCAAACGATTGACCGGGGTTGCTGTAACGTCGATATCGGGATAGGCAGTCATAGCGGTACCTATCAAAAAATGACCGGGAGTCAAAGGTTGAAGATCGTTGGGGTCCGACGACAATGGATACAGCGGTCGCGAATTTAGAATAGCTTCTATTTGCGTGAGGACAGTGTACAATTCTTCAAAGGTAAATTGCGTATTTCCCATTAAGCGTACCAAATGATATTTCGTGCTTTTCACTGCGGATTCCCAAAGGCCTCCCCAATGTGGAGAGCGAGGGGGAATAAATTTCCATTGGGTTTCATTTTGTGCCAAATACAATTTAATATTGTCGAAGGCGGGCGTGGACTTGAAGAAATTATATAACTCTTTCATTTGATTGTTAGCCCCTAGGAAATTTGTACCGTTGTCACTATACATGGTATGTGGGTTGCCTCTTCGAGCAATAAAGCGTTTCAAGGCTGCGAGAAAAGCGTTCGTGGACAGATCACTCACTACCTCAATGTGGACAGCTTTAGTTGCCATACAAATGAATATGGCAAAGTAACATTTGAGCACTTGGGCTTTGCGTGATCGAGATGCTCAAATATGCAGCGGTCCAGCGAAATCTACACCAGTTTTATAAAATGCGCGTGGAGAATGAAGTCTATCCACAGGAAGTGGCGACATGATTTGAGTAGCAGTTTGCGCGTTGAAGCGGTAACAAGTAATGCATCTTTTGATGATCTTCTTTACGTGTTTAACACCGTTTAATGGCCAATAGCGTAAGCGAAGATTACTTAAGACATTTTGGGCACCACTGTGTCCCAATCGACGATGTTCTTTTTCAATTAGAAGTGATACTACGTGATTATTAGCGGGCAAAAGTATCGGAAATTTTTGGCTATTTTCCGCCTGAGCATTCACCAGGCGACCTCCAACGCTTAAAATTCCGAAAGCGTCTACAAAGGGGTTCAGCGCAAGTAATTGTTTTTGCACAATAGGTTTATTACTTGATAAATTTGCGATTTCTTTAGAGAAATACTCAGCTTGAATTGACTTTATTATAAATTCATGTGCGCGTGAAATCTCCTCCCGTGTGAGGACGCCTTGTGTTTTATTTTCTTTATATTTAAGATTCCGTATAAATCTAAACAGGTACGCCACTGCGTTTTGTAATTTAGAGAATTTGGAAAAACGGGCGAACATAGATATCCACATGTTAGTAGAGTCCTTAGTGACTACCAGCGATATTTTTTTTGTTTCCGGCAAGTTATCTGTTAACGAAAATGTATTGTTTTTATCAAAATCAAATTCAGAATCGCCTAAAAATTCAGGTCCATGAAACCAGAGCGAAAGTGACGAACTGTTAAAAATTCCGCGAGACAGCGTGTCAGCAGGATTTAATTTAGTATTAATATGTCTCCACACTACATTATTGCTAAGCGTTCGTTTGTTTACTATTCTATTAGCGACAAAGACGTTATATTTGTTAGGCGAATTTTTTATATAGCTTAGAGCTATCTGAGAATCCGACCACGCGTTGACCGAATCAATTTTCAGGCGGTTAGCGAGTATGGATAAAGTTTTATCAATAAGTTTAGCCAAAAGTTCCATCGCACATAATTCCAATCTTGGTATAGTAAGTTTGTGTTTTATCGGTGCGACACGAGATTTCGCGGTAAAAAGATTAGACGATCTAGAATTGTCAGAGTAACTAGCGACTACATATATGCAAGCGCCATATGCCATCTGACTGGCATCAGCGAAGCCATGTATCGAAATGTTGCGGATGGTTGAGCTAAAAAACACGAAACGAGGGATAGAGAGGTCATGAATTCGCGCCAAATTATCCTTGAACATTTCCCACTTTCTAAGAATTTGAGGATCTGTGATTGTTTCATCCCACGAGAGTTTCAATTGCCAAAGCTCCTGCATCAGAATTTTACCGTTTACAATTAACGGATTCACTATACCTAGCGGATCAAAACATGAGCTTATATAAGAAAGAATTTTTCGTTTTGTAATATTCTCTGAGTTAAATGCGAAGTTCGCAGAGATTTTTAAATTGTCAGTGTGCGGATCCCATTTCAAACCTAAAATTTTGCATGCGGTGTCCTCTAGATTCAAATCGACTTCTTTCATATTTGTGTTAGAGATTTCTTCTAAAAATCGGGACGAGTTAGAGCACCATTTATGTAAATAAAATCCATGTTTATTCAAGATTGTATTTAAATCCATATAGAGGGCTGTGAGATCAGAAAAATTATCTGTTCCTGCAAGAATATCGTCCATATATGTTTGGGATATCAATGCATTCATTACGAGGGCCGATTGCGAGTTATTTTGTGCGATATCTTTCAAGACACGAGTAGCGAGAAACGGCGAACAATTTTGTCCAAAACTAAGGCGGGACAACTCGATACATTTCAATTCCTCTGAAGGTGAATCCCTCCATAAGATATTTTGAAGATGGCGATGCGCAGGGGCCATTTCTATCATGCGGTACATCATTTGGATGTCGGCCGTGAGAATGAATTTGAAGGTTCTGAATCGACACAAGATGTCGAGCAGATTATCTTGTACTTGATAACCTTTTAAAGTTAAGTCGTTTAGCGAATATCCGGATGTGGTTTTTGCAGAAAAATCATACACCACCCGTAATTTAGTAGATACGCTTTGTTTTCGTATTACGGCGCAATGCGGAATGAAATATTTGATTTCATTCAGAACATTATCATATAATGATAAAGGAACTATTTTAGCGTGACCTAAAGCGAGGTATTCCTCTATGACTCTTTTATATTCTTGAAATAAGTCACTATTGTTTTTGAATTTGTTTTCTAAATAGAGAAAACGGCGTTTGGCGCTTGTGTAGGAATTACCCAATTTTATATTGTCGTTCTTAATCAGCGGCATCTGGACTTGATATCGTCCGGATTCTAAAATTTGCGTAGTCGATTGGAATAACTTTTCGGCCATGTCTTCATCTTCCGAGCGTGCGCGTTGGGGAGGAATTTCTTCCATCTCCCAGAATTTTCCTAATAAATTTTCAACAGTTGTATCGTTTTCTTTGGGTTCATTCTGTATTGATAGAAAAGAATTAGTTTGCGGTGATCGAAATGCGTTTTTCCTGGATTTTGGATCCTGTATGGGTCCAGCGATAATATAACCTAATTCCGTGTTCATTAAGGTAAGTCCGTCCGGAATTAAACGAATGACTTCTCCTTTCGCAAGCTTGAAGTATAAATCGGCGCCTATTAAAATGTGAATTTCATTAGGTTCCCAGAAATGCGGGTCTGCTAAATCATTTTTGAATTCTTCGGGAATTTCCAAAGAGTGCGGATCCAAAGATATTTGCGGTAGCCTATCGGTGATTTTTTCAATTACGGAGCAAGAAATATTAAACGATTTGAACGGATTCACTATGGAATGCAGTTGGATAACCAGAACTTCCGTACTTTGAGTGCAATAATTTTGACCCAACCCAGAAATATCTAATTTCTGAGATCGAGTGCTGCGTTGTAGCTTCTCTACTAGCGTTTTTGTGCAGAAACTTTGCTGGCTACCCGAATCCAATATTGCTTTCACAAATAGCGGTTCACCTTTACGAGTGTACACTTTAACCTGAGCAGTAGGTAAAAGAACAAGGCTGTTTTGATTAACAGCTGATAGCGAAGTAAGAGTATGAGAAGGATTGCGTTCATTCGATACCGGCGGGGTGGTATTTGAATTTTGCGAAGGTTGCGAATTTACCTGAACCCTTTCTTGGGTATCTCGAAATTGCGAATGATCTAAATGAATCAAAGTATGATGATTTTTATTACAAATTTGGCACTTAGATGACGATTTACATGCGGATATGCTGTGCAGATTACTTAAGCAATTGAAACAAAGAGATTTCGATTTTACAAACCGGTGTTTCTCGTGCGGATTTAAAGACGCGAATTTTTGACATCTATAAATGGAGTGCGCGCGGTCATTGCAATAGTTACAAGCTTTATTACTGAACCTTTTTTCAGTTGTTTGCGGTTTATCTATATTAGCGTACAAATTCACTTTATGCGGTAATTTTTGCGGGTGTTTCGTTGAGGGTTCAAATATGTTTAGATTTTCTAAGACAGTATAGCGTTTTTTCAGAAACTCGAGAAATTCTTCTGTACGAGGTAGCGTATTCAAATCGCGGTCTATTTCAAAAGCTCGTCTACTCTGGTAATCTACTTTCTTTTCTAATAAGAAAACAATAAGCGTGTCAAAAGCTACTTCCGGCGATAAATTCAAATTTCGAATTAAATCAAGTGTCTTTTTGCAAGTGATGTAAAACTCCCTTAATTCGTTCGGATTACATTTGATTATTGGTTTCTGATCCAATAGCGTTTGGTACAATGAATTCAACAATTTATTCTTATCTTCATAATTGCTTTTTAATGTATCGAGGGCAATTTCCAAATTTTGATTTGTTACATTTAGTGACTCTATCAAAGCTAATGGTTGACCGCGTAGTAAACTTTTTAAATAATAAAACTTTTCACTTTCCGATTTCAATTGAGGATTCTTTAATACCAATGACGTGAACAAATCTAAAAATGAAGGCCACTCTTGCGCATGACCCTCGAAGGGTTTTATTTTAATTTCAGGAAGCTTGACAGAGGATGCTTCATTTGAAATGTGATTATTTGGGGAATTAATACTAACAGTTAAATTATTGACAGACCCTCGTAAGTTTGATAATGCAAATTCAAACCTATCCAAAGTTTGTGATTCAGCCAATTCGTCAGTGTCCGAAACCGCGGCGTCTTCAGAGTCGAGTGCTCTGATATCATTTTGTAAATCTTTATATTTAGTGTACTGCTCCAACAAATTTTCATATTTTATCTGTACTAGTTCGAAATTTCCAATATTATCATTTTCTTTTATGAAATTCTCTATTCGTGTAAGCTGCTATTTACAATTTTTCAATTTCCTTTTAAGTTGAACTATTCCAGTCGACATTTTAATTTTTTAGTTGGTCACGTACTTTAAAAACACGAAAAGCGAGGCGAACGGCTAAATCACAATTTGGTGCGATACCTAACTACCCTTTTTGTAATATTCAACAATGCGCTATACAATATAATATGTACCTAAACACATGTCTATAAATGACGCTAAATCATAAATCTCAAATAAGTAAACAATAAATTCAATTGCGGTTAAGCAATGGTAAAAACAAGTTATTATTACGATACAAATATAAAAGTCGTGAATAGCGAAATCTATCAATCAATAGTTAGAATAGATTTATTGCATAAAATGTTTATTTTATTCACAGACAAGTTCAATCATGAAAAATGTACCGTGGAGATCGGGAAGTCGACGATCTCTCTCGCTCCCACGAAAAATTCCTTGCTAGGAAACGTCTTTGTCCTTTTCTATTGCGCGATGGTCGAATTTCGAATATCAGCGTGGCTTGCTTGGCGGCAGCTTTTGGATGCGTTGTTGTCAGATAGAAAATATATCTCGACAACTCGTTTCTTGAAGCGGAAGGTGATTATATTCAAAGCGGTTTAATAAAAGTTAGCGATGGCACAAAGTGTGTCCAAACATAGGTATTCGGCGGTAGAGGAATGTTTGTATCTATACAACTAGAGCGGGTATACAACTAGGGCGGTATGATCTGTAGAGATAACCAAAATTGATTAAAATCCGGTTCGAAGATGACCAAAAATGGATGGAATAAGGTGGAAACAAAAGAGCAGTGGATGTAGGTATAGCGTGGCTGATGCGTAGATGTTAAAGCGTCCCTTATTCTTCCATTGCGCTTCGATAGTAGCGGGTGAAGGACCACTCGGTAACCCGAGAATGAAATAAGGAACACAGATTTATGTTAACGAGATTGATAATCACATATTTATTTATTAGGAAAGTCACAGATACACAGGTTGCCGGTTACAAATAAATATATTCATCAAGCTCTCTGACAGGCTGAACCACTTGGCAACATCTAGTGTTCACTTTTCTCACTGATATGGCGGTTAATTCACTTTACTCCCGGCACAGTTTTACAATAATACAACGAATAAGAGCACAAGTAAACTCAGCTTCCTTACTACTTACAGGAGTTACCTGTATTTACATCACTGCAAAAAGACCGGAGGCAATAATCAATTAATTTAAACGTTTTGCGAGGTGCGATAGTTCCCGAACATGGTCTGGGTACTTCGGAGTATCGATTTATACTGACTTTTGGAGGGGTCGTTAAAATTGGGGTAAAGTATAGAGTGCGGCGTGGCGCATAATATTAAAAGCTAGAGGTGGGAACTGAATAGAAGCGCCTGGAGAAATTTCTTTTTTAGAAATTTCTCCACAGATCATATTTGTGAATATCTTTCCACAGAAAATTTGTCTAGCATCAAATACCTATTTGTCGTTAAAAAACCTTGTATTTTTTAAATGATTCTCAGTATCCACTTTTGTAATACATTGAGACTCTGCAAATTGCTTTATATTACACCTCCCTATCCTAGGATACTGAACTTTTTTATCTAATGCCTCATAATTGTGATGTAAGCTGCAATACGGAATTCTCAGTAGAACGGCCTTCTTTAAAACCGAACTGGTTATTAGAGAGTACATAAAACTTTTCAAGAAATTTATACACTCTATTTTTATCGTTTTTCCAATATTTTCGAAAAAACTGACGACAATGAGATGCGGTAATTTTCTACTTTTTGTTTGTTATAGTGTTTGTGTAGTGGTTTAGTGATACCAATTTTTAAACAATTTGGAAATTTACCTTTCTGGAAACATTTATTAAAAATATTAGTTAAGGGTTCTGCACTTTTGGTTTCAAGTTATTGATAATATTTATAGTTTCTGTTTCAGATACGGGCTTTAGAAACATCTTTTATTTTATATTCGTAATTTTCACATAAGTCGCTATAATAATTATTTATAATAATATTAAATAATTGATAATAATATTAAATAATATATTCACAGAGACGTTTTAGTTAATTAATGTTTTAAGCCGGGTCCACATCAAACCGACAAAAGAGAAACAAAACAGAAACTTCATGTTTTTCAACAATTCTGCAACAAAGATGCAACATTTCAGCGACTTTTTTGTCTCGGCACTGTTTTGTCGCCGGATTCCGCAACAATTTCGAGTCCCGTCGCTTGTCGGTAAATATCAAAAGGTTTCTGTTTTGTTCGCTTTATCGGGAACTGTGTCGATTCAGTGTGGACAGAGAAACAAAACTTAAAGTATCGTTCGCGTATGTTTATTTGTTACTGTGAAACGATGTCGGAAAAAACGAAGTGGACTGTGGATAACACTTGTAAATTAATAGAATTATATCGAGAAACCCCATTGTTATGGGATCCAACAAATAGTGAATATAAAAATCGCTATAAAAAGGCTGATGCTTTAAAGGAAATTGGACGATCTCTAAATTTGTCAGAGGAAGAAATTGAGAGAAAAATAAGAAATATCAACTCTCAATATCAAAGAGAAAGAAGGAATTATAAACAGTGCAAAAAATCTGGCTCGGGACAAAAGTTTATACCAAAATGGTTTGGATATGCGCTTATGAGTTTTCTTAAGGACAAGAATAAACCGCGTAAAAGTCAAGAAGCTGGAGGATTGTCCATAGATAAACAAGTAAGTAATTAACATGCTTATTTATTAACAACTAGAATATGTTTATATGCAGAAAGTTACAAGTTTTATTAACAAGCAGTATTTTATTTGCCAAGGAACTTGCCCTTGGTCTGAAACAAAGTACTCTGCGAATTCATCTCTAATGGCTGCGGCTTCCAGTGAGGGTTTTCGAGCAGTGCGACTTAAACTTCGAAAATATTGCTGATTTTCAGTCATCTTTCTCCATTCACCATTTTCAAGTGTACCACTATCTAAGTGTTCAATATCGAAACTCCCTGGTGGTGTGTACCTATTTCTAGATGACAAGCTTTTCCGTAAGTAATTGTGAAGGTAAATGCACGCCATAACCAATTGTTCAGTCTTTTTGGGTTGTAGTAATATAGGTTTGCGAAGCACGCGAAATTTGGCTGCCAAAATACCGAATGCATTCTCCACAACTCTTCGCGCGCGGCTAAGCCTGTAATTAAATATTCTTTTTATAGACCCTTTTTCTTGGTGACCACTATATGGCTTCATTATATGAGGAGTAAGGGGAAAAGCATCGTCCGCAACAAAAACATAAGGAGATTCGTTTTTCCTTCCAGCAAGAATAGTTTTTGGGGGCAAGTTTAATCGTCCATCTACCATCAATTTATAAAAGGAGGTATTTTTAAATACACCGCCGTCTGAAATACGGCCTTGACATCCAACGTTAGCGTAAAGAAAATTATAATTTGCGTCCACTATTGCAAAAAGTACAATACTAAATGTACCTTTATAGTTGTAAAATTCACTCCCACTAACAGCAGGAGCTTCAATTAAAATATGCTTTCCGTCCATTGCGCCTAGACATAAAGGAAAGTTCCAAATTTTATTATAATCGTTGCTAATCTGTTTCCATTCCTCTTCACTGCTAGGTGTCTGAAACAAAAATATCGTGATTTAGAGTTACACTGTCAATTAATGCCTTCTTCTGAACAAATTAAAATACATGACTGTCACTAGAATTATATTACATAAATCTCCTAAAAAATCCCTAAATGACCCTAAACAAAAAATAAATAACGGAGGGTTACATCTTCTTAAATTAGACTGAACTTGACTTCCCTTTTTATTAAAAAATTCACAGTAATTGCTACTTTTTTTCTCTTTGTTACAGAGATCGGACGAATCCTATAGCAGCGAAGAAGGGGAAGAAGAAATAACGGAAGTTATTGTCGATAATGACGATGGTACAGAACTAGACGCATCTAGGAATGAAGTTCCCCATTCATCTATTGAAAAATCGACTTCGCATGAACAAAATACATCAGCAATAAAGAAAAAGCCGGTAGCAAAAAATACTACCGACAAGCGATGTGAAGAAATATATTCGATGATAAAGTCTGTGCATCACGACAGGCAAGAACGTAAAACCCAGCCTGACGATTTTGATATATTTGGCGAGATTGTTGCACGAAAACTGCGCAATTTACCGACTCGTTACGCACAGATAACCATAGAACATCAAATAAATAATCTACTATACGAAGCCGAATTAGGCAAATACAATGAACCCCCTCAAACTTCTCATGTACATCAAGAACTCTCACAATACGTTCGCTTACCAACAGTCTCGCCAGCATCTTCTTCCATTTCGCAGAGTTATTCAAATCCATCTAGCATTCAGTCATACTCACAGCTAGCCAGTGTACAATCTTTGCCAAATTCCACTACCACTGACCATTCTTCCATTTCGCAGACTTATTCAAATCCGCCGAGCGTCCAGTCGTACTCACAGCTGTCCAGTGTACAATCTCTGCCAAATCCCACGTATCTGGAGCCGCTCGCAGCTGTTCAGCCGACATCACAATCAGCTAAGTTTACGAATAAAAACACGATAGTTACTGATGAATGGGACCGAGAATAATCAACTTCGTCGACAAGGTGTTTATTTTTTTAAAATATATATTCTGTACTTATTTTTAATAAATTAAAATACATGCCATTAAATTATACGATTGCGTTTTCAATTAAAAATAAGTGCAAGCTAATTTACTTACCTTAACAAAACCATTCAGAACTTGTACTAAAGCTTCACATGTTTCTGGAACAATTTGTGAAATTGATTGCTTAGATATTCTTGTCTGATACATGAGACTATGATATGAATCACCGGTTGCCAGAAATCTTAAGGTAACAGCTAAGCGTTCTGTTATGGAAATAGAATTTCTAAAATTCGTATTTTTCTTGTGTATGACTGGCCCAACTAATTCTAATAAGCTTTCAAAATCTTCGTTTGACATTCGCAAAAAATTGGTAAAACTAGAACGTATCTCGCCTGATAAACCAATATCGTCTTCACGGATATCTGTAATTAAATTTTCGACTCCATGACTCGTTCGCCTTCGCAAAGTGGGCCTCACCCAAAAACGTCTTTTTTCCGCTTCAAATTTAAAAAAATATAATAATATCCAGCCATTAATACGAAATCGTCGTCTTCTTCAACATTACGGAAACGGTAACCAAAACATGCTTCTAGTGTGGACTGCAAAAACAAAACTGAAACATGGAGTGTTTGTTACTGTTTTGTTTTGAATAAATGGTCTGCGGTGTGGACTTTGTTTCGAAACTGTTTTGTTGCATAAAAGTTTTAAAGATGTTTTGTTTTTGTTTTGTTTTATGTTTTTGTTTTGTCGGTTTAATGTGGACCCGGCATTACTTGTTGTACTCCTTTGCATATTTATTATTTAAAACCTTACTTGCTTCACTTGCGGTGGAGTGTTGTCTGTTTTTGGAATCAGATCACGGCAACAATAAGTTTTCTTTCCGTTCCGCAAATTTGTCGATAGATATAGATGCACGTGGATGCACGGCAGGTAAGTACCTTTTATCTATGGGATGGGAAAGTAGGTACAATTTTTGAAAACGAAATAAAGCCTAAAAAGTATATAATACTTTTTCTTACGTACTTTGCCACCCTGGAGGTTATGTGTGGGATAAAAGAAAATTTTTTGCAGAAGATGCATCCAAGAATTTAGTTAAAGAGAGTGACACATATTTGTCTTGAAAACATTGAATTTACCTGTAATCTTTTTGAATAGTCTCATATTTCTTGTTTATTCAATTCAATTTAATAACAAGGTAAAAGAAAGTATAGGTAGTAGAGAAAAACTGAAGTACAATTTTTTTAGATATTCACACAATGTATTCTGTAATAGAATTCAAACAAGGAGCAGATGGTGGCGGACTCTCTATAGTTAATACTGCTTGGTTAACTCCTAGAAAAACTGAAGTGTATTGGCCACCCATAAAAGATAACCTACAATTTAAAAAAGTTCTGAGGAAAATTGAACCAGAAATAGATGACGAGAACTGGGAATTATATGAGGTGCAGAGAGTTTTCTACTCAACAGGTAATACTAATACTCATTAAAACTCAGTTATTTCAAACCATACAATGTACCCCATTTTAAGTTTTCACTGTACACTCTTAGATGATTTCGAAATAGCTACAAGAAAATTAAAAAGTGCAGAAATAACATCTGATCTCCAAACAGATCTTGATGAAAATACTGATGTCAGACCTAGGAGAACAATACTGAAAAGATAATTTAGTTCTGATGAGAGTGACAGTGACGAACAAATTTCATTTAGGAAACAAGGCAAAAAGTCTAAGCAAATTTTACCGCGGCCTCCACCTGTGAAGATTCATACTCCATCAAAAGCAAGAGTATATCCCTCAAATACATACATTAATAGTATTGTTTTTAATAAAAACACTGATTTATTTTGTTTGCTTGTAAAATTTCCAAATTTATTAATACATAATTAAGCAAATGATTAAGGGAGTACCTAATGAATCAAATTATAGAATCGTCTCAAGAATTGGAATCTAGGACAGATGAGTCCAGCATAGGGGAATATGGCACAAAATTACTGAATAACATATCTACACCAAGAAGTAATAAATTGTGTCAGATATCTACACCAAAAGCAACTGCAGAGCAAACACCTGCAACTCTGAATGAGCTTGTACATTTTGACAACATTCTTCAAGATAAAAATGGTAAGTTGATTCATAATTCATATGAAGGTAATTTACAAAAAAACATTGTTGGTTTAAAGCACACATGTGGTAGTTCCACATTTAGAGGAAATTCACATGAATTTTGGAATAAGCTCCACTTATCATATATCTTATCATGACTAAAAGCTTCCAATAGTGTAACGGATGGGTTAATTCTTACACAGCTCCTCAAAACTAACATTTTCAATGGACATACATGTGTGCTTTAAATCAACCATATACATAATGTTGATGTAAATTAATGGAAAAACAACTGAATTGTTATCAGTGTGTTGTAAATATGCATTATTGTTTCTAGGATTGACGGTTCTACTCAACAATATCCTCATAATAAAGGAACAGAATAGAAAAATTCTTGACATTTTACAGAAATCAAACATTCCAATTCAAAATGCAGATTTGCCTGAAGATCTAAAAATCAAATTACCAGTAGAATCCTTAGAGGACCTGGAAGAACTAGAGGCATAAGGCGCATTTACATGGTTCACTTTGGATGAATCATCCAAAGTGAAATAGAAATGAATCGTGTAAACTAGTATTCATCGAAAGTGATCATCCAGAGTGAACATTGATTGAAGTTGAATCGGGTTCTACTTTCGTTCACTTTCGGTGATTCACCGCGGATGAATCATTAAAAGTGTACCGTGTAAACATCCACTTCAAGCGGGGTTTACATTATATCACTTTTGAGGTACATCCAAAGTGAATCACTCAGAGTGAAATCATCCAGGGTGATCATCCTCGTTTACATATTTTCTACAGTTTGCTGGTTTCACCTCTCGTGCACAGTGTTCGTGTCTGTGAAAAGTGATGTCTCGTTCAAGAAGAAATCAAAAAATTATACGCACAGGCATTGCCTTAATTTCACGTGGACTGCTGCATGAATTGAATGCTATTATATCACGTAAACGTGTTCAAAGACGTTGGTGGGTGAAGCCATGGGTTTCAAGGAGGGCAAATCTGGGAGCTTCGTCAACCCTGTTAAGAGAATGGGCAGAGGAAAATCCTGAGGTGTATAGAAATCATTTAAGAATGAACGAGGAGCAATTCGCATATCTTAGTAGTATGGAGGGTCCTGGTTTCGAAGCAGATTTTGAAATGCAAGTTTTTGCATTTGTTTTTGCGTTTGAAATTTTTTCCGGCCAAAATTAAAAAATGTGAGAGAGAGGTGATTTTGAGGGAAAGGAATAAAATGAAAGATGTTTAAGGTGAAACAGCCCTTGAAATTTTCTAGAAAAAAACTCGACCGTCCAGCCCCCGATGAAAATTTTCCAGAAAAAAATCCACGTATTGTTAAAGGGGTCACGTGATTTCCAAGAATTTTGGTCACGTGATTTTGAAAACTCCCGTACAGCGTAAGGAGGAGAGATTTTTAACAAATTTCGACATTTTGCTTCAAGGGTGCTTCATCAGGTCCTTGAAAAATTCCAAGAATTGTGTCACGTGATTTCCAAAATTTATTTCGAAGCAGATTTTTTCATCGCAAATTTAAGTGAGTTTTTTTCTCTGATGTTTTTCTGATTTTATGATTTTTTTTTAAAATATATGTTGTATAATAAATAAGATATGATGAATTTTAAAAATATTACTGATTTCGATTCTGAAATAGTGTCATACAGAACACCATCTGCAAAATCCATAAATAAAAATTTTTGTGGTGTTTTTGATCAAGCAGGAATATGGATATCTGATGAAAGTATGAGATCATCTGGATGGAAAAAATCATGTACTGATTCTTGCGAAGAAAATTGTAATCTTCATTATTTAAATACCAAACAACATAATGTAGAAGCTATAACAACAATAATAACTGGAAGAGGTATAATTAATCCCAGAATATGTGTTCTTAAATTTACAGAGTTGTTAAAATTGAATTCTAATGGTATGGTTGAAGGATTATGGATAAAAGGAGATAGAACAGTTGAAAACGGACAAAAGAAATACACATGTGCTAGAAGATATTCACTTGTATTTTTAGATGAAAATAACATTCCTTTACACGAAAGGCCAATTCAGCTAACCGCCAAAGGAACTTTTCAAGTCCATTTTCATAATAAATTAAGGAGATTTAGATCCGAGTTTGAAGAAATTCCAAGAGCTCATGATTTGGCGGATACAATTTGTGTATTTACCCCGGTATTTAAATCAGAATTAGTTGGTAAACCTCCTTACCAAAGTCATGCTTGCCTTACAGATTTTACAGCAACTATCACAAAACAAAATTTGCACCAATATTGTGTAGATCGTAGAAAATTTAATTTTTGATCTGTTTACCGCCTCAAAAACAATTTTTTTAGTGATATTATCATTAAAAAATATACGTGTGAAAAAATGCAAAAACATTCCCTTTTTCTGTCACTAAATCTCTCTCGCATACTAGAGTCCGCTTATGATAATTGCTACCGTTTATAGATAGATATCTTTGCGGTCCATGTGTTGTTTCACTAGTATTTTGTGTGAGATAGAATAGTTGAAAACAAGGAATGGGCTTTGTGCACATTACTTCTCAATCAGTTTTCTCGTTATATATTTGCCTATGGCCAATCAACAAATATAAATTTACGAGGTCCACTTTTTAAGAAGAAAGCCGACTGTCGCCGCCGGGATTCGAACCCAGAAAATTCTCACCGAAGGCAAGAACACTAACCACTAAGATACGACGACAGTCTGATTAAATATAAAATTACTTCAATATATAATCATTGTTTATAAATGAATGAATATTTAGAAAAACAGCTATACGTTTATCGTAGAAGTTGTCATTATTATATAAAAATTAGTACGTCATTACTGATAATGAAATTAATCTTTAGCGCATCCGGAATTGGTGGTTATTTTTATCTACCAGTATGTTTTATATCGTTGTTTTCTGGTATAGTAGAAATATTTGAAAAATCAATCAAACAAAACGAACGATTAGCTGAATACAAGGTGTGTTATAAATTTTATAAACAAATGTTAAGCTTGCATAAAGCCGAAAAATTAAATGATCAGGAAATAAATTTGAGGGAAGAGGAGTTTATTAAAAATATTCAATTTTTTCCCAAAGAGCAATATATAAAACAGGCGGAACTTAATGGATACTGTTTCCTTTAGTGCGACCTCAACTTCTCAAAATATTCTGTTTTCTCCCCAATTCGTCTAGTTGCTTTTTTGTTACTAAATCATAATCGTCAATTCCATCTTTTGCTTTAACGACTCTTCCATCTACAGAAACATATGTAGGTGTTATATTAAACGAATTTAATTTAGTTTCCACTTTAGTTACTCGTTCATCAATATCCGGAATGTCATTATCTGTTATATCAACCATTAGATTTTTCAAATCTGTATTTAACAGTTCCAATTCTTTAATTTTTTTATCGATTAGGTTAGAAGGTGCTCCACGTTGTTTTAATTGTTCAATTTCCTTATTAATTTTATCAATATCTAATTGTCTTAATTTTTGAAGATTATTTTTATTAATTCTTTCAAGGTTTCTAATTTTATTAATGAAGGTTTTTTCATTATTCTCTAGATTTATTATTTTATGGTCTAGTTCCTTCATTTCAATTAAATTCTTTTCCAGTGTCTTTTCCACTGTATTTTCGAGTTCTTGCTTCATTTTATTGATGTCAGAAGCACCACTCAGTTTCACAATCTCTTTTTTAAGGTCCTCGATTTCGTTATTAGTAGACTTAACATTTTTGTGGTGTTTTTGAATCTCAGTTTTTAATTTATTCAATTCAATTAAGGGTAACCCATTCTTTTTTAGTTGGTCTATTTCTATTTTTATATTTGCGAGATCTATATTAGAACCCGTTGCAAATCCGTAAACATCCATTTATTATAAAAAAAATAATAAATATTTTAATAAAATGATAATAAAATTAAAAGACAATAAAGCTGTATTAAGTTACCATTTTGAGTCACACTTTCCTAGAAACGAATTAAAAGTTGGGTTATTGGGTTTTTATTCAACAAATTTAATCAATAACGTCACGGATAAAAATAATAAAATTTATTATAATGGAAAATATTTATCTATTCCCGAAGGACAATATAATTATGCAACTCTTAGAGAATATTTAAATATTCATGGATTTGACTTGATTAGAAGTGGAAATAAAATCGAGATTAATTCTCCGTATAAAATAACTGAGCACGTTGATAGTTTGTCACATTTTTTAAACACTTCAAGAAAATTTATACCAGTCGAAACAATCAACGTTCACTGCAATTTAGCTCAAGGAATGCTAGTGCAAGGAGAAAAGTTTGTACACAGAGAGACTGACATTATCTCTTGTTTTAAAATGAATTCCTATTTTAACAATGCTATAATATATGAACCTACCCCAGTATATTATCCAGTTCAATATAACAATATTTACAAGGTTGTACTCAGAATTTGTGACGAAAACGATCAACTAATCAATTTCAATGGAGCCGATATTACAATAATCTTAGAATTAAAATAATTTTTTTTATAATAAAATGGTATGCAAAGAAGTTAAAGAAGTTTGGGATGACATTTCTAGTTGTCGATGTTTAACTGAAGAATTTATGATTTATTATCAACATGAGATCAATTGGGATTTAATTTGTAAATATCAGAAACTCACAGAAGATTTTATGAGAACCTTTTTAACTAGGGTTAATTGGTTTGTTGTCTCTAAATATCAATATTTGAGTGAATACTTTGTTAATGAATTTAGAGATAAATTGGACTGGGAGTACATAGTAAAATATCAACCTCATCTATTTCATGATTTTCTGAAAAAACATAAAAGATATTTAAATGAAGTTGATGATGAAGAAATTGTAAAACGTTTTTTATCTAAGTAGGTTTTTTAAAGTTTATTAAACTTTAAAACGTCGTTATTTATAAATGAGTAAAAAATATAAGATTACCCCTTTTAAGGAAAATGTACTAGAAGAAACAAATTTATTTCCAATGCCTTTGCGATGTCTGATCATTGGTAAGTCGGGATCAGGAAAAACAACGGTGTTATGGAATATTATCACAAAATATTGGATTCCTTTCGAAGCATTAGTAGTTTTTACTAAATCACCTGATCAACCGATATATCAAAAATTACAAGAAATATTTAACGGTATACCAGTCGAAACAAATTTCTTTGAGAATTGCGATGATTTAATTCCGATAGATGAATGTCCACCAAACAGTTTAGTTATTTTTGATGATTGTATATTGGAAAAACAACAAACAATTAAGGATTATTTCGTTAGATCTAGACCAAAGAATATATCTTGTATTTATTTAGCTCAGTGCTACAGTTTAGTCAATTTACAAGTAATTAGAACAAATTCCAATTTTCTTATTATATTTAAACAATCGAGTCATTATATTAAAAAGATTTGGGAAGATTTTATAACAGAAATGTCATTCCCGGATTTTTATGACTTTTGTAAACAAGGATGGAATGATAGTCACGGTTTTGTTTGTATTGATTTAAAAAAAAATAAATTCTACAACAAGTTTGAGGAAATAGACATCTAATTGTTACGTTCACGTTACGTTCTTGTTAAGTTCACGTTACGATCTCGTTACGATCAACTAATCATAGAGCCCTTGGAATTATATAAAAAATATTTTTTATGTAATAAATGGAAACAGAAAAGATTCAAAAGCAATTATTGCAGAAGGTCGAGAAAGTCAAAAAGCTTAGAGAAAAATTTCAAAGAGAATTAAAACACCACGAGATTAAGAAACCCAATAATTTTCAAAAATTTCGAATCAAGGAAGATGATTCAATTAAAATTTCTACTCCAAAGATTATTACAGTTGATGATGCTAAACGTGCACAGGAACAACAGAAACAATTGAAACAAGCATTTAAGAAAGGAATTCAAGAAGAACGGAGCGGATTAGAAGAAAACAAAAAACATTTTCTACCGATTACTTCCGCTCTTGAAAGAGTTGAAAAAGCTGTCAAAGATACAGATGTTGACATTAAGAAAATAATTCTTCCAGCTTTACCACCAGCAATGGAAACGGTTCTTCCAGCTTTACCACCTCCACCAGAAATCAAAGGATCAAATGACAAGGAAACTCAAACAAACACTATGATAAGTTTAGGTCCAATTGCTTCACATTATTTGAAAAGAGTACCTACAAAAGGAAAAGCTATTTCTGATCGGTATGGGATTTATAATGATACAACTAAAAATTCATATATGATAGGGAATAAAGAAGTGTTTTTTGATGATAATAACATAATTTTAGGTGAAAAAAAATATATCGGCACGACCGGTTTGTGGGAGTTACTAACATCAGTCGATGCTCCAGATCAAAAATTATATACTAGAAATGACTACAATAACTATAAAAGAATTTTATTTGAAACTGATTGCTTATATCAAAATTATGACCGGTCAACTGGAAAGGTTCGTTCAAATCAAGGAAATAAATATCAAAAATTAATCAAATTTTTATGGGCTGAATTAAAAGCTAATTTACCGATAACACCATATAGAGATAGATCTTTATCATGGGATTATACAGAAGATTTAGGTGAAACACCTAAGAGAGGTCACGGTCTAAAGAAATATACAGAAAACCAAATCGAATATAAATATATAGACAATTTAAGTGAATTATTGGAAAGATTATATTTTATCGCAAGTGAAGAAAAGGCAGGCAATAATAATTTTCATAACGAAAAATTAGGAGTGGCTCATTTAATTACTAAAGAACTGGAAAAAATTATTGATACTCCTAAAGGGATTGAATATTTGATTTCTTATGTATCTAGTTTACCGAAAAAGGGTTCTGGATTATTAAATGACTTTATAAACAATTTAGATGTTGAGCTCCACTGGCCAGGTAAAAATTTCCTAGGTCCTGGTACTAAATTAAATGAAAGATTAGCTAGAGGTGACAAACCAGTTGATAAATTAGATGAAAGTGCTATGAGGCATGACATATCTTACAGAGATCATAAAAGTTTGGAGGAAAGACATAAGGCTGATAAAATCCTAGAAAATGAAGCTTGGGAAAGAGTTTTAGATCCCAATGCTAAATTAAATGAAAAAATACCTGCTTATGTTACTACAAATGCAATGAAACTTAAAAGATATTTTGGGATGGGATTAAAATAATTTTTTTGTATAATAAATGAACATAAATCTATCTGAAAACCAGTTGAAGAAAATCTCTTCTGCTAATAAAAAGAAAGTTGGGGTTACTATTCAATTAAAAAACGAACAAATTGGAGTGGGAAAAAAATTTCGACTAAGTGAAAGTCAAATCAGTACATTAAAAGAAGCCAAGACTAAAGGCACTGGAGTTAGGTTACAACTTAGTCACAATGAAATCAAATCTGGAGGATTTTTACCTTTAATTTTAGCAGGAATTGGTGCTTTAGGATCTTTAATTGGAGCAGGAAGTGCAATAGCTAACTCAGTTATCAATAAAAAAGCAAAAGATAAGGAATTGGAAGAACAACAAAGACATAATAAAGCTGTCGAAGGTAAAGGTTTTAAAAAAAAGACAAAAAAATCCAACCACTAACTAATTATGATATCTTAGCATATTCAAAACACATTAAACATTTCAGAGGTTGTTTTATGGAAGATGAATTACCATTAAAGCCGTGGAATGTGGAATGTGGAATATTAAACTTGAACAATCATACTCAAAATGGTTCTCATTGGGTCGCTTGGATAAAACATAATGATTTTAAATATTATTTTGATTCTTATGGAGATGCTAATCCACCAATTGAATTAGTAAATTATTTGGGAAAAGATAATCTGTATTACGATGAGGAAAGATACCAAAATTATGATGATCCCCCTATTTGCGGACACTTATGTTTAATTTTTTTAAAAAAATATATGTTGTATAATAAATAATGGATCAAATTTTTGAAAAGTATACAGATAGTATTATAAGAAATGAATATCAAAACTTTCAACCGGAATCAACTCTCAACTTGAATTCTGTTAATAAGAAAACAGTTTTTAAAATTGATACCGGGGATAACTTTATAAGTCCTCGATTTCAATATTACATATCCGGTAAGGTTGTTAGAGAAGATAATGGTGCCGATTTACCACTACATAACACAGTGCATCTTGTTGACAATTTCCCTGCTTTTCTATTTTCAGAAGTAGATGTGAAGAAGCATAATAGATTAATAGATCAAATGGAATTTGTAGGAGTTGCTAGTACAATTAAAGGAGTTGTATCTTTTTCAGTAAATGGTAATGGACCAACAAAAAGTTCTGGTTTCGAATCAAACTATAAAGCAGATGTTCATTCTTTTTCAGTTGTTGGTAACTTGAGTAATTTTGGGTTGGGATTCTTCAAAGATGTTAAAAATCCAATATACAAAGGAGGATTTGAAATAAGTTTTACGAGAAATGATGATCACTTGGCTATTCACAAAGAAGTAAACGATCCAAGAGCTAAAATAATTATAGAGGAATTTATTATTCGAGTACCAACAGTAACATATGATGATTTATCAAAAATTGAGTTAATCAATGAATTGAAAGAATTATCACAAAAAAATCAATATTTATTCAACTTTAGATCTTGGCAGTGCATTCAGACTAAAAATGTTACAGGAAAAACACTCAAATTAGACATTACTAATACTTATAGAAATGTACGCAATCCGATATTCGGTATCGTTGCTTTTCAATCGGATAAAGATTCAAACTACAATCAAGATAAAAATTGTAGCGTATTTGACAATTGCAAAATAAAAAATATCTGGTTTGAAGTTAACGGTACAAGATATCCTGAGGAGTTGTTGGATTTAGATTGGAATCATGAAAAATATACCATTGCATATGATATGTTGACTGACTACAAGAAAATGTTCACAATAACTCATAATGAATTACCACTAATATATGTTAATCCTGATCAATTCAAAAACGCAAAGCCCTTTTTTGTCATTGATTTAACTAGACAACCTTTAAATATGAGTAAATCTAGAAACAATATTATTTTACATGTTGATTTTGATGTAGTTCCTCCACCTAATACCGTTTGTTATGTTTGTATGGTTTCGTATTCTGAATTTGTATACGATATTGTTAATAACACTATTAGAGAGAATATCTAGAGCCCTTTTTCCCCTGTAAATTAATTTATCTTGTTTTAAAAGTCAATTGATTTTTAAAATTCACTTAAAAATAAATGGATTACTGTAAAAAATGTAAAACCCAAACCAAAAGTAATGGAGTTCCAAAATTTATTAAAAAGGAACGTTGGAGAAGATTATCAGTATGTAGAATTTGTAGTTCTAATAAAAATAATATTTCCAAGTCACCAGAGAATATTGAGGTTGAAGAAATGTTTAAACCTGCTAGAAAAAATTTCGTTACTAGAAAATATATTCAAAAAGGGATTGATGATACTTGGCAAGCTGATTTATACTCTTTTTATAGACCTAAGGGAACTTCTGAAGATCATGCATATAATTTGAGAACAAAACACGAACCAGTGGATAATCTTTATAAAAAATTAACAAGAGCAAATGAAGGATATAAATATATTTTAAATGTTATTGATGTGTTTTCAAAATATGCTTGGTGTATTCCTCTAAAAACAAAATCTGGAGTGGAAGTTGCTAACGCCTTTGAGAAAATATTTACATTCAGAAAACCTAAATTGTTGCACGTCGACGAAGGTAAAGAATTTTATAATAAGAATCTTAAAGGTGTTTTGGATAAATATAATATTAAAATCTATAGTACCGGTACTACTAATAAAGCCTCTATTGTTGAAAGATTTAACAGAACCTTAGGAGATAAATTAAAACCAATTTTATATAAAAATATTAGTTGGGTTAGTGCGCTACCAAATATTGTTAAGACTTATAATAACACAAAACATAGAACAATTAAAATGAAGCCTAGTGAAGTTAGTAAGCAAAATCAAACTCAACTTTTAACAACTGTTTACAATTATAAAATATCTAATTTACAACCCAAATTTGAAATAGGTGATCGAGTCAGATTGTCTTCTTATGTTGATCAATTTAAAAATAAACTGAAAACTAATTGGACTAAAGAAATATTTACAATTGTTAAAGTGTTCAAAGCAAACGTCAATTATTATAAAGTCGATGATGTTGACGAAGGTATTTATGAAGAAGAACTACAATTAACTAAATTATGATATCCATATGGTAATGTATTGATATTGTCAACTAAGTATCTTTTGTCATCATAAGGTGACAATGCTGTTTTTTGTTGTTCAATTGTATATAATTGTAAATTTTTAGAAACAATTCCATGGATAGTTTCTTTCGTTGTTATTGTGTTTAACAAACAGTCTTTATACATTTCGAATTTTATTTTCTCGACGTTACATTTCTTTATACCTTTACATACTTTCGTTTCTTTTATGTCATTCTTAAAGGCATACATTTTTGATCTGAGACCAACAAATTCACGTATAGGAATTCCTAAATATTCGTCTTTAAGCAAACCCGGGATTTTCTTGTTTTCTTGTGGCATCCAATCTATTAAATAATCTGACGTATCAAAGTAGTTTATATTTTCTTTTAGATCATTATATATATCATCTGTTTGTACGTAAATAATCAGAGAATCAGTATCAGTTCCCAATAGCCTAACTTTATCACCATATTTTGTTTTCAGATAGTTGTAGTAAAATCTATACATTAGTAGTTTGGATAACTCCAATACAGCAAACCCCCCATAAATTGGTTTATCGAGTTTAATTTCGGGTTTTTTCCTGTACAAAAGAGCGGTGTTTTCGTCGAGAATTGTTCGTGTTTCATATTCTGTCTGTTCGTTAAATTTCTCTAAGGTTCCTACTAATTTTACATTACAACGTGATCGTACGTTTTCCATTTGTTTACCATATACGGAATTGTTCATTAACTTGTAAAAATCTTTTTCGAAATCATTTGTAGCCTGTTGTCTTAGTTTTGTATTTAGCTCTATGTACGGTTTTAACCAAGCTTTCTGTTCAAATCTAATGTAATTCTTAACCTGTTTCAAAATTATACCCTGTTTTAGGCATTCCTGTAACATTCTGTAATCTATAACGTAATCTTCTTTTAATTTTAGTGTATTAATTAACTTTGAATCTTTTGGTTTCGTTCCTATTTCTTTTTCAATCATATATTTTTGATATGCTGATAATTCGTCATAATCGGGTGTGTAATGTTCCGGTAGTAATGGGTAATCTTTAAATTTATCATGTAGTTCTTTAGGAACCTCTAAATCAACAATAAATGTGTATCCATATGTGTCGTCATCTTTCAACTTTAGAATTTCTTCTGGAGTAAAATCTCCTGGTTTAATGTCCAATTTTTCTAATTTTGGAGATGTTTTCAATTCTTCGAGTCTTTCGTTATATCCAATAAACTTTCCAATTGGTAGGGGTTGTGATAATGCATGACCATATAAATTGTTGGCATCTAAATATAATATGTAACTAATATGCTTTTTGCTGTTAAATATGCCTTTTTCCTCAGCTTTTTCTTTAGACAATTTTACTGTCTTTCCTCGTTTTTCATCATAAAAATAGCAATTATTTGCTAGGGCGTGCCTGTGAGGGATCATTGAAATCCCACCTCTAATCCCACGTTCGTATGTTTCGTATAATTCTTTAGTTTTTAATAATTCCAATTTTTGATCTGTTACCTTTAAAGATGCAGAATCTGCTAAATTTGGAGCAGATATATAGTACACAGGGTCCAATTTGTAATTTTTATAACAAGTCTCTCTAAAATTGTCAAATACGTCTTTCAGTAGAATGGTGTCCAACTTCAAATAAAGATCATGATAATCTCCGAAATTTTTACATTCAAAATGTTCATAAACTTTTTTCGCAAATTTTAAATCAGCATCGTTTATATGTTTATCAGTCAATGTAGAGTACCAATCACTTTTATTCATTGGAAGTTTTTCACTGAATTTTGTATAATCATCAACCCATTCGTATGGATAAACACCTTTTCTAAGGACCAAGTGTAAATCTTTTGTACTAAATTCCTTCTGTATATTTTTGAATTTAGTGTAGTCTATTGGTTTACTTACCTTATTGTCACAATTTTTACAGTGTGCTGCTAATTTTAATATATTATTTTCCATCGGTAGAAATTCAACATTTATAATTTCTTGTTTTGATTTACATTTAGCACAATAACAGCTATTAATTTCTGCAAGATTATTAACAGCTTTTTCAAGACTTGTACTTATAAATCTGTATGTGTCAATGAATCTGAATTCCATCACAACATTTTGTAATGAACCTTTTTGTTTAATTATCGTTTTATTTCCACATGGACATTTTTCGATAATTTTATAACATTTCCGACCACATTGTTTTGAAGAACACCGAGAGAAGTCATAACGTTGTTCATATTGATCAATTATAACCTTCTTGGAAAACGTAATGTAGTTTTCTTTGGAATTGGGGATGATATTTATATCTGAATAATTTTCACTCAGTTTTAGGATCCATCTCAAAAATATCATCGAATCGTATCTAAGGTTGTGAATTTCTACAGGAATGAAATTTGGTAGTTGTAAATTTAAATTACAGCCATTACAAGCCATTCCTCTAATCTTCCCAGTGGCATGATCATGGTCGACTACTTTCTTAACTGTTTCATCAAATTCCTTATTACAAATGTGACAATTTTTTGCGTTTTTATATTCCGCCACTGAATCATCATCTAAAATCATTTTCTTGTTTTGCCTTCTAATTTCTGCATATCTTTTTCCATAATCCACAAGTGTTTCATTGAATTCTTTCATAAGTGTTTCCGGATTACTATTTCTGATTAATTTTGGTCCATCATTTGTCTGGAAACAGAAACTATTCGGAATATGCTCCTGAATATATTTTGATGAATCTGTTATTTTATTATTAATTTTTTTCAGTGAACATTCGAAGTCAAGTGCTATTGTGTAAGGATGATACTGTTCTGCACCGTTCGATTTATATTCTCGAATAAGATTTTGGGGCATTGTAATGTTTTCTTTTTCATTAATACAAGTTTGAATATGTTTATCACAATTTTGTTTATTTTTAAAATTTTTATGACATTTCTGACAGAAATAATTTTTATTTGTTCCTTTGTTAATTTGCCCACTTAATAGTGCACTTCGATTACTCACTCCAACTACGTGTTCTTTGTATACTAGTAAATCTACATGCTTTTCCTTTTTTAGGTCGTCGCTCTGATATATCAATTCAATATTAACATCATTGAAACGATAAATATTTATCGATATGTTAAGAAAGACTTCGTATTTTTTTATGTTATTGGGGGTTAGCTCAACAGGATAATTCATATTCAAGCATTCGTATTTTTCAATGTTATAAAGATATGGGCGGTTAGAATCTTTAACGGGATTTAATAAACTTTCAAGTGCATATTCAAAACATCTTAAGTTTTCCTGCTTTTGACATTTAAATTTATTTGTTCTTACATTTTTAACGTTGATACAACAGCGTTTACTAATAATGAATCCGGGCATCGGAACGTAAGTTCCACCTCTTAAGGGGGTGTATTTATCAGATTGAATATCTAACCGAATAACTTTTTCAAATCTCTGTTTTGTATTTTTTGCTGTATAAGCATCAAATCTAGAGATGATGACATCCTTAGCCATTACTAAGTGATCATTTATAGTCTCGGAATTAATGATGGTATGCAGGTTGGAATGAAAATGTCTTTTATGAAGAGCTACTACATTACCTGTTATATCAATTTCATGATATTGTACTACTGCAACTAAACTGAATTTAATGGATTTTTTTCGACTAATTTCTTTTATAATGGTTTGACCTACTCTATCGTGAATTTTATCTAAAAACTTTATTAAATCATGTTCACCGGATTTACAGTAAACATTGTAATCAACAACCATATTGTTCCAAGTGCCCTTTGATCTTATTATTTGGATGTCCTCAGGTTCCGAAAAATCATAACTTCTAGTAGAATATAACAAGTTCCTCGGAATAATTATTTCACATAGTACCTTGTATAATTCTCGTTTTTTGAATTTATAATATTTTGGCGGTAATCTAATGTAATGGTTATTCTTTAAATTTTTAGCTTCTTCCCTCAATTGCTTCAGAGTGATTTTATTGTCTGGTAATTCCAGTTCTCCGCTTTTTTCTTGTTTGTCATTATACAAATTTACTTCATCTTTCAATAAACTGTATAACTTTTCTTTTCTCAACTTATAATACTTGGGTAACTTTAAGTTATACTCTTTTTTATACTCTTTAGCAGTATCTTTCAACTGCTTCAAAGTAATATCTTCATTTGGTAATTCAATAATATGTATCATATCTTATTTAATATAGAATATTTATTTCTTTAACTTAACCACCAGTTTTTAAAAAAATTATAAGATCAGAAAAAACACTTAAATTTGCGATGAAAAAATCTGCTTCGAAATAAATTTTGGAAATCACGTGACGCAATTCTTGGAATTTTTCAAGGACCTGATGAAGAACCCTTGAAGCAAAATGTCGAAATTTGTTAAAAATCTCTCCTCCTTGTGTTGAACAGGAGTTTTCAAAATCACGTGACCAAAATTCTTGGAAATCACGTGACCCCTTTAACAATACGTGGATTTTTTTCTGGAAAATTTTCATCGGGGGCTGGACGGTCGAGTTTTTTTGTAGAAAATTTCAAGGGCTGTTTCACCTTAAACATCTTTCATTTTATTCCTTTCCCTCAAAATCACCTCTCTCTCACATTTTTTAATTTTGGCCGGAAAAAATTTCAAACGCAAAAACAAATGCAAAAACTTGCATTTCAAAATCTGCTTCGAAACCAGGACCCTCCATACTACTTATCTTCTAGACAAAGTAACTCCGTTGATAAGAAAAAAAGATACTTGGTTCCGAGAAGCTTTAAGCCCTAAAATAAAACTGCAAATGACGCTACGATATCTAGCGACTGGAGATAATATAGGTACCTTAAGTGCACTGTACAGAATTCCAAGAAGCACATTTTCACGGTTTTTGCCTGAGGTATGCAGGGCTATATACAACTGTTTGGCAGATTTTATAATGGTAAGTAGAAATTTAATATCTTGTAGTTTAATTAATTCATAGGTTAACAGAATAAAAAGTTGAATGAATGAATGAAACACATACTTTATTTACATGAAATAGATGGGGTACAAAAAAAGAAAAAGAAGAACATGAAGAACAAGAAAATGTTTTTTATTTCTATAAAATAACGTAAGATAATTTATTATAAAGCCATTAAATCATCAACTATTATTCCCGCTGAAGAAATGGCATCGGACAAAGCATCACTGTTTTCATAATCGTCATCTTTTTCGGTAGATTGGTAGTAATGGTTTTGTGACTGCCGTGAATGTGTGCTGCTTTGCGTTGATGACATCGCAGAGTACGGGCCTGAAGTTGCTATCGACTGTTGATAATCAGCAGGTGACCTGGACGACATGGATGAGTGAGACTGGGGGTGTGATGTGAGTTGGAAGAGTCGTTCTTGTGTCATCACTTTCTGTAGCTGTCCTTGACAGATAAGAGCCCTATCTAAGGGCATTTTTTTCAACTGTATAGCAAGGCTGTCACAAAACACGTCGAATTTGTTCAGATCCTGCTTATTTTCTTCCGATAGTGTCTTCAATTGTTTTATTGCATCCTGAACCCCTGAAACGGTAGTACCGAGGGAACGTTTACGCCCCTTTGTGTTTTTTGGAGTATTCCTAATTTCCGCCGAAGAGGTTGCAATCATATTTGGAGATGTTGCCTCAGTGTCCTGAATGTGTGCTGTTTGCTCAGTTTCCTGTTCACGTTGTCCCAAATGTTGGCTATCATCGGTTGCTTTTCCAGAAATGCCCTTTATCGTCGATTCTAACTCCTGAAACAAAGAACATGAAATTACATGAAATCAATCATTCCCGAAAGCAATTGAAAGTTGACACAAATACAAAGCTCTAAAAATAGAATAATGTACACTGTCTAATAATTATTGCTTGTTACAGGTGCCTAACACAGTTGAAAGCTGGGAAAATGTGATGCGAGACTACGAAACTTTGTGGAATTTCCCAAATGTGTGTGGGGCTATGGACGGTAAGCACGTCACCATCAGGTGCCCTCCAAAAACTGGTTCACAGTATTTTAATTACAAGAAAGATTTCAGTACGATACTATTCGCAATTGTTGATGCCAATTACAATTTCATATACATCGATGTGGGAACCAATGGAAGAGTAAATGACGCTGCAGTATTTGCGAAATCAACTTTTAATGAGGCCTTGCAAAATAATTCACTGAATATACCGGAACAAGGAATTTTCGTCGCTGACGATGCCTTCCCGTTGAGAACCAATATTTTAAAACCATATTCTAGATGTGGTCAGCTAACGGAAAAACAAAAAATATTCAATTACAGACTTTCAAGGGCCCGTCGCGTTGTGGAAAACACATTCGGCATACTTGTGTCGAAATTTAGAATCTTTGAGAAACCTATTCCACTCTCAATACAAACAACGGAACAAGTGGTGAAAACTACATGCGCTCTTCACAACTGGCTGCGAAAGACTTCAACTCCCACACACCCATACATCCCGAGAGATATGCTGGATATTGAAAACTGGGAAGAAGGAAGGGTTGAACCAGGTACCGCTACCCAACATCCACACAGTGGTCTTGAGGAAATAACCCACGGTGCTTCAAATAACTACAGCAGGGCAGCAGGAGAAGTACGCAATTATTATGCTGAATGTTTTGTCACAACACACATTGTACCATGGCAATTGAAAATGATTTAGTAATCAACAAATTTAAAAAAAATAAATAAACATCTTATTTTTGGCTTTGAAATTGATTTGTCATTTGGTTTGTGAATTTTTATTAGCAAAAATTAATCATACATCATTTTGAGAAACAGAAATAATTACGTAAGTATATGTATTTGAGAGAACTCACCTTCAAGTTTGATGAACTGGCTTTTGGAGTGCATATGTTGCGTAGAAACACGTCTGCAAGTTTAAACCAGAATAGTCTGGGCTCATAAACGTCATCAGCACTAGCTCCACTTCTTTCTGAATTTTTTATCTTGCAAAGTTCTGCCCCATAACGTGTTCTAATAGTTTTTATTTTTGCCTTGATGTCGAGTACAGTTAATCCAGGCAAATTTAAATCGGCCAGCATTGAGGAGTACGCTTTTTCCCGTAGGTTAGTTTTGCTGTAATCACTGCATTTATTATTCCACAAGCACTCATACCGCTGGTAAGTTTCTAGAAATAGTTCCATGTGTTTATCTTGCCACTTGAATGACATTACCACGATGATAGGTATGCACAATATTTAAATCAAATAAAACTACCAAAACCCAAAACAATCAACTGGTGTTTGTGAAGTGAACAAACGTAATAAACAAAGTGTTTACATTTGTCATTGGGCCCTCACTCTCGATGAATCATCGCTTCGAGGAACGACTCTTTCATCAAAAGTAGGTCGGGGGTCGAAATATTTCATCCTTCATCTTAAGTGTACACTTTGGATGAAATCACAATGAAAGGCAATTTACACTTGTCACTTTCGATGATTCCTCCAAGATGATCATCAAAAGTGACAAATGTAAATGGGCCTTCACTTGCAGTGCGTAGTGAAGAACTGATAAACAACTTAAACAAGCACGTGTTCGTCGTTGTTTACGGATAGAGGTTAACGGTGTTTTATTTCTATTTCTTAAAAATGGTTTTCAAGTGGAAAGATGATCATACTCCGTTAATTTTGAATTTAATGAAAGAGCGACAGTGTTTATGGAATACAAAAGCAGAAGAGTATAAAAACAAAACTTGCCGAGACAAAGCTTTAAAGGAAATCGTAGCAGAGCTAAATATTGAGGAGGTAACAGTTGAAGATGTAAAATTAAAGATAAAAACAATCCGTACAAGATACTCATCCGAGCTGGCTAAAGTGAATCAGTCAACAAAGAGTGGAGCAGGGCCAGATGATCTTTATGTCCCAAAACTTTTTTGGTATAAACTAGCAGATTCCTTTCTAAATGCAGTATGTGTACCAAGGAGTAGCACAGCAACTACAGTAAGTATGACATTTTGTGTACTTAATATTTGCTTAATATGTGTTTTTTTATTTTAAATCAATTTTGTTCAGCGTACCCACAACTATACTAATAACGTATTATACCGTGCGCTGGCTGGCGAGACAGTTTTACAAATGTTTACATTATCCAATATCAAAATGCATATAAGTCATGTAAAAATATTTTTATTGAATTCGTTTTTATTTAGCAAGTTGTACAATCATAAAAAAATATTTAAATCATTTTCCATTGCCATGGGACAATGTCTGTGAAATAAAACCGTTTTGCGTAATCATCCCGCAAGCTTGCAGCCGTTTTCTTGTAGTTGTTACTTGACACAAGTTTAATATCTCCAAGACCTTGATATGTGACGTGCCGCCAAGCTCCAGGTAAAATTTTGCCTTGCTCCCATAATTCTGTATCAACCAATCCTTCACTAACGTATGGGTTATTGCGGGTAGAAGTTTTTCTGAGCCAGTTATGAAGAGCACATGTTGTTTTCACTAATAGCTCAGTTGTTTCTACTTTAAGTGGGATGGGCTTTTCAAATATTCGAAAACGCGATACAAGTATTCCAAACGCATTTTCTGCCACGCGACGCGCTCTTGATAGCCGGTAATTAAATATCTTTTCTTGATCAGATAACGTTTTTTTGCTGTAAGGTTTTAAGAGAGAGGTTCTAAGCGGGAAAGCGTCATCCCCCACAAAGACACCATGATCAGGTATATTTAGCCAATTATTCTCCAAAGCCTCATTGAATGTGCATTTGGAAAATACTAATGCATCATTTGCTCTGCCATTTGTACCGACATCAATATATATAAAGTTGTAGTTAGCATCCACAATTGCAAAAAGAATGGTGCTAAAGGTTTTTTTATGATTATAAAAATAGGAACCAGTTTTCTTAGGACATCTAATCACAACATGTTTGCCATCCATAGCTCCGCAGCAGTTAGGAAAATTCCAGAACGTGTAGTAATCCTTCATTACCGTTTCCCACTCCACAGTTGTGCTGGGAACCTGAAACAACAAAACATATAATTGCATCCACTGAAATATACACGTCATTTTTCTTTTAATAGCATTTTAACAAAATTAGGTCATAATACAACTTTCATTATTTTTATTACAATGATTAACCCTATTATTTTTAATACAAAGAGGAATATCTATCTTTTTTAGATCCCAAAACGTAAAAAAACGCCAACTCTGCATAGGCAAGGCATTGATGATACTAATTCAGAGGAATGTATAATAGAAGTTGAGGATACCACGTCTGCGGTCGAATCTGCAAATGAAAATATACGTGAAGTATCTGTAAATGAGAATGTACGTGAAGTATCTGCAAAGGAGAATGTGCGTCAAGCATCTGCAAATGAGAATGTATGTAAAATAGTCAGCGCACAGGGAGACTGGAAAACTCCACGTTCAAAAAAGAGCCGCTTTTCTGAGATTTCGGATGTAGAAAGGGTAATTGATAAATTATCTTCAATTTCTGCAAATAATTCAGCCACAGAGAGTGACAATGAATTTGATCACTTTTGCAAAAGTCTGGCAGCTCAACTTAGCCGAATGCCTTTGGATCGCGCTTTACTTTGTCAGGAAAAACTGCTAAAAGTAATGACTGAAGAGCGAATGTGTTTATTCAGATTGGAAAAATCTAGGCAGAATGTTTCTCAATCTACGCCACAGTGGACCTACTCCCCCTCGCCGGATGATGACATGTCAAACTCGATAACATCCTATGAAATAAATTCCTATTCTGAGACTTCCACTCCCACGGCTTCACCATTTACTCACTTGACACATACTACTAACCTGTCGAATTCTGTACCAAATGCCACTCAAGAAGAAACATATGCAGAACAGCCAGCCGAGGATATAATATCCCAAGCCTTGTCTACTATTGATTATCGGTAAATAAAATGTATTGTTTCATTATAATTTTTTCAATAAAATAAATGTGTGTTATAACAATGATGATGTACCTTGTTATTTTAATGTAAAATAATTTTTAACTATACTTACTTGTATATATTCTTCAAGAACCTTGTAAATGGCAGCCAATACTTCTGGTAAAAACCGAGAAATAGAACATTTTGGTATACGGTATAATGCTTCTAGTGTTGCAAAGCAATCTCCTGATGCAACATATCTCAGTACGATTTGCAGTTTTAGCCTGGGAGGAAGACTTTCTCTCATATTTGTGTTTTGCTTCCTAATTAGTGGCGTCACTTTCTCAAGGAGTTGTTCAAATTGCACTGTAGACATTCTTAAATGGTTTTTGAACATTGCTTGATCTTCTGCAATCCATTCTTCCAACAAACAAGTTGATGCCCCCATTATATTTCGTCGATTTACCCACGGCCTGATCCACCAACGCCTATTTCTTCTACGTTTTATTTTTTCCAGTTTGCTCGAAAGGTATTCACTAATTACCGCAATTCCTACACGTACAATTGGATTATTCGGCGCTATTTTGGAATGAACTGAATAATTCAATTTTGTTGATCAATGTAAACCTCTTTTTTTAAAATGGTCAAATTCACTCTGGATGATTCATCCAAAGTGATTATCCAAAGTGAACCATGTAAATGCGCCTATACTTGACACATGAAAAGAACTTCAACCATTTTGTAAGTGTTATATTGATATCTTGAAATTGTGGAAATTGTGCAAGCAAAATTTAGTTTTTGCTGATGTTTTTCGTTTAACAAAAATTCATTGCCTCATTACACTTTCTATGTCTAGTTCTATGTATAGATTAAAATAAATTGGTCAAACCTGAAGATAAGGAGAATTATATTTTTTTTTCTTATTTTTTAGAAATCATACTGCGCCTCAATTTCAAATTCAAAAGAAGTTACACAAAAGAATAACAAAATTTTAAGATCCCTATTGACAGATGGTATTGCGAAATTTTTTAATTATTTTGGTAACAACCGGTAGAACAAAGAATCCAATAAGAGACCCTTCAATCAACTACGCCTAAACAAGGTGGTACTAGGTAAGATTTATACTTTTAATATATGTTGATGTTGGTTTTATTTTACTAACATCTACAGATTATGAAGTAGAATCAAAAAAAGTGTGTGCATATATTGTATTTTTTGTTATACACTGAATGTAATTTTTTTTATAGATGCGGTGAAACAAGGAGCCAACTTTACAACTCAGGAAGTTGAGAACGCTATCAAGCGTTGGCTGAAACATGCTCCCAATCGTAATAAGAAAAGTGAATAGTTTAGTATTGTTTTAATTTTGGTTAGGTTATGATTTATTTTATGCAAAAATAATATGTCAAAATTTTATAAAGAAACTGTAGGTGAACGCCAGATGTTTAGAAGGGTGGCTAAGGAGCTTAAAAATACAATTGAAAGTCTTGAAAATGAAACCCTCAATAGCAATTCAAATCAGACTTCCTCTTCACTTCTAAGTGAAACAGTGATACATATAGTCCGGGAGGTAGTGTCACTTTTGAACAAGTCATTTTATGCACAATGAAATTCACTGAAAAAAGTTGTTTTCATATACCTGAATACTGAACCGTCCGTCAGACTCTCGAGTAGCGGTGGGTAGTGTCAGAGTGAGCTACGAAACATCACTAATAATTAAAAAAAAAAAGTTATTTTATGCACTTTATAATTTTTACGATTCAATTTTCACGTAGTATATTTAACTAAAAAAGTCGTCAGACCCTGATCTGCGGGTGGATTCTTCGTCTGTCACGCGTAGTAACGTATCTTGAATTTAAAAAAAAAAGTAATAGTATGCAGTTTGAAACTTTTCCAGTTGATAGTTTGTAGTATAAGAAGGAAAAAAATAATCGTCAGACGTTGTGGAAATGGTGGAAAACCCGTCAGTCGATCATTCAAAGTGCATTTCAGCTTTCGGAAAAAATTAAGCGCGTGGCATCTTTTGCGGTCCAACTGACGGACTTTCCACCACATTCATGTCATCTGACGATTATATTTATGTTTTTTAAACAAACGACTATTTCTGGAAAAAATTTCAGGTTGCATACAATGACTTTGTATAAGATTTTTCAGTATTAATTTCATATTAATAATGGAAAAAAATAAGTTAATTAAGTATAAGGTAATAATTTTGAAAAATCATGAGCATAATTTTCATGATTCAGTTACTTAATGTTTTTGAAACGAATAGTAGAAAAAAAACTTATCCTCTTGTAATACAAGAAATTTGCTATGATTCGACTACCTGCTTCGTTTCATCTTTATTCCGAGAAAAACATCTGCCGTGTTTACAAAACTATAGTGTCTACAGCAGCTGTTTCGGTTAGTTTGCGCGTTGCCGCTCACGTGATCAGGCCTACTTGTGTGAATAATGTCTGATTCAAAACCGTTTTGTGTTTTTTGCTCCAAAAAAAGTGGATCTTTGAGGTCTTTTACATTAGACACTCTTGCAAAATGTAAAAATGTGCTAAGTATTCGGCAAGAACACCAATTATATATGAATGAAGTGCGATTTCCAGCAGATATATCACCCATTGCTCTATATCATTCTCAGTGTTACCGAGTATTTACAGCTCTACCTAAAAAATATAGAGTTGTTAAAAATGATGAATCTTTATTGGAAGCATCGGCAGGTCCAAGGTAAGTATTATCAATAGTTGTTTACATACATTGTTTACATGAGTATTTACGTAATTTTTTTAACTTATTTTAGTTTATCTCATGAGAGTACATCGTGTAGTACTCCAGAACCTTCGTCTCACAGTACTTTGGACCTAGAAAAAGAAATTACAGATGAAACTTCTGATCAGGTAGATCAAGAAACTTCTGAAGGAGAGCCGGTTGCTCATATGTCAGAGACCTGTATAATTTGTACAAAGAGGAGGAAAAAATTCAAGGGTCATGAGCAAACAATCTCTGTTTTGGAGGAAAGCTCCATCAGTTTTTTGAAAAATTATGCTGCTGAAACTGATAATCATAATTTATTAGCTAGACTAAATGAGAAAGAGTCAGCTAAAGAAATTGTGTTGCATCATCGATTGTGCATGGTGTCCATTCGTAACCAAATAAAATCAATGGAAACGGAAAACCAACCGAAAACCCAATGGCATAAATCGAGAGATGTTCACAAATCAGCCTATGGAGAAGTTTGTCAATTCATAATGAAAGAGGTAAGATCTCAATTTTTTTACGAGGGATAGTAAATAAAAAAGCCCACACATTATGAAAAAAAAAATTATACCAAAGAAATTTATTTTAAAAAAAATTGAATTTTTTTTCATTTACTTTTTTCATTGGTTCGTTTCTTCTCACACAGGTCATTATCAGGCGACAATCTTTTTTTTTAACATTTCTTGATGATTTGTACACGCAACATATAAAGAAAACCAATCCAGAGAATACCAAAAGTTTTAATTTAGAAAATAGATTATTGCAATCCTTTCCAAGGAAAATTGGCATTGTCACGATGAATCGTCGGAAAATCGTGAAGCCTTTCGATGGACACTTGGTGCAAAATAATTTTGAAAATATTGAAAAAAATGACATCTTGAATCGAGCCGCACTAATTCTACGATCTGAAATTGGAGGAATCAAACACAAGCCTCTCAGTACGATTACGGCAAATTCTATGATATCTGGAGAATGTGAAGTGCCAGAAATTATATCTGATTTTTTTTCAAATGTGATTTCCACAACGAAGCGTCGTCAACGTAGCTCATATAAGCAACGTCTCAGTAATTCCTTCTCAGAAGATCTAATTTACGCAGTGTCGAATGGAAAAATTAAACCTTCAAAGCATATTACTCTGGGAATGACTTTGAAAAGTCTTACGAATAGTAAGAAAATAATTAATATAATTAATAGACTGGGGCACTGCTGCAGTTATACAGTTCTGGAAGAATTAGAGACAGAGGCAACTTTTGCATCTGTTTCCCATTCGGAGATTTGTCCTGAAGATATTATACGAACATCAAATCTTAGTGTAGGTCTTGCGTTCAACAATTTCGATAGGTTTGTTGATACTACTAGCGGAAAAGATACTCTACATGATACTGTAGGTATAATTTTCCAAGATGTCATTGAAAATCCTCAAGAGTGCCAAGGTAATTTCATTACATAATATATTTTTCGTATGAGTGTCGAAATATACTAATTTCTAATTGGTAACAACGGTAAAATGTTTTTTTTTTGTCATAGGTAACCAAGATACTTCGATATCAGGTACTACTTCTGATAATCAAGAATTTTCTCATCTAACGAGAAAGAGACTTCGATCTTTGGATGCTGTAACGCCAGAACTACCAGCCTACAACAAAAAACCTAGATACGCAGAAAAATTAGAAAATTATGATAGTCCTTTGAGACTGAGTGATAATAGTATTTTAGAAAAGTATAAGAAAATTGATTTAGCTTGGATGATGTCTCATTTTTTGAAAATTCAACATGTACCAGCTTGGGTAGGATACAACAGTATGATAATTGACGATCGTAGCTGTCAACAGAAAATTTCATATCTAACTACTATCAATTCTTCTCCGACTAATAATTCAGTTGTAGTAGAAACAATGAGGCAAGCAAAAAAAGCAGCTACAGAATTAGGAAAGCCATATATGGAAGTTACATATGATCTAGCGATAGCGAAAATAGCGCTGCAGATTCAAAGTATCGAACGACCAGAATTCGATAATTTATTCATTCACATTGGATCGTTTCACATTGCAATGGCACACTTCAAAGCAATAGGAAAATTCATAGACGGCTGTGGAATAACGGATTTGATGGTCAACAGTGAAATGTCAGTTCTGAAAATTTAATTAATATTAGTGAAACTGAAAATGGCGAAAGCATAGAATATAACTCTGAAGTTGGGAGTCAATTAGTCATTCAGGAAATGCCAGTGACTCCAATAAATTTGAAAAAAACTCTCACGACTTAAACACTGAACTAAAAAAATGGGCAATTCGTAATAAAGTTACTCATACTACGCTGACCTATCTACTTCATGTGTTAGTTCCAGTTCATCTAGAATTACCCCCGAGTTCCAAAACTCTTTTGAACACACCAACTACTATTACCATGAAAAAAAACTAACTTCAGGCAATTATGTTCATTTTGGATTGGAAAATTTTCTTAAATTATATATTTCTAGAAATGCTTTAATGGTTTCAAATGATATTCTAATATCTTTTAATATTGATGGTTTACCTCTATTTAAAAGCTCTTCAGTGCAGTTTTGGCCTATCTTGGGTTTAATTGTAAATAGCAGTGTGACAGTGAAACCATTTGCTATAGGTGTTTTTTGAGGAAATTCAAAACCTAGCCCACTAGCCGATTATTTGAATGACTTTATTAAAGATCTCAAATTCCTAATGAAGAAAGGTTTAACAATTAAAAATAAAAAATATAGGATACATGTACATAGTTTCATTTGTGATGCCCCAGCTCGGGCTTTTATAAAGTGTATAAAATCACACAACGGTTATTCAGGGTTTGATAAATGTACTGAAGAAGGGGACTACTTTAAACATAGGATGGTTTTTGACATCTCAGCGCCAAGGAGTTTTTAGTTTATAATGTTCATGTGCTGTGTCATTTGACTGAGGAAGCTCAATTATTTGGGCCTTTGAACAAGATTTCAGCTTTTCCTTTTGAAAACTACCTAAATGAAATAAAAAAGTCGGTGAAATCGCCTAATAAACCTTTAGAACAACTGTTTCGTCGCCTGACAGAAGCTAATAATAATGTATTACTTATTAATGATAGCGACAAAAAAATATATGAAATGCAACATTTTAATGGACCACTATTAGATGTATCTTCTAATTCTATTAAACAATATAATAGGGTGAAATATAATAATTTTGGGTATACTGTAGCAGCATATTCCATTGTCAACTGTTATTGTATAAATAATCAGTATTGGGTAATAAAAATCAATAACATTATAGTTAATGCTGAGAATGAAATTTTTTTAATAGGCCAAAAGTTGGCATCTTATGAATCTTTCTATACTTACCCTTTTGAATCAAAACCTGTTGATATTTGCATTGTAAGTGAACTTCTACCAAATATGGAACTTTTTAATTTCAATAGTATAATTACAAAATGTATGTTATTCCCTCTTGACCCACCCCACAACAATAAATGGTTATCATTTCCTTTATTATAATGTAAAAATTTAAGCATTACTATGAGAAAACCCAAATTTTGACTTTCACGAAAATAATTTTAATTAATATGTTTCCAATTTCAACTTCTTCAGATATGATTTTAAAAAGAATTTGTAATTTGAAACATGTCATGTTAATCTGAGATTAATAAAATAATTTTTGTGAAAATCCACCGAAACTCGTTTTCCTGTCTAGTAATCATTACGGGTTTTCAACAAGAAAAGGCCAAAAAAATGAAAAGAAATATTTTAGCAGCTATATATCTTTGCCACACCCTACCTACCATCTGTGTGTTACCCAGATAAATATATTTGTTTTGTATTTATATACAGTAAATAAACAGTTTTGACAAGGTCATTTTGATTTTTGTATTCAATCACCAATAATTTCATTATAGTTTTTTGCGAACAGTTGTTCGCAACCGTTGCCAAATGCATGTGCGTTGTCCAGTTGGCAACGATTGCAAACTGTTGATGGAACAAACTGTATACATGTCGTAGGTAATTCTGAACGTATACAGGACGTCGTCGTTGTACGTCGATTGAACATCCCCCCAGGTCGACGTCTTTTCGACTATGACATTGTGTCGTCCAATTCACGTCGGATCGACCGTTGTTTCGACGTATTTCTACGTCGAGTGATGACATTCATTCGACGTACATTCGACTAACCCTTGCTGCTTGAGTTCTGATTTAATGATGTCTTGGCGTAATATCTTAAAATGCTCAGATTCCATTATCTGAATAATGTCTTCGTTCTACCATTTTTTTACCCCTTGAACACATTTTAATAATGTTTAATGCAACAAATTAACGCAAACTAGCACAGACGCAAGAACTACGAATGTAACAATCAGACATACAAGGTTTAAGAATATCATGTCTCAAACGCGCACGAAATTTCACACCACGTACATCAACGTAAGAGGTTTGCATTGTCATATTAGTACAACAATACGTACGAGGTTCGGTTTCTATGGATTTTCAGGATCAATATAATTTTATTTCATACGAGGATTGGTAACAGAACGTAGAAACATATGAGGTTTGGTTTGGCGCAAAAAACCCAATTTGCAAAAAATGGAACTTACGAGGTTAGAGAATTATGTCGACGATATACTCTTCTAATAGGAGTAAATTTGCTTAATCCTGTTAACGGATAGACACTGGAAAAACAGGAACGTCATTGATATTATTACTTCTATGATTTTCTGCTAAAGTAATAATAGTCCTATTTTAAAATATTTTGCAGTATGGACTCTTATGCTAGAAAATATAAAAATGCTTATATTAAAAACAATGGTTAATATTTTAACTTTACCTCTAGCATCTATTTCAATAGATTTTTTGCTATTTACGGATTCTATTCTTGTGGTAGGTGTTTCTGTCCTAGGTGAAGGCACTAAAATAATATTTTATTAGTGAGCTATAATATATGACAATTTTTGGTTAAAATTACCCGTGGTATCTATATAAATTTTTTCCAGGCAGGTTTGTTTGTTGTTGGCGTTTCAGTCATTCTCTTTGGCAAGGACACTGCTAAAACTCTGACTTATTACTCACTACTGCAGAAAATATAAGAGGTTATGGTACCAACCTTGTGTGATTTCCTGTAATGGTTTTACTGGAGGTGGTCTTTTATGATGAGAGCAATCTTCGCCACTACTACTTGAGAAAGTTTTTGCTCCCCTTTTTCTTTTTGGGCTTTGTTGAGGAATATCCTCATCTGAGGTGTCCACATTTGATGTGACCTCCGCTTTTTTCAACCTCCTTTCACAACTCCCTAAATCATCTACACAGTGTAGTAATTGATAGCCAATAGTATCAACATGTATTGAAGCGGTAAAACATATCTAAATGAGCTCCACTCGCCACTTTCGAAAAATATCTTTCTGATTGGGTACAGCTTTCAAGTATCCTCTCTTACCTCTTCTTCCTCTCGAATTATTTTGTAAAAATTTTTTGTGTCCTTAACCAGTGGCCAAAAAACAGTTTTTCTTGGTGTTACATAAGTAGTAAGTACCTCTGCCAATCCCCCTTCACTGAACTCCACAACATAAAACTACATTGTTGAAATCCCGTTAATAATTATATGGAAATGGCACCAAAATACCCACCAACAACACCACAAAGTAGGTTATCTATGACCACAAACACGAATCTATTAAAAATTTTATTCCAAACTGTTCATCACATCCATGGAGGGTAGAGGGAGAAGACAAAACGGCTTGCTTTCGAATTGACTTCTTTTCATGTACCAAAGTAGCTGGTACACAATTTCGCCGCCAGGTCCGCAGTGTTCCATTATTGGCTCGGGATTAGAAGTGCCCTTGTTATACAGTGAGAAATTTTTCAAGAATTTTTATATTGAATTGTGTATATTATCTTTGATTGGTTTGATTAATCGTCAAATTATGTCGACAAATTGTTTTGTGCCAGGTTGTAATACTGGTTACGGTAATTTAAAGGCTTGGAACAAGAAAAATGGCGCGAAAAACCCTAGTTTATTCCGACCACGCTTGGTAAGTAATCTTGAAATTGTAGTCATAAACTTTAAATATTAAAATTGCTGTTCAAGCAACCCAAAATAATATATAACATTCTATGTTGAATGACGAAATGGTTAGAAATTGGGAAAAAGCTATTAGACGGGCAGACAAGCGCCTAACCTCAAAAGATGCTGTGTGCGAATTACATTTTTTAGATAGTGATATTGAGAGTTTTTACACAACTACGTATGAATAAAAATGAGCATAACCTTCTACTTGCTAAACTTGAAGCAAATGCTATATACGTGTAGTTTATGAATAAAATTTAAGTAAAAGATTTTGCTCAAACTTGTATTAGAAGCATGAGCATCTACTCACGTTTAAGTATTTGCTTATCTTGTTATGAATAAAAAGTATGCTTTGCTTACTTAGTTCAGCATATGCTCCAAAATTTTTGCATCTTGTTAGTAGGAGATGCACCTTGCAATAAGCTGGTCATGAAATGGCAGAATTCGTGAATTTACGGGCACAGAAGCAATACAAAGTGTGAGGGGAAGCTAATTGGCGAGATTTTATATCTCTTCACAGATTTCAAGAAGAAAATGTAAAAAGGATGGCAACGTATTTTTTGGGAGAAAATCTTGAAAGAAGAGGAGGCGCTCTTTCTTCAAATCATAAAATGAAGGTTTTCTTGCGATATATGGCCAATCCTGGATTTCAGATGGGTGTAGCAGAAGAATTGGGAATCACTCAGTCGACAGTTTCAAAAACAATTTCATTTGTAATGAACAAAATAGTTGAAAAGTCCCATTTATGGATCAAATTTCCGTCAAGTGCTATTGAAGTGATTGATTGCACGCTCGTTCAGATTTTGAAACCGAATCAACACGGTGATGAATACATCAACAGAAAGGGATTGGCGACTTTAAATGTGCAGGCAACATGTAACTTAGCGGAAATGTTTACTAGTGCTAAAGTTAGTTGGCTGGGTTCTATACACGACGCAAAAAGAAAGGGTTATAATTGAAAGGTGTTTTGGCCAACTTAAGCGCAGGTTTCCAGTTTTAAAATACATGTGCCAAGTTAAATTAGAAAAACTTTCATCCGTCATTATTTGTTGTATCCTTCACAATATTGCCAAATACTTGGGAGATGCTGATTTTGAATATAATGCAGAACCAGACGAAAATTATTATAACGGTGGTGACTACGAAGTAGAAGACGGGCTCCTAAAGCGTGCACGAGAGAGACTGCTTGAAATAGGAAATGTTATTCTTGGTCAAGATTTTAGATAAAAATGGTGGGTTTTCATTTTATTCATACTTTCGCATAAAGAAAATATTTATATTTTATTCCGAATTAAGTACAATTATTGAACAATATACAAATACAAAGATATACAAAAAATATTTAAAAAAATATATTCATTTATTTAGTTCAATTGCGTTATGATATAAGGATTATTATCATGGCTGGCATTTGGTTGCGCCGCTTTCCATATTGCCTGTCCATAAAACTGCCTGTGGATACGAGTAGTCTTTAATGGACTGCCTAAGTCTGACGTCAGTTTTCCAAACAAACCGAGTGAGACTGTGCGAGTGTAAATTGCCATGAGAGATTTTTAGTTTTTCGCATTTTTCTGTTTGCTGTTGATATATTATCTCTGCTGTTGTTTTAGTTTTAAATGAGATTGATCGGTATTAGAGACAAGTAAAAAGTTATTAATTTTAAAGACGTTTTTATAGGAAAATACTCAAGGTAAGTTTTGCAAAGCATTCTTAAACCAGAGTAAACTCAATATGGGTTATGTTGTCGTTTTGTTAATGTTTAATTTATTTGTTTATTTTATATATTTCATTGTAGATATGGCTTCTAAGCATGTGTTGAAACTTTATAGCATCAACGAATTCCTAGATGATAATAAAATCATTAAAAGGGGTGAAAATGCTTTAGAGTCGAACCATGTGAAGACAATGCTATTTGATGCTGAGTCAATGGTAATCAGATGCGAAGTCCATGCCAGTATGAAGGATAAATTATACCACGTTGAGATAAATTATCATATAAACTTTAAATCTCATCCACATGTTTTCAAACTAATTATTTATTGCAGATTGCCCTAAACAGATCAGGTTATATCTAAAGCGCAGCATGTGCTTGTCCAAGAGGGATAAAATGTCACCATATTGCCACGTTAGCTCTGTTTGGGTATTATAATATATCAGTAACTGATGCTGAATCTACTTAGAATGCACCAAAATCATCCAGCACGGAAGTAAAAACACCTGACGAAATGTATCCCTCAAAACCATATGCAGCTGTCCGTGAGACCTTAAGTGACACAGCCATCAATAAATTAAGAAGTCAACTTAATACTTTTGGCAATACAGTTGGATTCACATGGCTTTTAAAGGAGGAAAGCAATGAGAAAACCTCGAAAGATTTGAATATTCCAAATATTGATGGTATAATTTCTTCCCAGGAATTTCTTCAATCAGCAGATAAAATAGGTTTCCTTAAAGGAAAATGTGCCCTGGATGACAACCAAATTAAAAAAATTGCAGCTGCTACAACTGGACAAGTTTTAAATGACCTATGGTATGTAGTGAGGAAATCAAGAATAACAGCAAGCAATTTTGGAGCAGTGATATCAGCTTGTCATAGAGGCAGATATCCTGATAGCCTTTTTAAAAGCCTCATGGGTAAGTTTTTTATATAGATGTATCAATATTGTGATTGGTACCTACTGTTTGCTGTCCTGACAGTAAATTCAACTGCTATGTTTTGTTTTAGGTGCTTACAACTTGGATGGAATCAAGTCTATTCAATGGGGAAGAATACATGAAAAAGATGGGATAGACTTCCTTGAAACCAATTTGGGGCTGGATATTCAGCAAACTGGGATTTGGTTGAATAATTCTGGTTTTTTAGGAGCTAGCCCTGATGGGCTAGTTGGAGAAGTTGCCATTATCGAAATTGAGTGCCCCTATACGATGAGGAGTGACTACTACAGAAAAATTGAAAAACAGTGACAAATATATTATATTTTATAATAGTAATGGTGAATCTTGTATTAATACAGACCACAAGTACTACTACCAAATTTGTAACGCGTTTACTTCCTTTCCGTGGTCTTCTGCCACACTAACACGTCACTATGGACACCCTTGACATAAAATCTTACAACGAAATGCTCGGGCGCCAGATTTTTAACGTGGTTTGCTCCACGGCCCCTTGACTCTTAGCGTCAAGAGTTCCGGATAGCCTCAGATGGAGGTTACGGCGAATTCCAGGGGTCTGGTTGAATTTACTTTAACCAACCAATCTCAAATTTACAACTCGGATGAATCAAATATCGGTTTAGTTTCAACTAATGATTTACTGACGGAATACACAAATATCTTTCCTTTGCTATAATATTAATACTCTGTGGTCTATTGTCGTTATAAATATATAGGGACTGACAAACTAAAGGGAAGAAGAAAGGACGGCCGTAAAAGTCTGAGCCGACCAGATTAACTAACACGGTGGCAAATCTACCAGGCAATCGAACAAGCGTAACTAGGCCACAAGACAAGTTCGATCCACCCTTTGGATTTGACAAATAAAATCACGGTTATAGAAAAAAAAACAAATATATCGGTTTTTGAAACAATAAAATAACGTTTCAAATCTGCCGGGTAAACGAACAAGCGTAACTGAGCCACAAGACAAGTTCGGTTCACCCTTTGGATTAGAAAGGAAAAACACGGGAATAGAAAAAAAAAACCAAATCTCTCAGTTTATGAAACAATAAAAGAACGTTCGAATCTGCCGGGTAAACGAACAAGCGTAACAGAGCCACAAGACAAGTTCGAATATCCCTTTGGATTTATAATTTACAACGGTATACTACTATTTCAAGATTAATAAAATAAATTAAGTGTAATACGGTTCAAATGATTCTACTTATCGACACACAGAGTAAGAATAAAACTCGGGAATAGAATTGAAATATCACAATAGTATCAACTGAATATAAAAATCCTGTAAATAAAACACGTAAAATTGTACCCTCAATGGAGAGCCGGCGAATATTCACTATCAATTAATTACCTATTTAGTAATGTAAAAAAAACCCAATTTTAGAACAAATCAATTTTTATTCAACCAAAAAAACGGAAACGAGCTTCAACTCGACGGCAAGTTACATTTAAAATCCCGGATACATAAAAAATTTAACTTCTTTATCCTTAATAATACTATCATGAAAATAGTTTGCCCCAAAACAAATCACACTAATCAAAAAAAAATGCCGGTTATTTAAAAAAATTGAACAAAGTAAAATTCAAAAAAAATCAATCGGTCAGGTAAGTAAAATAAATATCGAATTTATTACTAGTTTACGGAGGTACGAAAATTTCGGAGAAACGGTGATTCTTACAATATCTTTACCTTGTTTCAAACGGCTTCGGTGTCGGAATTCACTTCACACGTTCAGAAAAAAATTAATGTATGTTAATCAGTAACTCCGGGAGCCGGATCGGAACACTACTAAATACGGACGGACGGAAAACGTAAAGCGGTATAAAAATTACTTTAAACAAAACCAGTGCAAACTGAGAGCTGAGAGTCACGGATTGAGAACCTGAGAGCTGACCTGAGAATTAAACTCTTCTCTGCTTTTATATTCTCATTAGTAAAATTTTATTTAGAAACTACAAAAAAGTTTGTCATATACTAGACGTCTTTCGAAATTAATTAAATTAAATTGAATGGTTTATATACCAAATGTCCTTTTTGATTGAAAAATTTTAACTTTGGAAACGACTAAATTTTATGATTTAATATAAATTTGCGTACCTCCGGATTGATACTAAAAATACTACAACTACAATATAACGGTAAGAATATAAAAAAAAATATATGATTCGGTAACTAAAGGGAATTGGAAAGTAAGTAACGAGTTATCTAAAACCAAAAGGTAAAATAAAATAGTAATATGTGTTAAGAAGAAAAAAAACATTAAATCATGGCCAAGAAAAAAATAACTCGTTACACACCCCCTTTTCTTCGGTAAAAAAAAAATGAATGAACGAAAGTTCAACTTTCGGTCATTACATTTTTTTTTTTTAACCCACCATGTGGTTATTTACAAAAAGTGGTTACAAACCAACAACAAAAAAAAAATAACTTTCGATCCAGCGGTTTCACCGCCTTTATGTCGGTGTCTGAATGAGCGGTCGGGAAGATGAGGTCCTCTTCCACGGGACGACTGGTGTCGGTATGTCCTGGAACAGCGTCTGGCTACTTCCTGAGCGGTCCGGGATCGTTCGGGGTCTAGGCGGCACTGGACGGCGGCGTCTTGCTTCTGGCGTGGCGGTTTGGAATTGTCGACCAGATGGACCTGGACGGCCATCGATCGGGTACGGGGAGGTGGCTGGTCGCACGGGCATTCTCGGGACATCCGCCCCACTCGTCCACAGCGAGAGCAAAACAGGATGAACGGACGGCTGCAGCTTTCTCGACGGTGACCGGAGGCTCCACACCTCCAGCAAAGGTCCTCCGTCAAGGTGATGAACGCCCTATGTTCCATTGGGGAAGATAACAGCGGTGGTAGGTCTCGGTCGCCCATTCTACGGAAAAAAAACAAACGGACTTACTCATGGGCGGGTTTCAAATCTTTCACATGAACGCGGTTATACCGTTTCCCTTTTTTGTCTCGCAAGTCATATACTACCGGGGAAATGACACGTATGACTTCGTAAGGCCCGGAATATTTAGGAGCGAGTTTCGCGGCGACATGATCAACGGCCGAGGATAGCGTATGCTCCTTTTTCATAACTTGGTCTCCAATGGTGCATTTCCAGTCTCGACGGCGCAGATTATAGTTGCGACTTTGACTGGTAAATGCCCTGGACAGGTTCAGTCGGACTAGATCGAAACACTCCTGCAGTTTCCCTATTCGCAAGAGATGCGGCTTCGGATCTTCTTCGGCGGTGTCGGTCAATTCGGTGTCATCTTTCGGACTTTGCACGGTGTTATTTTCAACTTGATTTCGGTAGGAGTTCGGAATCTCGGGATCTCTGCCAAAATTTAGGAAGGCAGGTGAAAAACCAGTCGAGTCGTGTCTTGAGTTATTCATTGCGAACTTCAAGTCCGGCAACCTCATGTCCCAGTCTCGGTGATCTGTTTCGCAATATTGTGCAATCATTGTCTTCAGGGTGCGGTTGGCTCGTTCTACTGGATTCGCTTGGGGTGTATACGGCGGCGTAAAGCGGTGTCGGATTCCTAATCCACTCATGTCCTTGAAAAGCTTACTGTCATACTGAGTCCCATTGTCGGTCAGTACGGTGCGGGGGCATCCAAATATCGTCAACACTTCTTCATAAAAAGCGGTACTTATGCTACTGGCAGTAGCATTCCTTAACGGTTTACATTGTACCCATTTAGAGAATCGGTCTTGGAACATAATAATGTAACAGTTCCCTTTCTTACTTCTGGGTAGCGGTCCAATGATATCGGAACTAACGGTTTGCCATGGTTGCCGGTTTGCTGATGGCTGCATCTTTCCTGGGAGTTTTTGTTGCGACGGTTTGTACCGTTGACATTGTAGACATCTCCTTACGTACTTGGTGATGTCCCTAAACATTCCTGGCCAATAGTACAGTTTCGCAATTCGGGTGATGGTTTTAGCAATCCCTAGGTGTCCGGCGTTTGGAGCATCATGGTTTTCATGCAGGACTCGGGTTCGGTCGGGTTTTGCAATGCAAAGTTTCCAAGGATCAGACATTTCTGGTTCTCGGAAATCATTTATGTCCCAGAAATGACGGTATAGACGGTCTTCTTTGATGCAGTAGTCTGGAAACTTCTCTGGGTCCTTAAGGACCTCCTCCTTCTTGGTTAGTTGGTTGGTTGTAAACCAAATGGCAGGACCGTGAATTGGAACAATCCACGTCCTGGTGCGGTGAAGGCGGTAATAGGTTTACTTTCGGGCGTTAACGGAACCTGCCAATATCCACTCTTCAAATCCAAACTGGAAATATACTTGGCTTTTCGCAGTTTATCCAGTATAGCGTTAATAAACGGGAGAGGGTAGGCATCTGTCACGGTTTGATTTGGGCATTAAATATTTTTGAGCCACCTCGTATACATTAATTATAACTTTCAGTATTTTAAGATCATTTTGGTATATTTGAGTGAAATTTCTTATTAATATATCCACTGCTGACTACCTATTATGCCCAGTTCACATTTTACCTCAACTAAGTAGTTATTTAATTTTTTTTTTTTCCAATTTGTATACCTTTATTGCTCCGTTTTATGGTAGTTGCATATAGGGAAATGGTATTGTGTTTTGCTGAAAGCAACATCTCCATGAAATAGTTCGGTAAAACGAAGGGTTTTGTATTAAAAATTATAATCTCTTATTGCTATTCCATTATTTTGAATCCCTGCGTGTGTACAGGCCTTCACATACTTTTATACACCTTCGATAGTATTCAAGCGAATTAGTTTTTGCTATCTAATGTTTCTTTCTTGGTTTGATTTTTATCACTGGCAAGTAGAATAGAATATTGGAATTTTACGTGGACTTCACTAATGAAATTGTGTTCGGCTGGTTGGAGATTTGAAACCCTTCTTTTTGGTCACTTGGTTGTGGATTTCGGGTTTATTCTCCAGAAGTAATCTTCACGGCTATTGTTGGTATTGGTATTGTTGTATCGTTGGATGCCAGAAGATTCACCTGAATATCAGGATTTGAGGCCACCGATAGCACATTTCTTTGAAAGTAACCCCTATAAACCATCTCAGGGTAAGCTATTACTTTTCTTTTTACTTATTCTGTTAACTTGTGTTCATTAGTATGTATTTTAATTCCGGTTTGTTTTATTTCACACCAGATCTAATTAATTTTCTGCATAATCAATTTTTGGGTTAGTTTTGACACGTGGCGATTAGTCTGATTAGGGGTAGAGTGCGTTTTCCCTATTATTTTACATTTTTAATTTGAATGAACCAAAATTTATTTTCTGTTATTTATTACTGGCCAGGATTATTGAACATATTTTCATAATTTGTGGAAAATATAGTGTTTAATTTTGTTTTACCATGTGCTAAATCTCATTTTCTATTGGGACACGGTTTTCTTATTTCATATAATTCATTGAGAACAGGAATCTGTGTGCACTCGAACAGACAATGGCGGTACAATTTTTTTATTATGATTATCAAAATTTTTTTTTTAGGCTCTATTCGAAAAAAACTGTATCTTCCCTTTAATATTTTATGTATTATTCGCATAAATTAATAATGAATGATCATATACCCACTAGATATTTATTTATTTGTTTTTAGTTGTTACTCTGATCTATGTCTATTAATTCATTATTTATTACATGGTGTTGAGTAACATCAGGTGATATAATTTAAGTCAGTGTAAGTCATTTTGGGGTTTGTTGGACAAAAATATTCCTTTTATTGATTTTATCTACTGTTTAATTTAAGATACATTTAATTTATTACTAATTCTTTGTGTTACCCCTTTACTGTTGATTCAGTTGTTCGATTTTCCTAGATACATAATATATTTCTTTTTTTGGATTATACTTATTGGCTGAGTTTACAAGCTCCATGTATCTGTATTATATAAAATGTTTTTTTTTAGCCATTATATTTTAAATGGATACTTATTTATAAATAATAGATTTAGAATTTTTGTTGAAAATTTGGGACTCTGTACATAGACAATATTAAGACTATTTGTTATTACTGAATCAACTTCTAGCATGTCAAATTATTTTATTATTTTTGGAACCTCCCTATAACATTTTATTATCATGATTGGTAGCCTAATTAGTACTGATTGTATTGTAGGGTTTTGAGTACGGGCTACAAGTTTTGTAAAGGCCAGAGAGCCTATACCAGGTAGCAGCTAGTCACTCTATTTTCAATACTCCATTCGACCATATCACTCTACTAGTTTAACTGCTCGGCTAAGGCTGGATGTTGGGGCTCGGAGTACTGGCTACAAGTTTTATACAGGCCAGAGAGATTATCCCGGGAAGCGGCTAGTTACTCCGTTTGTCGACACATCACTTCACCAGTTCACAGCGATTTTGACCATCGGCAACAGCTGGATATTGGTGATATTTTCCTATCATTATTGTCTCTGTTTATATCTTTATATATATATATTTTTTTTACTAACCACTCTGTAAGCATATAGATTTCCATTTATTTAAATAGATCGAATTTAGAGTTCTACTCTGTGGTTTCATTTGTTCGTCGCAAGACCTCTGCTTTAAATAATTTAGGGATCATCTATTATTATTGATATTTTTTTTTAAATACAAAGATTTTATTTAACTACATATATTTTGGTAAGTCAACTGATAGGTTGTTCCAAGACAACGTGGAAGGCCTCTGTTTTGGCTTAGCGATAATAAAACAGTGGCGCCCATTTCAATTTTAACTCACCTCTACTCTTCGGCATTTGAGGTAGCTTGGCATAATTGCACGCTCACTTCGCTACGATCTATCAGCTCAACTTTTACTTTCTATTTTCTAATTTTTTTTTATTTTTTTTAAGGACTATTTCATTTAACTATACAGTAATCATTTTTCATTAAAATAATTTAACACAAAGAAAGCGCGTGGCAATTTTTGGCGCCCAACGTGGGGCCCCTAATGTTATTTTTTTGTTTTACAATTTGTTTTCCAAGAGTTTTTTTCTCATTTTCATATTTTGTTAAACTTATTATAGCAAGAGGTTTTAGTGACAGCAAATGGCATCAGTATGCATTACTAACACCACTTATGATTTATAATGTTGAATTTACTCCCGATTGGTTATTATGTTATATTAAATATCCCTAGGTAGGTATACATAGTTTTTATAGATTGTTATTATTGTGAATAGTGCGTTTATGATCATTAATTTTTTTTTATATAATCAATACTGCATTGATATTTTGGTAAATTAGTTTGCTAAAGTTACGCTATTTATTTATGTTCCCGGTAAGAGATTGGCAATTTATTTAAAAATTTTTCCTGAATTCTGAAACATTTGGTAGGTTCTTTTGTGTTTAGACTTGGTATATTGATTATTATTATCTGATTTAATATTATTGCTTATACAAATAAGATGGATTATAGTTTGAAGGTCAAATATCTTAAGAAAGATATGCTTATTTATGAGCTTTGCGTTCGCGGTATTGAAGCCGATGAATCTAGTACTGTGGAAAGGCTTAGATCAGCATTGCGTCCATTACTTCAAATGGAGAAATGCAGTAAATCTTTAAATTATCCTCCCTATGATTTCGATGTTGACAAGGAAATAGAGTTTGTGCGAGATTCTTTGGGAAAATTAATTTCTTCCATTCAGGCAACCTCTGGCGACAATGCTAAAGCTAAGTTCGAGAGAAATCAAACTCACCTTGTTCATTTTCTGAACCGTGTTAATCGTATTCCATCTGATAAATTGACTCCTGAGATTATGGACATTCGAACCAAATTGTTGGTGGATATTTTATCAGCTCTTGATAGTTTGGAAAATATTTCGAAAAAAGATCCCAATTTAAGCCTTTTGTTAGAGGGCGCTGGAGATTCCGATGCTGCTTCATCAGGTGACGAGATTCCTATTACCCGTCGTTCTGGTCCAACTCCACCGGCTATACCTAATTATCATCTTAGATCTCAGCGTGTTGAGAAGTGGGGAATCAGGTTTACTGCGGACCCCAAAACCATGTCTGTTCACAGTTTTCTTGAAAGAGTAGCAGAATTGCAGCTAGCGCGTAACATTTCGGATCAAGAATTATTTGAATCGGCCATCGACCTTTTTGCGGGAAAAGCTTTGAATTGGTTTCGTGCGAATCGTTCCAGGTTTAACGATTGGGGAAGTTTATCTGATTTACTCTGTAGTCATTTCGAACCACCTGATTATCGTTCTCGTTTATTCAAGGAAATCTTAGAGCGTACGCAGGATCCTAGTGAGAGTATAGTAGATTATTTATCTTGTATGCAGGCGTTGTTCCGGCGATATAGTCACATGTCAGATGATCTCAAACTGGATATCACTTCAAGAAATTTAGCCCCGTTCTATACCACTCAACTTCCTGTAGTTAATTCGTTGGAGGAGTTAGAGAGGGAATGCTTGAAATTAGAGGCCAAGAAATATCGAGCTGAGCATTACGTTCCACCTTCTAGGAAACGTCAAGGATTTGTGGAGCCTGATTTTGCTTTCGTTTCAGATTTAGAGGAGACCTTACCAAAAGTTCCTGTATCACCTGTCGTCGTCAATGAAGTTAGACATCCCAATCAACCCTCTGCTTCTAGAAAAGATATTATTTGCTGGAATTGTCGGATGACGGGTCATCTAAATCGAGATTGCTCTAAACCAAAAAGTACTCATTGCTATCGTTGTGGTATTCCGGATGTAACTATTCGTTCCTGCCCAAAATGTTCGAATTCGGGAAACGCATCCCGGGGGACTCTTTAAGTGGTCGTGAGGCTCCCCCCAAGGTTAATATTTTATCGACCAACGATTCAGATTTTCCTGCAAAAATTCTCTTAGATTTTATAATAGGACATGCTCATGGTGATCAACGTCCTTATTTAGAAGTAACGGTCCTGGGAACTCCAATTCGGGGCTTACTGGATTCTGGTGCTACTCGTACTATCGTTGGTCTTCCTGGATATGAGTTGTTGCAGCGTTTAGGTTTACAATTAATAGTCAATAAAATATCTTGCACAGTTGCTAACGGTCAGACCTGTTCTAGTATAGGTTATTTACAGGTTCCTTTTTGTTTGATGGGGAAAACTCGTATACTAGACGTGCTGGTCCTACCAGAACTCTCTCATAGGCTTATTCTGGGAATAGATTTCTGGAAAATTATGGGAGTAATTCCAGATTTAAATCAGGATATCTGGCACTTTGCGGACGAATTGGCTACCTTGCAAACATGTAGTATCCATGATGAAACCACACTGACTGATCAACAGCGTACTGCACTGGATAATTTAGTAAAGGAGAAACTTGCTCTCATGGGTACTGGTCTTGGTTATTGTACTGTGTCCGAACATGTCATCGAGGTCGAACCAGGTACTAAGCCAATAAAGCAGAGGTATTATCCCGTGTCTCCTTTCAAACAGAAAATTATTGACGAGGAGTTGAAGAGAATGCTGGAAGATGGAGTCATTGAGCCTTCCAAAAGTGCTTGGTCCAGTCCAATTTGTCTGGTGGGTAAGAAAGATGGCGGCTATCGTTTTTGTGTGGATTTCAGGAAATTGAATGCTGTCAGTAGAAAAGATGCGTACCCAATTCCTTATATTTCTGCTATTTTAGATCGCCTGAGGGACGCCAAATACTTAAGTTCAATAGATATAAAATCTGCTTTCTGGACTGTGCCTTTAAGCGATTCCTCTCGCGAATATACTGCTTTCACTGTCCCCGGAAGAGGTCTTTTTCAGTTTCGCCGTATGCCATTTGGTCTGTCCAACTCGCCAGCTACTTGGCAACGTATTGTAGACACTGTGCTTGGTGCTGATCTTCAACCTTCGGTGATGGTCTATCTGGACGACATTGTGTTAGTTTCACAGGATTTCGAAGAGCATCTACGACTTTTGGGTTTGGTATTCGATCGTTTAAATGGAGCAGGACTTATAGTTTCCATAGATAAATGTCAGTTTTGCCGCCCGGAATTGAAATATCTGGGTTATGTCGTAGATCAACAAGGACTTCGGCCAGATCCTGAAAAAGTAGACGCCATAGTGAATATCCCTCCACCTCGCAACATTAATGAAATTCGTCGTTTTGTAGGTACCGCATCATGGTATCGGCGTTTTGTTCCTAATTTTTCTTCAACAATTGCACCCTTAACCAACTTAACTAAGAAAAATGCCCATTGGTCTTGGTCTTCTGAATGTGACAGTGCTTTTAAATCTATAAAGGAATGTTTGGTAACAGCCCCAGTTCTCACTTGTCCTGATTTCAACCTTCCTTTTGTTTTGCAAACCGATGCAAGTAACTTTGGTTTGGGGGCTGTTCTCACACAAAAATTCGATGACGGTGAAAAGGTCATTTGTTTTCTTTCCCGTTCACTCACAAAGCAGGAAATTAAGTTCACAGTTACGGAAAAGGAGTGTCTAGCGGTCATTTGGAGCGTGGAAAAGCTACGTCACTATCTGGAGGGTGTACACTTTACTGTAATTACAGATCACCATTCTTTGTTATGGCTTCATAGATTGAAGGATCCCCAAGGTCGTTTAGCACGTTGGGCACTTCGGCTTCAGCCTTATGATTTCACCCTAATCCATCGTCCTGGCAAGGAGAATGTGGTGGCAGATTTTTTGTCCCGTTCAGTACCTATATCCGTTGATGCTATCGACACCAACAATGGAAGTGATTTTTCTTTGAATTCCACCACAGATAAATGGTTCATAAATATGTTTAAAAGACTCGAACAGCAGCCACAAAAATTTCCTACCTGGCGTATTGAAAATAATTTATTATATAAATTTGTGAAATCTAGTACTCCACATTTTGTTGACCATTCTAGTTCGTGGAAAATTGTAGTCCCCAAAGACAAAAGGAAAGAAGTCTTACTTCGTTGTCATGATATTACTGCTTCGGGTCATGTAGGGGTATTTAAAACCTTCTGGAGGGCTAGCCAGCGTTTTTATTGGCCGAAAATGAAGAACGACGTCACAAAATATGTGAGGACATGCCGAATCTGCGCCCAACATAAAGTTGAACAGAAACCTCCTGCCGGATTAATGGGTGAACGTCCTGTCGTTAACCAACCTTGGCAGTGTATTAGTTTGGATTACATAGGACCCTTACCACGTTCAAAATCAGGAAATTGTTATATATTGGTAGTCAATGATTATTTTACCAAGTTCACGGTAATGTTTCCATGTAGGTCAGCTACCGCCAAGTCTCTTGTAAAACATGTCGAAGAAGGAATTTTCCTCATGTTCGGTGCACCTCAACATCTTATGTGTGATAACGGGGTTCAAATGAAATCCAAGGAGTTTCGAGACCTTTGTGAACGCTATAAAACAAAAATATTTTATACCGCCTCCTACTACCCCCGAGCTAACCCAACGGAGCGTTCAAACAGGGTTGTGAAAACTATGATTCGTTCTTACATTCGAAATGATAATCACCGCACTTGGGACGAAAATTTAGCTTCTATCGGTTGTGCAATGCGAACCTCTCGTCATGAAACTACTGGATACACTCCTTATTTCCTCAACTTCGGTAGGGAGCATAAGCTTTATGGACAAGACTTCTCAGATGAAATACCCACCACGGACTTCGAACCTAAAGACCTTGTTAAGCGAAGACAAGCCACCCTCCAATCACTTTATCAAACTGTTCAGACACGAATTCAGGGGGCTCGAGCTAAAAATCAACACCGTTATAATTTGCGTAGGCGTCCAGTGCATTATGATGAAGGGCAGGTAGTTTGGCGTAAGAACAAAAGTCATTCCGATGCCGTGAAGTATTATAGTGCCAAATTGGCTCCGCCACTCGTAGGTCCTTTTGTCATTAAAAAGAGAACTGGTACATGTACTTACGAACTACAAGATAAGTTGGGTCAAAGTAAGGGTATTTGGCATGTGCAAGACCTCAAATCGTATAATCCATCTCATGACAATGTGAATTCTGACTGATTAGACTAGCATTATTTTTTTTTTATTATCTATAATTTATATTGATATTTGGGTTATGGTAGTAAATTTAAGTTCAGTTCATTTGCTACCTTCAATTACTTTATAATTGTTTCGGTTATGTTTTTGGTTGTTGTTAAGTAAATTTGTTCCGCACTCTTTTTTTTTTGATCGTTTTTATCGCTTTGACCATATTCAGGGAATATCGTCGTGAAACTTCTTCCGGAAGTTTCCCTCCTTCCTATGGAGAGGGGGAGTTGTCACGGTTTGATTTGGGCATTAAATATTTTTGAGCCACCTCGTATACATTAATTATAACTTTCAGTATTTTAAGATCATTTTGGTATATTTGAGTGAAATTTCTTATTAATATATCCACTGCTGACTACCTATTATGCCCAGTTCACATTTTACCTCAACTAAGTAGTTATTTAATTTTTTTTTTTTCCAATTTGTATACCTTTATTGCTCCGTTTTATGGTAGTTGCATATAGGGAAATGGTATTGTGTTTTGCTGAAAGCAACATCTCCATGAAATAGTTCGGTAAAACGAAGGGTTTTGTATTAAAAATTATAATCTCTTATTGCTATTCCATTATTTTGAATCCCTGCGTGTGTACAGGCCTTCACATACTTTTATACACCTTCGATAGTATTCAAGCGAATTAGTTTTTGCTATCTAATGTTTCTTTCTTGGTTTGATTTTTATCACTGGCAAGTAGAATAGAATATTGGAATTTTACGTGGACTTCACTAATGAAATTGTGTTCGGCTGGTTGGAGATTTGAAACCCTTCTTTTTGGTCACTTGGTTGTGGATTTCGGGTTTATTCTCCAGAAGTAATCTTCACGGCTATTGTTGGTATTGGTATTGTTGTATCGTTGGATGCCAGAAGATTCACCTGAATATCAGGATTTGAGGCCACCGATAGCACATTTCTTTGAAAGTAACCCCTATAAACCATCTCAGGGTAAGCTATTACTTTTCTTTTTACTTATTCTGTTAACTTGTGTTCATTAGTATGTATTTTAATTCCGGTTTGTTTTATTTCACACCAGATCTAATTAATTTTCTGCATAATCAATTTTTGGGTTAGTTTTGACACGTGGCGATTAGTCTGATTAGGGGTAGAGTGCGTTTTCCCTATTATTTTACATTTTTAATTTGAATGAACCAAAATTTATTTTCTGTTATTTATTACTGGCCAGGATTATTGAACATATTTTCATAATTTGTGGAAAATATAGTGTTTAATTTTGTTTTACCATGTGCTAAATCTCATTTTCTATTGGGACACGGTTTTCTTATTTCATATAATTCATTGAGAACAGGAATCTGTGTGCACTCGAACAGACAATGGCGGTACAATTTTTTTATTATGATTATCAAAATTTTTTTTTTAGGCTCTATTCGAAAAAAACTGTATCTTCCCTTTAATATTTTATGTATTATTCGCATAAATTAATAATGAATGATCATATACCCACTAGATATTTATTTATTTGTTTTTAGTTGTTACTCTGATCTATGTCTATTAATTCATTATTTATTACATGGTGTTGAGTAACATCAGGTGATATAATTTAAGTCAGTGTAAGTCATTTTGGGGTTTGTTGGACAAAAATATTCCTTTTATTGATTTTATCTACTGTTTAATTTAAGATACATTTAATTTATTACTAATTCTTTGTGTTACCCCTTTACTGTTGATTCAGTTGTTCGATTTTCCTAGATACATAATATATTTCTTTTTTTGGATTATACTTATTGGCTGAGTTTACAAGCTCCATGTATCTGTATTATATAAAATGTTTTTTTTTAGCCATTATATTTTAAATGGATACTTATTTATAAATAATAGATTTAGAATTTTTGTTGAAAATTTGGGACTCTGTACATAGACAATATTAAGACTATTTGTTATTACTGAATCAACTTCTAGCATGTCAAATTATTTTATTATTTTTGGAACCTCCCTATAACATTTTATTATCATGATTGGTAGCCTAATTAGTACTGATTGTATTGTAGGGTTTTGAGTACGGGCTACAAGTTTTGTAAAGGCCAGAGAGCCTATACCAGGTAGCAGCTAGTCACTCTATTTTCAATACTCCATTCGACCATATCACTCTACTAGTTTAACTGCTCGGCTAAGGCTGGATGTTGGGGCTCGGAGTACTGGCTACAAGTTTTATACAGGCCAGAGAGATTATCCCGGGAAGCGGCTAGTTACTCCGTTTGTCGACACATCACTTCACCAGTTCACAGCGATTTTGACCATCGGCAACAGCTGGATATTGGTGATATTTTCCTATCATTATTGTCTCTGTTTATATCTTTATATATATATATTTTTTTTACTAACCACTCTGTAAGCATATAGATTTCCATTTATTTAAATAGATCGAATTTAGAGTTCTACTCTGTGGTTTCATTTGTTCGTCGCAAGACCTCTGCTTTAAATAATTTAGGGATCATCTATTATTATTGATATTTTTTTTTAAATACAAAGATTTTATTTAACTACATATATTTTGGTAAGTCAACTGATAGGTTGTTCCAAGACAACGTGGAAGGCCTCTGTTTTGGCTTAGCGATAATAAAACAGTGGCGCCCATTTCAATTTTAACTCACCTCTACTCTTCGGCATTTGAGGTAGCTTGGCATAATTGCACGCTCACTTCGCTACGATCTATCAGCTCAACTTTTACTTTCTATTTTCTAATTTTTTTTTATTTTTTTTAAGGACTATTTCATTTAACTATACAGTAATCATTTTTCATTAAAATAATTTAACACAAAGAAAGCGCGTGGCACATCCTTCATTGTTACCTCGTTAACTTTCCGGAAATCGATACAAAAACGGTTTTTCCCATCTTTCTTCTTCACAATGACTATTGGAGAACTCCACGGACTTGTAGAAGGTTCGATCACTCCTTCTGCCAACATGGCATCTATTTCAGCATTGCAAATTTCCTGCATTTTCGGATTCTGGGGTCGGTATCTTTGTTTGATCGGACGGGGTTGCAGCAAACGGATTTCATGCTCAACTAGTGACGTCGGGCCTCGTAAGGATTCAAATTTCGGTAACTCTTGGTCTAGGAAGACGTTTAATCTGTCTGTTTGTTCTTTTGATAGGTTTCTTTCTGTGAACGGAACTATACTATCCAACGGACAACCTATATAATCATGCTTCTCGTCATCCCCTAAATTTTCCCGAGAGAACGCAGATGTGACAGAAACGGTTGGCTCCTTGTCAACCCCTAACACCAGGGAAGACGCAGAGACTTCGAGAACGGACTGCTCTTTGTCAACCCCTAACTCCAGGGAAGACGCAGAGACTTCGAGAACGGACTGCTCTTTGTCAACCCCTAAGTCCAGGGAAGACGCAGAGACTTCGAGAACGGACTGCTCTTTGTCAACCCCTAACTCCAAGGAAGACGCAGAGACTTCGAGAACGGACTGCTCTTTGTCAACCCCTAACTCCAGGGAAGACGCAGAGACTTCGAGAACGGACTGCTCTTTATCAACCCCTAACTCCAGGGAAGACGCAGAGACTTCGGAAACAGACTGATTTTCAGAACGGCGGTCTTCAGTACGACGATGATGGGTATCTTCCTTACATATTATCGGTACATCGGCCTCGATTTCTTTCCTAGGCGGGTTCACGGCCTCCAATATTCCAACAGGACTGGCTAATTGTGAACGCCTCACTAATTTATCCTTTATGTATATCTTTCCGGTTCCTAAGTCCAGACGGAAATTATACTTTTGTAATATATCATGTCCTAACACAATATCGGTTATCAATCCGGGGAAATGCTCTAACGCACCCTCCATAGTGACGTCATTGATCTTCCATGTCAGCTCATAAATATCGGTGATTGAGACCAAATTTCCATTAGCTAAACGGGCGTTCGTTGCTTGACGGCCAGTAGTTTGCTTTCTTTGGGAAAATGTCTTAGCAACCTGATCACCAATATATGATTTGGCTGCTCCTGTATCTAACAATGCTTGGAATTTCTGATTTCCAATTTCAACGTCTATGTGCGGTCGGGGGTCGTTCATTTCCGCTGGCGGTTCGGTATGAGAGGCAAAGATTTGCAGAAGCTGTGTCGGCCTCTCCTCGGGACAGCTTCGGTTTAGCCTCCTGCAGGAACAGTCTCTGGAAAAGACTCCTTCCTTTTGACAACGGGAGCAGAAGATCTTACGGGAATTTTGACAGTTGTTTCGGTAATGTCCAGTCTCACCACAGCGGAAACAGGTGGGTGGACGGGAAGATGATCCAGACGAATGTTGAGTAGTATCTGGCGGGGAACGGCGAGGAGTATCGGATGTCGGTGGCGGAGTATCGGTAGGTGACGGTTGGCTGGGACCGGCGGAGGGCTCTCTGGATGGACCAAGTGTCGAGTGGTGGGACCATCTTTGTGTATCTATCGGCTGCGGATGGGTTGGTCCACTGTGGCTGGGTACATTTTGGAGTTCCTTCCTGAGGAGCTCATATTCCCTCACCACTTGACAAAATGTGGAGAAATTCTCAAAGTCCCTTTTTCGGATTTGCAAACGGTATTCGGGCAACAGGTTACGGTACAGTCTGGCTAACTGTTGTTCTGGAGTTAGCTTCCCATGTCGTCGCATCAGGGTTTGGAGTTCGGTAATGTAAGTTGCGGCGGACTCATTTCTCCTTTGTAGACGACGGCCTATCTCGGCTTCTAAGTTGTCTTCGTAATCTACGGGATAAAAGAAAATTCGGAAATCGGTTTTAAAATCGGTCCAGCTGGTAAATCTGCTTCGATTATTCCGGTACCATAGAGCGGGTTCACCGGATAGTAATTCAGGTAGCACCGGAAGCAAATAATCTTTTTGAACATTCTCTGCGGTACAGATTTCTTCAATTCTCTCGATAAATGCGACCGGGTCTCCATGGTTTCCAAAACATATCTTCCAGTCATGTACGTTCAGTGGAGAGTTGGCCAAAGTGATCGGAACGGTTACGGTATCGGATTCTAATTTTTCAGTTTCTTCTTCATCAACGACACCGGATAAATCAATATCTTCTAAGTTTCTTCTTGACATTTGCCCTTTGGTCCTAGACACAGCAGTCTCTTCTGACAAGCTTTTTAACTCAAGCCGAAAGATAACTTTTAAAATGACAAAGAACAAAATTCTAAGACTGGCAAAACAGTCCATTTCAAAGAAAAATTTCAAAAAAAAAAACATCAACAGGTCAAAACTTATATGTATATATCGGTCGAGCAACAATACTCAATACAAAAAAAAAAACTACAACTCAACAATACGGACTTTAAATAAAACGGAATGACGGTCACTGTGTAATTCAACAATAAGCTCTCTACGGTAAAACGAAGACGGAATTAAACGGTTCCTACTAATCAACAGTCAGGTCCTTGTACTAATAATAAAACGGAATAAAGCGGTTCCTGCTTATCGGCAGTCAGGTCCCTGCTCTCATACGGTATATGGAAACGAGAAAAAAAAATAACGGTACCTAATAAATCAATAAATCAGGCCCCTGCCCTGATCAACAATACGCAAAAAAACAATCTTCAACGGAATCTAACGGTCACTGTTTTTCAACAATCGGGTCCCCGCCATTTTGTAACGCGTTTACTTCCTTTCCGTGGTCTTCTGCCACACTAACACGTCACTATGGACACCCTTGACATAAAATCTTACAACGAAATGCTCGGGCGCCAGATTTTTAACGTGGTTTGCTCCACGGCCCCTTGACTCTTAGCGTCAAGAGTTCCGGATAGCCTCAGATGGAGGTTACGGCGAATTCCAGGGGTCTGGTTGAATTTACTTTAACCAACCAATCTCAAATTTACAACTCGGATGAATCAAATATCGGTTTAGTTTCAACTAATGATTTACTGACGGAATACACAAATATCTTTCCTTTGCTATAATATTAATACTCTGTGGTCTATTGTCGTTATAAATATATAGGGACTGACAAACTAAAGGGAAGAAGAAAGGACGGCCGTAAAAGTCTGAGCCGACCAGATTAACTAACACGGTGGCAAATCTACCAGGCAATCGAACAAGCGTAACTAGGCCACAAGACAAGTTCGATCCACCCTTTGGATTTGACAAATAAAATCACGGTTATAGAAAAAAAACAAATATATCGGTTTTTGAAACAATAAAATAACGTTTCAAATCTGCCGGGTAAACGAACAAGCGTAACTGAGCCACAAGACAAGTTCGAATATCCCTTTGGATTTATAATTTACAACGGTATACTACTATTTCAAGATTAATAAAATAAATTAAGTGTAATACGGTTCAAATGATTCTACTTATCGACACACAGAGTAAGAATAAAACTCGGGAATAGAATTGAAATATCACAATAGTATCAACTGAATATAAAAATCCTGTAAATAAAACACGTAAAATTGTACCCTCAATGGAGAGCCGGCGAATATTCACTATCAATTAATTACCTATTTAGTAATGTAAAAAAAACCCAATTTTAGAACAAATCAATTTTTATTCAACCAAAAAAACGGAAACGAGCTTCAACTCGACGGCAAGTTACATTTAAAATCCCGGATACATAAAAAATTTAACTTCTTTATCCTTAATAATACTATCATGAAAATAGTTTGCCCCAAAACAAATCACACTAATCAAAAAAAAATGCCGGTTATTTAAAAAAATTGAACAAAGTAAAATTCAAAAAAAATCAATCGGTCAGGTAAGTAAAATAAATATCGAATTTATTACTAGTTTACGGAGGTACGAAAATTTCGGAGAAACGGTGATTCTTACAATATCTTTACCTTGTTTCAAACGGCTTCGGTGTCGGAATTCACTTCACACGTTCAGAAAAAAATTAATGTATGTTAATCAGTAACTCCGGGAGCCGGATCGGAACACTACTAAATACGGACGGACGGAAAACGTAAAGCGGTATAAAAATTACTTTAAACAAAACCAGTGCAAACTGAGAGCTGAGAGTCACGGATTGAGAACCTGAGAGCTGACCTGAGAATTAAACTCTTCTCTGCTTTTATATTCTCATTAGTAAAATTTTATTTAGAAACTACAAAAAAGTTTGTCATATACTAGACGTCTTTCGAAATTAATTAAATTAAATTGAATGGTTTATATACCAAATGTCCTTTTTGATTGAAAAATTTTAACTTTGGAAACGACTAAATTTTATGATTTAATATAAATTTGCGTACCTCCGGATTGATACTAAAAATACTACAACTACAATATAACGGTAAGAATATAAAAAAAAAATATATGATTCGGTAACTAAAGGGAATTGGAAAGTAAGTAACGAGTTATCTAAAACCAAAAGGTAAAATAAAATAGTAATATGTGTTAAGAAGAAAAAAAACATTAAATCATGGCCAAGAAAAAAATAACTCGTTACAAATTCAAGGGAATCTGCATATTTTGAAAATATCAAAATGTTATCTGTGCGTGTGTACTTTAGAAGAGGCAATAACAGTGCTAGTGGAGTTTGACCCTTCATGAGAAAAGTATATTCCAGTGCTGGAAAACTTTTTCTTCCAACAATATTTACCAAAGTTATTGGAACGTTAACTGAGTAATGCTTATGTGTATATACATTTTTTATATTGTTAACTATAAGATAGATATAAATTTTAATTTTAATTTTTGGAAATAACATTTGAACAGGATAGTGCTCCTGCACATTATTATGATGCAGTAAGACGTTACCTGGATGAAGAAAATCGAGGTAGATGGATCGGCCAGCGAGGTCCTATAGAATGGCCACCTCGGTCACCAGATCTGACACCATTAGATTTTTTTCTATGGGGGTACTTGAAATCCAAGGTAACCTTAAAAGCACCTGATAGCATTGGCGTTTTGAAAGAAAGAATTATTGAAGAATGCAACGCAATTTCAGCTGACACATTCGAACGAGTACGACAAGAGTTTACTAATAGGATGTATTACTGTCAGGAAGTAGACGGAGCACATTTCGAACACTTGCTATAAGAATCCATTATTGATATTTGATTAATTAAATTTAAAAAAATAATTTCAATAATTTTGGTATTTATTTAATTTATCCGTCAAAATTAGTTTAAACCCAAACAAAATTAATATGGCTATGTAGCCAATGTCAATGCCTTTCAAACGAGATATCACTTGCCATAAGGTCCTATTTAAAATTATTGACCAGAGTGGCACTGTGACGTCATCTATTACTATTACGTCACCTGTTACCATTCGTAGAGAAGTTTACAACACTTTATTTTCACTCTTTCGACATGTATTCTTGCTTTTGCTATTCTTTGTGTTTAGTATACTTGGGATTCAGAGAACTCAGGTGTACTAAGGAATGGAGGTATATACAAAGATGAAGAGGTTAGAGTCGACCATTTTTGATTTCACACTTTGCTTTCTGGGAAAAAAAAAGAAAATATTTTCTGAAAGATACAAATGGGAGTGCAAAAACCTGTATCTAACGGAAAGTACAGAATTAATGAGGACAGCCACTCGTCCTTTCGTATCCTGCTCGTCCGAAACATAGCCCAAACATACTTATCATTAAAAAATAATATTCAAGTACCTTATTAAAGATATCCATCTCCTTTTTTCAGCTGCATCTGAAGGAAAAATAAAATATTTGCAAGTCTTTTTTTCACTGTAATGGTTACAACCAGGTACAAAACACATTACCATTTTGAAACTGTGAATCAGGAAAAAGAAAATAAGAATTCCCATTATTTGTCAATAAAATTTACAAAACTTTAACACACATAACCTCAACTATGTTTACATTGTTTAAAACGCTTTGCAAACCTTACCTTGCTTAATTTCTTGTAAAAAAGTCTTCACTGATCACTTTTTACTTATTTATAATAACGATTGCTCTATTTATAACTATATTAACAGCGGCACTTTTGTATTACATACATCCATATCACATTTATTTATGTGATGCAAACTTTTCTTCAATCAGTTAGAAAATCAAATCTTACCTTGTATTTTACCTATGGTCGGATTCTCCTCTCCATCCATTAATCCATGTAAAAATGTTTCCCACAGCTTTAAAACAATTTTTTTATTGCCAGTTTTGTTCTTGTCAACCTTATTTCTTAGGCCCGATATATTCACCTTCAAGTAAAGTGTTCCGAAAGCAACGACAAGGAATTTGAAAAACCCGTTCGAAATTTGGAGCTATTTTTTTAGTGATGAAATATTGGAGTTAATTGTGCAAAATACGAACAAAAGGATTGATTCATTGAAACATAATTATTCCCGGGAACGAGATGCACAACCCACTAATATAACTGAAATAAAGGCGCTACTAGGGTTACTGTACTTAGCTGGTGTCAAAAAATGTGCTCGGACAAATGCTGAAGAACTATGGAAAACCGATGGCAGCGGTATAGAATTGTTTAGACTTACCATGTCATGTTCAAGATTCAGATTTCTAGTTAGATATATAAGATTTTATGATAGCGAGACACGTGAAAAACGAAGGGCCACTGACAAGCTAGCCGCAATAAGAAGTGTGTTTGATGGATTTGTAGAAAAGGCTAAGACTGCATATACTCCATTTGAGTATGTCACGATAGACGAAAAGCTTGAGGCTTTTAGAGGACGTTGTGGCTGGCGCCAGTATATTCCAAGCAAACCCAATAAATATGGCTTGAAAGTGTTTGCCCTTTGCGATTCGAAAACTTACTATACCGTAAATCTCGAAGTATACGTCGGAAAACAGCCTGCAGGACCATACGAAGTAAACAATTCTCCTGGAGCCGTGGTGGAAAGGCTGTCCGAGCTAATTAGAGGTACTGGTAGAAATGTAACAGTGGACAATTGGTTCACCAGTATGGAACTTATTGCTAATTTAAAACAAAACTTTAGGCTCACCTTGTTAGGGACAATAAGAAAAAATAAAAGGGAAATTCCAGTTGAATTTGCAAACCCATCAACTCGACCTGAAAAATCATCAATGTTTGCATTTCATCCACACTGCACATTAGTTTCGTATATTCCGAAAAAGAAAAAAAATGTGTTACTTGTTTCAAGCATGCACAGAGACGACGTTTTGGATGAAAATACAGGCAAACCAGAAATGATAATGTCATATAATCAAACAAAAGGAGGTGTTGACATGGTGGACAAGCTTTGTTCTGTATACAATTGTGCGAGGAATACCCGCAGGTGGACGATGGTAATTTTTTATTCGTTGCTGAATATAGGCGGTATCAATTCATATGCAATCTTTGTCGCAAATAACATTAATTCAAATATTCCAAGGAGGGAATTCATATATCAACTTGGTTTTTCCCTGGTTGAGGACCATTTGAAAGCAAGAGTAATGATAAGAAACATGCCTGTAACGATAAAAACTCGCATTCGAGAGCGTCTTAGATTGGAAAACATCCCAATACCTGAAGTAGCTGAGGAACGTCGAGGGAGATGCGCCCTTTGTGATAGTAAAAAAAATAGACCGACGAGATACTACTGTAGGAAATGTAATAGATTCTTATGTTTAGGTCATTCCATTATTATATGTAATGAATGCCTTCAAAGCGCCACTTGGTAAAAAAAATGAATCTGTTATTTCGCAATATTACTGTTTTCTTCTTTATTATTAATAATTTAATGTCATAATAAACTTTCAAAAATGTAAAAGGTGTTTACTTAACATATTTGTTTTAAAATTTGTTATTATATCTCTATATATAATAATCGGAGTATCAGTCCGTAGCGACCACTCGTGTCGCAAAAATTATAGCGACCACTGTAGGGATATACAATGGAGTACCATTGGTTGTTGCCACTCATCATAAAGTCCTAGGACTGACATTTGATTCAAGACTCACCTGGAACACACACATCCAAGAAACAAAAGGTAACTGCTTGAAAAATATTAGCATTTTGAAAACTCTGTCTCACTTCCAATGGGGAGCCGAAGAAGAAGTATTGCTTGCAGTCTACAGATCTATCACTCGCTCCAGAATAGACTATGGCAGCTTTATTTATATGTCCGCCTCCAAGTCGCAATTAAAAGCTCTTAATTCTGTCCATAATACGGGTCTTAGGATCTGCTTAGGTGCCTTCAGGTCAAGCGCAGCTGAAAGCTTGTATTGTGAAGCCAACGAACCTCCACTCTGGTTAAGACGACAACACCTACTTCTCTCCTATTCAGCTAGTTTATCAGCCAATCCCCAAAACCCAGTATATCATCTGCTTATTCAACAAAACAATCTTATCCAACATGCTCAGCCTTCTAGATTTATTCAGTCTCTGCCTAACTTACTCATTCCTCTTCTTGATGGCTTCGATCTTTCCACAACTTCACCCTTCCTTATTTCTACACAACCGCCATGGAATAAGAAACTACCGAATATAAATACCTCCCTTTGATTTTTTTAATAAGCACGAAACTCCTAATACTGTAATCAACCAATCGTTTTTAAAAATTCTTCATCGAAACCAGTTTCACAAAGTCCTTTACACTGATGCCTCTAAAAGTGACACTGGTGTAGGTAGTGCCGTTGTAACTTCTTGTGGCATCACACACCAAATCAAACTACCCAATATATGCAGCGTCTACACTGGAGAATTATATAGTATCGTTGAGGCATTTCGACTGTTAAAATCAACTGATCAGAATGTCGCGATTTGTACAGACTCCTTATCATCCATCTTAGAAATTGAAAAAATGTTCTCTGATCATCCTCTCGTGAATTTAATACACGACACATATAATGAACTTACAGTTCATGGAGTAACTGTCACTATCATCTGGGTACCTTCACATATAGGACTTATAGGAAATGAGGCCGCAGACCTAGCCGCTAAGGGAGCTTCCACGTCGAATATACCTATAACGAAGGTACAACTGCATAACGACGTTAAAAAAAATGTTCAAGAAAAAACACGTATTCAATGGCAAGCCCACTGGAAGAGCACATCTAAAAGCCACCTACATGATGTACAGCCGATTATCACTTCCTCGAAACTCCCACCAATGCCCAGGAAAAATAAAGTCATCCTAAGAAGACTAAGAATTGGACAAACCAAGCTAACACACGGCTTTCTCATGAACTCTACTCATCCCCCGTATGCAGCCACTGTAACAGTTGCCCATTAACTGTGAAACATATCCTGACAGAATGTGTTCATTATACTTTAAAAAGAAATCAAAATCGCCTGGAAGACAACATGAATATAATTTTAAATGAATCTAAGAACCATATAAACTTGTTGAAATACTTAAAAAACATTCAAATACTTAATGCACTATTAAATGTAATGTGATACTACTACAATATGTATACTGTCAATTTAATATTGTAACTGTGATTTTCATATTGTAACTCATTGTTATCGTGTCAATGACCTCAGTAATCAAGACACGTTAATTTAATAAAAAAAAAAATATTTGGCAATTAAAAGATTACTTATCCAAGAGATTAAACAGGGATGCTAACTTAAAAACCAAATACACTGCTTTCATACTTGGAACACATGCGACAATTAACAAATGTTGAGGCAATTAAGGAGTTTAGGTGCTATTTACCCCATTTTGCCATTATTCGGGAACACAGCCTTACAACAGACGTTAGAATTGTGTTCGATGGCTCGGCAAAAACAAAGTCAGGAAAATCATTGAATGATATTCAATACATCGGGCCGCCAATTCAAAACGACATCTTCAAAATTCTAATTCGATTTAGACAACACCAATTCGTTGTCATTGCGGACATAGCGAAAATGTACCGCCAAATTCGAATTCACCCCGAGGAAAGATATCTGCAAAATATCGTATGGAGAAATTCTACAGAGGAAGATATTTCTGCCTACGAGCTCAAAACTGTTACGTACGGTACTTCCAGTGCGCCGTACTTGGCAATTAAATGTATAAAAAGCTTGCACTTGACAATAAATATGAGTATCCTATTGCCGGACAATTAATTGATCGCGACATGTACGTTGACGATTTAATAACAGGTTTTAGTAGTGAGGAGGAAGGAGTGTTAATTTGCAATCAAATTTCGAATATTCTAAAGTCAGCCTCCTTCTCTTTAAGAAAATGGGCCTCTAATAATGAGAACATTCTGAGAGGTCTGCAAGACACATCTGACACTTTTAGCATTCTTGAACTAGGTGAAAATGATAAACTTAAAACGTTGGGAATCCAGTGGCTTAGTCATTCTGATCTGTTGTCATACAAAGTTTTCGACACTCCTAGTCAACAACCAGTTACTAAAAGAATTTCACTAAGTAGCATCAGTAAAATTGACGATCCATTGGGACGAGTTAGTCCATCCATAATTGTAATTAAAATTTTAATCCAAAAACTGTGGTCGGAAAAATTAGAATGGGACGAAATTTTACCGGCTGAATTGAGCAAAAAATGGGACTATTTTCAGTCACGTTTACCCATACTTAATGAGATAAAAATTCCCCGATTCACTATGTGCAATCAGGCAGTCAGTATAGAACTGCATGGGTTTAGTGACGCAAGTAAAGATGCTTATAGCGCGGTAGTTTACTTTCGCACTATCGATTTCGATGGAAACGTATTTGTTCGAGTATTATGTTCCAAAACCAAGGTCTCTCCAATAAAAGTATTATCAATTCCTCGGTTAGAACTTTGTGGAGCTCTAGCACTTACTAGGTTGGTTAAACAAGTTTCTTATTCCTTAACCTGCAAATTTCAAACGTTTATTGGTGTAACTCACAAATTGTTTTGTGTTGGTTGAATACTGATGCAAAGTTTTTGTCAGCAACAGAATTGCGGAAATTCAAAGATCATCTGACATATCTAAATGGAGTTACGTAAATACTTAAGACAACCCTGCTGACGTAGCTTCTCCAGACGATTTGTTTCACTGTAATATGTGGTGGAACGGACCTGCATTTTTGTACGAATCTGCAGATTGGCCGCGAGTTTTTAAAAATACCAAAAGTAATGATTTACCCGAAGTCAGAAAGACTTGCAATGCCTTTGTTATCAATATTGAACCGATTTTAATTTTTGACAAGTTTTCAACCTTAAACAAACTGAAACGAGTAGTCACGTATATTTTACGATTTATTAACAATCTAAAACACCGTAATCGGACAACGGGTCCTCTCACTGTCTTAGAATTGGAAAACAGCATGACGTTATGCTTAATCAAATTAGCACAAAAAGATAGTTTTAGCAATAAGATTTCTATGATGCAAAGTAATAAACCTCTGGCTAATAAAAATAGATTACTCGCTTTAAATCCATTTCTAGACACGGATGGTGTATTGCGAGTTGGGGGGAGATTAAAAAATTCATCATTGACGTTTGATAAAAAGCATCCTATCCTATTGAGCGGAAAGCATAAGCTGACAAAATTAATCTTTCAATCTGAACACATGCGACTGCAGCACGCAACTCCGCAACTTATATTATTTTCAGTGCGCCAAAAATTTTGGGCCTAAGTCAGGTATGAGTGTTGCTAAAATAATTGTAAGAAATTATATACGGTGCTTCCGAAACAAGCCTAAACCAACTACTTCAATTATGGCCGACCTTCCGAAGCACCGGGTTCAAGTGTCAAACCCCTTTGCTGTCACCGAACTTGATTATGCCGGGCCGGTGATATTACGCGATAGAAAAGGTCGTCCATACAAAACTTATAAAGCGTACATTTGTCTATTTATCTGTTTTGCAACAAAATGTATCCATATTGAATTGGTCACGGACTTAACAAGCGACGCATTTATCACAGCATTCAGAAGGTTTGCTGCAAGACGCGGCACTCCAAACCATTTATATTCCGATAACGGAACCAACTTGGTCGGAGCTCACAGAGAAATAGAACGTCTTTATCAATTTCTAGAGAATTCTCAAGACAAATTTGTGACAATGTGTGCCCAAGAAAAGATTGTGTGGCATTTTACTCCACCTCACAGTCCGAATTTCGGTGGACTATGGGAGGCTAATATTAAATCAATTAGATACCATTTATTTCGAGTAATAATAGGTGATTCTATATTAACGTACGAGGAATACTCAACGCTTCTTGTGCAGATCGGGGCAACATTGAACTCTAGACCTCTTTATCCCATGTCCGCAGACCCCAATGACTTAAGCCCTCTCACACCTTCCCATTTCTTAATTGGTCGTCCACTTGTAACACCTCCAGATCCAGCGTACGACAATATCAAGACTAACCGCTTATCCAGATTCCAATTGCTACAGCAAATAAACCAGAGTTTCTGGAAAAGATGGAGCTGTTCATATTTATCCGAATTGCAGAGAAAAAACAAATGGAAAAGCGGCAATCGAGCTGTTAAGATCGGCGATCTCGTTGTCATAGTACAGGATAATTTGGCACCTACTAAATGGATGTTAGGAAGAATAGTTGTAGTGCATCATGGAAGCGACGAACATGTGCGCGTTGTGACAGTACGTACTTCATGTGGTATTTACAAACGGAGAATTTCAAAAATTTGTCCACTCCCGCTTCCCGAAAATAACGAACAATTGACAATTTGAACATGCTGTTCAAAGGGGGGAGTATGTTAAAGATAATTTAGAGCGTGCCCCGTAATTGGTAGAAGTTCGGTGGCCTACGACGCAATCGCGCTTCGGTGTGAAGAAAGGGTCGAGATGATCGAACTACCACGAGTGACGAAGGGGCATTCGCTATGAAGCATTGATACAGATAATTTTGTTTTGTAACTAATTTTGTCATTGTGTTGTTTTAATAAGGCAGTTAATGTTGTTAAAAAGTAAAAAACCATTTTAATACAGTCTACTATATTTGAAGAGGTGATCTATGGCACCAGAACACTTGCGCTCACTGCGGCTTATTGTCTGATGTCTAATCCAGCTTCGTGCCTCAACCCTACACTGCACAAATTTTTATTTTCATTTGAAAAAAATTTAGGCAGATGTATGTTTTGTCTCCCTGAATATGGGAAAAATAAAGAAAAAATGTCCACGATGGTTTTATATTTTTAATTGAAAAAATATAGATGTATCATTACAACAATTATAATGTTTGTTGAGCCATAAATGTAAACCACATTTGGAACATTTTATAAAAGAAGACGACTTGCATCCGGGCATTTTGCATCGCTGTCTTGTTTTGTCATAGGTCGGCGAATGGTCACAAGAGTCTTGACATCTATTGGGAGTACATACGAGGTCGTGGCAGAACGGCTCTTTTTAGCTTGAATGTTTTTTTCTACGTCACTTGGTCGTCTTCTTTTATTTGTAGCTTTCCCCTGTTTGCAAAGACAATAAGCCAGATCGGCACGGAATTTAGTCAAGGGTAAATATTTTTCGCCGCGTTGTGCAGATAGTTTTCTATACCCTCCTGGGTCCTAGTGTAATTTATATATTACATAAAAATTAAATCGTCCTGGTAGCGCCATCTTAAAGAATATTAGCAAATTATATGTAGGTATGAGAGGATTTAGGTCAGTTTACTATGTAATGTTGGGTGGCAACAAGGAAAACTGTAATATTATGTTCATACATGAAGCAGTGTGAGAACATGGCCGACCGTTCGCGATTTCGCCGTAAGTATTCTTAAGATATATAAAGAATCCTATGTTAATTATTCACGTTTTTATAATATTAACGTAGTTTGATAATCAGTTTATATGAATCAATAAGTATTTTTTTCATCGATAAACATATTATGTTATTTATCAGTTATGATATTTTTATGTCATACCACTATTACACCTGGTCTTAACCTCCATTGATTCTTGTCATACGGGTATAACATGAGTTCTCAATCGCTGTAAAAAATAATATGTAATATTTTTGACAACGTAAGAAAGGTTTTATTCCTTGCAGGACTAACTGAAAAGGAACTGGAGGAAGTTCTTTACGAATCGGATATTAGTCTTTCCGATGACGACGATCCTGAATTGCCACCAAATTTACAAAATGACCATAGTGTAGACTCTATAAGTTCGTCAGACACCTCAGAAGACACTGAAGATAATGGTTCAGAATCTGAGTTATCACTCTCATCATCGCTTATAAAACGACCTAGTGGATCTACCAGAAATAGTCGCGGACGCCGTGGTCGTCGTGTTGTAACACGAATAAGGCCTACTACTGTCATTCGTACACCTGTAAATGACGAATGGACAGGTAATTTCAAGCCAACTGAGAAGCCTCTTCACCAACCAAGATATAAGCTGGAGGACTGCCAGGAATGGACACCAGAAGTCTTTTTTAAGCAATACATCAATGAACAAATGCTGGAAATTATGGTAGAAGCAACAAATAGGACATACGTGGAAAGGAAAGGCAAACCGCTCAGATTGACAATAACGGAGCTGAAAATATTTATTGGTGTTCTGTTCGTTATGAGCACTATAGAACTGCCGAAAATTAGAATGTTTTGGTCGAGAAAGTATGGAGTTCCAATAATTAGAAATGCTATGACGCGAGCCCGATTTTTTGTTATTAGATCATCTCTAAAAGTCGTTTTTGATCCCGAAGTAACTGAGGCAGAAAAAGTAAACAAGATCTGGAAAGTTGTGCCTCTATTTAGAAGTATACTAAAGGGGTGTCATGCTCAAATAAGATCTGATAACATCAGTATTGACGAAATGATAATACCGTTCACTGGCCATTGTGGAATTCGTCAGTACTGCCCAGGTAAACCAAATCCTGTGGGTATTAAAATTTTTGTTCTTGCCAATCCTAATGGGATAGTTTGCGATATGACAGTATATCAGGGCGATTCAACATTCTCTGCAGACATTCAAGAACAAAAATGTACCTTAGGTGAAGCGGCAATAATCAGTTTATGTGAGACTCTTGTGCCCGGCCATCATCTTTACTGTGATCGTTATTTTACAACGGTAAAACTCGCCGATATGTTACTCGAGAAAGGGTTTCACGTAACAGGAACGATTATGAAGAATAGGATTCCTAAAAATTGTATATTTTCACCGGAAAAACAGTTTATGAAAGGCCAAAGAGGTGCGAGTGAAATAAAGGTACGGGGTGATGGAACCATTGCCATTCTTCGATGGTTAGACAACAAACCTGTTACAGTTCTTTCGACATTTTATGCGGCCAACAATTCAGATCAATGCAGGAGATGGTCAAAGCGCAAAAAAGAATACGAAATGGTTAGTAGACCAGAAATAATTAAAAATTATAATCTATATATGGGCGGCGTAGACCTTGCTGACAGAATGTTGGCTGTTTGTCCTTGTCGCTCTCGCACCAGAAAGTGGACAGTTCGCTTTATTTCCCACATGTTTGATTTGGCAGTTTGTAATTCATGGTTTCAATACAAAGACACCCAAAAACAAAAAAAAGTACCGTCCAAAAATATTCCCCAATTGAGGACTTTCAAGTTGTCATTGGGAGAACAAATCATAACCGAAAGCAATCTCTCTTCTGATTCTGAGAGCTGCAGTGAGTACGAATATTTGGAACCTAAACACAAAAAGCGAAGGGCGGAAATTCAACCAATACCTGCTGAAGTATTACGTTATCATAGGGCTGAACATCTGGTCGATTATTCTGATAAACAAAATAGATGTAGGAAAAGCAGCTGCAAACATACAACGACAGCATTTTGCATCAAATGCAAGATATATTTATGCAGCACACAGAAGCGAAATTGTTTTCTCCAATTTCATACCAAGCAGTAATGTTTTTTTTTCATACTTACGATTTTTATACTTGAAATTCACAGTATTCATTTTAATTTGAAAATATAAACTCTAGAAAGACAAGCATTTAATTTTTCGCACTTGTCCCTAATCTTTAGAATAATTCCCGGAATACTGACCCAAAGTCATATATTTATGACATTGAGAAAATGCAGATTTTCCACTGGAAATTTTTTTCTCCATTTTTTTGCTGTGAGCAACAGTAATTCTAAAGTGCAAACACCAAAAAAACTGAAATTGTGAGATAGAAATTATTCGGGACTCAGGAGGATACAGTAACCATGAAGTTATTATTGTCATGTCAACCATATGATAAAACAAACGTACAAACCATTTCTTTGTACGCATTTGTATCTTGTACCGTCCAATTGTAGCATTTTTATGGTAATGGTATGGTTTTTCTTTTTACCTTTCAGAAGGTCATTAAGAGGTGACACTAAAGCTGAGAAATTCTTTATAAACCGCCGATACCAAGAACATAATCCTAAGAATCGTTAAACATCCGTATAAGTTTTAGGACGAGGATAATTTACCATTACTGAAATTTTGTCTGGGTCTATTCGCAGACATTCTACATCAATTACAAAACCAAGATACTTTAATGAAGTTTTAAAAAATTCACATTTTTTTAAATTTATAGTTAGGTTAGTTTCAGATAATTTTGTTTTCACCTCAGATAGTAATCTAACATGTTCTTCAAAAGTTTCAGATACTATTATTATGTCATCTAAATAACAGAAAAGATATGGTTCATATTTAGGACCAAAAATAGAATCACACAGTCGCTGCTGTGTTTGTGCTCAATTACACAACCCAAATGGCATTACTGAAAATTGAAATAGGCCTCTGCCTGGTATACTAAAAGCAGTTTTCTCTTTTGACTGTTCATCTAAAGGAATCTGCCAAAAAGCTCTTCTCAAGTCTATACTAGAGACATATTTAGCTTTGCCTAACATACTAAGAATACGATAAATTTGTGGTAATGGATAAGAATCATGTTTGGTTAGTTCGTTTAACTTTCTGCCATCAAAGCAAAAACGATATTCACCTGTCTTTTTCTTCACTAACCGAACTGGGCTGAACTGGGCTAAAGGAAGGTTCTACTACTTCTAGCTTTATCATCTCATCTAACTCCTTATTTAATATTTCTAACATATATGGTGACATTAAGTACTGAGGTATTTTAAATGGTTTTGCATCACCTGTCTCAATACATAATTTAATTTTGTCTGTTCTGCCTAACTTGTTCTCATTACTAATTTCCTTAAAGCTTTCTACTACTTTTTGTGCTATACCTTTTTGTGGTTTGTCTAAATTATCAAAATATTTTACTCCATTTGAATGTTTAATTGAATTTACTTCTGAAACTGTGCATATAATAGAATCAGTCAAATCACATTGAATATCCCATTTAAAATCATGGAAATCTACTTTCACTTGAAAAATTTCACAAAAATTCATACCAAAAATTATTGAATGATTTATTGAAGGGACTACCAAAGATGGTACTATTTTATATGTATTATTAATCAAAATAGGTAAATCTACTTTGCCTGAAACTAATTGAGAATTTCCATCAGCTGTAGCAATATTTTTGATATCAACATTTTTTGTCTCAATTAAAATCCCTAAATTTTCTGAAAGTTCAATACCCTGAGATCCCACTACTGTTATATTTGCACCACTATCAAGTAAAGCAATGATAGGCAACTCTAACAATTTTACTTGTATATAAGGTCGATTATCTTTTTCTTTCCTAATACACAAAGGTGAAATTTCATTAATATTACGTTTCATTTTATAAAATTCTTTAACCTTAGATTTCCATTGGTCCCAATCTTGTTGGTCAAAGAATGAATTTACTGTCTTACTTGAATGAAAAGTTTTATTGCTGGCTTTAAATTTAAAACTGTTAAGTGTTCGGGTGCCAACTACAGGAACACCTACTTCACGTTTTTTGAGCAAGCTGGACAATCTTTAACGGTAACATTATCCTTGCCACATTTAAAACAAAATTTCTTTTTCACATTAGCTCTACAATTAACGTAAGTGTGATTGGGTAAATTACATTTCCAACAAACTATATTCTTAGGTTCAGTACCAAAAGAATCATTATATTTACTTTTACTTTTATCATTATTTTTACCAAAATTATTTTTCTTATTATTAGTGTATTTACTCTGAAATTTAGTATTTTTATTATGACTGGCTATTTTTGAAGTTTCTGAGGAAGGTGAATCTGAGACATATAATAATAAAAAAAATAATAAAATTATTTATTTACACTTAACAACAATTAATTTAAAATACATAGAAGACAAAACAAACGACGTTATGCGAAATAAATATATACACTTGCGACGCCTATAAGGCTTGTTTGCAAGGATAAAATAATGACAATATAAAACTTATACTAGGTGACAAAATAAAAAATAACAAGTAATAGATAGTTAATTAAAAATGTATACTATAATTAAAGATTAATAAAATAGAAATTGATAGAAACATTCAGTAATTATTTTCGATAAGTTTGTGAATAGCGTGTCTACTTGTTTCGGTTATATAATCATTCAGTTTTAAATTCAGTACCTTTATAGAAGATTCACATTTAATTTGTTGAGGTATAGCTTTGTCCAGCTGTTTTTTTTTCATTGCTGGATTCAGGTAAGTATGTTTGTTTCTTGTCGTATAATTGTGAGTTTTTATTTGCAGATTTGATTTATGTTTATGTTGTTTTAATACCGCTTTTTTAAAATATAATTGTCTTACGTCTAATATTTTCGTTTCAGTATATAGTAGTTCACTGCTATATCTTCTCGTTTTTCCAAGGATGATTTTGAGGAATCTTTTTTGCGAAACCTGGAGAATGTTACAGTAAGTCTTCGCCACTCCACCCCAGCTGACCATACCGTAAATTAGGTGAGATTCAACTAAACTTCGATAAACAATTAGTTTTTGTTTATATTGAAGATAATATGTGATATGTTTGAATTTGTAAAGTATACACCTTAATTTTTGAACTAAATAGTTAATATGATTATCCCACCTAAGATGTGGGTCTATCATAATACCTAAATATTTTATGTGTTTTGCAGGTTGAATATTGGTATTTTTATGGACATTGATGGTGTAGTTCGGAAGATTTGGTTCTAAGGATGCAAATGGCAAGTAAACAGTTTTTTCATAATTGATTGAAAGAAGCCTATAGTCAAACCATTGTTTTATACCAATTAAATCATTTTCAATTTTTAACTTTAGATCGTACCAATTTTTATCACTGTATATTAGAACTGTATCGTCTGCAAAGCTGATTATTTTACTTTTACTTTCAACCATAAATAAGTTATTTAAATAAATACTAAATAGAACAGGGCCTAGAACCGTACCTTGTGGTACACCACACGCAATTGTCTGTTCTTTACTGTATTTATTACCAACTCTTACTTTTTGAGGTCGTTTTGTAAGATAACTTTTAAAAAAAGCATGTGCTGTACCTCTAACTCCAATGTCTGCTAATGTTTCCAAAAGAAGGCAGTGGTCCACGGTGTCGAAGGCCTTTGCTAAATCTAGGAATACCGCTATTGTAGGTAAACCTTCATCAATATTTTTATATAAAGTATTTGTTACTTCTAGTAGAGCATCGTCAGTGGACTTGCGCTTTTGGAAACCAAATTGAGATTTTGACATTAGCTGGTACTTGTCTAGAAATGTATTAAGCCGTGCATTAACTACTTTTTCCAGTATTTTTGATAAACAAGTTATTAATGATATTGGTCTGTAGTTTGTCATCTCATCTTTCTGCCCACTTTTATAAATAGGTTTTACGATCGATGTCTTGAAAGCTGAAGGAAATTGTCCTATTTCTAATGACTTATTTATTATAATCATTAGCGGATATGCAATGAAATCCTAAATATGTTTGAGCGTTTCAGCTTTTATTCCATCCCATCCCGGTGCTTTTTTATTCTTCAGTACACTAATTATATTTTTTATTTCTGTAATACTAGTAGGTGCAAAAAAGATGGAATGACAATTAACAATTTTCTTTTCATTGTAATTTATTGGTTTTTGTATGGTATTTGCTAGATTTTGTCCTATATTTACAAAAAAAGTATTGAACATTTCAGAAATTATATCTGCTTCATCTACTGTTTTTCCATTTTGGTCCTTAATATTTGTAATTTCCGTGTTTTCCGATTTCTTAGATATTGAGTTTACTACATTCCATATTTTTTTTGACGAATTTTTTTATTATAATAATTATTTTTAGCAGTGATGATTAATTTATTTAGTAGCTTTTTGTAATCTGTATATTCTTTTTTTAGCGTATTATTTAGAGGATTTATTTTTGATTTTTTATACATTTCATTTTTTTTGTTAACGGATTTTATGAGAGATGGTGTGATCCATTTTTTTCTTTTTCTCAAGCTATTTTTAATCTTTGTATAAGTTGTTGACTGTCTAATATTATCTTGGATGGTGCTAATCAATTCATCAGTTGCGGAGTCCAGATTTGGATTGAAAATAATATCATTCCATTCAGTATGTTGAAATTTATGTATCAGTTTATACTTATCTATCTGCGCCAAATATTTAGATTTAGAGTTTATAACACGATCTTTTTCAGAGAGGATCAGTTGTAGCATTATTGTATAATAATCAGTTACAGATGTGTTGATTACTAGAGGAATTAAATTATCATAATAATTATCACTCTTAGAATGTATAAAAATATGATCTATACATGTTTTTGAATTTTTTTGAACTCTTGTTGGAACATTAATGGCTGATTGATAACCGCATTCGTTTAAGACGTCTAAGTAATTTCTCTTGTTATCATTTTCGGTTAATAGATCAATGTTAATATCACCAACAAAAACTTTGAAATCACAATTTTCAGTTTGTATTTCTAAAACGTCATTTAACTCCTCAATAAACGTTTCGATTTTGTTTTCAGGAGCTGGTGATCTATAGAAAGCATTTATAATAAACGTTTTATTTTCGAAATGGGCTTTTATTTTAATAAGTGAACTACCACTTAGATCAAATAAGCTATGCGACTCATACAGTTCAGATTTTATGTATACAATGACTCCATCACTCTGGTTGAATTCTCCGTAGTTATACAAAGTTCGGTAACCATCAACATTATACAGTGATAAGTCTGGAATAAAACGAGTTTCTGTTAGGACAATACATTCAATTTTTGTTTCTAAGCCTTCTATAAAGATTCGAAATTCATCAAAATTACAAGCGATGCTGCGAATATTACTGTGGATTATTTTAAAATTAGTATTGTTGCCGTTTATTTTTAGGACCTCCTTGGTTTCTTCTGATGATTGTAAAGAGAATGTTTCTATCTTCTCTATTTCAAAATCACGTATATAATAATCCATTTATATATATGTAATTACAGTATAAAATAAGTGTTAAAATATGAATATAAATATATTTTACTTGTTAGTGGTTCATTTAATACAATTTACCAGGACTATAATATAAAACTAGACATTCATTAAAAAAAGTTTAAATCAGTTAATTTACCCAAAACAAATATTAAAAACGTTGACTCCAACTAAATATTTATTTTATTAACGATAAAAATTAAAAATCGATAATAAAATTGTTCTCCAGTTATAAGCTACGAAGCTTTGGAAGGGACACATTTGATAAAAAAAAATGAATTTCAATTATCTTCATGATAATATCTCGAAGAAAATGTTTTATTAGAGGTAGTATCACAAAAGAATTTTTTTCTTCCCGATAGTAAGACAAAGAAAATGTTTACTTCGTTTTATTAACGCGAAGTAAACATTCTCTTTGTAATAGTAACACGAAGTAAATATTTCCTTTGTAATAGTAACACGAAGTAAACACTGCAAGTGATTTAATAGTGGCTTACAGTGCAGTTCCTGTCTGTCTGTCAGTCTCAACACTAGCGAGGAAAGAGTTAGCTTTTAGACAATTTTTATAATCTTATATTCTTCAATTGAGGGCTCGTAGTTGGCAAATGTTGGTATTTTCAATAAGATTTCAGATTTCAGATTTCAATTATTGTACCAACCAGTTCTACTTATATCAAATACCTACATTAGGTATGCTGCATGCTTGTTTTGATTGCAATGGGGACGTTGTTAAAACCAATTTCAGATTAGTGTATGTCCAACGACATAGGCGGGTAGTTAAAAGAGGATCTATTTATGAAACAATAATTATATTTGTTTGGAATCATAGATAGAAAAATTGTATTTTAAGCAGGGTTTTTTGCTTTAATCACGAAAAAATGAAATTACTAATAAAGACTTTCTATTTTAAAGAAATGGAAGAAGAATTAGAGAAATTTCTGCTCGACCGAGAGGCAGTTTCCATTGATGTTTTGAAAGAGATGATTAATCAAAAAGTAGGTATCTATCCATTCATACAATTTTCCGTGCAATACATACCTACAATACATACTTACATTTGCATGCAACACTGAATTTTAATCTTTATTTAATCGTTTTCATTCATTTGATCTTTTTCAGATTGATATGGGTACCTTGCAAGAGTTAAACGATAATGTTCTGAAAGATTACATTCCTAGAGTTGGCGACCGGATAGCTGTAATCAACTTCTGCAAGAGACATAGGCCTCGAAGTTTGAGTAAAAGTACGTTGAGTTTGATTGAAAAGTTAAAAAGAGGCCAGACCAATTTTTCAGAAAATATTGGAAAAGAAAACGAAATTGGAGAGACACAGAGCACAACCCAAAAACTAGCAAAAAAAATTGGAAGACCCATAAAGGAGACCCGAAAAATTTTATTAGGATGGATTTTGAATGGGACTCCTGTTCGACAGCGGAGGGGTGGCGGCAGCAGAGAGGTATATGTGAAGAGAAGCGCAAAAAAGGGGGAAATCATGAAAGTAGCAGTGGACCTATTTTTTCCTAATGGTATTTCCAAAGAAGGTCTTCTAGACGATTTTACCTATGATTTGTTTGACTTCAAAGAAAATTCATTGAATGAAACTCTTTCAGTGGGACAAATGTATGACATCACCAAACTGCCAATCATACGTTTTTATTTGGCGACAAATAGCAAAAATAAAATTGAAAATAAAAAAAAGTTAATGAAACCACAAAACGCATCCAAAAATCGAATTAAACGAATGAGAACAGAAAAACCAGCAGAGACCATAAAAAGTCCAAAAGATCTTGATGATAAACTGGAGTCTAATTTGTCAGACATATTTAATGAGCAGACGAATCAGCTACAAACATGTGTAGTTTATGAATTAGAACAGAATGAGGTTACTGAGACAGACCATACGGACTTTTCCGAGTTTTTAGTATTTGACAACGACCTTACAAATGTTGAGTTGGTGAGCTTTACTACTTCAAATGATCAGAATGGCTCAGGAATCGACAATGAGACAATAACCTCAAAATCGACTATAAGGGTCCACAGAGGGCACATTTTTGAAGAACTGACTGAAAAATGTTCAACAATTGATGATCTAACTCAACATTTTCAAATTGATATTATTGGTACCAATGGTCTAAGCGAATTAGCTTTCGACAACGGTGGAGTCTTTAAGGATGCACTCAGCGAGTATTGGAGTACGTTTTATGAAATGTTATGTGATGGATTTTCACTCAAAGTCCCTGCGGTATGTTATGAATATTCTGAAAATAAATGGAAAGCCATGGCAAAGATTTTGTATTTGGGATACAGACAACTCAAATATTTTCCTACTAAGTTGCCTAGACCTTTTATCGAGAAGACAATTTTTATGAACATTACAACAGACTTAATTAATCCATTCCTGCAGTTTATCAGTGAAGCTGATTCTAAAATATTGAAAATTGCGCTAGATAATTTTCAAGATGTGAGTATGGACGACCTAATTGAAGTTTGCGAGAATTTGGAATTAAAAGGAATTCCGACAGAAAAGAGCCTAAAGTTAGTGATTCAGCAAATTGCCCATACCAATTTAATTGAGAAACCAATGTACATAATCGACAATTGGCATTGCATCTTAAAGGCCAAATTGTCAAAAGAGCAGTTGGATGAGATTTATTTAAAAAATATAGTCAACAATAAAAGGGTTTTAGATTTGATTATATGTTTTGATAAAGAAAAATCAGTTTTCAATTTTTTGAAAAAATTTTTAAGAAAGGCAACTGACGAAACATTAAAAAGATTTCTAATATTCTGCACTGGTGCAGATATGATTACATGTGATGACATACTCGTTAACTTCACCGAAATGAAAGAGTCAGAAAGAAGGCCAACAGCACATACATGTACAAATAACCTGATTCTTCCATCAAACTATGACTCGTACAGGGAATTCAAGTATGAATTTAGCTCAGTCTTGAACTCAAACTATTGGTTCATGGATTTGGTTTAAACAAATTGTTTAGTATTTCAAGGTATTTTTCAGACTGCATTTTTGTTAATTTTTTATTCCTCCTTTGGACCATTATTGTTATTTATTTTTATTTTTTGTTTGGACCTACTGGAATGGTCCGACTTGAACAAATATATTTATTTACTTATTCTTAGTTGTGAAGTATTGTTTTCTTTGTACCTGAAAGTAAAATAAGTATAATAAAGTTTAGTTTTAAATTTCATAGATTTTTATTTTATAATGACTCATTAAAATTATTTTATTGGTTCACAGATGCAATCAAAGTATGTAAGTATTTTGGGTATTTTGGGTACATTGTTTTCAAAATTTTAAGTTATTTTTATATCTAGCATTTACACACATTTAGTTCATAACATGGGTATTATTTCATCATAAATTTGACTTCTTATGAAAGCGTACAAATTTATGGCATCATATGGATCATCTGAATGTACTTTATAATTGTTTTCCTTTGCAATTTTTTCGCATAATTTCGCAATTTCCTCGTCACACGGTTTAACATAAAATGTACACTCTTGTTCTAAAATATCGATAATATTGTTTGGAATAGAAGTTAAGTAACTATTTGCATCATATAAAGCTGGAGTTTCAAACATTAAAATAGGACGTCCACTTTCAGCCCTACTATTTCTGCTTCCTTGAAGCCTGTGGACATTCCAGGCCAACGTTACTTCATCCAACTCCCTCTGTAAAGAAAAAAGAAATATTATACTTATAATTGCATCACATGGAGTTCAAAATAGAATGAACCTTCCCCTTTCACAAAGTAAGTATTAACTATTGATATGGGATTAGTAAGTTGTAAATAGATCATAAAAATGTCTATTTTAAGGCTCAAACTTAATAAAATACTTCAACAAGTACTATATTATTTATATATTTTCAGTCACACTACTTTTCGGAGGTGAAGGAAAACTTATTTGAGGGCTGTGATATTTTCCAATTTGCGAGATCTACATTCGAAATACCACTAATTTTCCCTCAAAAATGTTCTATTTGACTTGGGGGTTAGATCCATTGAAGCGGATCTTCATATATAAATTGTGCAAGTTAAATAAATATCATGAAATTTACCTGTATGACATCCAAAAAGCAGTGGTTCCATTGAAAAGACCATGTTCTTTAAGATTTTCAAACAAGTTAATCCAATATTGCGAACTACTTCTTCGTAATATGGACCACCAGGCTTCAATTCTTTGATTAGATGTGCTGCGTCCTTTTAAGAAAGGAGGTTTATGATTAATATTTTGGAAGGTTTGTCTCAATGCTGTCTGAATACGTTCAATAACACCATTTTCTGTTCCCATGTCACTGCGAACACTGTTTGGAAATCCTTTCAGCAACTTGATAGCGCCTAGATAGTATCCAGCAATTACTTTCGGATCACTTGAAGTGCGGCCTGCCCGTAACCAAATTATGTATCGAGAAAAACCATCGATAGCTCCATTAATACAAATACCAAAAGGCTTCAGCTTGTCGTAAGAATCTACGTGCCAAAGCGAATTAGGACCGCTATTTATATATTGTCTTCTTCGTAGACGTCTTCGTTTTCTTATTTCAACTCCCACTGGATCTAGCAGTTTTAGAATATCTAGCACAAGTTTATGTGTCACAACTAAGCCATGTTGAATACACTTGAGATGCATTCGCCTGTAACCATTTAGTTGTCCAGAAGTTTCCAAGTCTTTTTCGATAAATCCTACCACTTCCTACCACTTCCATATTTGAAAACTGTTTCCTTCTGAACAAATTCATTTTGCTCAATATGCGTTTCAATGTTCTTGGATGAATTTTAATACCATGAGTTATTTCTATGATAGAGATTATTTCTTGCTGTTGCAAGCCCAGGAAGAAATACTTAGCCACCAAATCTTCTCTTATATCCATGATTTGGTTCACACACCCTTACAAGAACTACGCGCACCAGAAACTGCACTTTCAGCCACTATAAAATCACCCGCAGAGTTGACTTCGTGTTACTATTACAAAGAGAATGTTTACTTCGCGTTAATAAAACGAAGGAAATATATTCTTCTTGATACTATCGCGAAGTAAACATTTTCTTTGTCTTACTATCGGGAAGAAAAAAATTCTTTTGTGATACTACCTCTAATAAAACATTTTCTTCGAGATATTATCATGAAGATAATTGAAATTCATTTTTTTTATCAAATGTGTCCCTTCCAGAGCTTCGTAATAAGCAATTAGTACGTGTGGTTATCTTATAAAATTTAATCAAATTCAGTTATGAATATTGTAATGAATAAGTATCAGTGGACTTTTATTTTCTTAAAATTTTATGCACTATTTAATCTTGCTGATTGTCTTTGAGTGAGTTTTGGCTCTATCAGTGTTCTCTTGTTTGCTGGTAATTGTTCTTCTTTTTCTTCGTTATCTGGTGTTTTCCTTTTCTGCACCTTTGAAAGAATTTCTGTTTTGTCTTTCTCTCGGGCTTTTGGAAAACTGCTGTTTGATGATGCTGCACCTATACAATTCTTCTCTTTAGTAGAGTTTGTTTCTAAGTCCTTATAAGAGAATGCTTCTCCTTCCACAAACAAAGTGATTTTGTATATATGTGCTTTTTTATTTTCGTTTTTGGCTTGTTTTAAGTGTTGTACTAACAATTTATTCTCTTTTCTTTCTTCCTGGGATAAGTCTTCCGCAATAACAATACCTGATCCTTTCAGTTTTTTACAGTTTTTCAAAATATCGTTTTTGGTCAATGCTGTCAGGAATTTTACAACTATTGGTTTATTCGACTGTGATTTTCCTATTGTATAAATATCGTTTATTCCAGTGTTTTTGACGTTCAATTGAAGTTTCGTATTCAATAAATTTATAGTAAAGTTTACTAGATCACCAGCCTGGTAATTGCTGTTAAAAACAATAATGTTATTTGAACTAATTTTCTTTTCCAGGTATTTGATTTTGTTTTTCAGTTCTTTAACTTATTCTTCTACTTTAGTAGTTCTAATTTGTTCAGAGGTTATCAGTTTATTTATATTTTGAATTTCTTCGTTCAATTTGTTTGTTATTATTTCAGTTTGTTTTTTATTCTGCTGTTCAACTACACTGGTTAATTGTTGAATAGCTTCCTCAAAGACATAATGACTGTAAATTTTTGATCATCACCCGGACTGAAATGTCTTTTTTTTCATTCACTTTGTTTCAAAGTTGTCTTTTCAAGAATTATGTAGCTTTTATATGGAAATCTAATAACTTACTGTCTAATAAATACACTGTCCAATATTTAAAAATTTTTGGTCACTTTATAACACTTTTCCAATAACTTTTAAACAGATCGTTTTAAAATCGTGCTTTGTTGTCGACACAGACACAAACTGATTCCAAAAAATAGTTATTAGATTTACTACAAGAAGATAAGCTCAAAATATCTGCTTCTTCTAATTTTTTGCTCAAGGTACTCAACTCTTCTACTGATAAAATATCATGAAGTGCTAATCGTTTTCTATATTCAGGTTGAAGGCCATTTCGAATATGCTTAATTTTGATTGGTTCTGAGGGTTTCCTTGATAATCTAGAAAATAATGTTTCCATATAAGCAATATACAAAATAACAGGTTCATTTCTAGCCTGACAACGTTTCTTTATAGTTTCCCAGAGGTCATCATCGATATCTGATTTCAAAAAATCTTACTACTAAACTATCACAATCATGAACAAAAGTTTTGATATGTCTGTACCAATATTTAGCTTTATTAGAAAATAAATCACTAGCAGATTCAAAAAGCTGTTGTTTTGAGATATCTCTAGATTGAGCCATCTCCTCTAAATTTTCTACGAATGATAAAAGAAATTTGGGGTTGTCATCAAAACCAAGTCCTAACTTATAAACTGGTACATGTTTAGACTGTTGCGAATGGAACATAGTTGAATTTAAATTTGTTGATGAATTATTCGCATTAGTATAATTTAAACTAGTAGCATTATTGACATTAGTATCTGAGTTAGTGACTTTCTCTTGAAGATTTGCCTCCATAAGTAAAACTGTAGCATATGATTCATTTTTAAATTCAGTATTAGTCAAAAAATCTATATCATTATCTTTAATCTTCAAACGTTTAATTCTATTGACAATATGTATTAATCTAGACTCTACTCTTTTATTAACTGAATCTGAATCTGGACCTTCAAATTCATCGATCACAGCTTGAATGGAATTGATAGTTGATTCAATGTCAACCTTTTCTATGTCAAATGAAAAATCAGGATCTACTAAAGTCAGAATATCAAAACCCTGTTGTCTTTCTTTATCTAGAATTTTTCCTAAAGCTTTTTTTTTTATCAGCAGCTGACTCTTTAGACAATAAATGGATAGGCTTGAAACGTGAATCCATTATTATAGTTATACAGACAAAATTAAATTACGAAAAAGCTAAGATTACTAAAAATTTAGAGTAAACTATATATCAGAAAAATATTACGGTGAGTACTCAAAATAAATGTATCTAAATGAATTTCACTAAAACTCAAACTTACTAAAACTCAAAAATATATTTGTACGAAATAACGAATTTACCTAAATTTGCCCACAATAAGTTCATACCTTCTATACACTCCCTAAAGATCTACTTACTACGTTTATTAGTGATATGTAGGTATCACTGTATTCAAAATTGTATGCTTAACCTTTGATTATTCTTTAAAAATACAACTTAAGTGTTAAACTTTGGTGTACAATTTCAATTGATGACTACTATTCAACAATAAAAAGACTCTAATTCTACTCGGCCCCACACGTTGGTCGCCATTTATTTATGTAGCATTTTTATGAAAATTATGATTTGATTTTGGGTAGCAACTAAAAGTAACTACATAAGTGCGAACGGCAGCAGTTCATCGGTGAGCTTAGGTCGTAGGAACCGTTGCTTATTTGTAGATTGTATTGAATGAAAAATAGTCTTCCCGTGAGCGCCACTTTATTTTAGACGGTAGTTATTAACTTCATAAAAAAATAAAGAAAAAATGAAGTAGGTAATGTCACTAATGAAATTTATCTGTAAAAATTAAGAATATTAAAAGTGAAGACCAAAAGGAAATAACACAATTTAGTTGCAACGTTTTTTATTTAATAAAAAAAATGTGATGGTTGAATACTCGTTCAACATAATATGTACAGATTTATCAATTTAACAAAAATAGGATACTTATCCAAAAACATTTTGACATCCTCAAACTCTTGGAGTAATATATAAATTATTAAGACCATATAAAAATTGATTTCCCCCCCAAAACATAATGTACGAGTAAATACAGATTATAGCTATAATGTGTTCACACTTTTTATGTACGATTAGACCTTAATTATAAAACAAATTAGGTTTAATTTAAAGATATGTGAAAAAAAATGAAATTTATGTATGTAGAACCAGGTTACCAAAAGTAAAGCTTGAATTGTATTACAAAAAAATTCATAAAAAAATATCTAAACATATAAGTTTGGATAACATACAACTCATTATACAAGTCTGTATGGAAAACGCATAACTTAAACCAAAAATGCAGATATGCCGTTGATGGCAAATTTTCAATACCACTAAGAATAAAAAAAATTTAGGAATATAGAAAAAACGAAACCTGAATCCCAGGATTGCAGAGACTGGAATTACTTAATATCGTCCCACTCTCGTTTTAACTAGTAGCTGTAGCGGCCACATGGTCCTCATGCGGGAAGAGTAGTCTGCCCCTTCGAAAAACGGCTTCTGGATAGGATAAGTATCTGGTTTGGAATACCCGTCAGGTTGAATCCCGCCTGTCTCACTCCCAGGGCCTGAATCAGGACTCACAACGGAAAGTGTGTTGAAAATCAAAAGTGCCGAAGTAGCAATGGCGATCAGCCAAAATGGTCGCTCCAAACCAAAAGTACGCCACGTGGGTGGCTTAATACTTGATATGACGGTGATCCCCTCTCGACAGCAAGGGGACACCAAAAACTGATTGGCAACTAAGCCCAACAACAGAAATATCGTCATCTTGGTTTCTACCTCATCTTTTATAAAAATCAAGAGTTGCTCTATCGAACTGCATTAATTAGTATTCCAGAGTTAAGCGAGTATGTAAATGATTTTTATCTTCCAAATGCAGATCGTGAAGTTATTGCGAAGAACGACTGCACATTAATCAAAGATTTGTATAAATGTAGGAAATATCTCTCGATTATTTTAGATACGAACAGTATCAAATGTTATTGGAAAAGAAGTCTTTTAAATTAGAAAAGTTAGTGCCGACTGTTGGAGCCGCAGCCCAACATTCATATAGAGCTTACTTTCAATTACAGACATGGCTTGGCAATAACAAAGCTGCAACCGAATGGGGCTGGAAAGAAGTTACTGCGAATAATACTGCAATTCTCATGCCACGTACAGAATGTGCCTTGATTCCAGACGAACTACTTAATTTCATCCAATTGCGAAAGCATGGCCTGAGATGCACGCATTTATGTATTAATTGTCACGATTTATGCACAAATGTAGATAACTATTCACAAGACTTGAGCGATTGCGAAGAAGATTTTAATGAAAATGTACAAGCGACTCATATAAACTTGGAAAAATAATTACTTGAAGAAAGTTATTGTGAAGAATCTTTCCAAGAAGATCAGCAAGAAACTGACTGATTAGAATCAGATAATAAAGATGCGACTCAGCCAAAATGAGCGAGATTAATGTAATAAACTTTATTTTACATAATATTTGTCACTTTATATATAATTTGTCATGTATACATAATATACTTTTTTCATATATAAATAAAATAGTGAAACATAAAATTTTAAATTTATTTTACCTTGTATCAAAACAATGTTTTTTTTTATTTTACCTGAAATACGTCATCTTGCATGTTTATGACATTACAGTGTGCAAATACAACTTTTATAGAAATGAATGATTTTTGATATTTCGAAAATTTTAAACAAATTAAACAATTATCAAAAAAAACATACTTGAAAAATGTGTTTCTTTTTTTGCATTTTTTAGCGTGTTTTTCTATTGCAAGTATATTTGTTTTATGGAAAGTAGATGTGAAAACGAAAAAAATGAGCACTCTCGGACCACATTACGAGAATTTTCTGAAGGAGTAATTTCGCTTGAAAAAAAAATGAATTTTGACGGAAAAACGCCATAACTTGAAACATTTTGAATATTTCAAATCAAAATTTTTTTTCATAGTTTGCGAGTACAAAACCTACCATTTACCAAATTTTCATGCAAATTCAACATTTTTTGCGAAAACTAAAAATAAAAAACGCAAAAGTCAGTTTTTGCCATTTTTCTCAGAAATTTTGAGGTTATCTTACAAAGTCACTTCTATAAAAGTTTTAGATCTTTTTAAGATCTACCACTTTTACATTTAACTTTTTTTTCTAGCACCTCAACTTTGGCCGGAAATCCGCAGAAGTTGGAATTATTTTTAATATGCTTCTAATAACCCTCCCTACCACTTCCCCCACGCAGAATTTAGATAACACATTTCAATAATTTAATTCGCCTGGACTATTGATTAATGCCGGTAACGCTTATTTCTGTTAACTGATTATTATATAATATTAGTTTAGTGTTAAATATTGCAACAAAATGACATACCTTGGCATTGAATTTAGTGACAGTGAGGCGGTTTAGCTTTTATTCACGAAAATCCAATTTCTGGTGGCCACCCTTTAAACAGTCAGATAGATTTGAAAGGTGTCTGAATAGGGGCGATTCGCTCAATGAAACGTGGAAACTATTCTGTATTTTGAAACCTTATTTTTATGACTGATACCTTTTACTTTACTAATGTTAGATGTTAAATGAAAAGTACTTGGGAAAGAAACAAAAATAATTGTACTCTAAAAATGATTCTCAGGGGTGGTTTCCTCCGAACTTAAACAATAACAGAACTATAGCTTGAAATAGCGTAGTTAATAAAGTTGAGCGCCACGTGTTTTTTTTTTCTTTTTTTTTATACAAAGAATAGGTTAAACCCGAAACTATGAATATATAGTTCTGTCCAGTTAATTAAGCATTCACTATATAATCCACTATTTGATATTTAGAATTGTGTGTCTATAAATTCAGTAGGAAGGAAGTTGAAATAAAAATTCCACAAGTTAAGCAATAACAATAAATATGGATTTAATGAGTGTGAAATGTAAAAATATAAAATTTATGTCAAATCTATCCTAAAAATAAATATATCAATTATGTTAATGGGTGAAGCCCTCAAGTTTACAATTTATAAAATTAAAATGGGTGAAGCCCTTAAGATTTACAAATGATGGTAGATATGAATTTTCAGCTTGAAAGGTTGACTTTGGTGAAAACTTCTTTAGATATAATTAGGTACTTATCTTAATGGAAGTACTAGTTTGGAAGCTTCCCTGCCTTCTTGGGTATCAGACCAAATTAGTGTTCCCTCAGCAGTGGAGGTATGCCTCGAAGTCCATAAGTTCTTATCACACCATAAAATCGGTTTAACGGTAGATAGGAATTTTTAAGATATTTATTCCAGTTTCAGTTGTTTTGTGAAACAAAAGCTATGAAGCCAACCGCTAAAATAATTCATAATAAATTACTTACAATGATTACAATGATTACATCATCAACTCTCTGTGAAGTTAATTTTTCTATATTTAAGAACAAGTACATTTTTATTGTTTTTTTAGAGCTCATGAAATAAGCTAAAGAAATATTAAAATAAAATAACTTCACCAGAGAATTGTTGAAGAAAGGGAACTAATTATGAAGAATTATTCAAGGAAGGGAAGGAAATAATTTAGGGAATGTGAAGGTAACATGAGGTCACGTGTCCTAAAATGTTAAATAAATTCCAGAGATTTTATACAAAATTCGTTAATAAACACTAAAACTATTAGAAGGGAAATATGGAATCTTACCTGTAGGAATATAATAAGTAATGAAATAATTCGATTCTTAAAAATTATGTTTGATATTTGAAGATATATCCCACAGCGGTTGAACTGCTAACGTCTTTCTTTGTAGACAACTTAGATAGGAAAGAGAGCTTGCTGTTTTCGATCACAGTTCACCTCCACTCAGGACGATATATGTGACAGTAATTATTAACATCAAGTCCCTGGTTATACGATACGGCAAAGCAACCGGAGGAATATCAAAGGCGACTGTGAAACTTCACGTTTCAATTTGTAGGACTTATTTTGAAGAAGGTAAGATGAAATGTTTTTTATCATCTAAGTAAATACAACTACTGGGCATTTTGGGTCCGATAAGGCTCGCGACCCTCGGAATTTCGCAATGTTTTTTCACTAGAAAGCCCTATTGCTATATAACATTTTAATAGAAAAAAATTCTTGGATCATTCACTTTTGAAAGAGAAAATCGCAATTGAAAGTACTAAAAATTCTTGACAATTATGTCTAGATAACAGATGGCCACAAATATTAGAAGGAGCAGTTTTCATTTCCGCGTGCGAATTGCGAAACGTCGACCCGGCGCGCATTTTTCATAATCTGTAGATGGCTGTTCATTCAATTTTTCCATTTGCAAATTGTGTATGTATTCCTGATAGTATATCTATTTGAGCCCGTATTATTTCAGAATAATGTGGATAATAATGTAAATTATTTTTGGAAAACTTCATGTGGAATACAACTTATTTGACATTTTTCCGAGAAGGGGAAGGGAATAAATATGTATGTATATAGATAGACATAAATATCAAATAATTTGTATTCCACATGAAGTTTTCCAAAAAGGGGAAGGGAAGCCTCATCACCTCATTCAGAATTGTGAACCTAGGCTATCTAGAGATAAGAATTTAGTGTGTAATTTTATAACCTAAAGTGTCATCTGAAAATAATTATGCTTAAGAATATTTCTAAAAATTGGCAAAATTTAAGTATGTTCTTCCGGATTTTTTTGTGAAACAGACTAAATTTAGTTCAAGATAATAACCTTTACAGTTTAAAGTGAAAATATTTATCGTAAAATAGCATTAATTAGTGTTAGAAAAGTACCATTTTTTGAACTAAATTCGTGATTTTTGAAGTAATTACTGAATGATACAGCGAAATTTTTGTTCTAATCTGCTTCATTTAAGGTAAGCTATCAAACATATTCAAAATTAACATAAAATTCCGATGGGCGCGAAGTCGAACCGGCATTTTTACAAAGCTATTGTCGAAGTTAGTTCTGTACATATATTTATATTTTGTGGTACTACACATGTATTCCCCAAGTCAGATAGAAAATGTTTTTTTGTTAAAAAGTCCTTTGTTTTGCTTAGTATATGGATAATTAATAAAAATGTAGCCTGTTACATAAAAAAGGTTACCGCTATTTACCAATGAACGAACTACTGCAGCTAACTATGAAAAAGGCCCGCAAGAAGTTGAGAAAAGCGAAAATAACTTCAGAAATAACATATGGTGAAGATTCGGATCCATCACCTACTTAACGATCAAGAAAACCTAATAAAAAGCTATTTTCGAGCAGCGACGAAGAATCAAATAGCATATCAGTTTATCCTATGCCACCAAAAGTGAAACTTAAATCCAATGTATTAACAAGCAGCAGTAAACTCAAGCGAACTAAAGCAGAACAATCATCAGCTGTAAACTTGACTGGAACTTTGTAACGGTCCCACAGTAACTATAGGATACTGACACCTCTATAGTCGAGCTTGACGCTATTATTTGTATATATGGGGATAGGTAGATTTCAATTTGAAACGATTGTTAATTACATAGATATTGTTATCAGCGATTTTGGTCGATTAAACCGGTACCTATAGTAATTAGTATACTTGTATGGGTTGGTTCTGCGTCGAAACGAATTCCAAAGTTGCGCGGAGGACCTTCCTCTAAGAGCCATTTTGGTGGTTTGGTTGAAAAGTGTGACCGATGTGAAAAAAAGAGTGCCAACTTCCGTAAAAGAATTTGATTTATTTAAGTCATCCTGCAGAGAGATTCATTTTTGGAAGTCTACTTAAATTACGGACTCAAGGAGGAGTATACTGGTGTAGTTATTTCTGGTCTATATGTTGTATTTCCGTAATTTTTCTTCTAATGAAGGATAACACGACACTCCACGTGCATGGGTTGCTAGTGGCTTCTTAATATATTGTTAGCTATTAAAAACTGTCCGATATCTCTCAAGAAAATTGTCTGGCCATAAATCCTGATTATACTGAGAGTAAGTCTTCGCAGCACGGCCTTAGTTGGTAGAACCTTACATCATACTTGCTATCACCACCTGTTAGACGAAAAACCCCCGGAAATATTGGGGGTTTTTCTATTCCGGTTTAAGTTGTCTTGCTGATCGAGGTATGGAGAGGATGGGGATGACCCTTGTGCTGTGCTTCGTAGACGTAAAGCAAAACTGCTAAGGAGAAGAAAACACAGGTTTTATAGGACTTAAGATTTTGAGAGTTGCTATAATTATTATTTAAACAAAACTTTATACATATAAGTTATTAATAATCGAGTTAAAGGTAAAACAGTTTGTGCGTAAGACTTTACATGACAGACTTATTTTAAGTGATAGGCTAGTTGCAATTTACTAATAGAAAAACAAATACGTACGTCGATTAGTCAATCTTGCCTTTTCAATATACCTATTTATGTAAGCGGAAAACTAAAGGGTCAAGTTCTAATTAAGGAGGTATATGAGATCGGAACGCGCATGAGCTCATCGCAACGAACGGTCAGTTGATGGTTAAACTAACTAGCATTGATTTTACTATTATTTACACCTTTAGGTAACCGCATTTTCAGAAAATAACTGATAATATATTCGCTCATTTGATTATAGCTAATATATATGAGTAGTAGTCGGCAAGGTGGTCTTGCTGACCACTGATTTATGTTTATATTAATTAATAATTTCAGACTAGAATTTCTACCTCACTAGCAGGTACCTCTTTGGTTGTTTGTAGGTATAGTCAAATTTTCCTTTGCCTTGTGTCTATGCGACCGTTTTTGTTATACTCACTTAAGTATATTTCTTAGTAATATAGTTGGATTAATCGATAATATTAAGCGTTTCATTGTAATCTAGGGTTAAGTACAGGAGTTATGTTCAAATGTTAGCTTTTTGTTAAGTTGGGAGCTAATAGATTATCTGTATAGGGCTTCGGGACAATTTAACTGGCGCCCTCGTATTTTTGTCAAAACTTTTAGATGATCCACCCCATCTCCACTGTGGTCTAGCCGAGAGCCCAAAAACACATTTCTATTCATAACCTCGTACTTGGTCTGGTATGTCGAAAAACCAGTAAATGTTGGGTATGGTTATTATGGTGTAAAACAAGAGGTTGCAACTTCATGTGCTCAAAGTAATAGTGAAAGAAAAGACTATTGAGGCCCGGTTGCAGATTCGTATCGGACGTAGCTTACTGCACATCCGAATCAAACCGAAGCTACTTACATTATCGAACGAGCGATACTGAACAGAAGTGTGCAATATCAGTCATCCGTTAAGACATGGATGATGCGCGCATAACTTCAAATCAAGCAGAAAGTATGTATATTATCGAACAAGCAATACTGCACAGATGTGTGCAATATCAGTCGTTTGTTAAGACCGATGATGATATGACTGAGGAAAAGGTCTTCAAAAGTACTGCCCCTCTTCAACTATGCTTCTTTGTATATTTCATGTATTACAGGATGTTTGGAAGTGGTTAAACAATGCAAAAAATTGTATTCCAAAGGAATCACGCCAATAACATTACCGGCTATTTAGAAACATTCTCTGTTCAATACTCAGTTAGAACTGGATTCAAGTTTAGAAACGTTCAAAACACAATGCAAATTTTCAAATTACGCAAAATATAAAAGTAACTAGCAGATAAAGATCCAGTTTGTTTGGAAGCGGTTTATCAACTCGTTTTCATTCTCTAGTTTGTTAACTGACAGATAATGAAAGTTGTCAATACTGACGAATGAATGTAAGCAATCTCATTGGTTGTTACAAGAACAAGGTCATGTCACATCAATTGATATTTTTGTTGGGTTATTGGTGAATGTTTATCCAAAGGTTTATGTGTTTTTATTTTTCTTTCTTGAAGAGTTTTTGGTTGTTGATAAATATGAATTTTCTGAATGATTATATTCTGGATAGCGACGAGGACGAGGATATTGTGCAAGTTCTTGAGTACGAAAGAAGGCCTTATACAGTTAGAGAAAGAGTGGACAACTTCGAAAAGTGGGAAGACCAGGATTTTCATGCAAGATTTAGGATGACAAAAGAGACTGTGCTGTCAATATTAGAACTGATTGAGGATTCACTTGAGTGTCGAACTGATAGGAAGGCGATTTTATTATTTTCATGCCATTTTATATTCCTAGACTTTTTACATTTTCAGGAATAACAGTATACGGCCAATAGACCAGCTTCTTCTCACACGCAGGTTTTATGCAACAGGAAAATTCTTGATATCATCTGGAGACTTCTGTAATGTGAGCAAAAGTTCTGCATCAAAGATAATCAAAAAGGTGTCTAATGCAATTGCATCTTTGTCACAAAGGTATATACAAATGCCACAAGGAGAACAAATTGCCATAGCCCAGAGGAACTTTTACTCAATTATAACGTGCTCTTTTTTTTTCTTTTACAGTTCCATTAAAATTATAAGTCTGATAATTTTCTATTTCTCAAGTACTCGTAAATAGTGTCGCATACCTTATTTTGGCAAGATTCGTTTGTTAATGTCTATGGGAGATTGAATAAGGTGAGGCTAACTATCAACACAGACGATCGCAATTTTTAGTGTTGAATATAGACTAGCGAATATTCTTGGTGGAAGTCAGTTCCGTGTCATTTGTGATTTCCGGCGTTGGAAGAGGTCTTGTTTGGTTGTGAATTTTGGTCGAGGTGATGTTAACAAGTGTGACGAACCTCTACGGTTTTCTTTTCATATCTGGCTATATTTGGGTAATCTTAATTGGATTTTGAAGCAAAACCATTTTATTTTTAACTTGACCATTCTATCTTACCTCAGTTGTTGATATTTTTGGATTTTGGTGTCAAGTTAAAATTACCGCTTGCGGGATTTATTTGAGGGAAACAATTGTTGATTAACAGGTGCCGTTCCATAACCAAACCAGCTACAGTTCTCCTCGCTGAAGTGTTTGACTTAAAATCCTATAACATCCAGGTGAGTCGATTATTTTGTCTATATTCCATTTGTACTATCAACGTATCAATCAATTAATTTTGTTCATTTCAAACTATAAATTCGTGTCTATTATAACACTCTTAAAATTTTCATTTTTTTTTAGTAAAACGTTAAGTATTTTATTCTATCAATTTTCACTGTAATTCGTTTCAACCCACTCTTATATTACCTTACTATGATTTGGAGATGTAAGTGTTTACTAGTAACTTCCGTAAGCTCTTCAGTTTATAAGTAAAACTTATTTTATTGGAAATTTGCAATGTTATTCGCTTTGATCACTGTTGTATTACTTTACTGTGATTTGATGTACGTAATTTTAGTAGTAACTTTTACTTTTGTATATTATTTTGGTAACTGAATTTTAATTCAATTTTGGCTTTTGAGTGTTGTTAAAGTTACTTTCATATAGACATTTTGTAATTTTCTTTTCTAATTAAGTTGAATTATCTAGGGTTTTTTATCCTGGAGGATTCATCCCTGTACTTATCTGGAAGATCTACGTTTTCTTGTTGTTACGGGACGATCCCAACTCCAGCGGTTTCGTCTGGAGGTTCAACTAGAAAACCGAGCATCTAGAACGATTAACCTTTCCTGAAGAAAAGGTTCGCTCCCCGAATTGGGCCACCGAGTAACTTCAGAATCACAGATAAGCTTATCTAACTTTTGTTCATATTCATTTTATGGTAATCTAAATTTAGTATGATCACACGTACGCTCTATACGAATTTTTTTTTTATCTAATAGTATTATCTTGCTTGTGTGTCTTTCTTGATTTGACGAAGGCTTTCGACAAGGTAAGTCACGAAAAACTTTTGACCAATCTTTATCAAATTGAAATAAGGGGTGAACCACATAAATTAATGAAGAGTTACCTAAGTTACCGTAATCAAATTCTAAAAATAAATACTACATTACCTATCCGTTGTGGTGTTCCCCAAGGGAGTATCCTAGGTCCTACCATCTTCAATATCTATATAAATGACTTATTAGATGAGTCTTCTGAACGAGAAGTTACAGGATTTGCTGATGATACAGCATTATTTTATAAAGATACAAGTTGGGCAAAACTCAAGGAAAAAGTAGAAAGAGAAATACCGAAAATCCAAAATTGGCTTAACCCTAAACTGTTGACACTTAACACTAATAAAACGGTTTACATTGCATTTTCTTGCAATGCAGCCACTGCTACTTCGTTCAATGCACTAACAGTACGTACTGAAAACCAGGAATACACAATAAAAATACAAATAATATTTGGACAACCATCTTAAATGGGACATACATATTAAATATATTTGTATTTGTATATTATGACAAAGTTCAAATACTTGAGCAAAATACTAAATATTCTTTATTATGCTTTAGTGGAAAGTCATTTACGTTATTGCATTATTGTCTGGGGCGGTGCGTTAAAAACTCATATTCACCCCATAGAGGTTACTCAAAAAAGGTTCCTCAAAATAATAACTAAACGAAATTGGAGATATCCCAGTGATGCCCTATATTCTGAAGCACAGATCTTGGATATCCGTCAACTATTTTTTGTTAAAATAAATTGCCTTTACCACAAAAGTAAAACTTTGTCTGTTTCACAACATAATTATGAGACTCTCCAAAAAGAAAAAGAATACCACCCTATACCTTTAAAACTGAAATCAATAGGTCAAAGATCATACGCATATTTAGGATCAAAACTGTACAACTCATTACCAGATGAAATAAAAACAGTTATAACTCATATATTTGAAAAATGTTTAGGTCAATACATGTTTCCGCGGTATAGACAAGCCATCTCTGGACAAATTGACAATACCTAGATTTAGTTTTATTTTATTTAACCTTCCATTTTTTTTATGTACCATGTGACTTATTTTCAATCTGAAAACTTTGCTTTTACATTTAATAATTTTAATATTGTAATAGATCATTTGTATTAATGTAGTGATAATAATGTAGGTAAGGTGTATTATGTGTTATTATTTTATTGTATGAGCTATTGCTATTTATATTTATCATGCGTTTATTAGTTGTAATATGCTCTACGTCGTAACAAACTTTTGCTTTTCGACCTCTCTATCATTTATTTTTAATCGAGTAGTTGAGATTTATTGTAAAATGTGATTTTTCTCCATTTGAAACCTATTTTCTTTAAAATTCTACGGAGAGATGTTCCGGAAGCCACAATTCCCAAAACGTCATTAATTTTGTGTTAACTTTTTTACCGTAATACGACAACCTTCCGTCTTATGAAAGTCGTGAATAATCAGTAATATTGGAACACTCATACTCGGGAATATCAGTTATTGGTGCTCCTCTAGGCCGCTTCTTTCTTGGGGTGGAAAATATTACTTGCACGTTATTTGCAGAAATCAATTGCTCCCACTGTTTCAATGGTTCTTATCGAAATACCTAATACAAAATAAAGATTTGTGTTGAGATAGTTATTTTTGAAATTTATTTAATGTTACCTGTAACAAGAGATGTTTTATTTTTCACATTGGATAACGTATTCGACTCACATTTGACACTTTGAAAATAATTGAACACTTTAAAAATTATTTCACTTGCCTGACTCTTGACAACTGGTTTTTTGTTAGACGATGACATTCTTCAGAAACAACACAAAATTAATTCAGACAATGCCAAACGCCAACAGAATTGGAGGACAATTAATGATACGCCTCTTTACAGAGCATATATATGTCTTGCAAGAGATGTAGTGGGAGGTAACATTGAAAATGAGTTTGTTCGCATGGGGGCGGACTCGCCATCACGTTTGGCTCTTGCAGTACCTGATTTCAGTTCTAAACCTGGAGACCAGATTGACCCTGAAGACAAAACTCATTCCGAGGAAGGACGCGACGCATGCAGCGATATAGATTATACAAATTGTGGAGACAACTACTATAACAAAAATAACCTCTCTAATGAGGATCAAACAAGCTACATGTTTAGAACAGGCTTTAGATTCCTATCCTTAGCATAAGGGAGGTCCGAGTATAACTGTATAAGGGTACTCTGAAAGAGGGTAAGTGGAAGGTTTATTTCCACAGCGCTGATTATGAATCTTCTACACTTACAGTGAAGAATTTAAACACCAAATTATTCTAAATCGTTTAATGTTTCTATGCTAAATTGGCTCAAAAACAAATATACAAAAAGTAATAAAAGTAAACATGTAAACATAGGTGCTCAGACATACACAATACGGACAACTATTGTTAGTTAACTAGGCCCAGTTATCTACCGCCAATCTCTTAATATCTAATAAATACAGTGTATTTTTATATGTTTAACAAAAAGGCATCCGCCATAAATTCGCTAGATTAAAATTTACATTAAGGAAAAACCATATGGTAAACAGTTCACTACAATATTGCTGGTGTAGATTGCCTATACTCGATTTGAAATTGGTTGATAGTAATAAATCATTTTTACCGTTAGTAAATGAGTAAACTAATTTTTTTTTCAGATCCTCACAGCATTAGGTTTTTTTGCTGCAGTATCATATCAAACAGATGTTGGACACAGCGTGATGCATGGGGTTTCCCAATCATCTGTTAGTCGTGCCGTTGATGAAGTCACCAATGCACTTAACAGACCTGATATTTTAAATTCATATATAACACTTCCAGGTAATGCTCAAGAATTACAACAAACAAGAGCCCGGTAATTACCAGATTATTTCCAAAAATTATTTTTATTAACTGACTTTCTTTTAGATTTTTTGAAAAATTTAATTTTCCTGGTATAATGGGCTGCATTGATTGCACTCATGTAGCAATATTTCCCCCAGAAAACTACATAGAGCACATTTTTGTTAATAGAAAGGGGTACCACTCTATAAACACACAGTTGGTAAGTGTTATATTATAGGTAGGTTCTTAATTATTGAATTAAAACTTACATTACTGCTTTTGCAAAACTTCATAAATTGGATTATTTTTACAGATATGTGATCTGGATTTAAAAATATTAAATGTGTGTGCCAGATATCCTGGATCAACAAATGACAGCTTTATTTGGCAAAACAGTTCTGCTTTTAACTACATGACAGATCTGCATCAACGAGGTCTCACAGACTATCTTTTGCTAGGTAGGTATATATTTTTTGCAAGTTATTTGTATAATAATAAATGTTGTTTATCATTGACAATATTTTAGGAGATTCTGGTTATGCTCTACGACCATGGCTGATGACCCCATTAGATAATGTAGAACAAGGATCTCCTGGGGAAAGATATAATAATTGTCACAAACAAGCACGCTGTACAATAGAACGCTGCAATGGGGTACTTAAAATGCGCTTTAGATGTCTTCTTAAGCACAGAGTACTCCATTATAAGCCTGATAAATGCTGCAAAATTATCAATGCTTGTTGTATACTGCACAATCTATGCATTCAAAATAATGTGCCACTTCTGGATATAGAAGATGATCCAGAGGTGGATCTTGGTATTATTAATATTGGAGGAAATCAAGAACTTGATAATATTGAAGGTCCTCGAGCAAATCGTGATCTGTTAGCTGGACGACAGGTCCAGCAGAGAATAATCACCAATTATTTTCAATAGAAATATGTAATAAGAGCAAAAGAAAGTTTATTTGGAAAATAAAAATAAAATAACAGTTTCTTTTCATTCATTTCAACAATATATGAAAAATGAAAACATAAACTCATTAAAAAACAGAATTCTAAACTAACCTAAGTACATATCACAAACAAAAATAACTTATAAATAAATAACAAACGAAAGAAAGGAACTCATTGAAAAAAACATTATTCTAAACTAACCTACCTATCACAGACAAAAACAACCTTTGAAAAAATAAACGAAAATTAGAACTTATTGAAAATAACATAATTTTAAACTATACTTAGCACACAAAAAACTAGTAAATGTATAAAAATTAATATCAATATAGGTACAGTGTAGCATGTCCCTGAATGGAGTTGATAAGAGAAAAAATCTTTATTATTGAAGATAAGTAATTCTTTATAAAAAATTAGTTTATGGTATTGAAATTTTTTTATCAGATGTACAAGGAATAAATAAATTAGGAAAATATGAAAATGCTTCAAACGAAAGGTAGCATTATCTATTATTTTGGAAAAAAATTTCATAAAACAGTTGTGAGCTAAATACAAATTTTCAAATTATAATTCAAAATCTGTATCTGTCTTCTTAATTTATCAACCTCCTGTACCTACCCATAACCAGAACTTTTTATAAAAAAGACTTGTGTTTGTGAAATAAATAATAATGATTTTATATTTTAGATCTTAAAGCAGCAACAACACCCTCAAGTGCATCTGCAATCCTATTTTTTACAGTTATGTCCCTTTCAATTAGAAATAACTTTTCTTTGAAATACCATTTTTTCAGTTCAAGCTTTTCTGCCATTTGGGCATTCATTTTTCCAGTGGCTTGGATAGTATGAGTTAGCCTTTTCAATCTATTTGGTACTCTTTTCTTTGAATTTGCCATTCTTGCTTCTTGGGTGACATTTGGTTTTACTTCTCCTGTATTTGGCGTACCTGTTTCGTTTACCACAACTTCCATGTCATCAAAATCAAATACTGTTATTGTCTCAACAACAGGCAAACCTTCAATTTGTACTGGATTCAGAATGTCCAGTACTTGAACTTCTTCAGGGTCCAATATGTGAATAGGTGAAATGCCACCCCCAGTTTTATTCTGGCTTTTTTTGTTTGCAGCTGCTTTATTTTTCGTGGAATTTTTCAAGTCATGCCAAGTCTAGAAATAATTTTCAAATTTAAATGCCTACCTATGGTATTATGCTTAAGACTAGCACATTAAATATTTAATTTCAAAGAGTAATTTTAAACAAAAGTATGTATTATGATATTTACTTTTCTCCATTTGTCCCATTCCTTGTTGCATCCTGGCATCGCATTTAATAAATTTGCCAAATCCATCCACATTTCCTTAGCTTTCTTAAAGGTAAAATCATTTGTGAATTTACCAGAATATAATTGGGGGTGGTCACTCATAAATTGTACTAACACTTTTCTCTGGTCCTTGGTCATCGTTTTCTTAAGTGCACGATCCATGGTTAAACATATAAGTCTGATTGAGGATAAAATAAAGAAACAAGCAAAAAAACGTAAATAAAATTGGGTTAAAATTTTGGTTTACATGCTCTTCTTTTTAAACACATCGTACATTTGTTTCGGCTCACGTACAAAAAAAGAAGAAAATATGCTGAGAAAATTATCCGCCGGGATATTACCCAAAAAAGAAGATAGAAAAAAGGAAAAAAGAGAAGTTCTCAAACAGTTTATTCGAATTAAACATCCGTATACGGAAATTTTTCCGCATACCATTCAAGAATTAAGATTGACGTTCTTATTCGAATCTTTTATTCGAATATAATTCGTATGCTACTGAAATCCGTATAATTTCAAGAATTGAGTCCCTGGAGAGTCACCCCTGAAGTTTAAATTTTATGATGAAATTGATGAAATTTTCAATGACAAACCAAATGTACATCCTAAGGCATTAGCTTCCTCATCAAAAGGTTAGTAAAATCACAACAAAAAATCCTCTTAAAATCCCCTTTAAAGTACGCCAGTGAGTTTAATATTTTGGAAATAAAAAAACAATTATATTACAACAATTTTTGCCAAAAAAAAAATCGAATCGGCCTGTTCCTTCTTTTTTTATGGGTTTTTCAAATTTTAAACCCCCTTCCTATGCTCAGATTTTTTCCAAAAACTAATCAGCTCTAGATTTTTACATATTCGATTTTTGCTGAAAATTTCGTGAAAATCCATTCAGCCGTTTTTTCTAAAATGAGGACGAAAAATTCTACCACACACACACACACAGACATTTTTCGGAAAACATGTTTTTCAGACTCGGGGATCTCCAAAACGTGAAAATCAATCAAAATCTCGAGGTCGAAATTTTAGGCGATTACAATACTTTCCCCCTATTATACATATCCTATACCATAGGTATAGGATAACGTATAATTGAGGGAAAGTAAAAATAGGTAAATTATTAATAAATTTATTTTAATGTTCTTTTAAAGGATTATCTGCCAGTAAAGATGAGCCAGGGCCGTCCAGACCAAAGCTACTAAAAGTACCTACTAAAAATAGTGACCTACTAAACTTCTTGAAAGAGAAGGAGGCAAGGAGCGAGGAGGCAAGAGATAAACGACACAAAGAAAAGTTACAGTTGCAGAGGGAAGCACTTGAGGAGTTCAAAAACATCTTTCAGAATATTGGAAAAAATAATACTGAAGGACAGAATAAAGGGTGATCCAACTCTTTTAAAAATCTTATCTGCCAAATCTGCTCAAAGACTTTGTTAGAAACAGGTATGTTGCTTCACTATCCTGATCCTGTAAACTATTACACTATTGGTTTTTCTTAGAATATAGATAGATTTATTTTCTTGTAGATTTAGCAATATAGTCAGGGATTGCAGTAAAGCTTTTTACTCAGATACGAAAAAAAATGATAAGAAATTGTTAAGCCTAAATATACAGAATGCTTCATAACTCTTTTTAAATGGAACCACCCATTTTTTATTTTCAGATTTTATGTAAAAAAACAATAGCATCTCAAAAAATGCGATTTTTGAACTTAGATTGCCTACTGAGTAGAAACTATTCAAAATAGGAAACACCTTTCATGTCCCTATCCTAGCTCTTTAAGTTCTATTTGGTGACATGATTTTTTTTTTAATCAAAAATAGTCGGTTTTTCAGTCTGCAGTACCTGTAGTACTAATTTCAGACCATAAGTGTTGCACATTAACAAACTTTTTTTTACATATAATCCGAAAATGAATTAAAAAATAGGTGGTTCCATTTAATAAAGAGTATATTGTTTCAACTAGTACCTATGAAGCACCATAACTTTAAATTGTACAGTTTACGGTAACTAATAATGTTTTTCTTTATCGTGTATACTGAGTAAAGGAGCTATTGACCACTGACTAGATTATTTTTATGATAATTTGTTTTTTATTTAGAATATTTTTGTTAAATGTGTAATAGAATAATTTAGATTATGTTATATATGACCAAGAGAATATTTGTTTTTTTTTATTAGAATATTTTTGTTAGAGAATATTTTAGATTGTTTAAACAACCAAGAGAATATTTTTGTTTTTTGTTATTAGTAGAATATTCTGTTTGTTAATGACTCAAATAAACATGTTTCAAACATTTTTTTATTCATACATAAAGATCTCAGAAATAAAGTATTTATCTATGAAGCATATTTCTAGCGAGAACATCTCGTTTTAAGTGGCCTGCTTCATCATCTTCAATGCCTACTACTTCCCTGAAATAAAAATAGGTCAAAATCACAAAGCCTACTTAATGAATACATAAAGCCCTAGACAGCCTGTTTGAATATATGCTGAATGCTGAGAACAAACCAAACATTTATAAAAACATAAAGAAAACTAGATAATTTCTGCTAGAAAACAGTAATGTGCAAATCCTCTTATTAGGACTTTGAATTCGGAGCTGTGAGATTCCTTTGAGAGAAATGTTAATACATTAGGTACTGGTATCTACAAAATGTTAAATACCTACTTTCAAACTTAGCAGAAGTTTTTAGAATTGGCACCAAAGCAGCACTACTTTCTAATATTTTGTTCAAAGCATTAATAAAAAGTATGTATAATTTATATGTACTTACTGAAAATGGATCGGATTCTCTATTTCACCTCCAACTTCTCTGCCATCCAATATATATTGCTCATCCATATCCCCATTATCTAGACAAAGATTATGAAGCACACAACATGCTAAAATTGTTTGGGGTACCAAATTGATTCTCGTCATGTCCAGATATTTTAATCTTCGAAACCTTCCCTTTAGTAATGAAAAAGATCGACGTGAAGCTAGCTCCTAGCTCCAAACGCAGATCTGCGACAAGTGACTGAACCGGCAACAGCGCACAGATGTGCTGGTTTATAATAGTCAACTGATGATTAGCAGTGAACTATACGGGGGGAATCGAATTCTCACAATAAACAAAACCTATATTTAAGCACTTATTTTATTTAAGTATTAAATCAATGATATTATATATGAAACAAATTGTGTTTTTACCTATAAAACGTTATATTTTAACAGCAAAAAAATGTTTCTCTCCTGTATCTACGTATATTGTTGATGTCCATTGAAAAAAAAATCAGAAATAGATTGATAAAAATCAGTTTTTTTAAAAATTATGCTTTACTTTATTTTCTCTCCTGTATCTACATATAATGATGTCCATGGAAAAAAAAATCAGAAATAGATTGATGAACCGATAGTCTTTAACGTGACATATTCAAAAATTACCGACAAACGTTCCAAGGGTGAGAAAAAAAATAAAAATAAGTTTTTTTAAAAATTATAATTTACTTTATTTTCTCTCCTGTATCTACAAATAATGATGTCCATGGAAAAAAAATCAGAAATAGATTGATAAACCGATAGTCTTTAACGTGACATATTCAAAAATTACTGACAAACGTTCCAAGGGTGAGAAAAAAAATAAAAATCAGTTTTTTTAAAAATTATAATTTACTTTATTTTCTCTCCTGTATCTACAAATAATGATGTCCATGGAAAAAAAAATCAGAAATAGATTGATAAACCGATAGTCTTTGACGTGACATATTCAAAAATTACTGACAAACGTTCCAAGGGTGAGAAAAAAAATAAAAATAAGTTTTTTTAAAAATTATACTTTACTTTATTTTCTCTCCTGTATCTACAAATAATGATGTCCATGGAAAAAAAATCAGAAATAGATTGATAAACCGATAGTCTTTAACGTGACATATTCAAAAATTACTGACAAACGTTCCAAGGGTGAGAAAAAAAATAAAAACAAGTTTTTTTAAAAAACATACTTTACTTTATTTTCTCTCCTGTATCTACATATAATGATGTCCATGGAAAAAAAAAATCAGAAATAGATTGATAAACCGATAGTCTTTAACGTGACATATTCAAAAATTACTGACAAACGTTCCAAGGGTGAGAAAAAAAATAAAAATAAGTTTTTTAAAAAATTATACTTTACTTTATTTTCTCTCCTTGTTGGAGAGCTTTAGTGGACTGTAATTATTGTGATAACCATTCCCTCGGCCAAAGAAAGAAAAGATTCTTTTTCACGTCAAATGTGACAACGTTAACTTTTTATTATATTCCAAAACACATATCCCGTTACCAGGTATCGAGATAAATTAACATAAATATATAAGTATACATAGTGGGTCTTTAACATGCCCCCGCCCTTAAAAGAATTTAGTCTTTTAAAACACTGAATCTATTCTTCAATTAGTGGGTTAGATGAATCTACTTCGTTGAACATTTGGTGATTTTCTACTGGTAGTGGACACAATTTTGTAACTGCTCGTTTGATTGTCCCTCGTTTTGTAAGAACTGATGCGACTCGGACTACATTGTCTCCTCCGGGAAACAAGTCCATAATGCGCCCCAGACACCATTCCAAAGGTGGCACATGATCTTCCTTAATTATTACCAATGAACCCTTGTCTATGCGTCCGGAATTTGTTTTCCATTTCGAACGCTGCTGTAGTTGCCCGACGTATTCTTTTCGCCATCTATTCCAAAACTGCTGCCTTAGTTGTTCAAGCCTTTGATATCGGGATAAACGAGGTTCAGGTACATCTTCCAGATTTGGCTCCAACGTTGAAGTAAGAGTCCGTCCAATCAGAAAATGAGATGGAGTAAGAGGATAGAGATCTTCAGGATCAGTAGAAAGTGGAGTTAGAGGTCTAGAATTAAGTATTGCCTCAATTTGCACGAGTATAGTTGAAAATTCCTCATATGTTAAATGTGAATTACCCAGAACTCTCTTTAAATGAAATTTTGTTGATTTGACTCCGGCTTCCCACAAGCCTCCAAAATTAGGTGCGTATGGAGGTCCAAAATGCCAACCAATTCTTTGATTAGTTGTATACTCATGAAAGTCAGAGTCATGTGCTTGTAGAAAATTATGCAAATCCCTTAACTCTCGATTTGCTTTCACAAAATTAGTACCGTTATCTGAATAAATATGAAGCGGTTTGCCTCTACGCGATATAAATCGCTTTAAAGCCAACAGAAAATAATCTGCTGTTAAATCACTTACGAGTTCTAAATGAATACATTTAGTAGAGAAACATACAAATAAACAAATATAAGCCTTTACTAATTTGCTACCACGCCCTTTTCGGTTTTTTATCAAAATTGGACCAGCATAATCTAAACCAGTTACTTGAAAGGGAAAACCTGAAGAAAATCTTGTAGCTGGCAAATTTCCCATAATTGGAATAATGCCTTTTGATTTGAATTTATAACATCTTATACAAGATCTGACAGTTAGTTTTGCTAGGTTTCGTCCAGCGATAGGCCAATAATTTTCTCTTAGAGAAGCTAATAACTGTTGGGGTCCAGCGTGAAATAGTGATTTATGCTCCATTTTAAATAAAAGTTTTGTGAAATGGTGGTTGGAAGACAAAATGATGGGATGTTTTTTAGAAAAGCAAAAGTTTGAATTTTCAAATCTGCCACCCACACGAATTATATTATCTTTATCAAGAAATGGATTAAGTGAAAGTAATTTACTATGTTTACTTAAAGGTTTTGAATCCATTAATTTAGTGTATTCTTCGTTAAATGACACTTTTTGCATTAATTTTATCAGCAAAATGTGAGATCTATGGATTTCAACTGAATTCAAAAGACCCGAAATCCTATTTTCCTTTCCATTTCGACAATTTTTTATAAATCTCAGAATATAAGCAGAACTTCGTATGAGGCGATTTAATTTAGAAAATCTCTCGAAACTAAACCAATCATTACTATCTATAACTAATGATGTAACGTTCTTATTCATTTCGGGTAATATATCCTCACCAGAATTGTCCTTTGGCCAAAATGATTCATTTTCTTTTAACCAAGATGGCCCATGCCACCAAGTACTCAGATCATTTACTTTTATTGGACTAATGCCCCTTGTTAGAAAATCAGCAGGGTTTTCTAATGTCGGTACATATTTCCAATTGTCAATATTAGTGAGGGATTGAATTTTGACCACCCTATTTCGCACAAAAGGTTTTAGTAAATTAGCGGACATATTGATCCAGCCTAACACAATCTTTGAATCGGTCCAAAATAATATTTTCGAAATCTTTAATCTTAAAGAGTTTTTTATTTTCTCAGATAATTGTGCTGATATATGAGCAGCACAAAGCTCTAAACGAGGAATAGTAACCGGTTTTATAGGAGCTACTCTCGATTTAGAACAGAAAATATGATTAAAAACACCTTTTTCATTTACCGAACGTACATAAACACAACTACCGTAAGCCTTTTCTGATGCGTCTGAAAATATGTGTAACTCAACTACTCTTGGGTTTTCACATATAACATGACGATCAATTTTAAGAAAACTAAGGGAATTAAATTCTCTCATAAGTTTACGCCACTTTGTGCTAAAATATCAACTTAGAGGATCGTCCCAACTCAGTTTTTCTTTCCATAATTCTTGAAGCATAATTTTCGCGATAATAACACAAGGACTTAACAGACCTAGCGGATCAAAAATACGTGCAATGCATGATAACATTGTTTTCTTTGTAATTGGTTTATTGGTAAGTTCAACATGAATATTAAATAACAATTTATCATCAATATTTGACCAGAGCAAACCCAAAGTTTTAATAGTTTCATCTTTACAAATTTCTAACAAATGAGAATTTTCATTATTAGTCCCATTATGTATGATTTTATTAAAAATATCTGGATAATTAGATCTCCACTTCCTTAATGGAAAACAACCAGATTCAAGTACCTCTTTTATTTTAACACACAAATTCGTTGCTTGGTTTTCATCATCACAACCACTTAATAAATCGTCTACGTAAAAATCATGGGAAATAATTTCAGAGACATCTGGCAATGTTTCACGAACCTCATGGGCCAATTGAACAAGGCATCTAATTGACAAAAACGGAGCACTAGCGGTTCCGTAAGTCACTGTATTCAATGTATAAGTAGAAATCTCTTCAGACGGATCTTTTCTCCATAAAATATTTTGAAAACATCGATCTTCTTCTGCCACTTCAACTTGTCGATACATTTTTTCTACGTCGGCAGTAAAAACTATACGATGTTGACGAAATCTTAATAAAATGGAAAAAAGATCATCCTGCATGGTGGGACCAACCATTTGAATATTATTAAGTGAAACTCCCGTTGATGTTAAAGCTGAAGCATCAAAGACAACACGTAACTTGGTTGTTAAGCTTCTTTCACTCAAAACACCATGATGGGGTAAAAAATACGATACTTCAGATGAATTGTCTAATTTTGTCATATGTCCTAAATTTTCATATTCATTTAGGAATTGACAATACCTTTCTTTAAATTCGCAATCTTTATTTAACCTTTTTTCTAGTGCAAAAAAACGTTTAGCTGCTTGTTCTTTAGAATCACCTAATTCGTAAATTGATCTTTTGAACGGTATGCGAACTGAAAACCTACCATTTTTTAGACGAGTGGTTGTATTTAAAAAATGGTTTTCACAATCTTGCTGTTCGATAGACCATGGATTTTTCTCAGCAATTTTATCGAGTTCAAAAAATGTCTCTAATTGATTTTGTATTAATTTATTAGAGTCACATTCCTGAATAATATTACACAGACTTAGTTCCACATCATTTAGGCTATTTAGTTTTCCAGAAATAATCCAACCTAGTCGAGTTTCCTGAAGAACTGGTTTATTTATTGCCAACTCTAAACGTTTATAACGAATAATTCGCCAAAATATATCGGCACCAATAAGTATATCGATTGATCCAGGAATATTAAAATTAGGATCGCCAAGTTGAACATTTTTTGGAATATTTAGATCTGAAATGTTGACCCTTCTGGAAGGCGTTAAACCTGTTATAATAGATAAAATTAAACAAGGAATCGCAAGAGAAAAATGTTCTTAAAGAGAATGTATAGTTACCTCAGTCTTATATTTCAAATGAGAGACATTATTATTCAACCCAGAAACGGAAAATTGAATTTTACTTCTGTTCAACTTAAGTCTGTTACATAAAGACTCCGTAATAAAACAGGATTGTGAACCAGAATCTAACAGTGCACGAACATTATGCGATATTCCATATTTATCATAAATTTTAACAATAACTGTAGCAAGTAAAACCAGATCATTTTTATAAGAAGTATGTGATGTTAACACTGTATTATTTTCAGCTCCATCGAAACTTCCTACCGAAGTCGACGGTTCTTCATTAATCTCTTGATGAAGAAGTGTGTTGTGCTTACCACCACATTTTTTGCATGTACCATAGAGCTTACACTTAGTAGTTACATGACCTATACGTAAACAATTTTCACAAAGTTTATGATTTTTCACCAATTGAAGTCTTTTTGATAGTGAAAATGTCATAAATTGATCACATTTATGATTTCTATGTAAACTTGCGCAAAATGTACAATGAATGTTGTTTTTATTTTTATCAGTAGCGACAAAACTTTTGTCTTTTGGTTGATACACCCTTTTTTCTAATTTGGAGTCATATCTTTTATTATCCAGACGCTCTAATAAATCAGCTCTACTTTTAAGAAAATCATACATATTTTTTAAAGATACATTTTCATGGAATAATTTAAATTCTTCCCACTTTGATAATGTGAAGTTATCTAAACTTTTAGTGATTAAATGTATAATTAACACATCCCAACTTTCTAAATTTCGTTCTAAAACCTCAAGCGCTCTTATATGATTAGAAACATGGTCAACTATTTCACGTAGTTTTTCTGATGATGCTTTATGGAGCTTTTCCATATTAAATAACGCATCTAAATGATAATAAACCAAAATGTTTTTATTATCAAAACGTTTACATAAAGCATTCCAAGCTGATGAATAATTCTTACTACAAAACTCAAATGACTGTATAACTTGCCTAGCAGTACCCTCTAATGAAGCCCTAAGATATTGAAATTTTTCTATTTCACTGATGTGATCGTTATCATCGATGAGAGACTGGACAGTATCCCTGAACTCAATCCATTTTTCATAAACACCAGAGAAAAGAGGTAGCTTAATATCAGGCAGCTTTATTTGTTTCCTTTTTAACAAAACATTAGTATTATTAGGACTATTTGAGAACTCATTTTCTAATATTTGTGATTCAACAACAATATCTTCTGATGGCTTACCTTGTGATTTTAAAAACAATTCGACTTCGCATGTAATTTTTTGAAACATATTTTCAAACTGTTCCCTTTCTAAATACTGCTCGTCGGGATTTTCTGCAAGCACTTCCAGCTGAGTTTGGACTTCATCAAAGATATCCCATATATTTTCAATATTGGACAATCTTTTCTGCAACTCTAGAATACTATTTTGATCTATATTATCTTTAGTATTCCTAAAATGATTAACAAATATGGTTAATTTGCTTTTTAATGAACCCCGTTTCCTTATCAAGACTTTCTCGTCACTATTCATTCCGATTTATGACAAACAGAAAATATTTAAATAATACTGAATTAAGTAAACTACTGCGTGCTAATTCAAGAGAATGAAATAAGTAAATGATGAGGTATATTGGAACGGACTCACTTTTGGAAACTTGTATGCGTAAGGTAGTGATAACCTGCCAAGTTTTTCAGCATATAAGGGAATTCACCGCAGTTGCAAGTTTCTTACTGAATTCTTTTCTCATCCGGCTCGAAGTGGACCAAATGTTGGAGAGCTTTAGTGGACTGTAATTATTGTGATAACCATTCCCTCGGCCAAAGAAAGAAAAGATTCTTTTTCACGTCAAATGTGACAACGTTAACTTTTTATTATATTCCAAAACACATATCCCGTTACCAGGTATCGAGATAAATTAACATAAATATATAAGTATACATAGTGGGTCTTTAACACTCCTGTATCTACATATAATGATGTCCATGGAAAAAAAAATCAGAAATAGATTGATAAACCGATAGTATTTAACGTGACATATTCAAAAATTACTGACAAACGTTCCAAGGGTGAGAAAAAAAATAAAAATCAGTTTTTTTAAAAATTATAATTTACTTTATTTTCTCTCCTGTATCTACAAATAATGATGTCCATGGAAAAAAAAATCAGAAATAGATTGATAAACCGATAGTCTTTGACGTGACATATTCAAAAATTACTGACAAACGTTCCAAGGGTGAGAAAAAAAATAAAAATAAGTTTTTTTAAAAATTATACTTTACTTTATTTTCTCTCCTGTATCTACATATAATGATGTCCATGGAAAAAAAAAATCAGAAATAGATTGATAAACCGATAGTATTTAACGTGACATATTCAAAAATTACTGACAAACGTTCCAAGGGTGAGAAAAAAAATAAAAATCAGTTTTTTTAAAAATTATAATTTACTTTATTTTCTCTCCTGTATCTACAAATAATGATGTCTATGGAAAAAAAATCAGAAATAGATTGATAAACCGATAGTCTTTAACGTGACATATTCAAAAATTACTGACAAACGTTCCAAGGGTGAGAAAAAAAATAAAAATCAGTTTTTTTAAAAATTATACTTTACTTTATTTTCTCTCCTGTATCTACAAATAATGATGTCCATGAAAAAAAAAATCAGAAATAGATTGATAAACCGATAGTCTTTAACGTGACATATTCAAAAATTACTGACAAACGTTCCAAGGTTGAGAAAAAAAATAAAAACAAGTTTTTTTAAAAATTATACTTTACTTTATTTTCTCTCCTGTATCTACAAATAATGATGTCCATGGAAAAAAAAAATCAGAAATAGATTGATAAACCGATAGTCTTTAACGTGACATATTCAAAAATTACTGACAAACGTTCCAAGGGTGAGAAAAAAAATAAAAATCAGTTTTTTTAAAAATTATACTTTACTTTATTTTCTCACCTGTATCTACATATAATGATGTCCATGGAAAAAAAAATCAGAAATAGATTGATAAACCGATAGTATTTAACGTGACATATTCAAAAATTACTGACAAACGTTCCAAGGGTGAGAAAAAAAATAAAAATCAGTTTTTTTAAAAATTATAATTTACTTTATTTTCTCTCCTGTATCTACAAATAATGATGTCCATGGAAAAAAAAATCAGAAATAGATTGATAAACCGATAGTCTTTGACGTGACATATTCAAAAATTACTGACAAACGTTCCAAGGGTGAGAAAAAAAATAAAAATAAGTTTTTTTAAAAATTATACTTTACTTTATTTTCTCTCCTGTATCTACATATAATGATGTCCATGGAAAAAAAAATCAGAAATAGATTGATAAACCGATAGTATTTAACGTGACATATTCAAAAATTACTGACAAACGTTCCAAGGGTGAGAAAAAAAATAAAAATCAGTTTTTTTAAAAATTATAATTTACTTTATTTTCTCTCCTGTATCTACAAATAATGATGTCTATGGAAAAAAAATCAGAAATAGATTGATAAACCGATAGTATTTAACGTGACATATTCAAAAATTACTGACAAACGTTCCAAGGGTGAGAAAAAAAATAAAAATCAGTTTTTTTAAAAATTATAATTTACTTTATTTTCTCTCCTGTATCTACAAATAATGATGTCTATGGAAAAAAAATCAGAAATAGATTGATAAACCGATAGTCTTTAACGTGACATATTCAAAAATTACTGACAAACGTTCCAAGGGTGAGAAAAAAAATAAAAATCAGTTTTTTTAAAAATTATACTTTACTTTATTTTCTCTCCTGTATCTACAAATAATGATGTCCATGGAAAAAAAATCAGAAATAGATTGATAAGCCGATAGTCTTTAACGTGACATATTCAAAAATTACTGACAAACGTTCCAAGGGTGAGAAAAAAAAATAAAAATCAGTTTTTTTAAAAATTATACTTTACTTTATTTTCTCTCGTTGATCTACATACACGAGTTTATTAATGTCCAATACAATTTGGTCCTTAGCATGACAGATTAAAGTATCCTCGTTTCCACATCACCCAGGAGGTAGAGGATTCGATGCGTTTTTTTTAACGTGGTTTCCCCTTTAAGGCCTAATCCACGATTATTAAAAACATGCATTCGTTAGTTATTGAAAAATTAAATTAGTGTTAAACTGGAATAACAGATTTATAGTGCATTAAGTATATAATTAACTAGAAAGAGCGATTTGAAGAATCTTATTGAATAGTCATGCACGACGAGTACTAAAATTATACACGAAGACACTGGCGCATTTATCTTGAACAATAGTTGTCCAAGACTTCTGGAGTTTTTTCTCCAAGTGTCTGACGATTACGCGTTTATAAGGAATATAAAACTTTTAGTGACGACTACATAATATGCCATTCCAAAAATTATACACGAAGACACTGGCGCATTTATCTTGAACAATAGTTGTCCAAGACTTCTGGAGTTTTTTCTCCAAGTGTCTGACGATTACGCGTTTATAAGAAATATTTAAAACTTTTAGTGACGACCACATAATATGCCATTCCGAAAATTATACACGAAGACACTGGCGCATTTATCTTGAACAATAGTTGTCCAAGACTTCTGGAGTTTTTTCTCCAAGTGTCTGACGATTACGCGATAACGAGTACAAAAATAGATCTAAATGTTACGCATATTCCTAAAATGAAATCCCGGCCAACTATAATTATGGTAAACGATTCTTATAGTTTTCGCAAACCGCACAAATAAAATCTTCCGGAAATTGCACGTCTAATCGTCGCGTTTTATCAACATTTACATTTTTGATACATAAATAATATAACGAACACTGCACCCAATCATCAAACGAATTTCCTCTCCCCACACTAGCCCGATGTAGATTTCCGCACAAACAATATTCTTCTAAATTATCCGAACTTTCTAATATGTAAGATTCAAGGTATTCCCGGAACTGTTTTGGGGGCTGTAAATTTTCCAAATTGAAACTAAGACTATTAATAATTTTTTGAGAAAACATTAAAACGAAAACTCCGCAATTAAAATCGCCCGTTTGAACTGGATGGATGATCTGGAACGTATTCCACGATGGCTTATCGAAATTAAAAAAATCTAAGAAAATATTCATGAACTTAATTGACTCTTGAGAAGTACTTCCTGATGGATTCAAAAAAGAAAACGCTTTATTTTCGACATCCGCGATAGCTAAACACCAATGGTTAGAATTTATTAAAACAGGAATCAAAGTTATGCCGTAGCATGATAATTGGGGGTTTTTAATGTCCTGATTAGGATTGTTAAAAATGTTGAGAGAATCTATACTGGATATCACGCATATTCTGTTTGTACGACCTTTCGCGAATAAAAAAAGAGATATATCAATTAAAAAATTCGATAACCACATTTTACTAATATAATGATGATCCGCGAGTGTAATGTAATCCCCTATTTCTAGGTAATGAAAAGGTGTAGCCCCCTCAAAAATACCAACAGCGTAACGCACGCCGAAATCGAAATAATAATTTTGATTTTTAACCGTATTATTACCGCGAATATCCAAAGTAAAATTCGTTGGTGATTGGATGTTCAGTGTTTTATTATTATTACGCGAACGAGGAATTTTTGGTAAATTAACGGCATTATTAAAATATGTTTGATTTATTTTCCGCTTCTTGGCCCATTTTTCCGTCGCGAGCATTGAATTTACTTTTGGGTTCAATTTTCGTTTGTTACCTCTAGCACACCCCGATTTCGGAATATTAAGTTTAATTTCTTTGTACTTCGCTAAAACAATTCGCAAGATGCCCGTATAAATCGACTGCATTTTTGACTACGCGGTAATTTATAATTATTCTTAAGCTGCCCGAACCAATTCTCTACGGGTGCGTTACTAAATCTGTTTCTACTTTCATCGCTTATGATGTTGGACCATAATGGAAGGAAAGGCAAATATTTTTTCAATACTATATTAATGATTTCTGGATTAAAATACTCGTTTTCAGTTTTAGAGACGCTAAAAGATTCAACAAATTCATCAAAAATACTTTTAAAATATTTATAATAATTACTATTTTCAAAATTAGTTTTGCCTTTCTCTCCGATATTAATATTTACCTCTATTGTATCGTCAAACAATTCGTTACTATTGTTACTTAAGAAATTTAAACTAGTTTCTACATCTGTTGATTTAGTTTTTGTTAAACAAATAATTAAAAAGTTCTTAAACCAAATTCCCGCTTCTTCCAGAGAATCGACCAAGAATAGTGATGCCAAAGTACAAAATTTATGTTTATTATTCTTTACGATTTTATTTATGTCATTTACTATAATTTTTATAAAATGGCAGCAGCAAACTTTTAAAAAAACGGTTGGTTTCGAAGAGGTAGTGCTAGAGGCGTAACAAATATTGATATATTCAGTCAATGGTTCCATACCTATCAATTGACGAATAACCGCGTTCATGAGCGCGAAACTAAAATCGGTGACAATTGTGGAAAATGAAGGCCATTTACAATTATTAATAATTGCATAGTCCTTGACGTATTCTAACCAATAACCGATGCTCCGTGCATCATGTTGGTCAGTAACCATTTCAAAGATCGGGCAAACAAATTGTTTTTCCGCAATATGAATTACTGCCGCATAATAATAAACCCGTTTCTTGTTATCTTTGTCAGCATTTCTGACTAAGCTTCCCGTTGCGTCCAAATGTAACGTAACGGAGGGTGTCGTTACCCTAGCTGTTTGCAGTATATCTAGTTGCTCTCTACTAGAAACGTAAACAGCAAAGTCATCCATTAATCTCAAAATATATTCTGGATGCTCTTTTTTCATCAATCTTAAATCAATGAAATCGTCCTTATCTCTATCTAATTGCGACATCGCCTCGGATTTGATTTTTCGGTATACTTCGTTAGACTTAATATTCCCTAAATTTCCACTCACTATGCCGTTAATAAGAGTAGAATTAACATCTGTCATCCTGACAGAAGAACTAGTTGACGAAACTAATTCATTTGACAACAATTGCCGCTCATAAGCACGTACGTATGTTGTATATTTTTCATCAGGATTGTGACGAATACCGGGAAAAGTGCTATGAACCGTACCGACAACATTTGAATGTTGTGTTTGGAGACGAATTACAAATGTCTTACACTGTCTATGGCTACAGTAAGCATATATAGTGTATGTTGTTTTAGATCTATTAGCAAATGATTTTTTGAAATTTAAAACGCAGGAACCGTTCACAGTTTTAAATTTATGTCTTATAGTACTATAGTACTTTTCCAATTTGCCATTATTATTTATTTCTAACAATTCTTGTAATGACAATTCAAACGATCCCTCGAAATACGCGCAATTACCGAAATTTAAATTTTTCCTTGTATTTTTGGAATGAACGTCGAACAAATTTTCCAGTTGTCTCTGTTATAACTAAATAATATATATATTCTGTAGAATTGAACTATTAATAATATAAATACACAACAAGCGATATAATTTAATATTTAACAAGGCGCACAGTGGTTCAACAACATGTAACTAACTATCTACGTGAACGACTGACTGGACTTGCTAAGGTGACCAGAAATACTTCTATTTGTACCAGTGGCAGAGGTACGGGTTACCGGCTAACACGGCCATCCTGAAATTGGAACGTTCTCGGTCCAACTGCTTCATCTTCTTTCAGCTCGCTCTCATCCTGACTTTTTCTGTCATTAGCGCCAGCTAAACAAGGAACATCTTGAGTAGGCTGAGAAAAAAAAAATAATAATAATCAAATGTGAAATTTTACCTCATATTCATTATACGCCAGAAGATCAGCGTCTCAGTACAGAGACGGTCCAAGCGTCACCAGCCAGAAGGCCCAGGCTTCCAAAGCCAGACAACCCAAGCTGAATATTTATCACACGCCAGAGGGCCAGCGTTTCAATACAGAGACGGTCCAAGCGTCACCAGCCAGAAGGCCCAGGCTTCCAAAGCCAGACAACCCAAGCTGAATATTTATCACACGCCAGAAGGCCAGCGTCTCAATACAGAGACGGTCCAAGCGTCACCAGCCAGAAGGCCCAGGCTTCCAAAGCCAGACAACCCAAGCTGAATATTTAATAAACGCTAATACTATTGAAGAGATAGGATAAAAATTACCTGTTCCTCTATAATGTAGCTTTCCAAAATATCCGCACAGTCATCCGGTGTCCATTCCTTGGTCCAAAGTCTCATTTGACTTGGTACGGCAACTGTTGTGCGGATGGACTCGGCTATATCGTCAACTTTACGAAGCTCGTAACGGTTATGCGGCAATACTTTTGTGATATTGTACGGGCCCAACCATCTAGATTCTAATTTTCTTGGTTTTGTCGCTTCTCTGGAAAGTAACACATAATCGCCGACAGCAAAGGATTTTATGGTAGAGGATTTTTTTTTGAATACTTCTCTTGAGTAGTTGCGTTTTCGATAAGGCGTCTTTTAACAAACTGTCTCCATTTTTCATGCTGTATTTCGACTAAAGGAAGCTTGTCATTGGACGCGTTGTCAATAACACGTGTGATTTCAGGGAGTCGGTTATCGCAACCAAACAGTACTTGGAGTGGAGTTCGTTTGGTTGTTTTGTGCACTGTTGAATTGATAACCAGTTGTATGCGGGATACCATGGAACTCCAATTGGATGTTACAACAGCCTGCACTCTTAATAAATTTGCAATGAAACGCATATAAACCTCTACTTGTCCGTTAGCTTGATGGACATAAGGTGTTATGAAATACCATTCAATACTCCATTCAAGCAGGAAATCATGATTTTGGACGGCTTTTAAGGATGTGCCATTATCACTGATAATTCTACATGGAGTACCGACTAAAAACACTATGTCCTGTATACATTCAGCTATGTCTCCAGTTTTTAAGCTTTTAACTGCATAAAGAAACGTGTATTTAGAAAAGGCGTCGACTGCTACAAAAACATGGGAAAAATTGTCTTCGGTTTTCGGTAAGGGACCCAAACAGTCAATGTGAATTGTATGAAAGGGGATATCAACCTTCGGAATGGAATGGACTTCGAAAAGTGCTTTTCTTGGAAGACGTTTTCGGGTGAGGCAGGTTAAACATGAATCGACATACTTTTTAACAAATTGGTGCATTCTAGGAAACCAAAAATGCGAAGCTATACTTAAAATGGTTTTGTCAATTCCAATATGATATTGTCCATCGTGGTATTCTTTGAGTAGAGAATATCTTGCATTCTTTGGTACAAAATATTGAGTGACTTTCTCAGAATTAATTTCACCCAAATGACATAGGGTGTTACCAATGATGCAAAATTGATTTTTATCTAATTCACCGTTTAACAATTTTTCTTTCAATTCAATTGTTTCACTATCAGTACTTTGTTGTACAAGCAACCAACCCGAAGGCATTCGGCTTTGATTATCTGAATCGTCATCTGCACAAATTACATTAGAAACATGAATTGATTCAACAATCTTTTTATCATTAGTTTGAATAGGTTTTGGCGGGTTACGACTCAAATAATCAACATACGCCATTTGATTACCAGATTTGTGTTCGATTGTAAATTCAAAATCTTGAAGATAAACCCACCATCGACTTACTCTTGGTAAAAGTTCACGTTTATGTTGAGAACTTTTCAGAGCATTACAATCTGTCACCAATTTGAATGGCACTCCGACAAAATAGTGTCTGAAATGTTTTAAGGCATACACGACCGCCAGAGTTTCGAGCTCATAGGAATGATAACGGGACTCGGGGCTAGTTGTCGCCTTACTAAAATAAGCTACAACTTTTTTTAATCCGTCATAGTTTTGTATAATTATCGCACCAAAACCGTGGCTACTTGCATCCGTATGCAGTTCAAGTGGAATATCTGGGTTGAAAATAGATAAAACGGGCTCATTTGCAAGGATATTTATTACATAATCGAAAGCTTTATTGTGCTCTTTTGACCATATCCAAGCAACATCTTTTTTTAACAGATTAGACAAAATTCTAGTTTTAACAGAAAATTCTGGTATCCATTTTCGGAAGTAGCCTGCAAGCCCAAGAAATTGTCGTACTTCTTTGACATTTGTAGGTGGTTTCATGGATACCAGATCCTCCGCTTTTGAAGGACTGGGCTTTACGTTGCCATTTGATATAAGGCGACCCAGGTATTCCACCTCCTGCTGTAAGAATTTACATTTATCTATGTTGACAGAAAATCCGTGAAATCTTAGAGTAGTTAAAACTAATCGTAAGTGTTTTAAACCCTCCGATTTAGTACGAGACGGTATTAGAATATCATCCATATATATTAATACAATTCCTTCTTTAATTTCATCTTGTAGAGCAATATTAATAGCGCGTTGAAAAATAGACGGAGCATTAGCCAACCCAAATGGCATGCGCAAATATTCATATTGACCATCTTGAGTTATAAAAGCAAGCTTTTCTACAGATTCGGAATGAACTTTTATTTGATGAAAACCGGCAGCCATGTCAAGAATGGTAAAATATTTATTATTGCTTAAACGATCAATATGGTCGTCGATTCTTGGGAGTGGAAAACGATCTTTTACTGTTATTCTATTCAGAGCTCTAAAGTCACAAACTAACCGTGGCTCCCCATTTTTCTTTTTGACAAGAAAAGCGGGGCTGGCATAAGGAGAATTAGAGGGGCGTATTATATTATTTTTCAATAAATCATCGATAATTTTACGAACTGTTTCTCTTTCAGCTATTGAAAATCGGTAAGGCCGAAATTTAATTTCTTTATTTGATGTCAAGCGAATTTTAAATTCTGCCGTGGTTATAAGAGACAACGACTTATTACCGCTTGTAGAGATGTCTAGGAATTCGTTTAACAAATTATTAAGTTCGTTATCTGCGACCATAGGTTCGCTAAATTTCAAAGTTGGTTGATTTAACTCATATTTTAAAGTAATGCCGGGAGTAGCTAAAAAGTCCAGTCCAATTATAATATCACAAGGAATAAATTCGTTCGGAACAATGTGTAAATTTTGTGAAAATTTTGAGTCATTTAACATAACAGTTACCTTAATAATTTGTTTTGAAACAAATGAACTATGTCCAACACCTCTAATAACCATCGTTTTGTTTAATGCCAATGAATTCATTTGTTCAATCAAATTTTCTCGAATAAGGGACACTTCAGCGCCTGTGTCCAGTAAAACGTTATACATTTTATCATTAATGTTAAGAGGGTACAGCTTTAAATTTGTTCCATTTTCCGTAGTCCGCGGACCGAAAATGTTAATCGTCTTTGTACGTTTCTTCCTTGCAAAACAATTATCTATAGTATGACCTGCTTTATGACAATAATCACATTTATTACTTGTAGACGGAGCAGAGTCATTTCTTTCACGTTTAAGGGTTTGATGCTTCATAGGACATAAAAATCTAGGGTGGCCCTGTTGACCACATTTGAAACATTTTATATTACTATTCACCGGAAAAGTTTGTTTTTCGGGACGTGTGAACATTTGCTTACCTTTATTTATTTTAATAGTAAAATTAGGCTTTGACTGAATGCGAGATAAATGCGCCATCAAAGAAGTAACAGACAAATGACCGGCTTGCATTATTTGTGCTTGCAATGTACTATCTTTAATGCCAAAACAAATTAAACTAATAATTTGCGATTGAGACAAAGCTATTTTCAACAAATTAATTTTTTGTAGCTTCAGTCTAGCATAATGCCCATATGTTGGACATTCTTCATCATTAAAAGTTATAGCTTCGTGCATTAATCTACCAAAATTTACTGTGCCCGAAAAACTTTCAATTAAATCTGATTTTAAATTTGCCCAAGAACGAATATCGGTTGGGCTCCAACAATTAAACCACTCACCTGCCTCGCCCTCAAAACTACCTGATATGTGCATCATAATGGTACTATCATTCCATCCTATATCTGCCGCCAAATCGGAAATTTCCTTTGTCCATTGTTCCATTGTTCAGGGTCATTTTGACCAGGAACAAACTTCGGTAACGTAATAGGAACACTGGACGATGGCAAGGGCACATTGGACCGACCATCCACTCGTTGTAAGAAATCGCGTAGTAAGTTTTCCAACGTCGATCCCACAGAATTGCTTTGTTCATCCATTTTGTCAAACAAACAAAGAAAAAGTTGTTTTGTTTTTGTTTCACTTATATTACAAAAATATATGGTTTACCGGCGAATTAAGGGCTCGACCACTTCTGATGTTATAACTAAATAATATATATATTCTGTAGAATTGAACTATTAATAATATAAATACACAACAAGCGATATAATTTAATATTTAACAAGGCGCTCAGTGGTTCAACAACATGTAACTAACTATCTACGTGAACGACTGAGTGTCGTTACATACTATAAGAAAAACACCCGGCCCGGGTCTTTAACGGTTCGAGTGTTTTTCGTATAAATCGTACCAGGGCATTTAAACATATTAGTCTTTTCACACTATACAAGAAACGGAGTAACGCCCGGGCCGAGACCGAATACCTATCGGATCCCTGCTGCTTCGTCCGAGTCTCGGACCGGGCATTTCACCGTACCGAGTCTAAAGTGGGGCATTGGGGTAAATATATCACTACACACTGTTCCTGTAGTACTCGAACGCAGTGATCCGAGAGCATCTGGGTTGTACTACACTATGACGTCCGAACGGGAAATTGACATAGACGTGCTAATAAGTTTGGTAGAAGATTTTCCTGTAATTTGGAACAAAAGTTCGGAGGAATATAAAGACAGGAATAAAACAAGAGATGCTTGGAGAGAGATCTGCATCAAACTGGATGGAAACTTCGACCAATTAGATGCCGTGGAGCGCAAAGAATTTGGTGAGTACATTTGGCTATATTATATTATTATTTTGTTTTATATGTCCACTACAAGTTATTGAAGCTCATATAAGATTTATAAATTTTATTATTATTGTGAAATAAGTATCTATAGTAATATTATGCAATTTATTAATCTAAATTTTTGAGTTTTGCCACGACACAGAGCCTTCATCTGTTACAAAATAGTCAGCTAAAACGTTTCGTATGCCAGTCCCAGCTTTTTGACCATGACTGATTTGATGTGTAGGTATATCATGAAAACCATCGGTTGAAACGGTGTCCTCAAAGTTATAACCGTCCTTTTCCCTTACAAAATTGTGAAGGACGACACATGCTTTAACAATATTAACCGCTAAGTCTGTATGGACATTAAGAGGACGATGAAAAATTCTCCACTTATTTGCCAGTATTCCGAATGTGCATTCCACATACCTTCTTGCTCGACAGAGGCGGTAGTTGAAAATTTTTTTTTTATAATTTAAGTCTTTCCCTGCAAATGGTCTAAGTAAATGAGTACTCAAGGCGAAACCTTCATCTCCGATAAAAAAGTAAGGTATGTCTGGATTTAATGAACCATAGAGGGGCCTAGGATTTGGTAACTGTAGTTTTTGAGTCTGAATGTTTTTCCACAAAGAACTTTCTTTAAAAACCGTTGAGTCACATTCACTTCCGTATGCACCAACGTCAACATAAATAAATCGATAGTTGCTATCAGCAACAGCCATCAGCACTACCGAAAAATAGCTTTTATAATTAAAGAACATGGACCCACTACCAATTGGTTTAATCATTCGGATATGCTTGCCGTCAACGGCTCCTATACAATGTGGAAAATTTGCTCTTTCTTCAAAACCTTCGGCTACATTTTGTAATAGTTCGCTATTAAGTTTAGGCAAAAATTCGTCGGTTAACTTTAACCAAATAATATTACAAACTTCTCGCACAATGTTCGCTATTGTAGATATTCCCATTCGATAACTGTAATGTAGATCTGTGAAATAACATCCACTACCGAGGTACCTGAAAAAGAAAGTAGGTAACTGTAATTGATCATAGTTTTAGTAGGAAAATGGCCCTTGGTGAAATTTTCTAAATTATTGATATGTTCACACACACACACGATATGCGAATTGTCAATCTTTAAAATGGACAATTTTGTTGGAATTTTTATTTTCAAACTGATAATTACAACATATCAAAAATTTATAAAATTTCATCAAGGGTCATTTTCCTACTAAAAAGCGCGGGGTCCTTTGACTTGTTCACTATGTTCACCTTGAAGTCACACAAATTTTACACGATTCTCTTATTGCAGGTACATTGGTTTTGAAACGTTGGACAAATATTCGAGACCAATGGATGAAGTGGAAAAAGAGGGTAAACGACGTAAAAAAATCAGGAGCAGGAGCATCAAAAATAAGAAAGTATATTTATTCTGAACAATTGAAGTTTCTGGAGAAAATTCCGACCCACAGACCAACAGAATCTAATATTCCAAATGAAGGCGAAGAACAACACGAAAGTGAAAACGATTCACAACAAAATACGAACCAAGCTACTGGCACCCCTGCAACAGAAGTAGCACCAGAAAAAACAACTACCAAACGTCGTGATGGTGCTCACAGAGTAACCCAAGGTGCAAACAAAAAGCGTAGAATGGACGAGTTTGAATTGCGAATGCTGAAAAGCTTGGAGTCAGATCAGCCGCAAGACCGGCACTTACTCTTTTTTAAAGGCGTCCTACCTTCTATTCAAGGTTTCAATGACTCCCAAACTATTGACTTTCAGATGGGAATTTTACAGTTGGTAAAAAACATTAAATCGGGAAATCCTCATCTGCCGGCTGTCAACCAACAAACGCCTCTCTACAGAACTACGCTACACAATCCATATCCTCCAGCGCACCCTCTACCTCAGCAACATTTTATACCTGGGACACAAGACAACAGTCAAGCTACGGCTTTTAATAATACACAGACACAGTCCAATATGTTAACTGCAGCAACAACACATTACCAAGAAGAGTATACTCGTCAAACGTCAACACCTCTTTCAACAGAAGCAGGTACACCCTCCTCAATTTCTTCATTCTTGGATATGGATTTTTAATACAGTTGTTGTTATTAACTCAATAATAAAGCTTATTTTTTAGTAATAATTAATGAAACTTCCCAACTTACCTTAATGTTACTGCCAACATTTCTATTGGTGGAATACAATTTCTTAAGTGGGTATTTTCTTTCTGGATATGGGGTTCTAGGTACTTTAGTAGTTCATCAAAAGTAGAAATAGACATTCGAAAGTAATTGAAAAATTTCACATTATCTTCCCTTAGCTGGGAAAATAGTGTCTGAAATGTACCAACAATATATCGTTGTGCAACTATTGGATGAACCCAAACAGTTCTCAATTTTTTTGTTTTGCGACGATGTCTTAATAAAGAAATAATAATCATTTTCTTACGTCTGTCCATGAACACTGAATACTGCACTGATACTGAAAATGATGTGGTGAGGTCTCCGGCTCGAGAGAAATCGGATAAACAGGTATGCGGTGTGTAAAATTCATACGAAAAACACTCGGACCGTTAAAGACCCGGGCCGGGTGTTTTTCTTATAGTATGTAACGACACTGACTGGACTTGCTAAGGTGACCAGAAATACTTCTATTTGTACCAGTGGCAGAGGTACGGGTTACCGGCTAACAGTCTCGGCGACTCATTTACTTTCTCATAATGTATATTTCTTATTGTGACTGGGATATTGTGTGAAGTTGGCGGAGTTACATTTAAAATATCCGTAATATTTGTTGAGACATTTCCTATATCCGGATTGTTGGAATCAACGGACACAACTGAAGCATCGTGTTCCTGTTGATCCTCTACGTCTATGTTGTAACTATCGGTTGCTACTACCAAATTTAAGTTATCCGAAACTGAAATAGATTCCATTACAGAATTTTCCCGATTTATAAAACTACTTTCACGAATACTAGAGGCGTTTTTTTCACAGCTTTTATTAAAATTACGGAGCCATTTTTTATTTAAGCGGTAACGATTTTTCAATGAATTACGAATGCCGAAATGAAAACATAATGACCCATACACTCCGTCCGATGAAACATAGCTACCGAGCAAATCATTTAATAAGAAAATTTTAGATTGACAATCCCACTCATGTATAAAAATTCCCATTTGTGAATACAAAAATCGTAGTTTGCTATCGGCTAAATAGGAAGGAAGAGAATTTGCAAGTGGGTAAAAATATCGGATAAATTACGTTACCGTAGCAACGCTAGCATTTACTGTTTGTTTATCAAGAGTTGGGCGTCGCATCAGTTTGACAATTGTAAATGTCAAAAACAGAAAGAATTAAACAGCATATAACAATTCCAAAAAGTATGTCGAGATTTGGAAATATTTGCGAGGCAGAAATAGTAAGGAAGATTGAAAAATCAACTCCAGAAAATACAATAAAAACTCATTCCTCCATATGGAATCAATTTAGTGAATTTTGTAAACAACGAAACTTCAATTTGGAAACCGAACAGTCAGTGGAAAATGTGGCAGGAATATTGATGGACTGGGGCTTTAATATGAAGAAACAGAATGGAGAAGATTATAAAGAATACGTGGTGAAAACAATGTGGAACACAACAGCGAAAATGTTGCAAAACATGTATTTCGAAAAATTTAATGTTACTTTCAACCCTTTCACTGATTTGGCATTTAAGAAATCCCGTGATGCACGTAATTCTAAGCGAAAGAACTTACAAGGTAATTTACAAAAACGTAAAAATAGTTCAACAGCATTAACTAAAAGTGAAATTGTTAAAATGGCATTAATATGGGATGATAATAGTCCCATAGGTCTTTTAAAAAGATTTTTTCATATCGCTGCATATGAATTAGCTTGGCGAGGAGGTGAAGCTGCAAAGTGTAAAGTACACTATTTTAAAGAAGAAAAATCAAATAATGGTGATTTAACTGGTCGCATTGAATATAATACAGTTTTTTCCAAAACATGTCAGGGTGGCTCAAACAAGTGCTGCGATAGTAAATGGCTAATAAAGAACATAGAAAACCCTAGCATATGCCCAGTGACATTGTTTTATAAAATATTGTCACATAGACCGAACCATATTACAACTGATAGATTATTTATAACTCCCAATCCGTTTTGGAAAAATGATTCATCAAAAGGTTGGTACAAAAATGTTCCTATAGGAGTCAACGAAATTCTTAAGTGGACGAAAATTTCAGCTGAAAAAATTGGACTGGATACAAAGAATAAAAAAATTTCTAATCATTCTCATCGCTCAAGCGCCGTATCAACTTTAGCTAAGGCAGGTATTAATGGACAAGAATTAATTAAAATAACTGGACATTCCTCTTCCAAGTCTATAAAGCCTTATCTACAACTTGATAATGAGCATCATTCGCATCTTGTGACAAATCTCCGAGATAAAGCTTTGGATAATGAATTAGCCACAGTGTCAACAACATCCATGTCAATGTCAACAACAAAGTCTACATCAGTAAAGGAGCAAATTTCTACTGGACCAATTGTATATAATAATTGTATTTTTAACCTAAAAGTTTTCTTATTATTTCATTGTTGTTAGGAATAATTATGGGATATTTAAAATCTTGAGGAAAATCACCATAAGTAAGCTTGGTTTTTAATCTTAAAATTCCATTTTTGTCTTCCAAAATTTCAAACTTCCTCAACCCCTTCACATTTTCGTTTATGTCTTTATTTTGAACAAACTTTATCAAACATGTCTCCGCTTCTTCCATTTCTTGACTGTTTAAATAATCAAATTTGTTGTTTTTCTTGAATTCCATGCATTTACTTCTCTGCTTGTTTTTAACATTGTGGTAAAATCTGAGAATCCATCCTACTAGTCGTCTTAATTTTGAATACTTTCCAAAATAATTTAGATTTTGATAAAATTCTTCAGAACTCTTTACTAAGTTAGTAGTAACCACTTTTTCACATTCTTTTTTCTCCTTGTGCAAATCAGGACACATAATGGTATAATGTTTTCGCGTACATTTCATGCATTTTACCAACGTTTTGCATGTTCTGAAAGTATGGAATAACCTTAAACAAGAGAAACATCCTTTTTTATTTGCAATAATTGCCCTTTTTTGATCTAAAGTCATTTTCTGTGCTTTTATACAGTCCTGGCTAGTATGCGAGTTATTTTTACAGAAAATACAAGAAAACATTGGCTGCTTACCTTTACTTGCTATATTCTCTGCATGTAAAGTTTCGACAGTATACTTTTCATCGTATTTTTCTGTGTTACTCTGATTTGCAAAACTCGACTGAGCTAATTTTATACGCTCTTCTGCCTCTACTTCGACTTTTAGAAATTTCAATAAACCCTGCAATTCATTATTGAAAGTTTTATTATTAGATACTCGATTACGCTCCCAAATTTTAAGAAGTTCGTACGGTAACGCAGATTCCACAAGTGGTAAGAGCATCGCCGCATATTTATCGCTTGTTACACCTAATGTTTCTAATGCTCTAAGCTGAGTTTCCAACCTATCATACAAAATTGATAAAACGATATTACCTGCGTTTTCCTTTGTGGATTGCTGATTAAGCACTAAATTCAGTAGTTCCCTTACGTATACCTCAATTAAGATTTCGTCCCTTGCGAACCTAGTTTTTAGTTGCTCTATAGCGATTTTATAGTTTGCTGCTGAAGGAGGAAAACTTTCAACCAGGTTTCTTGCCTGCGATCCTTCTTCTGTTGCTTGTATTAAATACTGGTACTTGTCTTCGTCTGGCAGATCAGTATCGTCGTTAATCTTCTTGAATTGCCCCCAAAAATTTATCCAGTTTTTGACATTGCCATCAAATTTTTTTATTTCTAACTTTGGAAGATTAAAATTTTTGACTGGGTTTTTGAGTTTTTCATCTCTAGTCTCCCTAATTTTCATTTCTCTTATATGTTTAATCATAAACTCACATCGGTTTTTATATTTACAAATTTCATCTCGAATGTTCTCTTGATTATCTATTTCTTCACTAATATCTTCTGTGCTGTATTCTTCTTCAATGAATATTATTTCTTTGATGCTGCTGTTCAACGCAAACACGCGTTCTGCTTTATCCACAACTTGTTGCAGGAATCGCTGGATGCGTTCTTCATCGTTTGGATCCACCTCTTCTATTTTCTTAAAAACCTTTTGTAGTGACTCCTTGATTGTCTTTCTCTCTAGCTTAAGGCAATCCATTTGTAATTTATGTAGTTCCAAGTTTCAAAGTTTTAAATTATGTTCAGAACCCTAAAAATCCCCACCAGGGATGCCAATAATATAATTTATGGGATTTTGGGCCTGGGTTTATTAATTTGTTATTGAAATAATCTTACGACTTTTTATATTTTATTTGACAACTGTTCTACATTAAACTCATGATCTATCACACATATTTAATTACTATAGTAACACATTCAAGTCCCAACAGTCAACAACAAAGTCTACATCAGTAAAGGAGCAAATTTCTACTGGACCAATTGTATATAATAATTGTATTTTTAACAATTGTACTTTCTAAACATTATATTTCTACTCATTGTTCGTTTAGTTTGTTAAATAAAGTTTAATTGAATTGAGTTTTTTATTCATGGGATTGTCTTACCAAATACCACGCGAGCTCAGATCTAGCAGGATATTTTTCCCGATGGTTTTCTCATACTTACTTTCATGTAGGTAATTTAACTCGATCTGTTCTGACAAAATCACTCGAGCTACGCTCTCGTGATTTTGTCAGAACAGCTCTCGTTAAATTGCCAATGAAAGTAAGTATTCGAAAACAACCACAAAAAATATCCGGCTAAATCTGAGCTCTTGTGGTATTACTCCCGATTAATAAAAAGCCGAATTTTTTCTATTTCCTCATCGGATCCGCATTCTCTGTTGCCGTTTCTAGCAAAGAATTGTTTTATATTACCCGTGTTTCTTATTAAAAGTCGTTGAATTTTATAAACATTACGAAGTGAACAGTTTTTAAAATATAGTTGAGTAGCTTGAGTTAAAATTTTGTCGTCTAGCTTTAAACCCGAAAAATATTGATAAGAGACGCCGGGCGCCACTTGCAAAATACACTCCGAAAGTTTTTCGCAATCAATTACAGTTTTACGTGGCATATTGAAGCAAAAATATTAAAATATTTCCCATAAAATTCGAAGTTCAAACAATTTAAAGAAATAAAAGCGAATTTCAATCAAACAGAAACCACAAAATTGAAAAAAATATATGTAGCGTTGTTTATTATTAGTAGTAAAATTCAAAACTACCTTATAACAACAATTTCTACGAATTGCATGCAAGCTATGTCAACAAAATATTGAAATATAAATAGTAAAAAAGATTTTTAGATATGCCTGATAATTGTTCACATAAACCACAAATTAGCTGAACACACACACCGAGCAATTTCCAAAAACCTATTGATTGCCGAATATTGTGTGTTTGTTTTTATGTATGCTTATCTATTCTGTATAAGAGTGAGGAAAGGAAGGTTTACAGGGCTGAACAGGCGATATTTGATATTCAGGCTAGAGTAATAATGTAACGTTGAATTACGACTTCTATGCCGCCACATACTAAATTGACATAGCAGTTTTGTACTCTTTCAATGTTATTTTTATAGTTTTCTGATAAAGCTGATACCTTTGTATATTGTTCTAACTTTTATCGTATCTTCTAGTTTTGAATCGCTTAAATGATATTTACTCGTTATAGAATTCATTACTATCACACAAATTAATTCACATTCAAAGTAACCAAAAAAAATTTAATTTGTAAACTGAAATATTATTGAAGTAGGTATTTATTTATAGAGATGCCATTATACTACTTTAACGTTTTGGTTGGTTGTATTTTTAAAAACGTAAATTTCCCCTAGTCTTTATTAACAAAAAAAGATTTTTTTGATAAAGGTTATGCGTACAAACATCGTGAAGCAATTTTTTTTCAAAATCAGTCATCATGCCTACTATAGTGACATGGTGACAAAAGCAGATATCCTCATTAATATAAACCGCTTAGTTTTTTCATATCTGGAAAAAAACTGAAGTAGGTACTACATTTTCTATCGTTAAAGGTAGCCTGTTTTTATTAAATAAACTCGTGGTACGGTTAGAAGTGTATCAATTACTTGTGCACCAGCCCTGTAAGGTAAACATGCATTCGCACTACTCTCAGATTTGTGTTATTATTAAACAGTACTCTAGTGATAGATAGTTTGAAATTATAATTACTATAAAAATATTAGTTTTGTATCTACAGTTGCTTCCAAATTCAATTAAGAGAAGCTTTTTAAATTCTGATAATTTTTTTGCAAAAGGAATTAGTTCTAACATAATATCATTATAGTATATGATCATTTTGATATCAATTGTCTTCTAATATTTTCTCAGTCTTATCATGAAATGAAAAATCCTATCGTCAAATAAATCAAGCATATTGTTACAACTTGTTATTGTTATTATCTCCTTTCTCAACGATCTCATACAACCTTGGTACCTACATAAAATTTCAAAATTACAAAAACGAAAGCAAGAAACTAATAAAAAAAAGGCGGTTATTCTAATCTAAGTAAGAAAGTAAAATATAAATGTTGATATTTCGCAAACGTCTTCAAATAGATCTCTAAATTTTTTTATGGATATATTATAGTCGTCGGTCTTAAGATAAGATATTGGCACAAACCCAAAAAAAACCCTTCTCGACTGTTATCGGTGGATCAGGTAAGATTGAGAATATTTAATAGGGGTATAGTATGTACAAAAAGTACGAGGAGTAATAAACCCTAATTAAGTATGCAAAACCTTTACAGGGAGCACCATGAAATTTTTGATAAATCTCTTACTTTAAATTACATTTCTTCCGTAAATCTAAAAACCAGGTAGATCGACCCCGTATTTGTTTCAGTTGTAGCAAAGTTTAGGGTTTCTTCGTTGTTAAAGGATTAGCAGATAAGCAATAACGCAATGCAGTGGTGTGTATTTTGGGAAAAAAATACGTTTTAAATTATAATATAATAAAAAATGAAAAGAAATAATTATTGGAATACATTTATTACTTACATTTTATTCTATATCCGACTCGGAAGAGGAAGAATCGTTGTTGACATTAATAATAATAGGGTCGATTAAATCATCACAAATATTGTCAATTTTCCACATATTTGCCTCTACTTTGATAACATGCTCGATACAGTTTGTCCAATTTTCCTTACTAACATGACTTACAGCACTCTCAAACAATTTCACAACATCGTTTATTTTAAAAGTAGTATTTTTTTTTCCAACTTCCCCCTTTACCTGAGCCCATATTAATTCTATGGGATTAAGTTCACAATGATAAGGGGGAAGTCGAAGAACTGATATACCACGAGAAGAAGCCATTTCTTCTACAATGTAGGTTTTGTATTTATTCTTGTTCATTTTTGCAATTCTGTAAAGTTCTTTCCTTAGTGGATCTTTTGGAAACTTAATATTTTTCGAAATAAGCCACTCCAAAAGCTCTGCTTTACGCCAACGACTTGTGGGCAATGCTTCTCGTAACCGTGAATGGTAACTTGCGTTGTCCATAACAATAACAGCCCCTTTTGAAATCAGATCCAACATTTGAACAAACTATTCCTCGAAGACATCCCCATTCATATCTTCGTGATAGTCCCTCGTGCGTTTTGAAATAAAAGTTAATAATCCACCATCAACAAAACCTTCAGAACTTCCAACATGGACAATGATAAGTCTTTTTCCTTTTCCGGATGGTGGCTGCAAACCTAACGACAAACCTTCCACGAATGCCTGCCTTCCGCTTTTAATGTTTTCATCTTGCCAAGATTTGGAAACTGTATATCCAGCATTTATCCATGTTTCGTCTAAGTAGAAGATTTTCAAATTTTGTTCTCTGGCATGTCGAATGCTTCTTAAATAGTCTCTTCTCCAAAAAACTATTTCCGGTTTATCTATCAAGAGAGATTTTCTATTATGTTTTGTATATCTGAAACCCACATCTTTCAAAAGTTTGCATAATGTCATTCTGGAGAATTTTGGATAGTCCGTATCTTCTTGCACTGATGTCATAATTTTGTCAAGTGTTGGAATTTCCTTTCGTAAGTAAAATCCATGGACTTTACGCCTTAGTCTTTGTTTTAATGACTCATCGATCTCAATTGGTTTTCGGCCTGAAGGAGTTTTAGGGGGTTGGAGAGTTCCACTCTTGCTTTCTTTTAGTAATCTATAAATTGTTGATTTAGCAACACACAACATAGCAGCCGTTAATTCCACAGTCAGCACAAGTCCGTCTTATGGACGTTTTGAAAACGTCCACTCTGGACATTCAGGACGTCTTAAACACGTCCATATCCGGACGACAGACGTCTTATGGACGTTTTGAGGACGTCCATTGTTACTAATCAGGATGTCCTGGGGACATCAATTACAGGTCCATATTGGGACCTTAAATGGACATATTGGGACCTTAAATGGACATATTGGGGACATCAAGAATACAACTATGTTCAACTTTTCTACGAAGAAAAACGCATAAATACTATAAAACATATATATATGTTCTCGACACAAAATTTACACATACATTTAAAATTTTTTAGTGCTGGACTGCTTGCGCTCACTGGCTCGCTTGAGCCAGGATTGCAGGGATACCTCTGTCTCTTTCCTATCTTTGGCCTTTTTGGCGTATTCTGCTGCATCTACAAAAAAATTTCCTTAAATCAAATGTGAACTATATATTAATGTCTTACGCTATATAATATGTTCTCAGTGAAAATAATTGCTTCAATAACTTATCATTATCGTAAATATTCTAATTTTCATGATGCATTTGTAACAAATTTGAGGATTTGTTGAAGAGAGTGTGACAAAAGAATAGATAACATTTTGGTAATTCTGAGAATACGAGGGTTCGCTAAAAATCCTCTCCGTTTTGTAAATATCAAATTTATTCCATACTTTTGCCACGCCCTGTGAATGCAGAAGCTCTGAATATATTCCAAAGATTCACAGTTTGAAGAGATTTACTCACTCAGGACAAGTTTGGCCATCAACAAATTGATAAATGGCTTTTTTCCTTTACGGCCCAACCAACTGAATCCACTTGCCTCTTCATTGCTTATCAATGATGTCATGGCTCGTTTCACAAAATTGTAATTGTTGGCTCCTCCCAATTTTGCCAATTCAATTACCTAAAACATAATACACTATAGACAGTTTATTAGAAAAAAAAGAATAGATGAACTTACAGCTGCTTCAAAATTGTCTTCTTTTTTCAAAACTTCTTCAAATTTTTCTAGATCCTCCACACAATTTATCGGAAAATGTATATCATAATCGGTATACAAACACCGGGAACCATGCCTTCTTTCAACAGTATCTCTTTCTCCCTTTTCCTTTATGGCTGATAAAATTTCCGTTGTGATACTGCGTATCAGATGGTTCTGTTCTATTATCACCTTAAGGTTTGATGCTAAAATACAGAAGAAGTGAATATAACATTTCACTGATTTAATGTCAATATAAATCAATACTAACCATTGTCCTTACATCCTTGGCAACAATACTGATTCAGATTTTCCTGTTGAGCAATAGCAACAGATTCAACATTCTCAACAACAATGTTTTCATGGAATGGTGGGATCCTTACAGCCGTTTCATTATTTAATTGACCTACAAAAACCGAATAATCTCTGGGATGAATGAATTTGTGATATCACCAATAAGGTGTAGATTTATCAATTTTTTTTATTGATATGAATATATATAGAATTGGTAGGAATGTGTTACACAAAATTTTTGTAATAATATATATATATATATATACAAACAGACAAATATATATATATATATATATATTTATTTATTTATAATATTAGATGGAATATAAAATGGACGTCTCTTCAAAGTTGACATTCAATGCATATGCCAATGAATTTGGAAAAAATATATATATCACCAGTCATAACATCAAACATCATAACATAACCAGTCATAACAAAAATGATATTTGCTCACCATTATCAGAAATATCAATTTTTTTCACCATGCCTGCAAAATACTTCAAATTAGAAAAAATATACTGTTAATGTCATAAAAAATATTACATCATTTTGGAGGAGATGGTAGAATGGTTTCATCTGAACTACCACTAGATGATAAAACTTTCTGAATCCTCCTTCTTTTACTATTAGTTTCCATTTCAGATGCAAGATCACTGGTTTCTTCAGCATCTTTAGCTTTATTTCGCGCTTTCATATAATGATCTGAAAAGAAAAAAAGCATTATTCAATTCAAGTTCAATAGACAATCTCCCAAAACACACACTAAGTGGTTAGTTTGTCAAAATTCACTATTCAGGATTGCTAAGAATGAAAATTCACTTTTAGAAATATACTGTTTATGAAATTTTTTAAAGAATTTTAGTTGTGTATTTTCTTATGTTTCTAGTTTTTGGAGAGCTATCACAAAAATAATAAATTTCAGCTTACCAAATGTTGCATTCCTGAAAACTTTAATTCTATGAGTAGGCCAACATGTATTAAGAGGTTCACATTTCCTTATAGCCATCATCAACTTAGGAGGGGCCATCGAGGGCCAGTGACAGAAATCTCCCTGTATCCATATTGTGGGCACTGCTTCCACTGTCTCATCCTCAAATTGGACGACTGTCCATGTTTTTTCTTCGGTCATCTTTTTAAGCTAAAACTCCAGAAACACAATAAATTTCTTACTTTATATAATCAACAAAAGCACTGAATATAACAGAACAAAAATACAAAAATGATCTAAAAATAAAATGGATATTAAATTAATATTATTCTTATCCCTCACCCTGTATATCAAAAATTATGAGCTCAGAATACTTTCTGTTAAGACTCAACAAAGTTCCCCATTGTATATCGAAACATAAAAAGAATGTTTTTAAGAGATCCTGTGTTTTGTTAAAAAAATATCAATCTGTATGTATCAATGGAAAAATTATGTAGCTAGTTTCAGATTCAAGTTTCACACATTTATGATGTATATCACTAACATTGAATATTTCCATGGGTTCAAGATCTAAATTAGCAACGAATATGCCCAATTCTGATGATTTACAGGGTTGTTCATATAAATCTCTCAGATTTGAAAATTTATTTCCAATTATTTTGTATTGATTTTGATATAATACAATATTCTTTATTTCAATAATATTTCCATTTTTGAGCGAACAACAGTTATCTGGGACAGCAGTTTGAAGAACAAAATTGTGGAAGTTCACTTTTTTAAACTGATTCATGATATTTATATTCAATGTAGGTCCTTCTGAATGAGTAGATGAGAAAATTGGATATTTTTTGGAAACATTATTAGTTCCATTTTTATGGGCTAATTGATTTTTCTCACTCCTTCTCCTTATTATCTGTGATAGGGGCTTATCACTTTTCCTAATAGATTTCAATATGGTCTGTAAAAAGTTTTCAAATGGGAATGCACTGAAATCATCAAGTGCTCCATGATGTTTTACATCATTTGATAAATGTATCAAGTTATGTATATTGTGTGACATGTTTTCCTGTCCATAAAGAATTTTGAATGTTTCAACAAAGTACTGGAGAAGAGAGTGTGCATAATCAATGGAATCATTATATTTCTGATTTGATAGAATTGTTGATGCTACATGTAATGTGATGAAATTTAGATATCTGTCTCTATTCAACTGATTTCTCAAAGCAACAGGTCCTGTATAGAATAAAAATTGCCTAAATTCTGTAGATTTCCATCGTTTTACTTCTGTCAAACTTCTTGGTTTTCTATTAAATTCCAAAGGCATGCATTTAGCAAAACTTATCAAAGAATCTGATATATTAGTTACATTTCTGAAAGCAATTTTTGTTGAAGGTTTTCCACAACACCATAGAGACATTAATAATTTTTTGACAACACCAAGACAGATCAAGTGCATATAATCTAAGGGGAAGCCATCTACCATATCAAAATTTGGAATGCGCTCAATGACTGATGTACCATTATGGTGATCGGCTTGAAGTTTTAGTCGAAACCCATTGTCAGTTCTCAAACGAAGGTTTTTTGTTTCAGGAAAACAAACCCTATTATCAGAATAACTGCCTTCAATATGGCATTTTGAGCAAGAAAAATATCCAGTGTGTCCTTTGGTATATGTAATGAATGATTTGGCTGGGGCATCGCAAATGAATGATTTTATAGTAACTTTGTATTCCTTGCCATTAATAATTATTCCATTTGTAACAACATCAAAAGCATCATCAACAAATTCTTCCAAAAAACAGTTGGCTTCCTTTGGTTTTTCATAACCATGGTAGATTCCAATCATATCAACAATCTTATCTTCTGATAATCTACATAATATAGGATAAACCTGACTACTGGAACTTTTAGATAAAGGCAATCCATCAATGTTTATGATAAGTTTTAGTGTTGTTGTCTCTTCTGAATAATGAGATGATTGAACATAAAGATTGTTGATACATGTTCTTATTCCAAAGTGATGGTATTTACCAGGATAGACACTTTTCAATTCAACATTCCTACAAGTTCCTAAAAATGATCTGGCATCTGTTGGTAACTCAGGAATAACTTCTTTTGTTATACTCAATAATTCATTAATAGCAGTGTGAGTGATATTATGTTTGAGTGCCCACTCAGCCAACTTTGATGCAATGCTGATGGGTTGGTTGTCAGGGGAATGATTAGTATTATTATGGAGAGAAAGATTACTGTTATTATCAGCATGGGGATAGTGATTGAGATGTTCAGTTTCATCAGTAAAAAAGATATCCTGAGTTTTTAAATGGGCAGTATTCAGTTCAGATACCGGAAAAAAAGAGTCTTCATTTTCTGAAGAAATTGGGGATGTACTAGATTCGTTATTTGGATTGATAGCAGTTACATTTTCAACTTCTTCATCATGAAGATTTGTTGTGGCAGTGGAAGTCGATGGCAGTTGATATGGTAACAAGGAACGTGAAAGCCGTTTAGCTCGCATGTAATGTTTGTTCAAGTGAGACCCGCTCATCGTGAAATGAAAAACTAACTATTTCTATAGTATTAGATATTCATATATAATAAAATATACTTGCCTTGAATTCGAAAAACACAGCACAAACGAGCGCAAAAGGAACTCTCGAACGCATAACAGGCTCTATAACTATAGTTGTGATCACTACGTACGTACGAGCACTAGAAATTTTTCAGTTTACTACTCTACTCAGTTTACTTATTATTAAAAAAAGAAAGAATGTCTTGCTTCACAGTAGCACGTGGTATCACAATGGCATAGATTAGCACAATGGCTTCGTTTAGTTTCATGCGTCATGCGTGATTGCGTGACAATTGACAACAGAATGCGGGAAACATAGAACGCTATAGAGCCACCGACAATAGACTTAACTCGGACCGTGACACGAACGCCGCTAGAGCTCCGCGGGAAATTCAAATATTGAATTATACACCTTCCAAAAATGAATGGATTTCTATAGATTTTGTTTTTATAGCCTATAAGAATTGGGAGTACAATGAGCAATTGCACACATTGATCCACTAACGGTGAATTTCGAAGTACTTCAAAAATTTATCACTTCAACAAGTTGACCATGTACATATATAAATTTCATTTCAGAACTTTTAAATTATATATAAAGGATAAAATTGAGCAGATATAGTAGTTCATATGTGTGACCAATTGCTACAGAAACGAAATTTTAAGAAATCTTATATAATTAGCGATTATTACTTGCCAAAAGCTTCTGAAATTCTAAACTGAACAATTTAATCATTTTCACAAAACTATAACATCCATATACTGTACGTTTTGGGGACATTTATTCCAGGACGTCTTAGGTACGTCCATGAGTGGACATCCTCAAAACGTCTATAATAGGTCTTGGACGTTCGGACCAAAACTGGACATAAAATGGACGTCTTGGGAACGTCCAGTGCTGACTGCATATCATCAACACTTGCACTTGGATCCTTGTTTTTCAATGATATATAACAATTCAATATCAGAGTTTTTTCATTCAAAGATAATGGACCTGTTTTTGGTCGTTTAGATAGTCCTTGGCTTATCGACATTGTTTGGTACTTGCACAATTAACATTCAACAAATGTTTTAAATATATTCCAACTGTTTACAATATTATGAAAACCATACAACTTCATACAACTTTACTCAAAGAACTAATACTAAGTACTGATTTAATGTACCTACTTTCTTTTAAAATAATATTCCCGATAATGTTTCTAAGAAAACTTTACTCAAAGAACTAATACTAAGTACTGATTTAATGTACCTACTTTCTTTTAAAATAATATTCCCGATAATGTTTTTAAGAAAACTTTACTCAAAGAACTAACACTAAGTACTGATTTAATGTACCTACTTTCTTTTAAAATAATATTCCCGATAATGTTTCTAAGAAAACTGGGTTGTTCAATACAAAATGTACCTTACGGTATACCCCCTTAAAATATATTTTGGTACGTCTATGAAATCTACTTAAATGAATGATTTATTACTCCTTGTCCTTTCTATATAGACATAGATAATACCATTGTATAAAGATAGGCCTTTATATAGTTATAATACCGTGTATTTTTCTTACACTTTAAAACGCAAAATGTTTTTTGAAAGAGTATTTGAAATAACAAATAATGATTTTGTATTTCAAATAATTATGTCAAATTAATTTATTTGAAACGAATACCCAACAGGATAATGCGCGACTAATGATGGAACAAATTCAGTAACTATTTCGCAAACAATTTACTTTTTACCAAATTCTGAAAATGGGTCGATTTTCAATTTCAAATGCCGATTTTTTTAATAGTGGGCGAAAATTATGACGTCACCAGTTTTGACACAGTGACGTACCTAATCGTTGATTTGATTTTAAATTGAGATGTGGTTCTTATAATACCTCATTTAACAGGATTATGCTTATACAAGGCAAAAAAAAGTAATTTAATTTAATCAGAGAGTAATTTTACAATAAACGAATTAATTAAAGTTAATTAATACACAATAATATTCAGCTGATATGAATGCTCAAAAAGCCAATCGATGAGCACATTCCTCTTCCACATTACGAATAACTTCCGGAGTAATTCTATTAACTTTGTCTCCTCCAATTCGGTCTTGCAGCTTCTGTAGATTGCAGTGAGGATTTTCATTAATTTAGTATCTGCAATTTTGACTGAACCATTTGGGTATGAAAACATAATTTGTTTAATAAAACGTGGATTGCGGTTACATAAATCCACGAATCGAAAAATGAAATAAGTTGAATAACCTATTGGGGTGGCTAGTGGGTTAGGGTAGGTTACTAAAGTAATAGCGTGTGAGAGTGCCAAACATAAAACATTTATAACTATTTCTTATTTCATACATCTGAAAACGGACCTACCTTAAAACTTTTACTGTTCACTTATTGGGTAAAATTACTGAGAAAATAAAAACAAATATGCGCCTAAAGACAATTTATTATTAGTGGTACTGGGTATTCCATCAATAAATACGGCTTATGTGTAATTGCGTAATGATCCACCTTGATGTGCAAAAGGCAGAAAGCAGAAGGAGGTACTAGGAACGATTCGTTTGAAATAAATACCCCCTCTGTAGGTTTAGATTAATCTGTGATCCAGCAAACTGTAAGAGTTTGGAGTTTTTAGTTTGCTTACAATCTTTGTCAGATAAAGTGTTGCATTTTTGTTTGTGATTTTGTCTTTGCATTATTTTATTTTATTTTTCAGTTGTGTGATTAGTTTCGTTGAAATGTAAGTATCTTTATTTGGTTCTTCTTCATATTTCACTTCGTAACTATTTTCAGGGAGTACCGAGCATTTTGGAAGAAATTCAACCAAAAAAAAATCCCCACATCACATATTGATTTTGTTCGTGGGGATTTGCTACAAGCTGGCGGTGCTATAGGACATTGTGTGTCCGAAGATTTCCAGATGTCTAAAGGAATTGCTCTTCAATTTCGGTGAGTTATTGGTTTTTTGGGCACTTTTGATAATATATGGTTTTTCAAATAAATATTTTTTTTAGGCGAAAGTTTAATCACACGGACTACTTAAAATCCCAGAAAAAAAAAGGGTAGTGTGTGTGTACTATATGTACAACAGAGATACATATACTATCTAATAACTAAGCAACTATTTTTCCATAAACCTAATTATAAATTCATTTTCATGGCATTACAGGACATGAAAGTCCATGCGACAAGCAATATGGTAAGGACAATATCTTTACCCAAAATTGCTTGTGGCTTGGACGGTAAATCATGGCCTGTAGTGCTAGGAATGATTAGATTTATTTTTAAAGATAGTACAATTAAGATTAAAATTTATCATTTATAGTTTTCTTTTGTTTAGTTTGTGTTGTTTTTTTTAGTATAAGTTATTTATAGTGTTTTGTTATTTATAGTGTTTTATTTTTTATAATTATTGTTTTGGAAAATCGTGGATTAGGCCTTAAAGGGGAAACCACGTTAAAAAAAACGCATCGAATCCTCTACCTCCTGGGTGATGTGGAAACGAGGATACTTTAATCTGTCATGCTAAGGACCAAATTGTATTGGACATTAATAAACTCGTGTATGTAGATCAACGAGAGAAAATAAAGTAAAGTATAATTTTTAAAAAAACTTATTTTTATTTTTTTTCTCACCCTTGGAACGTTAGTCCGTAATTTTTGAATATGTCACGTTAAAGACTATCGGTTTATCAATCAATTTCTGTTTTTTTTTCCATGGACATCATTATTTGTAGATACAGGAGAGAAAATAAAGTAAATTATAATTTTTAAAAAAACTTATTTTTATTTTTTTCTCACCCTTGCAACGTTTGTCAGTAATTTTTGAATATGTCACGTTAAAGACTATCGGTTTATCAATCTATTTCTGATTTTTTTTTCCATGGACATCATTATATGTAGATACAGGAGAGAAAATAAAGTGAAGTATAATTTTTAAAAAAACTTATTTTTATTTTTTTTCTCACCCTTGGAACGTTTGTCAGTAATTTTTGAATATGTCACGTTAAAGACTATTGGTTCATCAATCTTTTTCTGATTTTTTTTCCATAGACATCATTATATGTAGATACAGGAGAAAGAATAAAGTAAACATCGATATATGTAATAATTCATACGATTGTTTCGGAGCAATTATAGTATGGCGAAACAAAACCATACTTCAGTAATTATGTTTGCTGGTAATTTTTTCTCAAAATAAAGCAGAGAAAATTAATTATTTCATATGTAAAATATAAACCCATACGTTCGATAACATATGCCCCTCGTAAATACGGTCGAATCTCAGCGGCTGAGCGGTCGAGCGGTGTTGCCAGATCAATTTTACCCGTTTGGAGCTAGGAGCTAGCTTCACACCCGTATGAAAAAGCCCTTTCTATCATTGACCTTACTCTACTCAATTGGGTATTAAAATTGGTCTGCATATGTGTCAAATTTCCCCGATTGATATATGGGCGAAGGCACCAACTTTTCAAAGGATAAGCTTTATCGCCCAAGATATATTCCGAATTTGGAAAATATTGGGCAACATCTTCCAAAATATTTCTAACAATATCCGATTTTCTAAAAATTCTGCGGTCATTAACTGAGCCTGGGTATCCAACAAAACAATCGGTGAATCTGAGTTTGTGATCACACACTGCTTGCAGAGTAACTGCAAATATATACCTCTCCATTTGTTTTTGGTGCCTTTATTTGTATGTAAGAACCATCGACTACCCCAATACAATCAGGAAATCCTTTTCTAGCACAGCTCGTTTTTATTGCATGTGACTATATCTGTGACTGATCTATAAATAAGAATATTTTAAGTTCGTTATTTAAAGACTTTTTCGTACTTCCGGGCCTAAAGTGACAACTTCACTCCCTTGTGACAGGTACTAAAGTGTCACATTTAATCCCTCCGGGATTAAATATTGACGAAACTCCCGGAACGATTAAATCACAAACAAACGAATTTAAGGGATATTTTATTGAAAAATATAATTAATTAGAATGGTAATTAACGTTAATATTCAAATTAATATTGTGACAGTTCGTCATATTGACCAGTCTTTCCTGGGTTAATGCAGCAGGTAACTGACGAGTAACAGATAGGTCCTTTTCATATTGAACTGGTGTTTGTTTCGAAGATCCTGCGGAAACAGGAAGCGAGAATGAGGACTGTGGCATAACTATAGTGGACGAATCGGCGACTTGACCAAATATTTTATCTGAAATTTTTTGTTTATTTTTAATAGACGATTCAATATATCCCTCGGCCACGTTGGAGGATTTCCATCCTCCATGTCTCTTCAGCACGTCTATTGTTGCTCCCGAATCAGCTAACAAAGACGCAGATGTGCGTCTAAAACAATGTCCCGTATAAGACGTCGCATTTTCTAATTCCAAGAAAGCTGCTATTTGCCGTGGAAATGTACCAAACATGTTTTTTCCTACTACTCGCGTAGTACATTCTTTGTTGATGTATTGAACAAAACATTTTGAATGAGTTGTCCCTGTCTTTCGCAATGCCACATATTTCCGAAATATCGCCACAAAACTGATGGCACTGTTTTCTGAATTTTTGATCACAAAATTTCGGTCAATTTTACTTTTGGTGTTTCTAATCGCAATTAGGAAGGAATCGCCCAAATCTCTCACATCGTCGATTTCTAAATCAACCAACTCTTTTCCACGACAAGCTCCCGCAACGCCCAAAATAAGTGCAACCTACAAAAAAATTGATTTCTTAAAATTTCTGAATATAAACAAATTTCCAAATTTACCTTAAGCATTAAATATTTATCATCCGGAGCCTCCCGTAAGAACTGATCTACCTGCTCAGACGTGAGAATTCTTGACTTCTTTGGCTTAAATCCCTCATTTCTTCTCTTCAAAAAAGCTAATAATTTTGGAAATTTACTTATATCAATACCTTCTCTAATGTTAATAACCGATTTCAGCATTGAGTAATGTGCCCAGAGAGTTGAGGCACAAACCGCTTTTGATTTATCATCGAAGTAGACTAACAGCGCATTTTCAGTAGGTTGTCTCACATTTTTTAAGCGGCACCACTTTTTAAAAGCATCGTACTGCTGCTCGTATAGTTTTCTAGATTTCGGTGGTAACAATTCTTCACCTACTTCGGCTGCTCTTTTATCAATATCAGATACACCTTCTTCACTCATGATACCAATAATTATCAATAACAATGTTTCTTTACAATGACACTAGTAATGACAATGTTTCTAAATTATAACTGTCACAACGCAATGTTACTTATTTTAAAGACAGTTTATTAAATGAGTTGAAGAGAGAAAAAACTGATTGAAATTATTGAAATAATTAATAAAATCATACCGGAAGTACGAAAAGTATCGTATATACCTTGCGACTGAAGTACATTTAATCCTTCAGGTAAATTATGGCCCTCCCTGCGGTCGGGCCATAAACTTTACCTTCAGGATTAAATGTACTACTTCAGTCCCGCGGTATATAATATACTATTATTTTACAATTACAGTAACTCATGTTTACCTGTAAGAATCTGGAGTAGCCAACAGCCATAGCACAGATAAAAATTGTGTGATAATATTTATAGTTGGCCTTCCCTCTAAATTATTATTCTGTAAATGGGGTCCCAAAATATTTATAATATTTTCGAACGCCTCTTTAGACATTCTGAAATGACTTTTAAAGTCCTGACCATTTAATTCATTTCTTACAAAATTCACAAAATCAGTCCTTTTTGCAGGTCGATTTCTTATAACCATATTATAAATGTACTCATCATCTGAAGATTCTTCAGTACTATCCTGAAAGTTAAGGTGATGTAGAAAGTGCACTAATCCATTTTTCAATTATTACTTCTCTTGTTTACAGTAAAGAAATATTAAGTAAGTAATGATCAAAGAAATTTTCCAGGTATCAAATAAATAATATGGAATCAGTTAAGTGTACATTTACTAATGTGTTAATCTCATCCATCATTATAGGTGATTCAGGATATGCTTTGAGACCCTGGCTGATGACACCAGTTGAAAATCCAGAACAAAATTCCCCAGAAGAAAGGTACAATGATAGGCAGAAGAGTACAAGGTCCCTTATTGAAAGGTGTAATGGAGTACTGAAATTAAGATTTCGATGTCTTCTTAAGCATAGAGTACTTCATTACAGTCCTGAGAAATCTTCTAAAATGATGTCTTGGTGTTTCCAAATTTGCGAAATCCTGAATTAGCAGCTGGAAGATTATTGAGAGAAAGAGTTATAAGAAATCATTTTACAATACAAGATATGATTTGATTTTATTGTAGTGAATCCATTAATTTTTATTAAGTTTCAATGTTTTTGTATCAATACCAAATAAGTTATGTAATTCATTAACTCTCTTTTTCTTGACTTGTTTTTAATTACCACTTTCAAAATTATAGTTTCAGACCATCTGTAATTATGGTAGATTGTTTGAATCCAGTAAACAAATTGTCAAATTTTTTAATCAAACTTGAAAATATAAGAATAAAATTCAACTAGTAATTTTTTTTCATTTCCTCAACCCAATGTGGAATGTGAACACAAGTTGTACAACAAACAGATATATTTCTATAACTATGAAAAAACACAAATCAGAGTATTTTAAAAACAAAATGAATATTTTTATCATTTCAACAACTAAATAAAAGTTCAAACAAAACAAATATGAATAAAACAAAACACAAAATGAAAATAAAATATTTGAGTATCATCTCAACAAAACTACCTAATCTAAGATACTAAAAAGAGAGATCACTTTTTTTCATCACAGGTATAATAGTTCTTTTAGGAACTCATTGAACCAAATATCCCATCAATAATGATATTTTAATCCACTTTGCATTTTGCTATTCTCTCTAGAGCAGATGCAATTCTCAATTTAGCATTGACATCCTTTTCATAAAGCTCAATTTTTTTATTGTACTAGCTATTTCTCATTGTTATATCCCTCTCTGTCTGCTTGGAAAGTTCTGCTGTGGCTGAAATTGTTTTTTCCAGCCTTTCTAGCCTTCTGGATCGCTTAACCCTTCTATTTTCACTAACATTCACTTTAGATGAGGAAGTTAATTCCAGTGGAGGATTATTTTCTTTAAGAACGGGAACATTGTCATTGCTAGGAACATTGTCGTTGCTGGCATTGAGTTCATTATTTGTTATATCCCAGCAATAGTCATGTTCCATATCAACTTGGACTGGAGAGAGTATATTTGTAATGGTTGATCCATCGAACTCTACCTGGGATTCCAAAATATCTTGGTGACCATCAACCACTACTGGGCCCATAATGCCCAGTATTTCATCTTCCTCTGTTGATATTTGTATATCTATTGGTGGCCCTCCACCTGTTCTGTTGCGGTGTTTCTTAATCATGCTTTTTTTGCTCTTTGTTCTAGTCTTGATATCATGCCAAGTCTGAAATATTTGTAAATCAACCAAAATAATAAAATTATGAAGAATATAGATATGACTTACTTTACGCCATTTTTTCCAATCCTTGTTTGCCCCTGGCATAGCGTTCAAATTGTTTGCTAGAGATTCCCATAATTGTTGGGCCTTCTTGTATGTGAAATCATTCGTGGATTTTCCAGAGTTGAGTTGTGGATGGCTTTTAATAAAATCCACCAACTCCTTACGCTGATCGGATGTTATGTTTCCCTTTGTTTTCTCCATTTGATAATATTTCTATGAATTTTCCGTGTGCTATTTTCAACAGACGCGGTTTTCTCTTATATAAGCAAAAATTTTATTTTTTGTATTGTATTGTAAACATGTAGTAAACCATGAGAAAATTGACACATTGGCAGTTTTGGCACAATGTTGTCAAGTTTTCATCCGACCACAAATCACGTAGACGAATGAAGAGGTCGTACAGTGTTCAAGAATGCACATGAGTCTTGGTAAGCCGCGTACACATCTGGCGAACGCATGTGGCCGAAGCCATTCGACCGAACGCCTTCGGTAAATGTGTACGGCCCAACAAACGACAGCGAAGGCATGTGTTTGCCTTCGTGAGAGTTCGCTCACTGGGCGGTACATCAAAAGAAAATTGGAGAACGAATTCGTTTGGCTGTGTTTAGTGTGTACGCTTCCAGTTAAAGTGTCGAACGGCGTCGTCCCGATTTTGTTTTGATTTTCTATTTTATTTTTATTAATGCATTTACAAATAGTATTTAAGGAATTTTTTGATATTTTTTTTTATGTGAACCCTAGATTTTTTTAATAAATATTTAAAGCATTATATTTAACTATTTTACTCACTTTTACGTATTCTTGAAGCGCATCAATTATAGCAGAGCAAACTTCTGGTATCATCCTTGAAATGAGTTGTTTTGAAATTTTAAAAGTATACATTAAACTTGTATATGAGTCACCAGTCGCTAAATATCGTAGGGTTAACATTAACCTTTCTGTTGGCGGTATCGCTTCTCTAAACTTTGTATCTTCTTTCGCGATTTTTGGACCAATTTTATTCAATAGCCATTCAAAATCAGTAGACTTCATTCGGCAAAAATTTTGAAAAAGTCCGTATTCCATTTCAGCTTTGAGATCATTAATTAAGTCTATCCCTCTATACTGACTTCTGCTTTTAAATAATGATGTTGTCCACCAGCGCCGTTTTCGTCGTTTTTTGGGGGGCTCTTTCACTGCTTCGGCCTCCGCCTCGCTAATAATAATATACAATGCACTTGCAATAATTATATCCTCATCGGACGCCATATTTACTATTTTACAACAAAAGTTCGCGCGCGCCAAAAATACCCGCGAAACTGAACGAATGACTGCAAACGAATTCGTTCTCCGTTATGTGGACGGCAGAGGAAATTTTCCATCGAACGCCGAAAACATCGAATGAATTCGGTCGAATGGCTTCGGCCACATGCTTTCGCCAGATGTGTACGCGCCAGTATACGATTATTTCCATTCGTAAAAGTTCGTATACGCTGCGTATACGTATTGTTACGTATGAAATCGAGAATAGCACCCCAGGTCCATTACTAATTTTTGACACTTTCACTTTGACTTTGACAAACAGAAGTCAGATTCACACCAACCAATATATGATTGATTTTGTATATTTTCATTTTTAATGACTTAAAAGTTAATATACAAGTATATTTTATAATATTTATCAACATTAAAGGCGAAATGTTGAAGTGTAATGTAATTTATGTTATTTTAAACGATTTTATTATATTCTGCTTGTGTAAGAAGTCTTGTAGTTCGCGTGACCGCAGCGACTCGATGCGCGGGTCAGTTGAGCAGAAACGCTATGCCTTATATTGCCTATACCACAGATGGCCTATACTTCAATCTGTCTCTTTTATTTTGTCTTTTGTCTATGGTTTCCTCGTTATTTTTGTGCAGTGTTGCCAATGTGCGTGTAATTACACGAAATTCGTGTAATCTCATTGCATTGCGTGTAGGTTTCGTGTAGTGGTCAAATTGGTGTAATTTACGTGTAATTTGCATAGAGCGACTCGAGTATTAATTGTTTCACAGAACCGAATCATGAAGAACCATGTTCACGTTATATGGATTCATGAATCTGTGCACTGTTGTGACATCCACTATAACTGAGCTGAATTTTATGAATACGGAACGGAGTAGGGAGTACGGATTGGACAAGAAGAAGAGTTCTGTGTCAAACAAACTGAATTATTGTTTATTTGAAGTACCTACATATTTTCAACAGCAACACTAACACCATAGATAAAAGATAATAATACAATGGATAAGTGGCTGAAAAGAGAAGTTAGTTTTCTGATATTTAATATTTTGTACTAATCCACTAAAAACATTTTTCCAGGTCAATGAAAACGTCCAGAAATCTGAAATGAGTGAAATGCATATGGATATAGAATATAATCTAGAGTCTAGAGACTTGGGTTCTGAAAAGGAATCAGAATCAAGAAATATGAAAAATAAAATTGTTAAATGTCATCAGAATACAAGGAAATACACTTTTTGTTAAAGCTGGCTGCAAAATCCTAATTTCAAAGATTGGCTACTCAAATCCAAGTCCAAAAGAAAACAAAAAGAACAGGGATTCTGTAGATTATGTAAAATTGATATATTAGCTCATAAAGCTACCATCACAAGGCATCTGGAATCTGAGAAGCATACATTTAATGCAAAACAAGTTGCAAATACACCAGATTTATCAAAAATGTTTGATAATCCCTTGGAAATGAAAAAGAAAAGAGCTGAAATAAAACTGGCAGGGCTATTGGCCACAAATAATCTTCCATTTTCTCTAATGGATGTGCTAACACCATTGTGTAAAGATATTTTTCCTGATTCTAAAATAGCACAGGAGTTAGCCCTGCATCGTACAAAAGCTACCCATATAGTGAGAGAAAGTATTTCGAAAATTTATTGTGGAGAACTCTATGAAAAATTGAGGGAAAATGGATCTTTTTTTTCAATTATAATGGATGAAACAACTGATAATTCTATTACGAAACACTGTGCATTCACTGTTATATATTTTGATCATCAACAGTACAAGATTATATGTAGATTTTTTGATATGGTAGAACAGTGTTCTGGCACTGCAGATGACTTATATAAATGTTTAGTAAAAACTATCTCAGAAAAGAGAATTCCTCTGACAAATCTAGTTGGATTTTCATCTGATACCACAAACTGCATGTTTGGGAAAGATCAGTCTGTTGCTGCACTATTGAAGAAGGAGTTTCCTGATATAGCGTTAATTAAATGTTCATGTCACATGATACATTTATGTGCTTCTAAGGCATGTCTAGAACTTCCGCGGTCTGTAGAAGATCTATTAAGAAATATTGGTGCCCATTTTCATAGAAGTGCAAAAAGAACTGAAAAATTCAAAGAGTTCCAAGATTTTTTCGGGACTAAAATCCACAAAATTATTTCTCCATCTAATACTAGGTGGTTGTCTTTGAAAGCCTGTGTGGACAGGGTACTAGAACAGTTTGTACCACTTCACATGTATTTCAGGGAGTCTATACTTTCTGACCCCTCTAAAACAACAGATGAAATGCTCTATATAATGAATAATAAATTCACCATCATATATTTGGAGTTCATGTCCTATGTTCTAGAGTTATTGGTAGACTTCAACATTTTATTCCAAGGGGAGTCACCGCTTCTACATAAATTAAAACCTGAAACTGAGAGATTATTGAAAATCATATATTCAAACTTCTTGGAATTGGTGTATTTCAAAAATGAAGATATTTTTTCCATTAACCATTCAAATCCTCAACATTTTTTGCCTTTACAGAAAGTATATGTTGGCATTACAGGTAATGAGAGTCTTCAAGAGCTCAAACGTCAAAATGTTGATATAAATGAGATAGAGCAATTCTATAAGACATGTTTAAAATTTTATATTGAACTTTATTCACAAATAAAAAAAAAATTCAAATTTGATGATCAAGTATTTGAAATTATATCTATAGTTGAACCTAGTGAAGCTCAAACCTTCCATATTAAAACATTGCAGAAGTGTTTCCATAGATTTCCCATTTTGAAGCAACATTTGAAATTACAAGAAGTTGATAATGAGTGGAGAGAACATGCTCTGTTGAATCACTCAGATCATGGTTTGAATACAAATTTGGCAGCAGAAGTATATTGGAGAAAAGTATTTCTTTTGAAAAATGCTGCAGGTGCTCTGCTTTTCCCAAATTTAAGGAAGGTTATATCTTATTTATTGATTTTACCTTTTTCAAATGCATCTGTTGAGAGGATATTCTCTGAGCTAAATAATATAAAAACATTCCACAGAAATAATTTGTCTTCCGAGACTATTTCTGCACTCATCTTTTCAAAACAAGGTATCAGTCATGAAGGAGGAATTTTGAAATTCAATCCCTCTCAAAAAATGATAGACTGCAACATATGGAAAAAGGCTACTGACTGATTTTTATTTATATATTGATTTTTGTACTTGGTTTGTACACCTATTTTGTTTTGTTTTTTTGTATTTTTATTTTTGTAATCATTTTTGTACTTGGTTTGTACACCTATTTTGATTTTGTTTATTTTGTTACTGGGTTTGTACACCTATTGTATTTGTTATTTGTTTATTTTTTCTCATTCGAATGTTAAGTTTTATAAAATAAATATTTTTTGCAATTGATAAGGCATATACTATTGATAATGGATGAATTTCATACTGGTAGTTCCAAATTCATTGCTAGAGAATTAAATTGTGCAGTTGTCCATCGTGTGATCAATTTTTATTCTACAAAACAAAATCTGAACAATCCCGCCATTTTTGCCTTATAATATTGTTCAATATTCACTTTTCCCGCGCGCAAATAAACGTCAATGTCGAGGTATTAGAAGAAATCAGTTGCGTGTAAAAACGTGTAATCTGATAGCGTTTTCGGATTACATGCACTGGTGCGCACTGGCTAGCACTGAAAGAGTGTCGAGTGTTCGAATTAGATTTTCAGTGCGCACTGCGACAGTGCCGAGTGTTCGAATTATGATCAGTTATGCACTGAGGTCGCACCGAGTGCAGTTATTTTTGCACCGCCTTAACATGCTCGTGCTGCATTTTGCCCGGTTTCAGTGCAAATATGGCGGACAAACGTCAACAATCACAGGAATGCGACATGTGTACCTAGGCGTATTCCAAAAATTACATCTTTTTTGCATGTAATCGAAGAGTTTAATGAACATGAGGTAAAGAAATTTTTTGTTTAATATAATATTGTAATTACTCCTCTACCTTTAGTTCCGTAAGCATTTTCGAATGGGGTTAAGCACTGTACAGAGTTTGATTCAAGATTATTCCCTCTCTGAATTTTATATAACGTCTCCCACATGGCTTAGAGGATTGAAAAAAACTCCACCAGATATGCATATTTATGTGTTTTTGTGGTAAGTGAAATTCTCTTATGAATGATGATTAAAAATGATTGTTGTTATTGAAGTGTATAATTTAAAATTTTAGGTTTGCATGTAACAAAAGCGTTTTAAGGGTGATTGGATTACAATTTAATGTGTCAATTAGTTCTGTCCACTTAATAATTGAAAAAGTGTGCAATTATTTGGTTGAAGTTGCTCCAAAATATATTTCATTTCCCAAAACTCCAGAAAATAAGTCTACAATGGCATCTAATTTTGAAAAAGTAAGTGCAAAATAAAATAAATTTATTATATTTTTAACAATTTCTTTATAGGTTTCTGGTTTTCCTGGTATTTTGGGGTGTATTGATGGAACGTCTATTAACATTGTTACACCAGCAAACAAACTGAAATCAACATATACAAACCGACATGATTTACCATCAATCACCTTACAGGCTATATGAAGCTACGATAGGAAATTTTTGGATGTTTTTACTGGTATTCCAGGAAAAATACATGATGCTCGTGTATTCAAATTATCAGATATATCCATAGAGCTCCCAAAAATTTGTGGTGCTAACTATCATATAATAGGGGATAATGCATACTCAATACGAGAATGGTGTTTAACACCATATAAGGAGTATGGAAATTTATCTCAGAGACAGCAGATATACAATAAAAAATTTTGCGCAACAAGGGTGTTGATTGAAAATACTTTTGGCATTTTTAAGAGTAGATTTAGGCAATTGTTAAACATCCATATGCACAAAGTGGACAAAACTTCAAAATTTATTGTTGCCTGTTGCGTAGTTCACAATTTATGTATGCTTAATAATGATCTGTTAATGGAAGATGACATGTTAGAAGAATGTCAGCAGAATAGTGAAATAACAATTTGTGAGTCTGAAGGTCCCAACAAATCAAAAAAATTAGGTGAAGCGAAGAGGAACGCCTTGTCAGAAAGGTTTTTTAATTTAATTTAAATCTATGAATTCTAGAAATTTTTCTTTTACTTCATAAGAGTTTAAAAAATAAACATTTTTTTAAATTTATATTTTCAAAATATGTAAACAAATATAAAATATTTGCAAATGATAAATGATTGTTTTTTTATTATTCCTAATAAAAGTATTTGCATTGTTTGACAAAATAAAGTTTATTATCTTTGTTAACAAATAACAAGATACATTACAAAAAATATTAATTTGCAAAACATAAATAAAAAATAACATGTTAATTTACAAAACATAAATAAAAATTCTTCATTAACAAAAATGTGAATTAGAAAATAAAAATAAAAATTCTCCATTAACAAAAATGTTAATATAAAAAAAAAATAAATAAAAATTCTTTATAAATATAAAATAGGAACATTTATGGGGATCCGTATTTCCACCTTACTATATATTTTGGATTTTGGCATTGATACATTATTCAGTCTTTATCTTTATTAAAAAGAGATTTTATCAACTCCATCTTTTCTTTATGCCTTCTCTCCCTATTTTCCTCTTTTTCACGATGAATACTCAACAATGTTTCTTGTACACTTAATTTTCTTATCTTTGGTGAATTTTCCTTATTACTCGTCTCTGAATCTGATCTTTTTTCGATTGAAATCCTGACATTGTTTGCAGATCTCATGACTTCGGGTAGAATGCTGTCATCAATGGAAGCAATTTTACTTAGTTCACTTTCAAATGGAATCTCATGTCTGGAAGACCCTGATGTGGAATTATTATCGATTGCATTTTTTTTTCTTTTTAGCACTGTCTTATAACGATTCTCAGTCTGAGTGGCTGTGTATTTAAGCGCCAACAGATCATAGATGTCTGTCGCAATTTTTTCCCACATACTTTTTTTATTTTTAAATTTTTTCATTGGTCCAATCTGCTTCATGTAAAATTCATATTTGTCCAACATTAATTTCGTTGCACCATCTGTCCATTCTAGAATAAAATTTTTGAATAAAATGCTTCGTCAGGGAGGATATAATTAATACCTTGGGTGGATTTGGTGTTGACTGAATTATGGCTCAAACATGGATCTTTCAATGTTTCAATATTTGAACTCTTTTCTGTTTCATCAATTTCTGTGCATTCTGAAATAAAGTAATGCGATAAAATAATTTCTTAACATATTCCATAATATAATTTTGATTACCTTGATCTTGAGTGGACTTCTTAGGGCTGGGTCTACTAATAATGGTGCCTGAACTATTACTTAAAGAGGAAAACTCTTCTTCATTATTATTCACCTTATAAATTTCTATTTCCCTATAGAAAGCACATATAAGTATAATTACTGGAAGAATACATTATTTGTTACTTACTCTTCATCATCAAATATTCTTTTGATTTGATAAAGGTCTTCATCAAGAGGAAGTTGTTTTATTTTAATTAAATTTTTTACATATTGAACTGTGAATTCATTATCATCTAAAATGTAAAATTGAAAAAAAAAAACAATTTTATCAAGAAAGGTTATAAACACCACTAAATTGTATTTGTGCAAAAAAGTCAATTACTTACTTGTTAGTTTGAAACTCGTCTTGAGATCCAAAAACGGAACACTGAGCTCAAAAATGGCTTCGTTTATTCTCTAAGTAATAATAACGTTTTCATCGGAAACCGCCATCGGTATTATTATTGTTGTTTGAGGTTAGAACACTGCCCTGAAAACCAACAAGTGTGTTCGAATTATCGGCTGCACTCAACTGCACTCGTTACACTGGACGTTCACAGCTGATGCACGTGCGTAGTGCCAGTGCCCCCCGAGTGCGCACTCGGTGCAAGTAATCCGAAAAAGTTATGAAAATTGGAGTCGTGTAATTGTAAAGTTTGGTGTTGGCAACACTGTTATTTTGTGCAGTGTGAGAGACAACCACAGACCACTTACCCTATAGACACCCCACGCCCGTTATAGAACGTCGTACCCATTATATAGTTCTAATCCTGATCATCGGATGTCGCTAGTAGTTTCTGGCACCTGCTTAGTAGGCAACTTACAATTTTAGGAGCGTCAAGATCCATCTGTTGTTCTTCGTCAAAAGTAACAAGAATGGCGCAAAATTCAAATCCAACGATGGCGCGAAATTCAAACCCAATAAAAATAACGTGAGAGTACGGAAAAAATAAAACAATTACAAATTTTCTTTTTTTATTTATTCGTTGCAATAATACAAATCTAACAAAGTATCGTAACACTTAGAAGTACATAGAAATTTAAACTACAAACCACAATTAACTTATATACAAAAAAATCATATCTAGCTATTTAACTTCCAAGGAGCTGGCATCACTGAATAAACCCCTCTACATTGTATATAAAAAGAAGAAGAAAAATTAATATCTATTACCTTTTTTAGCATTCTATTACGTTTTTGCGTGGAATTTTGTTACCAAAAAATTTTTTCCTAGGAACAACGCAATGAGGAACGCCACACTTTTTGAATGAAGGCATTTTGTCTATTTTTATAATCACTATTACTTATAGTAGCTAGTAGCACACACAACTGGCAATAATAAAAAAAAGTAAATAGTTCAAACAACGGTAAGCAAAAACAAAAACAAGTCACAGCTGACAATAACAACGATAAAATGGAACCACACCTTAACAGCGACATCACTTTAGATTCGTTTAACAAAAGAACTCCCGATTATGGCAACCAGCATTACAATCGTGAGCTATGATATTTGCCTACTCAGACTACTAGCGACATCCGATGATCAGGATTGTAACTATATTTTCGTTCAAGGTCTTGTAACCTGCGCGGGTTGTCTATAGGGTAAGTGGTCTGTGGAGACAACTCTAGTTAAGTATGTTATCTGTGACTCTAGTGTGCTGGAATTTGGCAAAGTTTTACTCTCATCTCAGGTAAGCTACACGTTACATTTTCAAGCATTAACGATCGTTTTATGGCTTAATTTCGACGTTTAAGCATAATAAATACATTACATATAAAACAAACCTAACCCAACATTTTTTGTTATGAGGGCCGATGTCTCATTTTCTGTATACAAAATCTGTCCTAGCTGCTTTGCAGTGGATATATGAAAATTGCCAAATACCTACCTCTGTATAGACTGGCATATTTAATTGTACACAATTATTTTTGCTATTTAGAACCATGGTTTTTGTGGGAATAGGGTTTTTGGAAGCAGACGGAGGTGGAGTGGCTTTAATCCATGAAAAGTGGCTAACCCCCCGAAAAAAAGAAGTTTGGTGGCCACCTGTTAAACAACAAGACCATTTTTCAAAAGCACTAAAAAAAGGTGAATCTCCTGCTGCCGATTGGAAGATATTATAAAGTGTATCTAGGACATTTTTTGAAGAAGGTGAGACTGTGATTTATTGATGTGAAGAATACAGTATTTCCAGACTGATATCACTTACTTACTTCTTTTTTGGATATTATTGTCATTCAGAAACAATAATTTCCTATGAACTTTTACTTAAGTCTTTTCCTGAAACAAATGTTTGTCAGAGAAAAATGATCTGTTTTATTTTTCATCTGTGTCTCAATCAATTTTTTTTAAAATCCTTGTATTTTGTCAATACAGAAAAAAATGAGCTCAGAATTGAAAAATGTATACAGAAATATGTCTAGAATTACAATATTAAAGGTACAACCTGATTCATTTTACAAATTTACTGGATTTTCTACCTTCAAATGATTCATTGTATAAAATAAATCTTTTCTTCCTTCAGATGACTTTACTAAGGCATTGGAGAAAATAAAGTTAGCTGAAAACTTTTATGATATCCAAAGTGAAATTGATGAATTGCCTTCCAAAAGTCCAAAAAGAGAAGGAAAGTTCTAGGGCTAAATCAACTCCTTGATAAGAAGAATAAGGACTGTAGTAAGTTAAGAACTTTTACTGTGGTCTGTTTCAATTATTACTTCTTTAGAGTAAAATAATAACAGACTCTAGAATATTGCCATCAAATTCCATATTTTCTTATAGTATTATTTGTCTTGTATCAGCTGTTATTAAATTTCAGCAGCTGCACTCAGTAATGGTCAGGAGAGTCAAGAAGTATTCATTGTTGAAAAAGAAAAAAAATCTAGTCACGAACCTTCCCATAACATTGTACGAGATAGACAAGGTCAACAAAACAATGAAGTCTCTATAATTGACACTTCAAATGGTAAGTGGAATTCATCAGTTCATGAACACATTCAATTTCTTTCACACATCATTTCTCTCTTGAAGGTGTCCTAGCTTTATAACTATTTGCTCAAATGTGTGGTGGGAATAAGCGGAAATTTTTTTTAAGTCAATTTCGTTGTCTATATATGGATACACATGGTTATGTAAAATGATATAAGTCAAACTCTTGTTCAATTCCATAGCAATATGCCTGTGAACTTCCATATAAGCCAAATTCAAATAATGTGCTAGTGTATTATCACATGTATGACTTATCTGTTTGTATTCCATTGTGAATAATAATATAAGTCTGACTTATGTGTATTTACGCCACATTGACAACATTTTTTGAATACAATTGTTAACTTGATATCTCATTTCATTAATGTGAACAAACACATAAGTCACATTGTTGTACTCCATCTGGGTGACAAATGCAATAAGTCAATGAAAACTCTGTAACCTATGTATATAGGTATTTGCTATTATGCAGAACATATGTGATATACTAAATACCGGTTAGTCATAAAACTTGATTATAGAGTGCCTCATAGTATAGCAATAAGTCAGTTTTTACCTTCTCCTGAAAAGTTTTGCTGTTTTTGTATGTACTTATTCACACCAGCCATATATATTATGTTTGGCAATAAAAGTGTAAAGTGGGCTACCTTATAGTTGCTAACCAAATTCAAAACTAATTAATTTCTCATGCCTTTGAAGATATTCAATATTTGGTTATTTTCAGATTTGAACAAAAAAATTATGAGTTACTTGGTAGCCATAAAAAACCAGAATAATGAAATAATTGCCCGCCTCAAAGAAAAAGAAAATACTGCAGCAGTGGGTATTAACTCAGAAAATGTGCCCATACAACTTCCTGCAAAAACCTCTGGAGATATTCATTTGTTAGAGGAGTATTTGAATGATGATGAAAAGTTAGCAGCTTTGGTGAGTGAAAAAATAATTTTACATTTTTTAAAAATGTTCCCATCTGAAAAATGATAACAGGAAATCAATATTGCAAAAGAATAAGAATTGTTTAATATTTTTATTGTAAGAGTAGCAATGGAAGAAAAATATATTGTGACAGTTATTAATGTTTTGATTATATTTTTAGAGTTCTCATTGTGCCAGCTTTGGAGGTCGCGACCTTACAAATAAAATCAACATCATTTTGAAAAATCTCATCACTAATAACTTGGCAACAAAGTTTAACTTTTGTGGGTCAAGAGGCGATAAAGAGGCTTTTGCAAAATTGAAATTGCGAAGAGTTATCGTGAGTAAGTATGTCTGTTAAAAATAATACAATTTTTGATATTTTATGTGATACTATTAGTATGCTCATCAATAACTTAGGTACTTTGTTCTTATTATACCTCTATCTCTTCAATTGTTTCAGATGCTATACTCCAAAAATGCCCGTCAACATCAATCCAAGAAATTGAAGATAAAATTAAGATTTGGTTAAAACATGCCCCAAAGAGAGTCAGTCTAGAAAGGCGAAGAACAGTGCAGTAGTGTAACTTTTTTATACACATATATGGGTTAGCTTTGAAATTTCTGTCAATAATTTTTAAAATGGTTGAACATAAATTGAAACCAATTGTATCACAACGTCAAATGTATCGACGAAATGCAGGTGAAATTAGGAAGGTAACAAAAGATTTAAATAATTGTGTAGATAAGCAGCATCCAGAATGTTCTCAATTTGTTACTCACATAGAACATTCAGATGCACATCTGATGTTGTGTCAATTTCATCTTCCACAAATAGCTTAGAAGTTGGTTCAGTGATAAATTGTTCTGATGATTCAGAATGCAAAACAAATAGTTTCAGATTCAAAAATTAAATTTATCCCAGAATAAACCTAACCTTAAATCACAACTTCAGCAGTGGGCCACAACGCAGAAAGTATCCCATAGGGCAATTACTGATTTGCTACATATTTTGTCACCTCACCATCCAGAGCTACCTTTGGACAGTAGAACTTTGTTATGCACACCAAGCAAATATGATATTGAACAGCTTCAATATGGCGATTATGTACATATAGGTTTAGAGCACTGTTTGATAATGTTTCTCAAAAGGAATCCTACTTATCCTCTTAGTACTTTTCTCATCAGTTTGAATATTGATGGGACTCCCATTGTTTAATAGTACAAATATGCAACTGTGGCCAATACTGGGAATGGTGAAAAATTGGAATGATCACCAACCATTTGTAATAGGTATATTTTGTGGAAATTCCAAACCAGTTCCACTTGTGTCTTTTTTTAAAAAATTCATTGATGAATTTAATAATTTGAGGAATGGCTTTTTTGTTGATACTATCAAGTATTCAGTTGAGATTCATAGCTTTGTTTGTGATTCTCCTGCCAAAGCTTTCATTAAACCAATTAAGTTTTTGCTTTGCTTTAAAGGTAAGGTATTTTTCAAAACATGGTATTTATCAAAAACAAATAATGTTAAGAATCGTACTTGAATTTAATATGGATACGAAATAGTTCAAAATCTGACACTGACAATACCAACGCCACTGGATAATCAATGTCAGTCAATTGACAAAGTGAGAGGGAAGAACACACGCACGCGCTTGCCAATAGGAAGTCAGCTGGTCGCTAAGCAATGAAGGCCTTTCGATAAATTTCACCAATTTAGTTAGTTCGAAGGGCGTGAAAATTATGGTTTTCTCACAACGCTGCCAGAGCTTGAAAAAGCCTATAACAAATTTGGAAAAGTGTTCATCTTTCAATATTCATAAATTGAAAAAATAATGTTAATATAAACAATCCAATGAAACAAACACATTAAAGAATTAACGTTTAATCATATTGTTAATAATAAAAAGTCCATTTTCTAATTATCATCATACTTGGCACTTTAGCTTTTTTATAGTTAAACTTGGCAATATCGAAAGTTTTCGACTGCATTCCTTTCACGGCTTCAGATAAACTTGCCAAACTATACTAGTCATTAATTATGGAATCCTAATAACATAAGTCAGTTTACGGTTATGGTACAGATAACATAAGTCATGCCAAAGATAACCTGTCGTAACGCTGGTTTAAGGCCTTTTGGTTTGTTGCCTTTGCCGGTGTCCAATACCTCCAGTTTTACTGGGAAACACCAGCTTTATTGGAATAAAGCACACTTTAAAAATGTTTCTATAACTATTCTTATATATTGTTACTAAGAACAAAGGTAAAGCTAACAATATATATTACAACGGTTTTTCAAAAAGGAGAGATTTTACACTGTCTAAATATTAACGCTGACAGTTATTAATTCTATGACAGCGGCAGCGATGATTAGAGGTGACGGCGACAGTCGTTGATGTCGGCACAAGCATAACCGGTGTGTGAAATTAACTTTTTTTCATTTCTGAAACTTTGATTGGGATTAATACATAACACTATAAATCTTAAATGAATGAATTAAATTATTCCTGTGAATGATAAAGTTTTTTTTGTTTCCTGTAAAATTGATATATTCGACTTATGTGCCTACCCTAAAATTATCTTACCTAACAAATTAAAAATAGATTTTTTATTCATTTTAAATATTCATGAAACATTATGGGTTGATAATTGGGAAAGGTTGGATGTTTATATTTTCTTTTTGTAATATTTATATTATCAAATCAGGTTAGACTGGAGTGTTTTATGGTTAATAATCAGACGGACATAAATTCCAAATAATATAAGTTATTTTCTATATGAATTGATTTGCAGGTCGCAAGATTGTATTTTTTAAGTTGAGATTCTAAATAACTGCTAAAGTATAGCTGGTTTTTATAAATTGCAACTATAAATTATTTATATAGGTTGAAGTTATTAGGTTAAATTTGCTAGTAGCAAGATTTGATTTTATAAATTGCAATTATGAATGATTTATGTACAGATATACCTAATTCTATTATAGTTTGATTTGTGAATGGCACTGTTTATTTGTAAATTTTTCAAGTACCTATAGGTTAATTTTGACAGAAACTGCCGAAAATGAATATTTATATTAATCAGCTTCCTAAACGTATTATTTTGAAATTCAAGTAACAGCTTACGAGAATTGCGCACATATATACCGTATTACGAAAATTAAGGAATATAATTCAGGAAACTGACCTCTGATGTTTGTGGACTGTATTTTTTTCTTTCCTGTTTTGATGCGGTTATAAGGACCAAAATGTCGCAACGCTGGTTTAAGGTCTTTTGGTTTGTTGCCTTTGCCGGTGTCCAATACCTCTAGTTTTACTGGGAAACACCAGCTTTATTGGAATAAAGCACACTTTCAAAATGTTTCTATTTTTATTCCTATTTATTGTTACTAAGAACAAGGGGAAAGCTAACAATATTTATTACAATGGTTTTTCAAAAAAGAGAGATTTTACACTGTCTAAATATTAACCCTGACAGTTATTAATTCTATGACAGCGGCAGCGATGATTAGAGGTGATGGCGACAGTCGTTGATGTCGGCACAAACATAGCCGGTGTGTGAAATTAACTTTTTTTCATTTCTGAAACTTTGATTGGGATTAATACATAACACTATAAATCTAAAATGAATGAATTAAATTATTCCTGTGAATGATAAAGTTTTTTTTGTTTCCTGTAAACTTGATATATTCGACTTAGACCCTAGAATTATCTTACCTAACAAATTTAAAATAGATTTTTTATTCGTTTTAAATATTCATGAAACATTAGGGGTTGATAATTGGGATTTTTGGGTTGTTTGAGCTTACTTGATTTTTTAAATGATAAATGATGAGATTATTTATTTTTGGACAATGAAAGGACGGGTGGAAATTATGTTGGATCTCATCGATTCAGAAAAAAAGGATCCTGAACAACCAGCAGTTCAATCCTCTGGACAGCCAACAGCTCAATATTCTGGTATGGAAATAGTCAATAGTGTAAGAGAGCCTACTGAGGATTTAAGGTCAGTTTCATCCTTTGATTATAGAAGAGAGTAGGATCAATAACTCTTAGGCTAGCGCGTAAGTTGTATTTGTGATAGAAAACCAGACGTCCGCCATTACGTTGGTGCCCAACATTTCTTCGACACCAAAGTGTGTTTTCCAGTTTTGAACTGTAATAATTTGTTTAATTGTGAATTTAATAAGTTATAATAATGGTGTACTGTGCCGCTTACGGTTGTTATAGCCGAAGCGATAGGAAAATACCAGGAATAACATTTCACAGGTGAGAAATCATTTTGTTTGATTGTGACCTTGTTATTTAAACGACAATAATTTTGATACATATTATTAGGGAAAGCTAACATTCACATAGTTTGTTGTTTGTTTGATTATAATTTATATGGAGACTCAATGCACACGCATTATTTGATAATTTTCATACATAATCTTCCATATCATTAGGGAAAGATTCACTATTCACAGGCGATCTACCATGGGCGTGCGTGCTTTATGTTATTTATGTTAAATAAAAACTCCATTATTTTTATATTAATATTAACTGTATGCTGCTGTAATATTCATTCAACCATTTAGGGATATAATACATTTTTTTGTTTCATACCAAAGTGTTCTATCCAGTGACACTAAAGTTTGTAACATTCTTTATTTCTTTAGATGTCCAAAAGAAAACGAAAGACGTAGTTTGTGGGTGAACAGCATGAAAATAGCCAACTGGACACCTACTGAAAATTCTCGACTTTGCTCTAAACATTTCAGGGAAAATGCTTTTTATAGAACCGAAAGTAAAGTGAAATTATTAGGTGAAGCAATACCCACAATATTGGCTGAGTTACCCTCATATCTTCAACCATCAAAAAAGGTTTGTATTAATAACGATTTATTGAAAATCTCCAATGCCAAGTTATGGCTTTTTGACGCGAAGTGTTTTAAAAAGAAAATTATATCATTGAAGCGGACTATTCGTGAGTTAGAATCTAAAAATATAATTTCTCGGGAAAACTGCTTGCTACTGGAAAACATATCGGTTTTTAATGAAGAATTGCTACAGCGTAAAGTGGGAAAAAGGTAAAGTACAGTCCAGAGTTGAGAAAATTTGCAGTAACGTTAAATTTATTTTCGCCCAAAGCATATGACTATGTGCGTGAAGAATTTCAAACATGTCTTCCATACCGTAGCACTATCAGTAAGTGGTACAAAAACATTAATGCAGAACCTGGGTTTTCTGAAGAATCGTTAAACACTTTAAAAATGCATGTTCAAAATTCTGAAAAAGGAAGAAATTTTATGTTCATTAATGGTTGATGAAATTTCTATACGGAAGCATTTAGAGTGGGACGGAAATAATTATTTTGGATATGTTGACTTTGGTACTCAATTGTACTCCAATTCATTGGCAAAAGAAGATTTTGTCATCATGGTAGTTAATATTAATGGTACATGGAAGATTCCGGTAGGTTATTTTTTTACTGACCCTTTAGATGGTCATCAAAAAAGTACACTGATTCTTCAGTGTTTGATATTGTTGGAAGAGACAGGTATTAAAGTTATTTCCTTGACTTTTGATGATGCGCCATCAAATGTTGCTATGGCCAATATATTGGGATGTATTGTTAATATTCAAAATATGCAACCATATTTTAATTTTGCTAATAGAAAAATTTATACTTTTTACGATGTCTGTTATATGGTTGAATTAGTCCGCAATACTTTTGGTTAACGCAAGATAATCAAAGATTGGGTTGGTAATATAATTAATTGGGATTTTATTACTAAATTGCATAACTTGCAGGAAGGTGGAGGGATCCATTTAGGTGATAAATTACGCAGTGCACATATACACTTCTTTAAGCAAAAGATGAAAGTACGTCTTGCAGTTCAACTACTTAGTGATTCCGTAGCAGATGCCTTAGAATATGCAGAAAATCAGTTACATTTGGAAGATTTTGCAGGTTGCCAGAGCACCGTACTCTTTATTAGAAATATAAATAAAATATTTGACATTATGAATAGCAGACAGTGGAATCATGTGGTTCTAAAAAACCATTGTGCCCACAATACTTTGACGTGGTGTTGCAATTTATTGACTATTTTGTTGTTTATCTTTCTAAACTAACTTTTTTGAATGGTGAAAAATTAATTACATATAACCGAAGAACTGGTTTTATTGGTCTAATTGTATGCCTGAAGAGAGATTTACTGTTATATAGTGATATCATTGCAAACCAACAGCTTCTGAAATATTTACCCTTGTATAAGGTGAGTCAAGATCACCTGGAGCTTTTTTTTCTTCCATCCGCTCTAGAGGCGGAATAATAATCCCACTGTCTGCCAATTTAAAGCTTCATATGAAAGATTGTTAATCCGAACAGAAGTGAGGAGTGGCGGGGTTGGTAACTGTATACCTCTAAAGCAAGTTCCTATTTTAACTGTCTCAAGCAAAACCACTAAATCTTCAGTTTCTGCAGATCCTGAAGGTGTTATAAACACGTGAATGCCATCACAGTTTTGAAGAATATTCAGAAAGCGGCTCACCCAATTATAAAATTCTTGACAATATATTTGACGACCTTGATTATGTCATGAATACTTTTGTTTTATCTAACTTCAGTCAAGAAATTGTTATTTACAGAGCTGGTTTTGTATGTCGTAGTTTGCAAAAGAAATTAAAATGTGAAGTATGCATAGGGGCATTATTTGGAGACAAAGCAAATTTTTTAAACTCAAAAGCGAAGGGGGACTAACGTATCCTTCCGCTGACGTTATTACAATTTGTAAAATTTCCGAAAGATTTCTCAAAGGGAAGCAAGATTTACTTAAAAATATAGCACACTTAAGAAATGATATTGTACGGAACTGTTTAAGTTTCGATTTGCTTAAACACATTAATTATCATGCTCTTGATAAAAATGTAAACCATTTATATTTCTTAAAAGCTGTATGTGTGAAATATTTGAACATACGGATCCACTTTATTGTGAAAAGGCAAAGTGAAACAAAAGATCCAATAAGAAATCATTTAACAAATATGTCACTTCAATTTCCGTTCTACAAACATGTGTAGTTGTTAGAAATATAATATAAAAATGTTTAAAAGTTAACGATAGTTTACCCCAAATAGGAGAATATTTTAGGATTTGTATTTAAATGTAATTTTATAATTTTTTATGATTGGTTAGTCAATGTGTTGTCGACTTTTTAATTTGGTTTCTTGTACATATACTTGACGAGTAAGTAATTCTTTAATATTTTCCTATTTTATAAAATTACAACTATTATTACTGTTCCGAGAAATTATTGTTTAGTGTTAGTGATTTTGAATTGGTGGGTGATTAAACTGCAAGATATTCAGGTGAGCTTTTTCACTGAGTGTTCTTTCTTTATTGTTTTATTTTTCTATATTAATGCTGTAATTGTTATTTACCTGTTGAATTTATTGAATATAAAATATCACTGTGTTTTGATAATGATTGAATAATAACCAACGATTTTCAGAAGAGAACATCGAACTGAAAAATATTCTTCCTCACCCTTGCCTAGATGTCATAAATGTGGCAAACCGGGACATTTAATGAGAGATTGCAGGCAGAAGCGATAAACTTTTTGTCGTAACACAGGACATTTGGAAATTGACACTAGGAAGCGCTAAATCTGCTGAACTGTAGATAGTTTTGGAGGATAACAGACCTTTTACTTATAGACCTTATCGTATGTCTATTAGTGAACAGCAAAAGGTGAAAACGATGATTGGTGAACTATTAGAAGGCCAAATCATACGTGAATCCAACTCTCCATATGCATTTCCCTTACTACTTGTGAAGAAAAAGAATGGAGAAGATAGGATGTGTATCGATTACAGGAAATTGAACTCGATGACAGTCAAGAATCGTTTTCCGTTGCCACGCATAGACGACCAGTTGGACAGATTACAAGGGAGCGTTTACTTTACAAGTTTGGATCTTCGTTCCGGTTACCATCAAGTTGCTGAGAAATCCAAACAATATACTGCCTTCGTAACAGCAGATGGTCAATTTGAATACAACCGTATGCCTTTTGGCTTAGCAAATGCTCCAGCCGTTTTTCAAAGACTTATAAATAAGGTTTTGGCTCCTGCAAGAGAAACTGCAGCTGTATACCGAGGCAGAACACTAACGTCACTGTAACGTCGAATCAATGTCACCAGAGACGTGCATAACAACGTCGACTGAACGTTCATTATAGGTCACAATGTCAGCATCGTTTGGACGTCGATAAGAAACGTAGAATGAACGTTAAAAATAACGTTGATTCGAGGTATTTAAAAATGTGCTATCGACTTCTGAACAACCTTTAAATTTTAGGGTGGATTTGGTGCGAAAATAAAACATTTGTTTCTCAGGGTACATTTATTATCCCTATAACAGTTGAAAGGCTAATATTTACAATTATATATAATTCACATTTTCATTGCAAGAATTTGAAGTTAAAAACTTAATTGTTTACAAATAATATAATAAGAAAAGGTGGATTCTAATCTAATAAAGTAAAGTAAAACAGACAAATGTTTCATCTGAATTAGGAAATAACATACATTTAGTTAATATATTATTAAATGAAATAATCTCAAATTCTGTAGAAACATTAGCTATTACAGAAATATCTAATAACCAAGAGTTAATAGCATATTCATAAAAAGGTTGATAAGACTGAAACTTATTTACAATAAACAATATGTTTTCATCATTGTCTACCAAAATATTGCAGATTTGTAAGACTTGACCATTTTTAGCCAAACAATAAGAATTTTTAGTTGAAAATGATTTAATTGTATATAGTAATCCATTATAAAATAGCTTGTTATATTGTCTACAATTAAAGTAGTTTTCTATAAGTGGACCATCAAAATGCTCATTTAGATAAGACAATGTCAGCTTTATAGGTTTTATAGATTCATAGTTAGATTCTTTAAGGCGTCTATATAATTCATCAAGAGGTTTATTAGGTGATCTTATTAATTTCTTAATTTCTCCTAAATAATTTTCGAAGTGAAAAGCTGATATTTCATCAAGTGGGCCAAAAATCTTAGCCTCGTCACTCAAGTGAGTTAAAGTATGCACATTATAGATCAGATATTCTAATCCATAAAGAATTTTGCAATATTTAACAAATTTATTCATTAATTTTTGTATATAATCACAGCCAATATTTTCTGTGTCTTCTTGATAAAAGAATAGTTGCAGCAACATGTAACAACAAAAAATGATCATATAAAGTTGGATCTATATATTTCTTCATGACACAGGGTCCTACATATAAAAGAAAAGTTCGAAACTCAGTAGCTTTAAACCTTAAGACTTCGAGGTTTTCTATTGAATTCATTTGTAATAAATGACCTAACATCTACAAGCTCTGATGCTATTTTGCAACTTATCTACTATTTAAACGAACTTTAATAGGATACCCACCCACCCAAGAATTTAAAAGTTTTTTCATTACTCCCAAACATAGTGAGTGCATATAGTCTATTGAAAATAACGTTACCATTCCAAACGAATCAATGGTGGAATTCCAGTATGATGACCTTCATCATTTTGTGCTAAAAACGAACCATCTGTCCTTTTAGGAGCTGAAGTACTGTCTAAAATCACTCTATTCTTCACATAGTTTCCTTCCACTGTGCATTTATCACAACTATTGTAGCCACCATGGGATTTCACACATTTTATAAATGCACGTGCAGGTGAATCACAAACAAAGCTGTGAACTTTGAATCCATAATGTTTATTATCAATAATTAAACCACTTCTTAACAATACTGAAAGTTCTAAAATGAAATCTTCCAAGAAACTTGACAGTAGAGTAGGTTTACTACTTCCACAATATACTCCAACAGCAAATGGTTTGGGTTTTATATTTTCAATGTTAACAATTTTTCCTAGAATTGGCCAAAAAACTACAGAGGAACTCTTAAATAAAGGAATACCATCAATATTTTTACTACATTTATATCGAATGTATTTTCCACAAGAAATAATTTTAAATAATTTGTTATTCCAAAATGAATGTATTCCCCATTATCCAACTGTTTTTTAAAAGCAGTTGTACTGGGAGTTTTTAATAAGGTTTTAGCATTTAGTGGTAGTTCTGGATGTAAAGGGCGAAGAACATGTAAGTCTGTCATTGTTGAATGTGGTACTTTATTTCGAATTGCAAATTCTCTAAGGTTAGTTGCTAAGCCATACTTTTCACAATTATTTTTATTTATGCCATGTAGGGAGACTGCTGAACTCATATCTACTGTAGAATCTTGCAATATGTAACCATCATCATCAGTTACACTATTTTCACAACACTCAATATCTTCTTGATTAATGTCTGAAGAACTATTATAATTTAAACTTATTTGTAAATTATTATTATTATTATTACCTGAATCATCAGCGATAAAACTGTCATCAATATTATTTAATGCTGAGTTTGTCACACCTGAGCAATTGTTCACTGTTAAACTAGTTTCAGCATTATTTAAACTATGTAAAAGTTCACCCATTTCATGGGCAATCCTGCGAAACATTTGCCTCTCACCTATTACCTCTTTATAATACTTTGGCATTTTACTAACAAAAAAGTATTACTTACTATACTAAAATTAACATGAGTTTTATTTATTTAGATTTGTTTCCTTTTCTCTGGAGGGCATGTTTTGGCCACGATTTAATACCCATTTCAATTTCATCTGTAGTGAAAGTGGAATTGCGTTTTACCTAAAATTTTTAGACACTCTAGTAATGATGATAGAACTTTTCAAATACAAATGTACATTCACATACCAATAACGACTGAATTTAAATGCAATTTTTTAAAAGGGTATTAATGAATCTCCTTGACTTTTCTCAATTTTCCATGATAATTATAGTTGCTTGCCAGTTCATCAGTCATTAAATTTCTCAATATGGAATTAGTCTTTGTCCTTAGATCTTTTCCTCCACGTGTGCTAAAATATACTACCTAAAAACATAAGTTATTTCTGTAGATATTTCGTGTCTGGTTAATATTAGAAATTAGGAACAAAAGAGAAAAAACAAAGTAAAGATTGGTACGATGAAGAATGTGAGAAGAAAAAAGAGAAAAAAGATCAAGCACGGGCGAAATGGATTATTACAGGAAGAGAGGTAGAATTGGCAGAATACAAGGAAAAAAAGAAAGAGTCTGACAAATGTTGCAAGACTCAGAGTGGGTAAAGAAAATGATGTTGGATATAGAGCAGGACAGCAAAGATAACAAAAGGTTATTTAACCTTATAAAAAAACAAAGTAAAAAGGAGACAGAAACGGCTATAATAAATAAAACGGAATGGGAAACGTACTATAAAAGACAGTTTAAGGAGGATAGGGTTACAGAAGCAAACTATGAGGCATTAGAAGAGGAAGAAGAAGAAGAAACCCCACCAACATACGTAGAATACGAAGAAATAATATTGAATCTTAAACAGAAGAAGACACCAGGATCAGATGGAATAGTTAACGAGCTAGTGAAGAAAGGAGGAAAGGAGCTAAACAAACAAATATTTAAACTAATAACCAAAATATGGAATGAAGAACAAATCCCAACAGAATGGAATCTAGGATTGACAAAACCTATCTTTAAAAAGGGAGACCAAACAAAGTGCCAAAACTATCGAGGAATAACCCTACATAATACGGCATATAAGATACTAACGTCGCTAATAAGACAGAAAATAAGTAAATACTCGGAAAAGAAACTAGGAGATTACCAATATGGGTTCCGAGGTGGGAAATCGACAATAGATGCCGTTCATGTAATGACACAAACGATAGAAAAATGTTACGAGTATGGAATAAATTTGCATATATTGTTTGTGGATTTTAAGCAAGCATTCGATAGTGTTAAGAGATATAAACTATTAGAGGAGATGCATAAAATGGGAATACCGAAAAAACTTATTAGGCTAACAAAAATGTCATTTAACAATTTGAAAACCAAAGTAATAACAGATGAGGGATACACAGAAGAAATTGCTATTGAAAAAGGTGTAAGACAGGGTGATGCACTATCAACCACGCTGTTCAATATAGCGTTAGACGGACCGATTAAAGCGATAGCTCGGGGAACTATAATTTCTCAGAATATGACAAAAATAATAGGATATGCAGACAACCTCGCATTAATTGCAAGAAGTAGAAACAGCCTGGATAAGATGCTATGCGATTTGGCTGGAGAAGCGAAAAGTAGAGGCTTGGAAATAAATGAAGAAAAAACTAAATACATGATAGTCAGCAGGGAAACAACGGAGAATATAAACGAAATAAGAATACAGAATTACAAATTTAGAAAAGTAGGAAATTTTAAATATTTAGGTGTGTCGATAAACGAGAAAAATTATAAAAAAGTAGAGATAGCAGAAAGAGTAAAAGCGGGAAATAAGGCGAACTGGAAGTACAATAAATTGATGAATGACAGACATTTAAGTAAAAACACCAAATTGAAATTGTACAAAGCTGCTATAATACCAACAATGACATATGCCGCAGAGACTATGTGTTTGTTAAGTAAAAACGAAGAAAACTTAAGGATAGCTGAGAGAAAAATATTAATGAAAATTTTTGGCCCAGTGAAAACAGAAGATGGGGAATTCAGAAAAATGATGAATCATGAAATTAGAGAAAAGATGAAAGGAGAAGATATCGTGAGGTTCATAAAAGCTCAAAGGTTAAAATGGTATGGACATGTAACTAGAAGGGAGCCATTAACAATAATAAGAAGAATAACAAACTGGACACCACAACTAAGCAGACCAAAAGGAAGATCGAAGACAAGATGGAAAGATCAAATTAGAGAAGATATACGAAAAATGAATATAAACAAATGGAAAATAGATATAAAGGACAGAAAAAAATGGAAGAAGATAACAGAAGCAAAAACTCATAGTAATTTATAAAGGAAAATAAATAAGGAATATATATATATATATATATATGTTCCTCTTATGTAGTTTAGTGGAGCCAAATAACACAAGTATTGGATTATAGTAGCACCTTCTGGATGTTAGTGATGCCATGGCTGGATAATAGTGGTGCCGAGCTATTTTTGACTGAATATTCGGTAGGCGTGGTTTGAAAATATAAAAAATTTAATGGGTGTAGCTTATGGTAATATTTCGATTAGTACTGCTACTGGCCCCTAGGTCTGGACTAATTAGACTAGTTCTGCCTTTGGCCGCTAGAATCAAAGAAACTGTAGTTCTCTTATATAATCATCAGGACGAAATAAAAATATTGTGCCAATTTCACAAATAATCCATTTTTACCTATAAATATTGCTCTTTTTATAACGCGTAGTGAGTTAAGGTTAGGTGATATTCTTGTTTTGATTAAAATGCTCAGCTGACTTCATTCAATTCTGAAATTAGGCCAGGTTTTTGGAATATGTGTAATGTTTGATACGCAAATGAATCAAATACTATAAATTATTATTGTCAGGTATCACTATGGTAAACTTTTATTATAAATAATAAGTATCGAGAATAGCATAGTAACCCCGTTATTAACCTTAATCTTAAGATAAACTCTTATTATCAATAATATAATATACAGAGTGTTTAATTAATAATTGGAAATATCTCTACTGATGAATCTGGAGCTTCAATTATTAGGATTTGACCTAAATTACTTGAATAAAATGTGGCTCCTTACTTACAGGGCTTACAGGGTGTAGTTGGCTTTGGTCTGTTTACAACAATCGTTTCAATCTAGTAGGATCCTGTCATTCTGATTGTTGCGAAATTGAAAAATCTGATTAAGTCAAAATGCCGCGGCATAACGATTTTACTAATCTTGAAATGCGAGATATGCTTTATATTTATGTGGATGATAATTATTCATGTACTGCTACTGCTCGAAGATATCGAGAAATGTATCCAAAGTTCAACTCAGTTTAGCTTTTAATATTGTTTGTCACCCATTGAATGTACAGTGTTTCGCTATTGTATTATACAGTGTGTTTCTAAGAATTGATATTTATCGCATGTTGTTTCACTATTTCGCAATTCAAAATAACAAGATTGTTTTTGGTGTCTCATAATTTCGACATGTCTTAGCCGCATCTGATTTGTATCGGCAAAGGTCTCATCGATTATATGTATATGAATTTTTTTAAATTAACTGTAAAAGTGTAAATGTACGTTGATCATCGCTAGTGCATTTGAGTTAGCTATGAATTCGTTGCAAAATGGCAACTTCTTAAATTCATCTTGAAAATAAACGGACAGGAACAAAATCACATCTCTCTCTAATCGAATCGTTTGTCGATAACCTCACGAGTGAGGAGGAACCTTATTTGCTTTAAGTTAAATTGAATAATTTAATCGGTCATTACGATAATTATTATCAGACAACTCAGTCAAAAATTATAGTATTCTCTTACACTGAGGAAAATTTATCGGTTAGCGGGTATTGTAACTATCATAGTTTTCGAGATGGTTCCAAAAAAGTAGTTTTTGGGGTAGTTTTTGATTCCAAAAAAAGTAGTTTTTGGGGTAGTTTTTATTTTTTTTAAACACTTCCCTACTCAATTTTCATTTTTTGACTATTGATTCTTGACATAGGTACACATAAAAATGAATATTTGACCAAAAAATCATCGATTTATAATGTCATGACCATTTGAAATCTCCCTTAATCGGACTAAAAATGATTCTTTTTAGAACCACAATTTGTTTTTAAATGATAATACATCTATTCCTTTCGATAAATAACGTTGTTTCTGTTCTTGTCTTTAACTGAGGAAAAAATCATATATAATTTTTTAATTTTCCTGGCAAAAAATTTAATCTATGCCAATACATAAAATTGGAGTGTGTCTGTTCAGGGTAATCTCCAAAAAGGCTTGAATAAGTGTGATAAAACTTGATAGGCTCATGGAATAGACCATGAAGAAGGACATACATAGGCTATTTTTGTTCGTGTATAACAGTTGAAAAAGGGTCCTATGGAAGGTATTTTAGTTTCGGAAAAAGGTTTTTATGAGTACAATTATGGTACATGTTATAAATAGTTTTTAGGTACCACACTGTATCAAAGTCTCTTCTTGTTCCTTTTGGAATTAACTTATTTTTTATTCTATAATTAATTTTAGTCAGAAATAAGTTGTTCATTTGAACTGCTACAGTTTTTAATGCGAAATATTCCATTGAATCTTTGAATTTTTATACCATCGGTCCCAAAAATGCTGAACAATTTGCTTCAAATATTGGTAACAGTTAAGTCCATTACAATTAACGTATTTTATGTCTGATTCTGGCAATGCCACTAAAGAAGCGCCATCTAAAAAATGACCCGGTGATAATGGCAACAAATCATTGGTGTCATTAGAGAACCAACTGAGTGGCCGCCTATTTATGCACGTTCCAATTTGCGTAAATACCGTTGATAACTCTTCGAATGTTAGTGAAGCATTTCCAACAACTCTCAAAAAATGATATTTCGCCTTTTTGACATTAGCCGCCCACAAATCACAAAGACCGAGGTGGAATAAATTTCCAGTTAATTCCATCCTTATTATTAAGAAATTCGAAAAACTCTCGAATTTCGCGGTTTGAACCTACAAAATTGGTTTCGCAGTTAGAAAAGATGTTTTTGCATTTTCTTCTCGCAATGAATCTTTCTAAAGCATTAAAAAAACACTCTGATGTCAGATCCGACACCAATTCAAGATAACAGCAAATAAATATACATAAGTAGCCTTTTAATGTTTACTATTACGTAATTTAATATTGAACGGGCCGGCCTAATCAACACCAGTATTAAAAAATGCCTTAGTAGACACAAGACGACTCTTCAGGTAACTCACCCATCAAAGCATTGATTGACGGCGGTTTTACTTTAAAACATATGACGCACTTATGTAGTATCTTTTTTATTGCGTTGATGCCACCCAAAATCCAAAATCTAATATAAAACAATAAATTTAAAGCACCCATATGCAAATTTTTTCTGTGCTAGAATTAATGATTAAATTACTCAACACGTTGTAATTATTTTTAATATTATAGGATAGTTTTGGTTAAAAGGTATCAATGCCTTATTTATTTGAATGCCGGCTCTCAGTAGGTATACCGTGCTTGTCAAGAAATGGATTAAGTTATATTATTCTACTATTACGACAAATTTGTTTATTTTATGCGAGAGAATGAATTTCATCAGCAAAGTTGAATGATTGCATAATCTTTACAATACAAACTAATGGTTCTTCTAATTCGTCATCTGATATATTTCCTTTGATTTTATTAATTTTGTTTGAAGACACGGTTTTATAAAATCTTAAACAATATGCTATGTAAGAGCAAATAATTTGAGAATTTAGATATTATATTTTGATCAAAAATAGATGTCATTGATATTTTACTACTTAGTTTTTTCTCTGGAATGTCAATTTCAACAACAATATTATTTCTAGGCCATCCAGATTTCCCGTTATTTAGCCATTCCGGTCCGTGCCATCAGTTGTGAACTTTTAAGGTTTTTGTGTCGCACCCTCAAGAAACCAAGTCTGCTGGATTTTCTTCATTCCCGACATGATTCCAACTACCTACTAATCCGTTGGTTGTTTTGAATTTCGGCTACTCTATGTGCCACAAAAACATTCCAGTTGAAGGTTCTGCAGCTAACCACGAGAGCACTATTTGAGAGCCTGTCCAGTAATGAACTTCACTTCACATCAAACTTAAAGCTTCCAAATTTTTATTTATTAATCTGGATAGCAATAATGCTCCGCATAACTCCAGTCTTGGTAAAGTTACTGTTTTGATAGTAGCTACCCTTGATTTTGCACAGAGACTATAAGTTGCTATATTATTAGTAACTTTGGTTTTTAAACTTCATCACCCTGTATATTCAGTCACTATTGAAATCTCCTATTCAATACGAGTTCAATCATATGTAACACTTATGATTTTGAATACATAAAACAGAGCAAACTATATAGATTTGAAGAAATTTAAATGTAGAATGCTGTGATTTTGACATTTGTTCATCATTTACATTATTAACTAAAACTGACAGTAGTTTGATGTGTTTGGAAAAGTTCTGCAAGGTAAATTGCTTCTCTAACGTTGCTCTTAACGAAAAAGAACGAATCACTATTCTAATGATGGGAGGGTACGGCGACAGAAAAAAATCTTATTGTGAACTAGTCAATTTGTTCAACGATACTTTCCCAAACCTTTCTCCTATTCATAAGGCGACAGTACAAAAAACTGTAAAGCGCTTTGAGGAATCTGGAGGAGTGAAAGATGGATACCGATCAGGTAGACCGAAAACAAATATGAATGACAACAAAACTTTAGATATAATGCAGAGTTTTGTTGAAGATCCACATAAATCCTCACGCAGGGCTGCACAAGTACATGATGTAGGTCGTTCTTCAGTGTTACCTTACGTGTATTACATAAAAATAAATTGAAACCATACAAAATTCACTTATTGCAAGAATTAAGTGAAGATGCCTTCGATCGTAGATTAGAGTTTACTGAGGTGATGATGGATAAAATTGAAAATGATGAAAATTTCGTTAACAGAATATATCTTTCCGATGAAGCAACCTTTAAACTGCGTGGGAGTGTAAATCGACACAACTTAAAGTACTGGAGAGACGTACCAAAGACCACAAAAATTGAATGTATGGTCAGGTATAGTAGGTACTCAGTTAATTGGACCACTTTATCGAAGGAAATTTAACCTCAGACTTGGAAATGAAATTGTACCATGCATTGAGAAACTTGTTTTTGGCAAATTTCAATCAGATATGGTTTCAGCAAGATGGAGCTCCAGCTCATTTTGGTATAAATGTTCGGCGTTATTTAGATGAGATATTTCCCGGACGATGGATTGGTAGACGATATAGAATTGAATGACTCCACGTGCACCTGATTTCAATCCAAAAGATTATTAAGATTATTTTTATTGGGGATACTTGAAAAATTCAGTTTATAAAACTGAACCAGCAAGTCTTGCAGAGCTAAGGCAACGAATTATCGATGAATCTTGATTAATTTCTAGACAATCACGGAGAAATGTGGTAGACGCATTCTACCATCAATTAGGGTACTGTCAACTCACAAATGGAGCACATTTTGAAAAGTTGATAAAGTAACTATTATGTTAAAAATGTTGTAACCTTTCATTTGTTACGTTTTAATGTAGTTGAAAATAATTTGTATTAAAACATTTATTGAGACAACTAGGCGTTACCAGACTTCTGTTTTATGTATTTAAGACCTTCCAGACTACATAAAATCATAGGTGTTACATATGGCTGAACTCGTATTGAATGGGTGATTTAAATAATGACTGAATATACAGGTTGATGAATTTTAAAAACCAAAGTTACTAATAATATAAGAAAAACGGCAAATCTGGCAACATTGAAAATATCAAATCTGGAATCTACGTATCCCAAAATAGGGGTACCTAAAATTTTATACAATAAGGACTAGCAATTTACGAGATAATTGGCCGTTACCAGACTTTTAGGCCACTCTGTAAACAAACATGCGCCATACGCCCTTTCCGAAGCGTCGCAATAGCCATGAATTTCCAAACTTAGATAATCTTGATCAATTACATGTCTTCCAATATTTATTTTATATAAATTTCTTAAATCGTCATAAAACGATGTCCATAATTTGTGTAAATCTGCAGAAACCTCTTCGTCCCAATATATACCCGTTTTCCATAACTATTGCATATTTATTTTAGCACGTATTATTAATGAACTTAGAAGACCTGAGGGATCAGAAATTCTTGACAACATTGATAATATATTTCTTTTTGTTGACCGAAGATTGGTTTCAACGTTAATAATATACCTCAGTGTATACTCTTGGGTACCTACTCCATATTAATCCTAAAATCTTTGTGATATCCACCACGTATTGCGTTATTTGATTTTCCTCTTCATTTTTCAATATTTTTTTATTATTTGAAATCCACTTTCTAAGGCAAAATCCTGATTTACTTAAAATTGTAGTTATTTCTGATTTCAGCGTCAGAAGCTCTTCAATGGTTGCTCCAGTCAATAGGTCATCAACATAAAAGCTTGATTTTATTTCACTGCATGCTTTTGAATATAAATGCTCCTGCTCTTCGACTGCTTTATGAAGACAGCTTATAGCTAAATACGAAGCAGGCGTTATGCCATACGTCAGTGTATTTAACCTATAGTGCTTAAGCTCCATTTCCGGGTCCGATGTCCATACAATCGTTTGCAGGTCTCTTTGTTCTGAGTCTACCCATATTTGCCTTATACATTTTCTCCACATCAGCTCCCAAAACGTAGCGATGACGTCAAATAATTGACTACGAGTCCAACTTGTACGGAAACAAACTTACACAAATCTTCACATTCGCAATATCTTCCATTAATATTTATCTTCACATTCGCAATATCTTCCATTAATATTTATTTTACTGTTATTTTCATCGCTGTTTGAAATAAAATCATGAAATCTCTCTAATTGTGTAATTATTTGCTGTTTTTAATTATTTATTTTTTTAAGAGACTCTTTTTTGTGTTTATTGGAACTTATTATGCGATCATATATCTTTACTACTGATACCAAACAACAATGAAGCACACTAAATTTTCCAACTTAACACCCTGTATCTCGGAAAGAATCGAGCTTAGACCCCTTATTAATCAACCAAATATTATTATTTTTGTCTTTTGAACATACGGTTGCAATATGGCTTATTACTTATGAATAGCGAAAATTCAAAAGGGTATGCCGGACGTAGCGATATTTTTATTTTGACATTTATAGGAACAGGGTTACCCAAAAAATTGATCAATTATTACAACGTTGCTTTAAAACAGTGTAACGTAAATTTATATGGGATACTATCAAAGGATTAATATTAAACATTCCCATTCATTTATTTTTATTTTACATAGATTTTCGGAGGGGGGTCAACACCTTATTGACCCACCAATTTTTATTGAGGGTGACATCTAAAAAAATATGGAACGCTAATGTTTTTTATAATAATAAAAATGTAAAGTTCAATAATTAAATATTTTGATGTTGACATTTAAAACGGTGGCTGCATCTTCCAAACTAAAATCTTAACAAAGAAATACAAGAGGGCAAAAAACTAAATTTGATTATACAAAATTCCCAGAAATTCCAGTTACATTTCTGTCCCTTAGTTTCTTCTCTATAATTTTTATCATTGTTTATATCATACTTAAAACGAGACTACTGACATTACATAATATTTATTTCTGCTATTGAAGACAGAAATATTAAAACTATTTTTTGCTTATTTCAATAATTAATTAATGAATCTACAAAAATATATCCAATTACACATAAAACACGAACAACGATTTATGAACACCATTCTAAAATATCAGTGCTCGTTGTTTATAAATACCAAGAAATAAGCAAAACAGACATTATACTTGTTCAACTCTCAAATAACTAAAATTGAAAAATATGAGGTGTATATACAGGGGTTATTGAGATTGCTGAATTCGAATCAAAAATCAAAATTTAAAAAAACAAAATAGCGGATCAAGTACGATTGATAAAAAGCCCAAATTAAATTATGTAACTTGTACAAATTTGAATAAATTTCATTATTTCTTTTATAATAATTGATAAGTTCTCCATGAGGATGCCGAGTGTAAATAAATAGTAAAATGATAAAAACAAAATGATGGATTTGATAATTTGAAATTAATATAAATTTAAAATTCAGTTAGGACAGGGAAAAATTATCAACAGTAATCCTCATTTTCAAACAAGCCTGTTGGCATGATAAGCCATACACACAGTTAATCGAATTTATTTACCATCGCAAACCATTTCGTCCGTAGACGTAGCTAAACTTCCAGTAATCCTTTACGGTGGAAGAGGACTTGATCTATTACTAGAAGGATTTGGAGCAATTAACATATCAGTTACTTGTTTTGATGAATATTCTCAGTTGTTTGTTAACTTCAAGTCACATTTCATAGAAATTAGAGGATTCTGTTTTGGCTTTTTCCATTAGGTTGTAATGCTTCTCTGATATTAAAAAATCGACAGCTTCATCTTGATTCAATGGAATAGGCTTCTTATCTCTGTTTCCATACAAATCTCTATATTCAAAGCTGCATTACGATTATTGATCTGTTAGAATTTTCACAATATCATTTTCTTTCATTATCACGGCAAAAAGCAATTCTTCTTCTTATTCTTCGTCTTCGCTTAGTACTAGCACTACATTCTGAAAAAGCTCGCTGTCGAGGATTCTCATTTTTTGATCTACCTTGCATCGCTTCAGGAGTTTTACCGAAAATTTTGTCAGAAAGAAGTTCGTTTCAAAGGAGTTGATAGCACAGTGCGCCTATAATAAACGGATTTCACCATTGTATCATCGAAATTTAAGGCTTTGCACTTCAACCACTCAATTATCGCCGCTTTTTTTCATAAACTTGTGGGAAGCTTCTCTACTAATCGAGATTGATAGCTGGTGTTATCCATTACAATAACTGAATTCTGGGGAATGTATTAGATCATTTGTTGGAAATATTCCTCAAAAACGTCAGCCGTCATTTCTTCGTGGTAGTCTTTGCTTGAATTTGATTGAAATTCTAATAATCCTTGATCCAAAAATCCGTATTCAATGCCTATATGGGTTATAATAATAAAATAAGCCTGCGACAGCTTGTCGGGAATTCAGTATATTTTTATCTTGCCAGACTTCCAATACGGTATGTCCTTCATTTAGCCAGGTTTCATCCAAGTACAAAATATTCTTACATTCGTTGCGATATTTTCGGATTGACCTTAAGTATTATCGTCTCCAGCAAACAATATCCGGCCTATCAATGAGAAAATATTTTCTGTTCTGTTTTTCTCACCGATAGTTCATTCCATGAAGAATTCTCCATTCTCTAGTTCTTGATAGTTGTGGCAGGTTTTCGTCATTCTGGGCGGCTTGCATAATCTTGTCCAATGTCATTCTCCTACCCCTATCATATTAACACAGTTCGTAATTATGTCGCGAACACAACTTGTGGGGTTTTGGTGCACAAGAGCATCATGAACGTTCAGGATTAATGTTTTCTCCCGCAAAGAATATACAGTTTGATAGGTTATTTTTTAGAATAGGACCACTAGGAATAACCTTAATATAAAACTTGTTTGCTATGGCTTAATGAGTAAGATAACAAACTTGCATACAACAAATACAAGGTTCAAACCTACCTACGAAGAGAAAAAATTAAATGAAAGTTTTCATTGATAAGTAATACGAATAATAAATAAATATGTAATATTTATTCTAGTTACATTTTGCATATTTAATATACCTACAAAACACGTTGTAGAAAACTGAAAGTTTATCAGATTTTTTTGAATTTTCATTAATTATTAGCCTTTATTTTCATTAAAAACAAATAAAAAATATGAATAAATCTGATGACAGACCTTTATTACAAAATATTGCCACCTATTGTTACACATGTCTTAGCTAATTACGTTTTACACGTGAAAACACAAAACTCTAGCTTAACGGCAAGTCAAATTGCTGTTGAAAACCAGCAGTTCGAAAAATCTATTTTCAATACCAGTCGTCCAAAAAATATGATGATGATCATAAAGTAATTTCTCTTGCATACAGCTGGTACAAAATGAAATCAATGAAAAAAAACAAATGAACTGAGTCTGTGATAGGTATTTGCATTGTTATCTGAGAGATAATTAGGCCGAAATTTCTGGAATATTCTCTTCTGGAAGAATTAGTTCTATAACAATTGATTTAAAAAAAATACAGTATTGATAAATTAATATATTTTTCTACTACCGTTCTTAAAGTACTATCTTGTTGGCACATTTCATATATCATAAAACTTCACTTTACGCGTGAATAAATAAGTTCTAATTTAATCTTATTGAAAGTTCTTATACAAATATGTGATGATAGATATTAAATCTTCAATTTTTCCTATTTTTGATTTAATCATACATCAAAACTCATATGAATTCCGTATAAATGCCTGCAAATTAGTGAATATTAAATTAAACTAAATAATAACAAAACTAAAATTGTAAATCAAAACTCGTAGGTAGATGCTGGAAATTTATTTACGTGTTTTCTGGGACATTTCTTAAATTAATTTGACATTTATACTGAAATAAGGTGAGTAAAAATATATCTACTCAACACTTAGGAAGTTACTTCAGTTTAACAATATGTGTGTGTGGAAGGGTGTGTTGGAATTGGAGAACTCCATTTGCCACAGACTTTTATTAGAATATGTTTGTCTGTAGATCATATATCTAGTTGAATTTTAGTTAGAAATTCAACTAAAGCATTAAAAATAATTTTGTCCTAAGAGCTGAGTACAATTGTAATATTTAATGGTAGATCAATATGATTTGCCTTTAAAGTTTCTATTAATAAATTAATTTCACTTTGAAGGTTTTTGCATGAAAAAAAAGATGTGATTCAAATCACACACCGAAGAATTATCACAGGTGTCAGTTTAACAATGGATTCGTCTAATTCTCATGATTTCGAAAATATTCCACCAAATTTACTGGATACAAAGGACCCTGCGCTTTTCTTATGACAAAGTGGCGTTCCGTCAAATGTTATAAATTTTGGATATGATGTTGTACCCGACTTCTTGACCAAAAGTGTCCATGGGACCAATTCAATCCTACGACTAGTTTCCGATATATAGGGTATTAAAGTTGAAAAATCCTTGTTTTTCGTGACCACTTATTTTTATTATTAAATGTATTTTTAGTTGATCTACCATTGATATGTTCTAGTTTATCGTAAACTTACACATAAATAGTTCAAAACGTCAACATATACAGGGTGGGACTCAATTATATAAGGACGAATTTTTGGAATTCTAGGAAATTCTTATATTGAATGAAAACAAGGTCAGAAATAAAAAGCTTCTTCATCTTCAATGTTCTGGCAACAAATATACTACTTCTAGAGGTATTCCATACAGGGTGATTCTTAATGCAACCTAAAATTAGTTTTTTTCTATAATATGAAATAAATAAGTTACACCATGTATTTCAAATTTAGTTTTTGATGTTGCAAACGTATTAATTACCTAGCTATTAGTACTTTTCTTATAATTTGCAAATACATCTTGTGATTAAAACGACAAAAATTAGAGAAAAAACACTTTGAATCACCCTGTATTTTATAAATCGATCCGTCAAAATGATTAGTTTATTTTGTTTTGTAATAAGCTTAAAATAGTGAATGAACTGAAAAAATTTCATAATATTACTGTGACCAGTTTTTCAGACAAAAAATATCAGCATTTTATTTAATTAATTAATTAACTGTAGTACATACCTACAGGATGATGAAATACTTATAATTCATTCATCTTTTTATCAATGGTTCAGTACACTTCAGTATGTATCCATAAAAATGTGATTATAATTTCGTTCACTATGCCTATTTTGTTGAGTGCTCTATCCGCAGGACCCTGTTTCTGAAAAACTGGTCATAGTAAGGTTATTAAATTTTTTCAGTGTATTCACTATTTTAAGCTTATTACAAAACAAAGCAAATTAATAATTTTGACGGATCGAATTATAGAAAACAGGGTGATTCAGAAAAAGTGTATTTTCTCTAATTTTTGTCGGTTTAATAACAAAATGTATGTGAAAATCACCCTGTAAGAAGAGTACTAATATCTAGGTGACTAATACGTTTTCAACATCAAAAACTAATTTTAAAATACATGGTGTAACTTATTTATTTCATATAGAAAAAACTAATTTCAGGTTGCATCAAGAATCACCCTGTATGGAATACCTCTAGAATTAGTATATTTGATGCCAGAAAATTGAATATGAAGTAGGTTTTTATTTCTGACCTTGTTTTCATTCAATATAAGAATTTCCTAGAATTCCAAAATTTCGTCCTTATATAATTGAGTCCCACCCTGTATATGTTGACATTTCAAACTATTTATGTGTAAGTTAACGATAAACTAGAACATATCAATGGTACTATCAACTAAAAATACATATTTATTTGTTAATAATAAAATTACGTGGTCACGAAAAACAAGGATTTTTCAACTTCAATACCCTGTATATCGGAAACTAGTCGTAGGATTGAATTGGTCCCATGGGCACTTTTGGTCAAGAAGTCGAGTACAACATCATATCCAAAATTTATAACATTTGACGGAACGCCACTTTGTCATAAGAAAAGCGCGGGGTCCTTTCAAAAGTAAAAAAAATATTGTATGCAATTCGTGTGTAAAGTCCCTTTTTTGACTCATGGGATTGTGATTCACATTCGTCAAAAAGGGTTACTTTACGCACCTCCGTAATTAATTATTTTATTTTGAGAAATGATTAGTGAAATATCATTAATACTTAGATAATGTCATATTTCTGCTAAAATTACTTATTCGATTGGCGAAATTATATATAATTAAATTTTAAATCCGAATCTGTTCGTTTTTCCATACATCTCATCCGACTTTTAACTGGCCAAAGTATTTTTTGCCTGTATAGCATATCCTTTGATTGTTTGATATTTGATGTCTAATATTAACCAGTGTTCGGCAAGTGGGTGAGATATCCAACAAAGTCTTTATTAAAATTCAACTGATCAGCATGTAGAAATAGATTCGATTTTTCGATCTCATTCTCTATTGACAAAACTCGATTTCTAATAATGAAAATAATAGCAATAAATAGAATTCATTGGTAAAATAAGTCACTGTCTTAATACAAATCGTTTTCTATTTTTGACGCTTGGGTGTCTAACCTGACATCGTTTTCAAAAATTAAAATTTTTACTCTATAAAATATGACGACAGTTTTCTATTTGGATAAAAAATATGTTCAGTAATTGGTTCAGGTCGCCATCTAGGAACAACTAGTCGATGCATAAATTAATACCCAAAAGTAAAGGTCATCGCTCCGCCTACTTTTCCACTACTACCTATCTTGTCGGAACCACTATCATCCGTCTGTCGGCACCACTATCATCCGGTTCCACTAAACTACAGTAGAGGAATATATATATATATATATATATATATATTCCTCTACTGTAGTTTAGTGGAACCGGATGATAGTGGTGCCGACAGACGGATGATAGTGGTGCCGACAGACGGATGATAGTGGTGCCGACAGGTTAGGTAGTAGTGGAAAAGTAGGCGGAGCTATGACCTTTACTTTTGGCGTTGAGTGAATTTTTCACTCAACGCTTTTGGGTATTAATTTATGCATCGACTAGTTGTTCCTAGATGGCGACCTGAACTAAGTACTGAACATATTTTTTATCCAAATAGAAAACTGTCGTCATATTTTATAGAGTAAAAATTTTAATTTTTGAAAACGATGTCAGGTTAGGCACCCAAACGTCAAAAATAGGAAACGATTTGTATTAAGACAGTGACTTATTTTACCAATGAATTCTATTTATTGTTATTATTTTCATTCTTAGAAATCGAGTTTTGTCAATAGAGAATGAGATCGAAAAATCGAATCTATTTCTACATGCTGATCAGTTGAATTTTAATAAACCCACTTGCCGAACACTGGTTAATATTAGACATCAAATATCAAACAATCAAAGGATATGCTATACACGCAAAAAATTCTTTGGCCAGTTAAAAGTCAGATGAGATGTATGGGAAAACGAACAGATTCGGATTTAAAATTTAATTATATATAATTTCGCCAAACGAATAAGTAATTTTAGCAGAAATATGACATTATCTAAGTATTAATGAGATTTCACTAACCATTTCTCAAAATAAAATAATTAATTACGGAGATGCGTGAAGTAACCCTTTTTGACGAATGTGAATCACAATCCCATGAGTCAAAAAAGGGACTTTACACGCGAATTGCATACAATATTTTTTTTACTTTTGAAAGGACCCCGCGCTTTTCTTATGACAAAGTGGCGTTCCGTCAAATGTTATAAATTTTGGATATGATGTTGTACTTGACTTCTTGACCAAAATTGTCCATGGGACCAATTCAATCCTACGACTAGTTTCCGATATACAGGGTATTAAAGTTGAAAAATCCTTGTTTTTCGTGACCACGTAATTTTATTATTAACAAATAAATATGTATTTTTAGTTGATAGTACCATTGATATGTTCTAGTTTATCGTTTAACTTACACATAAATAGTTTGAAATGTCAACATATACAGGGTGGGACTCAATTATATAAGGACGAATTTTCGGAATTCTAGGAAATTCTTATATTGAATGAAAACAAGGTCAGGAATAAAAACCTACTTCTTATTCAATTTACACACACACACACACGACAGAAATGTCCCAGAAAACACGTAAATAAATTTCCAACATCTACCTACGGGTTTCGCATCAGTCAATCATAGCCAACTAGATAGATAGAACTTTTTAATTTACAATTTTAGTTTTGTTATTTTTTAGTTTAATTTAATATTCACTAATTTGCAAGCATTTATACGGAATTCATGTGAGTTTTGATGTATGATTAAATAAAAAATAGGAAAAATTGAAGATTTAATATCCATCATCACATATTTGTATAAGAACTTTCAATAAGTTTAAATTAGAACTTATTTATTCACGCGTAAAATGAAGTTTTATGATCTATGAAATGTGCCAAAAAGATAGTACTGTAAGAACGGTAGTAGAAAAATATATTAATTTATCAATACTGTATTTTTTTTAAATCAATTGTTATAGAACTAATTCTTCCAGAAGAGAATATTCCAGAAATTTCGGCCTAATTATCTCTCAGATAACAATGCAAATACCTATCACAGACTCAGTTCATTTTTTTTTTTCATTGATTTCATTTTGTACCAGCTGTCTGCAAGAGAAATTACTTTATAAACATCATAATATTTTTTGGACGACTGGTATTGAAAATAGATTTTTTGAACTGCTGGTTTTCAACAGCAATTTGACTTGCCGTTAAGCTAGAGTTTTGTGTTTCCACGTGTAAAACGTAATTAGCTAAGACATGTGTAACAATAGCTGGCAATATTTTGTAATAAAGGTCTGTCATCAGATTTATTAATATTTTTTATTTGTTTTTAATGAAAATAAAGGCTAATAATCAATGTAAATTCAAAAAAATCTGATAAACTTTCAGTTTTCTACAACGTGTTCTGTAGGTATATTAAATATGCAAAATGTATCTAAAATAAATATTACATATTTATTTATTATTCGTATTACTTATCAATGAAAACTTAATTTTTTCTCTTCGTATGTAGGTTTGAACCCTGTATTTGTTGTACGCAAGTTTGTTATCTTACTCATTAAGCCATAGCAAACAATTTTTATATTAAGGTTATTCCTAGTGGTCCTATTCTAAAAAATAACCTATCAAACTGCATATTCTTTGCGTGAGAAAACATTAATCCTGAACGTTCATGATGCTCTTGTGCACCAAAACCCCACAAGTTGTGTTCGCGACATAATTACGAACTGTGTTAATATGATAGGGGTAGAAGAATGGCATTGGACAAGATTGTGCAAGCCGCCCAGAATGACGAAAACCTGCCACAACTATCAAGAACTAGAGTATGGAGAATTCTTCATGGAATGAACTTTCGGTGGGAAAAACAGATCAGAAAATATTTTCTCATTGATAGGCCGGATATTGTTTGCTTGAGACGATAATACTTAAGGTCAATCCGAAAATATCGCAACGAATGTAAGAATATTTTGTACTTGGATGAAACCTGGCTAAATGAAGGACATACCGTATCGGAAGTCTGGCAAGATAAAAATATACTGAATTCCCGACAAACTGTCGCAGGCTTATTTTATTATTATAACCCATATATGCAGTGAAAACGGATTTTTGGATCAAGGATTATTAGAATTTCAATCAAATTCAAGCAAAGACTACCACGAAGAAATGACGGCTGACGTTTTTGAGGAATATTTCCAACAAATGATCTAATACATTCCCCAGAATTCAGTTATTGTAATTGTGGGAATATGAGGTGGATGCCGAAATAAATAGTTCAACTTCAATAACACTTTATTTGATATAAGTGCGCAACACTGAACTAATAACTAACTTAACGAAACTCCTAACTATGGTTGTGTTTGTAAACGATGTATGTGTGTTTGTATTGTACCAAAAGAAGCTGTGTGTATTCTTTTGGTTGTACCCTTTTCTTCTGTAGACATGTAACTCGTGTCACACTGACTGTGACAGACAGTTTTCTCGACTGCCGCCGATTAGGTGATTTATTTTGAATGTGTCAACGTTGATACATATACTACATTCCTCCCCCACGGAAAAACAGTAGTTAATCCATATAACGAGCAGGTGGCTTCCTAGTTCGTTCCGGATTTCTTCTTGGAACTGGATGCGGTTCCTCGGGTGCACTTTTCTCTGAGCTACTCCCTGTTGTGTTCTCAGCTGGGTTCAATTGATCTTCCACTTGGTTTGTCTCATCTTGTGTCAGACTTTGTATTGAGACTGGAAAATGTGTTGAATCATCTGATTTTTCATGTGAGCCATTTGAATTCTCATAAAGGGTATCTATTGTTCTCTTTCTCATTTGGTCGCTATGTTTTCTTTTTAAAATACCGTCAACGTTCACGGTATACGATAGGGGGCCTGTTTGTTCTATTATTTCACCAGGCGAGCAGCCCTTTTCAAGGGGATTATTCACCCATACTTTTTCCCCTTTTTCAAAAAACTGATGTTTGATGGTGGCATGGTCATGATTATTCTTTTGAGTAAATTTCTCGTATTCAATGTTTTTTTCTACATCTGGTTTCAGTAGGTCAAAACGAGATCGAAGTTGACGTCCGAACATCATTTGGCTGGGTGTTCTCTTTGTTGATCTCCTGACAGTGTTTCGGTAACAAAAAAGGAAACTCTGAAGTCTTTGATTTTGATCTAGTGTTTGATCACTTGCGCACATTCTTTCTTTGAATGTTCGAACAGTACGTTCAGCCAATCCATTAGATTTTGGATGGTAGGGTGTAACTTTTACGTGTCTTATTCCATTTTCAGTACAAAAATTTTCGAATTCGTTTGAAGTTAGCTGTGGTCCATTGTCTGTAACAAGGAATTTTGGTAGGCCAAATCGTGCAAAAATAGTACGCAATGATTGTATGGTGCTAGTGGAAGTAATGTTTTTCATAGGTATTATTTCTAGCCAATGGGTGTAAGAGTCTATGAGTATCATCCACATCTTTCCTTCAAAGCGTCCTGCGAAGTCTAAATGTAGACGACACCAAGGCTCTGGTGATATCCCCCAGGGATGAAGGGGTGAGTTGTGGTCATTTTGCCTGGACTCTTGGCAAAAATGGCATTTTTCAGTAGCCTGGGCAATGTCAGTGTTGATATTTGGCCAATATACATGCAGTTTTGCCAATGACTGCATTGCGGTTATTCCTGGGTGTCCGTCATGTAGCATCACCAATACTTCTGGTTGGAGGGAAGATGGAATACAAATACGACCCTTCCACAATAAAATATCTTCCTCGAATGATAGTTCGTTTCGTTTTTCGTAAAAACTGTGTAAGGATTTATCTATGTATCTTTTATCGGGCCAAGATGTTTTGACATATGTGATTACTTTACAGAGAATACTATCTTTTGTGATTTCCGCCTTCAATATGTTTCTTGTTATTGGCAATTTTTTTATTCGTAAATGTAATAGTCGCATATGACTACAAACTGTCTTTTGCCCATTGTTTGTTAGAGGAAGCCTTGATAACGAGTCGGCTGGGAAATTTTCTTTTCCTGGATTGTATTTTACGTCGAAGTTATAGCTATTTAATGTCATCGCCCACCTTATCAATCGATTACTTGCAATTTTCGGAGTTTGGCGGTTTTCGCCAAATATGTGCTCAAGGGGTTTATGGTCCGTGATCAAAATGAATCTTCTACCATATAAATATTGGTGAAATTTAGTGACTGCATAGACTAGTCCTAAAGCTTCTCTATCAATAGTAGAATATCGTCTTTCTACATCATTAAAAGAACGGGAAGCAAACGCTATAGGTTTTAGCGTACCATCAGAAACCTGGTGTGATAGTACTGCCCCCGTTCCAACTTCGCTGGCATCGCTCGAGACCACAAGTGTTTTAGCTGGATCGTAGTGTATCAAGGTGGTATTTGATGTTAAAACATGCTTTAAATTTGTGAATATCTTCGTATCATCTTCTGTCCAGTTCCAGTTCGAATGTTTCTTTAGGTGTCGATGGAGTGGAACACATATTACATGGAGGTTTTCTATAAATCTGCCATAGTAGGTGATTGTTCCAAGAAAAGATCTAAGTTGGGTTGTGTTTCTTGGTATGGGCATCTCTTTTATTGCTTCGATGTGGTCTTCTGTTGGATGTAGGCCATTTTCATCTATTCGGTGGCCCAAGTATGTGATACTATTTTTTAACCAGTCACATTTTGATTTTTGCGTCTTAATTCCGGCTACTTGTAATCGGTGTAAAACCACTCTTAATCGTTTCGTGTGCAAGGATAAATCTGGTGCTGTTATTAGGATGTCATCCAAAAAACATACAACTCCTTCCAAACCGGAAAGTATCTGGTCCATTGTCCGTTGGAAAAGGGATGGTGCGAAGCTAATTCCAAAAGGTAAGCGCTTGTAAGTGAAATAACCTTTTGGTGTGGAGATTACTAAATATTTGCGACAGTCTGGATGGACTTCCATTTGTAAGTATGCGTCTTTCAAATCTATTTTTGAAAAATATTTCCCTCCCGAGAGTTTTGAAGTGATGTCTTCGAAACGGGGTAGAGGGTAGTCGTCGATTTGAACATGTTTGTTTATAGTTACTTTGAAATCTGCACATATTCTTAGCTTTCCATTTGATTTTAACGCTACTACGATAGGAGATGCCCATGAAATGGGAGTAATAGTTGTGTCCACTGGTTCTAGAACACCTTCCACGACTAGTCTATTCAATTCTGCGGCCACTTGGTCTTGTAACGCTAATGGAATGTTTCTTGGACGAAAAGCTTTTGGTATAACATCATTGTTAATATGTATTTTTGCTTGGTGCCCTTGTATAGCACCAAGACGTTCTTCAAAAAGTAGATGAAATTCTGTTTCCAGTTTCTTAATTATGTATTTCATTTCTCCCCCATCTGTTTTGTTAAAGTCCTCGCTCATTTGTTTTACGTGACAAATTTTTGAACCGGGTGGTAAAGGTAAATCAAAAGCTAGACACCAATCTAAACCGAAAAGTGGAATATCGTCTTGTTCGGTAACATAAAGCGGTACATTTAGTTTTTTATTGAAAGCTTCAACTGATACAAAAGATTTTCCTAGTGTCTTTATTGGTTTGTCACCGTACGCGATTAGGTCTGTGGTTTTTGATAAACGGGGTTTACCAATTTGTTTCCACGTTGTCTTTCCCACAACCGCGTGTACTGAGCCCGAATCATATAACATTTCAATTTTTGTTTGGTTTATGCAGACCGGTAAAAGTACTTTGGTCGCGGAGCCAATTTTTCTAATATTTCGTATCGCTTGATTTTCTGTTTCATCGTCCGATTCAGTTTCACTATCACATTCGGAAGAAGTTTGTTTACCATCGCTATCGTCCCGGATATAGCGCGCATAATGTTTTGACTTTCCACTTTGTTTTATGACAGCGCGTCCCGAAATAACACAAACGCGAGCGAAATGATTTTTTTCTCCACAACTACTACAGACTTTTCCAAATGCTGAACAATATTTTTGTCTGTGCTTAGAATCCCCGCAAAAAAGGCAGTCTGTTTGAGGATTTAACTCCATAACTTTAGCTTTATGTTTTTCACTTTTAAATTTTTGTTTTGAATTTCCTGGTTTGCTTACACGATTCACATAATTATCATCTAACTTTTGGTTAACTTGTAGGCTGTTTAATTGTTTTGATTGAATGCACGCTTGTTCTAATATAATAGATGTTGCTTCTACTTCTTCGAAAGTAGTATTATTTGTCGAGTGTTTTTGGATGATTTTCTCTTGCCATTCCCGATTGTTTATACCGAAAATTAACTGGTCGCGCATTCGTTCGTTTAATCCACTACCAAAACTACAGTCTCCTGCCAGCGCGCGTAATCGGTTTACATAGTCCGTAACACTTTCGTTTTCTTTCCTAAAGCACCCCGAAAAGTTGATTCTTTCAGCAAAAATGTAAACTTTTTTTCCATAAAATTTGTTAAGTACTGAAATGAGGTCGATGTAAGTTTTTGTAGTTAATTTTTCAGGTTTGAAATGGTCAGATAAAATTTTAAAAACATGTGCGCCTACTTTTGATAGCAACAAATTTCGCCTTACTATCATTTTGTTTTCGTCCATTAATCCATTAATTTCCAGCTCTAGTTCGAAACGCTGTAAATAATAGTCCCACTGCTCTTTTTCAGGCAGGAAATTTTCGAACCTAAAGCTTTTATACGCCTCTGAATCACTAACACTAGTAATACTTGGGGTGTCAGCCTCCATTGTCTTGAATTAGTTTATTTCCCACTTACAAAAAATCGTCGCCAAATGTGGGAATATGAGGTGGATGCCGAAATAAATAGTTCAACTTCAATAACACTTTATTTGATATAAGTGCGCAACACTGAACTAATAACTAACTTAACGAAACTCCTAACTATGGTTGTGTTTGTAAACGATGTATGTGTGTTTGTATTGTACCAAAAGAAGCTGTGTGTATTCTTTTGGTTGTACCCTTTTCTTCTGTAGACATGTAACTCGTGTCACACTGACTGTGACAGACAGTTTTCTCGACTGCCGCCGATTAGGTGATTTATTTTGAATGTGTCAACGTTGATACATATACTACAGTAATGGATAACACCAGCTATCATTCTCGATTAGTAGAGAAGCTTCCCACAAGTTTATGAAAAAAAGCAGCGATAATTGAGTGGTTGAAGTGCAAAGCCTTAAATTTCGATGATACAATGGTGAAATCCGTTTATTATAGGCGCTCTGTGCTATCAACTCCTTTGAAACGACTTCTTTCTGACAAAATTTTCGATAAAACTCCTGAAGTGATGCAAGGTAGATCAAAAAATGAAAATCCTCGACAGCGAGCTTTTTCAGAATGTAGTGCTAGTATTAAGCGAAGACGAAGAAGAAGAAGAAGTTTTGCTTTTTTTCGTGATAATGAAAGAAAATGATATTGTGAAAATTCTAACAGATCAATAATCGTAATGCAGCTTTGAATATAGAGATTTGTATGGAAACAGAGATAAGAATCCTATTCCATTGAATCAAGATGAAGGTGTCGATTTTTTAATATCAGAGAAGGAATGCAAATATTTTACCGCATTATAAACTAATGGAAAAAGCCAAAACAGAATGTTATCCAAAACATTTTTCTAGTGATAACATCACTCAAACTTGTGCTGAAATTGATTTGCACTCTTTATTAAATCACACTGCTGAAATAATTATTAAAACCCCGCTGAATATGGTTGAAGTTTTAGATGCTAGTAAACTAAATTTTCTAATATTAATTTGAGAGTACGGATGAATCTTCTGCGTTTTTTGAATATCAACAAAATTTTTCGGATGATCTAGATTGCACTAAATCTGATGCTTCAATTGTTTATACTGCACTTGCTCTCATACACTGGAATTGTCAAAGACAAAGTTCCGCTTATTTTATGGCAAAACCCAAAGCCAGGATCACCCAAATTATGCAGACCTATTAAAATTCAGTATACTAAAGAAACAAATGAGTTAATCAAAATGGAATCGGAACAATTACAAAAACAAAAAGATAAACTTCAACCATTTTCAACTGTAGACCACAGAAAAATTATCACTGCCAAGGTTCATTTATCTCCTACAATGATAGATGGCAAAATCTCTGTAATGAATCAACATCTCAGTTCAATTAGATTGAAAAAATGATAAAAGCTCCAAAGATTGAAAAAATGATAAAAGCTCCAATAGAAAAAGATCATTTAATTTAAGATTATTGGAGACGTGCTTGCACATAAGCTATCGGTTAGATTTTAAACGATAGCAAACTCGTAGTGATAAACATAAAGTTCAGGAAAAAAATTCTGATAAAATTATTCTGCTCGGTTTACGCGAAGAGCTTGGTATTAATGTAGACAAAGTGAAGCAAGGAGACTTCGGAAGCGCAAATGACGGAAACACTGCGTGGCGATTTTTCGAAAACTGCAAGGATTACTGGATTTGATAGGAATTACTTTAAAGATTTTACACGATTCTGCAAGTTCTTACCTTAGGTTTTGAAATTAATGAAGAGTTTTTTGAAAATTATTGGTTGACCACCGCAAGAAAGTATGTAGAAATATGTCCATAGTTTTATATGCCACCAGCTCTTTATAAAATTCTCATTCATGGAAAAAAATAATCAATTCATCTGTAGTACCAATTGGTATGTTATCGGAAGATGCGCAAGAGTCAAATATTTTAAAAAGTTTCGGCTGGATTATTCAAGAAAATGTGACAGAAAAAAGCCATTACAAGATCTAATGCAATGACTTTTTGTTAACTCTGATCCTCTAATTTCTATGAAATGTGACTTGAAGTTAACAAACAACCGAAAATATTCATCAAAACAAGTAACTGATATGTAAATTGCTCCGAATCCTTCTAGTAATAGATCAAGTCCTCTTCCACCGTAAAGGATTACTAGTTTAGCTACGTCTACGGACGAAATGGTTTGCGATGGTGAATAAATTCGATTAACTGTGTATCTTTATTATTATAATAAGAGTAATAAATTTATGTTAGTAGAGAAATATGTATAAAAAACATGTAAATATATGTCTTATCATACCAACAGGCTTGTTTGAAAATGAGGATTACTGTTGATAATTTTTCCCTGTCCCAACTGAATTCTAAATTTATATTAATTTCAAATTATCAAATCCATCATTTTGTTTCTATCACCATACTATTTATTTACACTCGGCAACCTCATGGAGAACTTATCAATTATTATAAAAGGAATAATGAAATTCATTCAAATTTGTACAAGTTACATATTTTAATTCGGGCTTTTTATCAATCGTACTTGATCTGCTATTTTGTTTGTTTAAATTTTGATTTTTGATTCGAATTCAGCAATCTCAATAACCCCTGTATATACACCTCATATTTTTCAATTTTAGTTATTTGAGAGTTGAACAAGTATAATGTCTGTTTTGCTTATTTCTTGGTATTTATAAACAACGAGCGCTGGTATTTTAGAATGGTGTTCATAAATCGTTGTTCGTGTTTTATGTGTAATTGGATATATTTTTGTAGATTCATTAATTAATTATTGAAATAAGCAAAAAATAGTTTTAATATTTTTGTCTTCAATAGCAGAACTTGGAAAATAGATATTATGTAATGGTCAGTTGTATACGAGTACATAATAAATATTACTCTCCCACGAACTTTGAATGTAGTCTCGTTTTAAGTATAATATAAACAATGATAAAAATTATAGAAAAGAAACTAAGGGACAGAAATGTAACTGGAATTTCTGGGAATTTTGTATAATCAATTTTAGTTTTTTGCCCTCTTGTATTTCTTTGTTAACATTTTAGTTTGGAAGATGCAGCCACCGTTTTGAATGTCAACATCAAAATATTGAATTATTGAACTTTACATTTTTATTATTATAAAAAACATTAGCGTTCCATATTTTTTTAGATGTCACCCTCAATAAAAATTGGTGGGTCAATAAGGTGTTGACCCCCCTCCGAAAATCTATGTGAAATAAAAATAAATGAATGGGAATGCTTCCAGTTTAATATTAATCCTTTGATAGTATCCCATATACATTTTTATAAATTTACGTTACACTGTTTTACAGCAACGTTGTAATAAATGACCAATTTTCTGGGTAACCCTGTTCCTATAAATGTCAAAATAAAAATATAGCTACGTCCGGCATACCCTTTTGAGTTTTTGCTATTCATAAGTAATAAGCCATATTGCAACCGTATGTATAATAATATTTGGTTGATTTATAAGGGGTCTAAGCTCAATTCTTTCCGAGATACAGGGTGTTATGTTGGAAAATTTAGTGTGCTTCATTGTTGATAGGTATCAGTAGTAAAGATATATGATCGCATAATAAGTTCCAATAAACACAAAAAAGAGTCTCTTAAAAAAATAAAAAATTAAAAACAGCAAATAATTACACAATTAGAGAGATTTCATGATTTTATTTCAAACAGCGATGAAAATACCAGTAAAATAAATATTAATGGAAGATATTGCGAATGTGAAGATAAATATTAATGGAAGATATTGCGAATGTGAAGATTTGTGTAAGTTTGTTTCCGTACAAGTTGGACTCGAATGTGTAGATGAATTTTAAAAATAAGATCTAGTGTTTGAGTAAAAATATTTTTGAAACTATCTGTAAATTTAAAGAACTTTTAAAAAATGACAATGTTCCATCCAGCAATAATAGCGGAAGCAACAATCATCAAATTATTCAACATTTTGTGAAGCCTCCTTTAGACTTGCCCACCTTCAGTGGAAATTACGATGCGTGGCTAGGCTTTTATGATAGTTTTGTTGCATTAATATATTCAAATAACTTATTGAGCGGAGTTCAGAAATCTTGTTTGAGAGGAAACGCTGCTCAGGTAATTCATTCCATAGAAGTGAACGAGGCAAATTACGCTATTGCCTTGAAATTATTACAAGAAATATACGAAAATACCAGATTTATTGGACGGTATTCAGACAAAGGGTACCCCCCGTTAAGATAGTCGAAATGCCCCTGTTCCGGGATTGAAAAATGAGGTTTGGGAAGCTATTCTACATCTATAAAGATAAAGTTTGCCGCCAACCGGACCTACCTAGACCCCTCCTACGCCATTATATAGCTGAAAAACGGTTGATATCGTTTTTATTTTTTTTCTCCTCAACTAAAAAAGCTAGCGGTACGCGGTTGGTGGCATTTTTTTCTGTATATAGAGCCTACTTTTCTGTGAATTTTTTTCAAGGTCATATATATAGTTCTTCTAGTATAAAAATCGATTTTTATTTTTTAAATCACTATATCTTTTTTCAAAAGGGGGCTTCAGGGCTGGAATTTTTTTTCAAATATTTGTTTTCTCTTGAACAATGAAAAAAATGTTATCCAAACCGTATTTTCATTGGCGCCATGCTCAAAAATTCAAAAAATCCTTTTTTTTAGCAGTTTTTCGTTTCTAGCACGTTTTAGGCTGATTCTATGAAAAAACTAATAGTACCGTCGTATTCTACGTAAAAAAATACAACGAAAACATGTATCATACTTTTGTTTTTATCACTACTATATCAGGAGAAATCAGCGTTCGAACCTGTGTCTTTATTTACCCATATGCAACACTTACAAAATCACGTATATTAAGTTACGGGGGCCATTTTGGAGGGCACGTTCCGGACCCGGCTCATAATGTGTTGCTATTTTGTTTGATTTTGGAGAAACGCGTGGTCCCCTACCGTAATATTAACTAGGGTGGCCAAGTGCAATATCTCGGTAACGGGGGAAGCTAGCGATACGAGCCTGGTGGCATATTTTGTTGCTAATTTGTTGCTTTAAGGTGGCTTTACCAAAAAATTCCAAAAACCACCCGCAAGAAAATATGCCGACTGGTTCGTGTCGCTGCTCGTCATGCTCCCGAGCTACTGCAAGTAGTCACGGAGGTGAATTTGACATGTAGGGATGGGTTTTGGAATTTTTCGGTAAAGCCACCTTAAAGCAACAAAATATGCCGCCTGGTTCGTGTCGCTAGCACGTCTGACTCCCGAGATATCGCAGTTGGCCACCGTAACTTAATACTGCGCGAGGGTGACATGTAGGGGTGGTTTTTGGAATTTTTTGGTAAAGCCACCTTAAAGCAACAAATTAGCAACAAAATATGCCACCAGGCTCGTGTCGCTAGCACGTCTGACTCCCGAGATATCGCAGTTGGCCACCATAATTTAATAGTGCGCGAGGGTGTTTGACATGTAGGGGTGGTTTTTGGAATTTTTTGGTAAAGCCACCTTGAAGCAACAAATTAGCAACAAAATATGCCACCAGGCTCGTATCGCTAGCTTCCCCCGTTACCGAGATATTGCACTTGGCGACCCTAGTTAACGGTAGGGGACCACGCGTTTCTCGGCAACGGGTGGAGCAACAAAATTAATTATTTAGTAACAAATTAGCAACAAATTATGAGCCGGGTCCGGAACGTGCCCTCCAAAATGGCCCCCGTAACTTAATATACGTGATTTTGTAAGTGTTGCATATGGGTAAATAAAGACACAGGTTCGAACGCTGATTTCTCCTGATATAGTAGTGATAAAAACAAAAGTATGATACATGTTTTCGATGTATTTTTTTACGTAGAATACGACGGTACTATTTGTTTTTTCATAGAATCAGCCTAAAACGTGCTAGAAGCGAAAAACTGCTAAAAAAAAGGATTTTTTGAATTTTTTAATAATGTAAATGATGAACAAATGTCAAAATTACAGCATTCTACATTTGGCCACCGTAACTTAATACTGCGCGAGGGTGACATGTAGGGGTGGTTTTTGGAATTTTTTGGTAAAGCCACCTTAAAGCAACAAATTAGCAACAAAATATGCCACCAGGCTCGTGTCGCTAGCACGTCTGACTCCCGAGATATCGCAGTTGGCCACCATAATTTAATAGTGCGCGAGGGTGTTTGACATGTAGGGGTGGTTTTTGGAATTTTTTGGTAAAGCCACCTTGAAGCAACAAATTAGCAACAAAATATGCCACCAGGCTCGTATCGCTAGCTTCCCCCGTTACCGAGATATTGCACTTGGCGACCCTAGTTAACGGTAGGGGACCACGCGTTTCTCGGCAACGGGTGGAGCAACAAAATTAATTATTTAGTAACAAATTAGCAACAAATTATGAGCCGGGTCCGGAACGTGCCCTCCAAAATGGCCCCCGTAACTTAATATACGTGATTTTGTAAGTGTTGCATATGGGTAAATAAAGACACAGGTTCGAACGCTGATTTCTCCTGATATAGTAGTGATAAAAACAAAAGTATGATACATGTTTTCGATGTATTTTTTTACGTAGAATACGACGGTACTATTTGTTTTTTCATAGAATCAGCCTAAAACGTGCTAGAAGCGAAAAACTGCTAAAAAAAAAGGATTTTTTGAATTTTTGAGCATGGCGCCAATGAAAATACGGTTCGGATAACATTTTTTTTCATTGTTCAAGAGAAAACAAATATTTGAAAAAAAATTTCAGCCCTGAAGCCCCCTTCTGAAAAAAGATATAGTGATTTAAAAAATAAAAATCGATTTTTATACTAGAAGAACTATATATATGACCTTGAAAAAAATTCACAGAAAAGTAGGCTCTATACAGAAAAAAATGCCACCAACCGCGTATCGCTAGCTTTTTTAGTTGAGGAGAAAAAAAATAAAAACGATATCAACCGTTTTTCAGCTATATAATGGCGTAGGAGGGGTCTAGGTAGGTCCGGTTGGCGGCAAACTTTATCTTTATAGATGTAGAATAGCTTCCCAAACCTCATTTTACAATCCCGGAACAAGGGCATTTCGACTATCTTAACGGGGGGTACCCTTTGAAAGGTTTGAAAAATCTCAAAGAACCTGTGGATTGCTGGGAGACTCTGTAGGTTTATGTTTTTAGTAATAAATTGGATATTACATCAAAGCAAGGATGGGACACGGTTTGTGTAAAGCAAAACTCCATAAAGTGTAATTACTTTTTAAATGTCTATCGGAAATGTGCTAGGTTCTAGAAAACTTAGAAACGCACAAAAATAATCAGAATCAATTCCAGCAAAACAGCAGTTCTTTCAATAAACAGCATTCTAATGATAGTGAAGGTAGGAGTTTTCCTCCATATTATGATAATAATAATTCCCAGGGGCAGTTCCTCTGGTAATTACAATAATTTGTATGTAATTTTTGTAAAGTAAGTAAACATCCTTTATTTCGCTGTGAACGATTTTTAAGTTTAACAGAGACTGGAAGAATAAATAAAGTAAGAAAAATGCATTTGTGCCTCAATTGTCTTGAAAGTGACCATCTTAGTACGCGATGTACTCACAAAGGTTGTCATAAATGTGGTAAACAACATAACACGTTGTTGCATATTGATTATTTTAATAAAGTAAATCAAAATAATGTAACAAGTAATAACCCACAAGAAAGTAAAGATACTACTTGAATCGCTACTCATAGTAACTCAGTTACTGTTGATAAGAAACAGTTGATCATTCCGTTGAATATACAATTAGCTGATCCAAGCTTTTATGTGCCGTAGAAAATTGACATGTTTTTTGGAGCATATATATTTTATGAATGGTTACTCAGCGGACAAATTAGAACCGACGAAAATATGCCGATTTTACAAAAAACTCATCTAGGATTGGTAATAGCGAGAACAATAGCATATACGAAAAATAAAATGGACAAGAAAGAGCAAATCAAAGAAATAGGTTGTAATTTTTCATATTGCAGCTTGAATCATTTTGGAAAATGGAAGAAGTAGAATCAAAAAAGTTCCCGAAATATGAAGGACGAGCTTTTCGTCAATACTACAAAACATCATGACGATGGCAGATTTATTGTGAAGTTACCTCTAAAGGAGGGAATTGAGAATATTGGACAATCAAGAGAAATTGCAGTATCAAGGTTTCACAAATTATAAGCGAAATTGAGGTCAAATGAGAAAATAAAATACCAATACAAAAAATGTATGTCCAAGTATGAAAAACTAGGACATATGACTGACATTCCTAGAAATGAAACTTTAAATAATAAGCTACAATATTACTTACCCCCCCACGCTGTAATAAAGGAAGATAGTGCAACTACCAAATTGAGGGTAGTAATTGACAGTAGTGCAAAAACGAACCGTGGAATAAGCCTAAACGAGAAATTAAAATGGACCAAAAATAGAGGATGAATTGTAGTCAATTATTTCACGTCATCGCTACGTTTTGGGAGCTGATGTGGAGAAAATGTATAAGGCAAATATGGGTAGTCTCAGAACAAAGAGACCTGCAAAGGATTGTATGGAGATCAGACCCGGAAATGGAGCTTAAGCACTATAGGTTAAATACACTGACGTATGGCATAACGCCTGCTTCGTATTTAGCTATAAGCTGTCTTCATAAAGCAGTCGAAGAGCAGGAGCATTTATATTCAAAAGTATGCAGTGAAATAAAATCAAGCTTTAATGTTGATGACCTATTGACTGGAGCATCAACCATTGAAGAGCTTATGACGCTGAAATCAGAAATAACTACAATTTTAAGTAAATCAGGATTTTGCCTTAGAAAGTGGATTTCAAATAATAAAAAAATATTGAAAAATGAAGAGGAAAATCAAATAACGCAATACGTGGTGGATAAGGATATCACAAAGATTTTAGGATTAATATGGAGTAGGTACCCAAGAGTATACACTGAGATATATTATTAACGCTGAAACCAATCTTCGGTCAACAAAAAGAAATAGATTATCAATGTTTTCAAGAATCTCTGATCCCTCAGGTCTTCTAAGTTCATTAATAATACGTGCTAAAATAAATATGCAATAGTTATGGAAAACGGGTATATATTGGGACGAAGAGGTTTCTGCAGATTTACACAAATTATGGACATCGTTTTATGACGATTTAAGAAATTTATTTAAAATAAATATTGGAAGACATGTAATTGATCAATATTATCTAAGTTTGGAAATTCATGGCTATTGCGACGCTTCGGAAAGGGTGTATGGCGCATGTTTGTATACAGAGTGGCCTAAAAGTCTGGTAACGGCCAATTATCACGTAAATTGCTAGTCCTTATTGTATAAAATTTCAGGTACCCCTATTTTGGGATACGTAGATTCCAGATTTGATATTTGCAATGTTGACAGATTTGCCGTTTCTCTTATATTATTAGTAACTTTGGTTTTTCAAATTCATCACCCTGTATATTCAGTCATTATTTGAATCATCTATTCAATACGAGTTCAGCCATATGTAACAGCTATGATTTTATGTAGTCTGGAAGGTCCTAAATACATAAAACAGAAGTCTGGTAACGCCTAGTTGTCTCAATAAATGTTTTAATACAAATTATTTTCAACTACATTAAAATGTAACAAATGAAAGGTTACAACATTTTTAACATAATGGTTACTTTATTAACTGTTCAAAATGTGCTCCATTTGTGAGTTGACAGTACCCTAATTGATGGTAGAATGCGTCTACCACATTTCTCCATGATTGTCTAGAAATTAATCAAGATTCATCGATAATTCGTTGCCTTAGCTCTGCAAGACTTGCTGGTTTAGTTTTGTGAACTGAATTTTTCAAGTATCCCCAATAAAAATAATCTTAATAATCTTTTGGAATGAAATCAGGTGAACGTGGAGGTCTTTCAATTCTACATCGTCTACCAATCCATCGTCCGGGAAATATCTCATCTAAATAACGCCGAACATTTATACCAAAATAAGCTGGAGCACCATCTGGCTGAAACCATATCTGATTATAATTGGCCAAAAACAAGTTTCTAAATGTATGGTACAATTTCATTTCCAAATTTCCTTCGATAAAGTGGTCCAATTAACTGAGTACCTACTATACCTGACCATACATTCAATTTTTGTGGTCTTTGAGTATGGTTTTCACGCATCCAGTGTGGATTTACGTCTCTCCAGTACCTTAAGTTGTGTCGATTTACACTCCCACGCAGTTTAAAGGTTGCTTCATCGGAAAGATATATTCTGTTAACGAAATTTTCATCATTTTCAATTTTATCCATCATCACCTCAGTAAACTCTAATCTACGATCGAAGGCATCTTCACTTAATTCTTGCAATAAGTGAATTTTGTATGGTTTCAATTTATTATTATGTGATACACTTAAGGTAACACTGAAGAACGACCTACATCATGTACTTGTGCAACCCTGCGTAAGGATTTATGTGGATCTTCAACATTCATACTTGTTTTCGGTCTACCCGATCGGTATCCATCTTTCACTCCTCCAGATTCCTCAAAGCGCTTTACAGTTTTTTGTACTGTCGCCTTCTGAATAGGAGAAAGATTGGGAAAGTATCGTTGAACAAATTGACTAGTTCACAATAAGATTTTTTTCTGTCGCCGTACCCTCTCATCATTAGAATAGTGATTCGTTATTTTTCGTTAAGAGCAACGTTAGAGAAGCAATTTACCTTGCAGAACTTTTCCAAACACATCAAACTACTGTCAGTTTTAGTTAATAATGTAAATGATGAACAAATGTCAAAATTACAGCATTCTACATTTGAACATTTAAATTTCTTCAAATCTACATAGTTTGCACTGTTTTATGTATTCAAAATCATAAGTGTTACATATGATTGAACTCGTATTGAATAGGAGATTCCAATAATGACTGAATATACAGGGTGATGAATTTTAAAAACCAAAGTTACTAATAATATAGCAACTTATAGTCTCTGTGCAAAATCAAGGGTAGCTCCTATCAAAACAGTAACTTTACCAAGACTGTAGTTATGCGGAGCATTATTGCTATCCAGATTAATAAATAAAACTTTGGAAGCTTTTAGTTTGAGGTGAAGTGAAGTTCATTACTGGACAGGCTCTCAAATAGTGCTCTCGTGGTTAGCTGCAGAACCTTCAACTGGAATGTTTTTGTGGCACATAGAGTAGCCGAAATTCAAAACAACCAAAGGTAGTTGGAACCATGTCGGAAGTGAAGAAAATCCAACAGACTTGGTTTCTTGAGGGTGTGACACAAAAACCTTAAAAGTTCACAACTGATGGCACGGACCGGAATGGCTAAATAACGGGAGATCTGGATGGCCTAGAAATAATATTGTTCTTGAAATTGACATTCCAGAGAAAAAACTAAGTAGTAAAATATCAATGACATCTATTTTTGATCAAAATATAATATCTAGCATATTGTTTAAGATTTTATTAAAACGTGTCTTCAAACAAAATTAATAAAATCAAAGGAAATATATCAGATGACGAATTAGAAGAGCCATTAGTTTGTATTGTAAAGATTGCGCAATCATTCAACTTTGCTGATGAAATTCATTCTCTCGAAAAAAATTAACAAATTTGTCGTAATAGTAGAATAATATCACTAAATCCATTTCTTGACAAGCACGGTATACCTACTGAGAGCCGGCATTCAAATAAATAAGGCATTGATACCTTTTAACCAAAACTATCCTATAATATTAAATAATTACAACGTGTTGAGTAATTTAATCATTAATTCTAGCATAGAAAAAATTTGCATATGGGTGCTTAAAATTTATTGTCTTATATTAGATTTTGGATTTTGGGTGGCATCAACGCAAAAAAGATACTACGTCAGTGCGTCATATGTTTTAAAGTAAAACCGCCGTCAATCAATGCTTTGATTGTGTTTGAGTGAGTGAGTGAGTGTTTTTTAATGCTTTAGGAAGACTCATTGCGAGAAGAAAATGCAAAAACAACTTTTCTGACTGCGAAACGAATTTTGTAGGGGCAAACCGCGAAATTCGAGAGTTTTTCGAATTTCTTAATAATAAAGATAGAATTAACTGGAAATTTATTCCACCTCGGTTTTTGTGATTTGTGGGCGGCTAATGTCAAAAAGGCGAAATATCATTTTTTGAGAGTTGTTGGAAATGCTTCACTAACATTCAAAGAGTTATCAACGGTATTTACGCAAATTGAAACGTGCATAAATTCGCGGCCACTCAGTTCGTTGTCTAATGACACCAATGATTTATTGCCATTATCACCGGGTCATTTTTTAGATGGCGCTTCTTTAGTGGCATTGCCAGAATCAGACATAAAATACGTTAATTGTAATAGACTTAACCGTTACCAATATTTGAAGCAAATTGTTCAGCATTTTTGGGACCGATGGTATAAAAATTCATAGATTCAATGGAATATTTCGCAAAAAAAACTGTAGTAGTTCGAATGAACAACTTATTTCTGACTAAAATTAATTATAGAATAAAAAATAAGTTGATTCCAGAAGGAACAAGAAGAGACTTTGATACAGTGTGGTACCTGAAAACTATTTAAAACATGTACCATAATTGTACTCATAAAAACCTTTTTCCGAAACTAAAATACCTTCCATAGGACCCGTTTTCAACTGTTATACACGAACAAAAATAGCCCATGTATGTCCTTCTTCATGGTCTATTCCAAGAGTCTATCAAGTTTCATCACAATTATTCAAGCCTTTTTGGAGATTACCCTGAACAGACACACTCAAATTTTTTGCCAGGAAAATTAAAAAATTATATATGATTTTTTCCTCAGCTAAAGACAAGAACAAAAAAATAAGTTCATTTCCTGAATTTGTGCTAACTCTCTAAACTGTGTGCTTTTGGGTCATAGCATTGCATTTATTAGTGTGGATTTATGCAGACACATTTAACAATTATCAATTAGCATTTAACAATTAACATTTATCAATTATAAGTTGAACTACTCATTTCACTATGACTCCATTTATGCACACAATTAACAATTATCATTTATCATTTAACAATTACGAAGTTGGCCAACTTTTAACTTCTTAAATTAATTGTACCAAATTTTCATCTAGTGCGCAACTAGTACGCAGATCCTGAAGTTAACTTCACTTTTTTCATAGAAAAGTGGTTGACAGGTGATATTGTGTTGGTTTGTTTTGTTTATTTTTAATTTTCAAATTCAATTCATCTTCAAAATTATTCCAATGCACAAATGGACATGAAAATGTAGGGTTAATGGTTATTGTAAATAACTAGAATCTCGGGCTCGTGCGCATGCTTACTATTTTCTCCTAATTTATAATTGTGTCTGCATAAACGATGGCAGTTTTACTAATTGTTAATTGATAAATGTTAATTGTTAAATGCTAATTGATAATTGTTAAATGTGTCTGCATAAATCCACACTTACACAAATGAAACTTAAATCAGTGAAAACGATAGAAACAACGTTATTTATTGAAAGGAATAGATGTATTATCATTTAAAAACAAATTGTGTTCTAAAAAGAATTATTTTTAGTCCGATTAAGGGAGATTTTAAATGGTCATGACATTATATATCGAAGATTTTTTGGTCAAATATTCATTTTTATGTGTACCTATGTCAAGAATCAATAGTCAAAAAATGAAAATTGAGTAGGGAAGTGTTTGAAAAAAAATAAAAACTAACCCAAAAACTACTTTTTTTGGAATTATCTCTTATGATAGTTACAATACCCGCTAACCGATAAACCTTCCTCAGTGTAAGAGAATACTATAATTTTTGACTGAGTTGTCTGATAATTATCGTAATGACCGATTAAATTATTCAATTTAACTTAAAGCAAATAAGGTTCCTCCTCACTCGTGAGGTTATCGACAAACGATTCGATTAGAGAGATATGTGATTTTGTTCCTGTCCGTTTATTTTTAAGATTAATTGAAGAAGTTGCCATTTTGCTACGAATTCATAGCTAACTCAAATGCGCTAGCGATGATCAACGTACATTTACACTTTTACAGTTAATTTAAAAAAATTCATATACATATAATCGATGAGACCTTTTCCGATACAAATCAGATACGGCTAGGAAATGTCGAAATTATAAGACACCAAAAACAATCTTGTTATTTGGAATTGCGAAATAGTGAAACAACATGCGATAAATATCAATTCTTAGAAACACACTGTCAAATACAATAGCGAAACACTGTACATTCAATAGGTGACAAACAATATTAAAAGCTAAACTGAGTTGAACTTTGGATACATTTCTCGATATCTTCGAGCAGTAGCAGTACATGAATAATTTTCATCCACATAAATATAAAGCATATCTCGCATTTCAAGATTGGTAAAATCCTAAAATCGTTATGCCGCGGCATTTTGACTTAATCAGATTTTTCAATTTCGCAACAATCAGAATGACAGGATCCTACTAGATTGAAACGATTATTGTATACAGACCAAAGCCAACTACACCCTGTAAGTAAGGAGCCACATTTTATTCAAGTAATTTAGGTCAAATGCTAATCATTAAAGCTCCAGATTCATCAGTTAAGATATTTCCAATTATTAATTAAACACTCTGTATATTATATTATTGATAATAAGAGTTTATCTTAAGATTAAGATTAATAACGGGGTTACTATGCTGTTCTCGATACTTATTATTTATAATAAAAGTTTACCATAGTGATACCTGACAATAATAATTTATAGTATTTGATTCATTTGCGTATCAAACATTACACATATTCCAAAAACCTCTGGCCTAATTTCAGAATTGAATGGAGTAGAACAGCTGGTTTTAACATTTTGATCAAAACAAGAATATGACCTAACCTTAACTCACTACGCGTTATAAAAAGAGCAATTTTATAGGTAAAAATGAATTATTTGTAAAATTAGCACAATATTTTTATTTCGTCCTGATGATTATATAAGAGAACTACAGTTTCTTTGATTCTAGCGGCCAAAGGCAGAACTAGTCTAATTAGTCCAGACCTAGGGGCCAGTAGCAGTACTAATCGAAATATTACCATAAGCTACACCCATTGAATTTTTTATATTATCAAACCACGCCTACCGAATATTCAGTCAAAAATAGCTCGGCACCACTATTATCCAGCCATGGCATCACTAACATCCAGAAGGTGCTACTATAATCCAATACTTGTGTTATTTGGCTCCACTAAACTACATAAGAGGAACATATATATATATATATATATATATATATATATATTGGTACACCATACGTTGTGACTTCCGAAACAGATACTCAATATACGTTCTGACCTCATATATTACGTTGTGACTTCCGATTTCGGAGGTCACAACGTTTACCCATGTAAATGATGTTTTTCATAATGCTGGTGCGCAGATCGGTCGAAATCCGAAAATTCGTTTGGAGGTCAAAACGCTCTTCCAGTATCTGCAAAGGAGGTGGTGTAGTTCCGCTATAAGGCACTGGCGCTGGTGTCGCACTATTGGAGATACCACTGGCTTGCTGTGACTTCCAGCATGTTACCATCCTCCTTCCACTTCAATGAACGAGTATACATCTCTTCCTGTCGAACTATATCACTATATACAGATGTCACAGCGTCTTTTGCGATCTGGCATCACCGCAGATCGTTTTAAATTATTGGAATTAAATACATAGAGGCTGCAACTGCAAAGTCTACTTGGCATAATGCATTTTTCTCTTAAAATAATATAAAAATGACTCAAGGAGTTTTGAAGCCTTGCTAGTGCTTATTTTCAGGGTTTCTCCTTATCTTCGATTTCAAATTTCATTAAATTCAAATGTATTAGTTTTCATTAGTGTTTTCTCACGTCGCCCTAGTAATTAATACAAACAATATAAAAAATGGATCAGTTCATTTTATTCAAGATGTCACTATAAGGACGATTTTCCTACAAAAATGTAGAATTCATTTGAAAATGAGAAATCTCAAATATAAAATGTGATTTCATCATTACCCATTAATCATATTCCGTAATAAAATTCACAAAGAACGGTGTTTATGAACGGTTAAATTTCGATTTATTTGTAATAAGTCGGTTAATGATGATAAATAAAAAAAAAGTTCTCAATATCTCACTTTAGATGCCTATAGTTCATGAAAGACTGGAGTTAGGTACACATTGTATATGAAATTATGAGTATTCAAAGTCCCTCCCTCTTCTAATTATTTTTAGCGACTTAATCATATGATCAATAACACTTTTAACATCTATTTCACTGAACAGGTTTAGGGTGATGGAAAAAATTGCCGAAGATCTAAATTTTTGCAATAAACTATTAATAATATTTATTGTTTATTTTTTGTTGCTTTTTTCGAATTTTTCTCACATCCCTCAAAAAATTTACCGCTAGTGTTTTTGAAAACCTTCATTAAATTCACACCGTAACTAGTTACCCCTATTAACGATCAATTATTCCTCAATAGAAAATGAAAAGAATGAACACTACCCTTGTCGGTTCCCGCGAAAACAAATTTATTTCACTGTGCATACATAACCCTTACCGTGCTCTGCGAACATTTGTGATTCCTGTGTTAGTGCTAATTGTTTTCCAAAAATTAACAATGCAACGACGATCTCGAAGGATGGTTGAAATGGTTTCCAAATCTGGTAAGTGAATAAATGTTGTTTTACATATCTTTCAAATAGATCAGCTTATGGAAGGGAACAATTATTTTTTGTTAAAACATTGCAACGATTAATTGAAAAGTAGTAAAAAATTTTGTAGGCAGGTGAAAATCACATTTACTAATGAATATAATCTTCATCATTTGGAAAAATGAAATGGGTGTGTATTGACAAATTTATTTGTACCAAGTTCAATTTCTACTGAAAAAAGGGACAAAGAAAAAATATATTTTTCATAATATTGAAGGAATATGTACCTGGAAATTATCAGTTAAATATATTTTATAAGACCTTGCTCGGTTCTAGGGTAGGCTTCGCCTGTCTCTTTATAATCAAGTTTTATAATTTTTCCCCATTTTTTCATTGCACAATTAAGATTAAATAATTATTATCGACACTTTAAGTATATTCTATACTGTTTGGAACAAATGAAAAAACAGGTTTCGATCCAAAGCCGTATTTTTTTCATCTTCACAAAGTTTTGAATATAGCTGGGTTTTGAAAGGCGATTTTTTATCATTCCGAATATACCAGCGTCTTTTTGTTTTCTTATATTTTTTCACTCCAGTTTATTAGCAGATACACTGTTGTACTTTTTGTTGAGAAAACAGTTTGGTCAATAGCTCCATACTTTTTTATTTGCGTACAGAGGCTTACGATCACATTCTCCCATTAACAAATATTTCATTCAATGAACATTATTAGCACTAAAGGCAAGCTTGAAAGATAAATTTCATCAGCATAAATTCTTTTCAAAAAACTTATTATATACATACAAATTGGAATAGGTACCTACAATTGTGATTTTGTAATTTTTTGTCCTTATCGTCCCCAAACAGGTAGAATTCTACTCTGTATTATTGTTTTGAAGGCGGATTATCGATTATTTTCAGGCAGATTCACTTACAGTTATGTAATATATATTGCGAGGAACTATTCAACTGTTAAAATTGCGACAACATGAGTGATGTACGTTGTCTTGAAAAATTGAAGGTTTATTATTAGATATTATATTCAGTGCCGGCTTGAGATAATTTGCTTATGGTTTAAATTGAAAAATGCTATTCATAAGATCATTTTCGAATAATAATTATTCCAAAACCTTATTTAACACGAAAATTGGAAAAACTTAATATCAGTTAATTTTTCGAGAAATTAAATTGTATCGGAAAGGTGACCATTAGGTGTATTTAATTTAAATCAGTCATTTTTTTCAAATCGTTATCACTTACTATGTATTTTGATTTTCAGATGAAAATACATCAAATTCAAATCATCAGAAACCTTCAACAAATGTAAGAAAATCTTTCAAATTTTGTCAGATTTCAAGTTAACTGAGTTTCTGAAAACAATATTTTCTCAACTTTCAATAATTTATCAGTTCTTGAGCTAAATTTTTTTGTATTTGATTATGTTGAAATCTGACTAGGAAATACTTAAATCCTAGTTTTTCAAAATTGATTTTAAAAACTGAAAATTTTGTAGGGCTTAATATATGAGAGGCAAAAAAAATTGGAGAAAGTGAGTTGATTATAAATAGAAATAAATATTTCAAAATTCATTTATAATGCACATATGCACCTTTCCGTTTATGCTTGGATTGGATGTACGTGAATAATGTTATTTATCATTAAATCAGTGCACAACAATCAATTTTATAGTGAATTATATTTGCTTCTACCTAATCCATGCTTGAACGGAACGTTGTAGACGAAGCATATTAGGTAGTAAGTAGTAAGATACCGTTAAAAAATCTACCAATAAAATTCCTAGGAAAATTTTTTTGCGGATATTGAAGAAAAATTAAAATTCGTGGAGACTCAGTCGGATTTTACAAATGACAGAAAATATGATGCATTATCCCAAAAAGTGGAAGTAAGTTAGAATATGTTTGAAAAAACAATATGATAAATTTCATTTTTGTAGGAATGGATAAACAGCAACAACTTTCAAGAATTTACTTCAGAACCAGACAAAATTAAGGTAATTTCTTGATTTAACTTGAGCTCTGCAAACTACAAAATAACAAACTGTAGTTACATGGCGATTGAGCATATTTAACAAAAATACAGGAAAACGTTAGTTTTTTTAATATACACACTATTTGATCATCACAATTTAAAATCAATACAGTCATTATGAATTTCTCATAATTATCCAATCACAGTTTGTTCCCGAAAATTATTATTTTTCAGATAATACAGCACATTGATCTAAAAGACGGCGACCATAAAAAACAACTAACTAACGAAACTGAATATGTGGTCAATTATGTAGACAATTATGAATCTATAAGTATGGAAATGATAAGTACTTCCGGTGAAGTAGCAACATGTAATCAGACAACAGATCCATATATTTTTACATACTCTCCAACTGAAAATTTACATGTAGGCCTTGAGGTATTACATTATATCAGCTTCAAGACCAGTAAATTTGAAAAAAAGCTTCGAATCAGACAACCGTAATTAATATTGTTAATGCAATTAATTTGTCATATTTCACAACTTCGGAGTTTTTTTTCAAATTTACTGAGCTCTGTGAAATCTTCCGAAAAACCCTGTTTTTTTTTTAAATTTCGATTTCAGAATTTACTAGATGTTTCATACTTTTCGGATTCATTATCTATTAGAAACACTAGTGGAGAGGTCCCGTTTCAAGAAAAAATTATTTGTTGTACTTCTCAATTAGATCAACATGAGGATCTAAATAAATCAACCCATTTACTTGAGTCGCGTAGTGACGATGAAGAAGAGAGCTACATATTTTCCGATGGAAACTCTACCGATACAAGTGATTCAATAGCCAACTGTGATGAGGACAAAACGAAAGGAATCGGTATCACAAAAGACGATACAAGAGATCCAGATATACATCAATTTGATGATAACATTTTAAATGTTGATAGAACTAAAAATACCATAACCGGGAACGATGTCTTGGTGCTAGATGACGGTTTACCATTATCTGAAAAAATCAAGGTAACATCCAATATTCTCTCTAAAGACTCTCGTAAAATGAGTACAAAAACAAGTTTCCATAGAACAAGCTCCAATCTTTGGTTAACAAGATTTTTGTTCCATGATATGAATTGAAACCTTCACTGGGATTCTGCACACCATAGAATTTTACTATCGCCTTTATTCACACGTCTTTTGACGACGACGATTAAAGGTTTTATTTCATAATAATATATTTCACAATAATAAGTCAGAAATCGAAGAAGACTTGTCGACAGTTCACGTATGGTATACTGGGGGAGACTTTCGACTGCTGTCGAGTGGAATAATAATAGTAATGATATTGTAGAAAGCAATTGGTAAAGTTTTATAGTGTGCAGAGTCCCAGTACTGATTTATACAAGTTGAGTTTCTTCGTTTACCAGTCATACCATGATAAAGCAAGAATTGTTGAAATCTGAACTTTTTTTCAGCTGGCACAGAAAAAAAAACAAATTTTGTGTAAATTTTGTACAAACGAGATACAAAGCAAAAATTTTTCAAGGCATATAGAGAGGCACCATGTAAATGAAAAAGAAATAGAGAAGATATTAAAATATCCCAAGAAGAGCAAAGAAAGAAAAGAAGCTTTTTCACTGTTGAGAAATGAAACTAATTTTGATTTATATATAGGTGGAACCGTGAAGCCAAAACGAGAAAAAAAGCTATTGGACGATAGTAAATATTTTCCTTGTGCCTATTGCAAAGGATTATTCTTCAGAGACTACTTGAGACGTCACATTAAAAAATGCTCTGCTTTCAAATCATATGAAAGTTCTAAGGTGAAATCTAACGGAAATTTTTCCACATTATCACGTTGTCAAACAGTAACTGCTTGTGCAGCAGATCCAACAAATACAATTTCCAGCTTAAATGTGAAGGAACAAGTAAGTTTTAGTTTGGGCTGATAATGTTACCAAATGGATGAAAAAATAAATTGAATTTCAACCATAATGGTGTGCAAAGAATTAACTGTACATTTTTTGCATTGGCTTTCACGCTGTAAACCTGAAACAAACTCAACGAAAAATTTTTCATTCCGTTGTAACAAACCATTGTTAGATTGAACACATTTATCAGAATAATTACTCTAACTCATACTAATTACAAATACAATAATACAATATTTTTTGAGGTTTTCAGATAAGAGTTTGCATTACTTGTGATTTTTATTAGCTGAACATTTTTATAGATACATTTACTGGTAAGCAGGTTTTAGTCAAATTCAAGATTGAAACAATTGAAATTTTTCTAATAATAATAAGAGTGGTGTTTTAGATTTGCAGATAAAAAGCCAATACAAAAAAACACGTAGACTTCAGAAATTCATAAACTTTTTTCAGTTGGAACATAAAACTGTATTTTTATGTTAGTTCAATTCGCAAACATTTTTAAAGTTGGTAGCATTATTTGTGCTGGTTGAAGTAAATCTGAATGTGTGTTTTTACTCCAGGTATTTGATTTGATGAAAGGTGATTCTATAGCTTATGAGGCGAAAAAAGATCTTCTTATAGCACATTTTGGAAACAGCTACTTGAAGAAACATCGTAGAGAAAGAATGGGATATGTCTGTAGCAACCGAATGAGAGAACTTTCTCGTTTGCTTATAAACTTTCGCATAATAACCAACAATGAAAAAGTTCGTTTGAAGGATATAATTCATCCCAAATATTTTGACACAGTGCTATCTGCTGTTCGAAACGTGGTGGGATTTGATCCTATGAAAAAAACCTTCAAATCCCCAAGTCTTGCTATGCACTTGGGCACATCCCTCAAATTAGTTTGTGACGAATTAACACACCTAATTTTAAAAGAAAGTAATGGTTTCAGATTTTGCACTGAAAACGAATCAAAAATACGGCTAGAGGAAGTTAAGAATTTTAAAAAACTAGTTGAATCACGCTGGGGTATAGAATTAGCTTCTCTAGCCAATAAAGACTTACAAGAAAAGAGATGGACCAAACCTCTTCTTGTTCCGCTTGTAAGTGACATCAAGAAGTTCAGAGAGGAAACTTTAAATATCTCAAACACTTGCAAAGGCATATTTTTAGAAAATAAGGATACAAAAAATACTTACAAAGATTTGGTACAGTGTGTTCTATCTTTACTTATAATTTTCAACAGGAGAAGGATTGGTGACGTTCAGTTTTTGAAAATCAAAGACTACGAAATGGATAGAAAGACCGATTTTACAGATTTTGAAGATGTATTGACAAATGCCGAGAAAATGTTGACCCGAAAGTATAAAAGAGTAGTGAATAGTGGGAAGGGTTCCAGAGCAGTGGTAATATTAGTTCCTGAAATAATTCAAGAATTCATCGAAATATTGTTAAAACATAGAGACAAATACATTCCCGAGAATAATGAATATCTTTTTGCTTTACCAGATAGTAGGATAAAATGGGGAAAAGGAGACGTAGCAATAAGGTGGTTAACAACAAAAATACAATTAGAAAATCCTCAGGCTATATCTAGTAACAAGCTACGAAAACATATTGCTACTGTCATGCAAATCTTGAGCTTGACCTCCGAAGAAACTAAACAATTCTCTGACTTTATGGGTCATACAGCGAAAACCCACAAAGAATTTTATGAGTAAGATATCAGGGAGGGTATTTCAAATCAATTCATAAAAATATTTGGTTTTTTAGACTTCCTGTAGATATATATCAAACCGCCAAAGTCTCTAAAATACTCCTCATGATGGAAAAAGGTACCGTTCCTGCAGAGTACAAAGGAAAAGCTCTTGCGGATATAAATTTTGATGTTAACTTGGAGTATGCAGAAGAAAGCGATGGAGAGAAAGGTAATATTCTGTTATCTATTTTTATATGAGTGCGGCCAGGTTGGCTGAACACTATTCCTGCGGCCTCTATAGCGAAACAAATAGGGATTGACTGTCTTCACCTTGTCTTCCCAATGTATATGCTGTGTTTAATTTGTTGTTTGGCCAGTCTGGACGCACCATTTACAAATGCAGTCTATGAATTTTTCTACTTTTTATTTTCAAGACGAAGAACGACCCAATCAAAAAATATATACCTTTCCGCAGTCTCCAGAAAATGTCATCAAGGATAAAAGGGAAAATATAGAATCAAATGGTAATTACCCCCTTTTTTATTATTAATAGTTAACGTATTTTTTGGTATTTTTAGATGAAGAGAAATTATCGGAAGAAGAAAAGGAAGAAGAAAAGGAAGAAGACACTGGTATCCATAAAAACAGTTCTAATAATCCACCCAAGATATCTCGTAAGAAGATTTTCAAACTCATATTAAATTTTATATTCCTTCATCTTTTACTTACTCTTCCCCTCCACATAATAATCACGACTACTTACTGTACAAATTTCAGGTTGGACAGCAAGAGAGCTTGCATTACTGAAGTGCCGTTTCAAAAAAATTATAAATGCAGGACAATATCCGTCATCCAATGAAATGAAAAAATTCCTTGAGGATACAAAGATAGACAGAACTGTGCCAGTCGTTAGATCAAAAATTCAACATTTGATTAAACTTGGTAACAAGCTATAAGTTTATAATGGTTCCATGAAATAAAAATATTTAACTAATACAAACATACTTTTAATAATTACTTTCTCATCCTGAATCACCTCGAACCACTTAAAATATTATGATCTCCATTTCAGACAGATTTTGACTAGTGGGATTAACTGTTAATTGAAAAATATATCTACCTATAATACCTCCTTATTCATTACATGCCAATGTATTTCATACATAAGCATATTTTCATTTATTTTTAAATATTTAGGTATCACTTTTCTCATTGACCATTTTTCTAGTACAGCCCAGAAACTAAGAAATTGTGCCAAGTTGATATTTAAAGGAGAAACAATAAAAATAAAAAAAGCGAAGTTTTAGCTAAGTTTTTTCATTAAGTATTTTCACTTTTGAGCACGAACTAGAATTGCCAATATGCTGCGTGGATAATATTGAATAATATAATGTAGTTACGCGCGTTGTTGCCAATTTCACCTCCGGGCGACGTTGTAGCCTCCGTTTTCACGGAGGTCATATCGCATGTGCTATATAAAATATGAATATAAAATTTTTTAGGAAACTTTTACCCCTCTCTTGATATTCGGATTCTGCTACCTACCCCCAACAAAAAACTCATTTTATATCTGTTCTAAAACCACGGGAACACCCGGATGTCAGGACGCCTCATATGTATATCGGAGGTAACAACTTAACAGGCACCAATATATATATATATATATATATATATATATATAAAAAAATATTGTTGAATAAACAACACTAAATATAACGGAGATCATACATAAAAAGATAACCCGCTCACATAGATATGTATTTGAAATGTGACATTTTGGTTGAAGTCTTGAAGTCCATAGTGGCTAGTGCTGCCAACACAAAAGAGATCAGTGTAGGCAACCTAATAAAATAAACGAAAATATTTTTGTCTTTGAAATCCGCTTGTTACAAAATTTGTTGTTGGTTGGGCATAGTTTGGTTACTAAGTTGAAACAAGCATATTTATTTTTAGAAAATGTCGAACATGTGACTTAAAATCGACGTGTAAACGACGTCAATTATATGACGTCGATTGGACGAACATGCAACAACGTTCAATGAACGTCGATTTTAAGTCAATCGACGTTGTAGGTCATAAATGCCTTAAAATCGACCTCATTTCGACGTCACCGTTCTGCCTGGGATTTCGATGACGTCCTAATCCACACAAAAACCATAGAAGAAGGAATTCAAAATCTAGAAAAAGTCTTAACACTACTAAGAAACGAAGGCCTGACTTTAAACTACCTAGGTTTTGAAATATCAAATGGAACATTTGGGCCGGGTATGACAAAAACAAGAGCTATTGAAGAATTTCCAGTACCCAAAAGCGTACATAACGTTCTTCAATTTATTGGCTTAACAGGTTACTTCCGGCACTTTGACAAGGATTATGCAGCGACGGCGGGACCTCTAACTGTTTTGATGAAGAAAAGTGTAACATGGCATTGGGGAGAAAATGAGCAAAGAGCATTTGACAAACTACGAGCAGCTTTGACACAAAGACCAATTCTGGCGATATTCAACCCTTGTGCACACACAGAAGTTCATACCGATACAAGTACACAAGGTTTGGCTGGAATTCTACTACAGAAACAACCGCTCCTACTAAACTAGCACTATCTCCCTTTAGTCCCTTTTTTAGGGTTTCTATAATTTCTACCAACGAATTTTCGGTAGTGATTAGACTCCTGGCCTTTCCAGTTAGCCTAGTTTTCACAAATAATACAGCATTCTTTTCATGCTCTGCTGCACAAACCTGTAGCAAACTTATGGCATCTACAAAAGATTGCAGTTTGCTTATATCTCCATTAAACTCATTTGGTAATATGTTACTAGCTAAATTGAAAAAATCACTCATACTTAATGCCATTTTCTCCTCTTCACCCTTGCTCATTGCTTCTAATTTTTCTTTATTAATTAAATCATTACGTGTAATTAATTGAGACGGAACTTTATACCGACAATCTAACGCTTGAAATGCTTTCTCTACCTTATCTCTTATTTTGTTAAAATATAAAATACATGTACTCTGCTGATCCTCATCTAACTTATGCCAATTCTTATTTATTAAACTATAGAAATTATTAAATGAATCACATAAATTATTTATTATATCTATATGACTTTCTGAGCTTTTTGGAACCTCCTTTTTCAACACTCGCTTACTATTCCTACGTATCTTCTAAAATTAAATTCAATCTAATCTCAAATTTATTCCACGTTACTGCATTTCCATCACTCGAGGACATTTAAAATTCATTTTCAATACAAATAAAAATATGAAATATCAATTATAAAAAAAAAATTCAGCCAAAAACAGAATATACCTTCAAAGTTTACAAAAAATATTCTCACCATCCTAAAGATTCACTGTGCTTTGCTGTAGATTTCTTCTTATCTCCCTCTTCATTTGTCTTCTATGATTCTTATATATAGACCATCCAAATTGTGGTACCAAAACAACCACAATGATGTAGATGAGAGTCTTCACCTCCAGATCTGCTTTGATTTCCTCTTCTTGGACTATAAAATTGCTGTTGGCCACTCCATTTTCCTGGACCGCTTGTTTCATTGATTTACCACCCATTGTTACAGAATTCCAATTGTTTGCAGGATCGCCATGTAATGGATGTTGTTATCCTTTGATACTTTTGTATTATAGGTGTAGAAGGGCCTCTGACTAGGTGGTGTTGCTGGTCCCTTGGAGGATCATCTTACAGGAATGAAACAACTACCTGTCGCACTGGGATACGTTCTATTTATTACTTAAACTGCTACTATACATTATACTACTTGTTACTATGAATCGTGCTATTCTTATTCTAACATAATATTAAGAGTCCCCTTAAAATACTATCGTTTGCATATTTATACGACAAGTCAAGTTCATCCTAAGTAAATATAAACAATTGTTATTTATAGTTTATTTCACGCTTTGAACTTGACATCGTACGTGCGACCTTCCTACTTCGATTTATGTAATGATTCAACGTTCTTATGATTTATTGAAATTATCTTAAATGGAATTTGTGTCTTTTATTTAAATATTATTGTTAACTTATTATATTGACCAAAATGCATCACAGATATACGCGACCGGAGTAACGCAACAACCGCAAAGACGCTCGCCATTCTTAGAATTATACGCATCACCCTTGCCTAACCAACAACATTCGCGGAGCACAGCATCGAAACAGGTAGTTCCTCACCAATTGCAACAGCTCCATATCGGCTAAATCCCAGCCGCCAAACTTTACTCCGGGGAAAACTGGACGATTTGCTGACATCAGGGATTATTGAAGAAAGCAACACACCATGGACGTCGCCCGTAGTCCTAGTACCTAAGAGTGATGGCGACATACGAGTATGTGTTGACTACCGACGAATCAATGCCAACACAGTGCCAGGCAGGTATCCATTACCACGAGTGAATGACCTTCTCCATGCTGCGAAAACTCTGTCATTTATGTCCAGCTTAGACCTACAATCTGGTTATCATCAGATTCCAGTTCGATAGTGACAAGGAAAAAACTGGATTTATTACTCCATTCGGAGTATATCAATATAACCGTATGCCATTTGGTCTTCGTAACGCGCCCTCGACGTTCCAAAGGCTGATTTACAGATTCAAGATATCGTTAAATACCGTGGATCTATTAGTATATCTCGACGACCTAATTATCCGTTCTGAGAGTTTCGAGAAACATATCGAAGATTTGGAAGAGGTATTCACCCGACTCCGAACATATAACCTGAGAGCCAACCGAAAGAGATGTCGCTTCGGCTGCTCTCAAATCAAGTATTTGGGACACCAGATCACACCAAAAGGGATTTTATTGGACCCAGATAAAGTTCAAGCCATTGTAGCGCTACCTCCACGTCGAAACATAAAACAAGTCTTATCGTTTGTGCAAACCTGTTCGTGGTACCGTAGGTTCATAGAGAACTTTGCTAATCTAGCTCGTCCGCTCACGGACTTAACAAAGAAAAATGCTGCCTGGAAATGGGGTAGCGTCGAACAGACTGCTTTCAAAGACTTGAAACGCTGTCTGACCACAAGTCCTCTCTTGAAGCAAGCAGATGATTCGCAGCCCTATATTATCAAGACTGATTCCAGCGCCTATGCCCTTGGAGGAGTATTACTCCAGGGGGAGGGAGAAAAAGAGCGTCCAATTGAATACGCCAGTAGGCTTTTAACTAGCGCAGAGAGGAATTATAGCACCACTGAAAGGGAAGCCTTGGCCATTATGTGGGTCATCTCGAAATTCAGAGGTTACATAGAGGGATCCGAAGTCGTAGTAATTACCGACCATCAGCCTCTCAAGTGGCTATTGACCGTGAAAACGCCAACAGGGAGATTAGCTCGGTGAGCATTGCAACTCCAGGCGTACAATCTCCACATTCGCTATGCACCAGGTAGAACCAATCGAGTTGCAGATTTTCTCTCCAGACCGCCTTGTGAAAATGACATGCCGAATTGCCAGATATGTAGTGTTCGACCTACCACGTTAATCAGAGAAAGACATCCGGGATCAACAGTTGAATGATCCGGAGTTACAAATAATAATTGGAGCCTTAGATTTTTCTAATGCTGAAAACAACCAAAAGTGGATCAATCGTGGATATTTCCTCCATAAAGGAGTGCTGTATAGATATACGGATGCCAGACTAGTTATCCCTAGCCAAGAGATATCTACAATTCTAAAGGCATACCACGATAGTCCAACAGCCGGACACTATGGCATCGATAAAACTACTCACCAGATCGCCACACGCTACTATTGGAACAGGATACGCCAAGATATTGCAAAACATATAGGTGCTTGCCTCGAAAGTCAACGATACTAGATTTCCAACAGAAAACCTGCGGGGTTGATGCAGACAAACTTTATCAACCAGCGCTTCGAGGTTTTAGCAATAGACCTTTTTGGTCCCCTTCCTGAGTCAGTCGACAATAAGAAATGGATCTTCATCATAGAAGATACAGCTAGTAGATGGGTAGAACTTGTGCCAGGACTCTAGTGGATGAGGTGTTCCTGCGGTACGGCTTACCACGCCGAATCATCAGCGGCAACGGGTCACAGTTCGTCTCCGCGGTTATGCAGCAACTTACGTTCTGTTTGGGAATTCATCAAAGTTTCATACCCTTATACCATGCTGAAGCCAATATGATCGAACGAAAGAACAGAGATCTGAAGGCCCAATTGAGAATCCTTGTTGGACGCGATCACACGACATGGCCAGATCATCTGCCCGCTATAAGATTCGCAATGAATTCGGTGAGATGTGATAGCACTAAACACTCGGCCGCATTCTTGACTTTTGGAAGAGAAATGACAACCCTCCAGGATGTCACGGATGATCTCAGCGCTATTGTAAGAAATGAAAACTTCGTTGTCGACATAACGCCAAGGTTACATCGGTTAGCTTCGTCAATTCGACTGGCTAATGAGATCACCGAACTCAAGCAAAGCAAAATTTCAAATTTTTATTTTCATGAAAGAATGAAGAACCTTTCAGATATTACTTTTGATGAAACAGAAATGGAGCTTTTGGGACTTGGTTTGAAAAAATGGAGAAACTGTTTAAGTTGTTAAAGAATAATTATTCAGATCAACTTGCAAATAACGTAATCAAAATAATTAATAGCCACATACGGGAGACCGGGTACAAAAGTAAAGGTGGGTCAAAAGTAACAAATGCTGTCTAGATTTATCTAATTGGCGAACACCATTTCACCGCCGTCAGGTGATAGCCGGAAGTGGCCTCCTCACTTGCATTCAATCGCCGAGCATGCCACGCTGTTAGGATCTGTGACAGGACGCTACGTGTTTTCACAAATCAAAAGTAAGTATTTCGACGTTTTCTTATTCAGCGTTTACGTAGCCTTAAAAGGATGATAGTAATCTGAATGTTTGCATATCCATTCTTGATTAGATTGATTGTAAATTATTAAAATTCGTTTTTGTCTGGCACGTTCCGTTTTAAGGTTATGTAACACTTTTTAACAAAATAATATAAGAAAGGGTACAAAAGTAACATAGCCCTATGAGTACAAAAGTAACATGTTACTTTTGTCCCCGTTATGATTTAATAATCTGTCATGTTCTTATCTGTGTTTTACTTTAACAGAATGCCGCGACAACGCATAAGAACTACTGCACGAGGATCTACCGACACGGAAGTGTATCGAAAAGCGGCTGAAGAGCATTTCAAAGATGATGCGAAAATTAGATTCCTGGCAAAAAAATATAATGTTTGTGACGTAACATTATATACATGTATTAAAAAATTAAGAGCAGGAAATACTAGCGCAGTTGTGAGCTACCGTTGCGTTAACCGAGTTTTCAGTATTAACGAGGAAAATAGTTTACGCGACTATTTAATCGATTGCTCTGCACTTTATTTTGGGTTATCTCTATCTGAAGTACGTAGTACGTAAACTGGCATACGAGTTAGCGATTAAAACTGGAAAGTTAGTCTAGTTTTTCCATGTGATTCATGCAAAGAGTACTTATGTGCTCAATGTGCAGACTTAACAGCGTCAAAAATCAAATGTTTACGATTAAAGAATAAACGAAAGTGAATGTGAAACAGGTTTTTGGAAAGTTCCAGAACTAACTAAAGTGTTAAAGCAAGTAAAAATTAACATTGAAAAACTTATGAAAAATAATGCATCTGATCTAAATAATGAAAAAGGTGCAAATTCAAATGTAGCTAAAAGCGAAGAACTCATGATGGAAGTTTTGGAAAGACAGAAGAGGGCATCAAACATTATTATATTAAATGTAAATGAATCGAAACAAAAAATAGTTGCAAACAAAATAAGAGAAGATAAAGACTCGGTAAAAGAACTACCGAAATATATTGATGTTGATATTACAAATATAAAGGTGTTCAGACTGGGCAAAGACCAAAGCAGAACCCTAAAAGTTTGTTTTCCCAGTCCACAAGTAGCTCTTAAGGTGTTGAAAATGGAAAATGAGTTAAAAATTCCAACAATTAAAATTTTTCCGGATCAAACTAAAGCACAGAGTATTTCTTTGATGTCAAAAGGAAGCTGCAGGAATATTTAGATAACGGTGGAAACAAAACTATAAAATACATTAATAATATTCCAACAATAATTGTTGATAGCAATGCATCTACCCAAAACAAACAAAAAAACTAGTAAATGGTTCTAATATATCTTTTAGAAGTGATATAATTTATATGAATGTACAGAGTTTTTTGGCACAACGTGATGAAGTTTTAGTTTAAATATTTTGTTATCAACCATCTATAGTTATATTAAGTGAAGCAAGAAGTACAGATGATATCCAAGAGGTTGAAATTGCAGTAGATAGATACGTATGTGTAAGATGTAATTCTTCAAATCGACACACGGGAGGAGTACTTATTTATTTGCGGAACATTACTTTTAGTGTGAAAAAGGAAGATATTCTTGTGCCTAATTATTGGTGTAAAATTGTTAACGTTAATTTTAATGAAACTGAATGGTTAATGGGTGGCTTTTACCATTCACCCAGTTCCAGTGATGCGGTCTTTATAGATAAAATTGAAGAATGGTGCGAAGATTTCTTATCAGGAAACATCAAAGCTTTAATTGTGGGTGATGTTAATATTGATTATTTTGTAGATAGTTTTTATAACAAAAAGATAAATAATTTAATTCAGTCTTATGGCATTGAACAACATGTAAATGATTATACCAGAATAAGTATGGACGGTTCGACATTAATCGTTTATGTTTTATCGAATCAAAATATTTCTGTAAATGTTCATCATTTTCCAAAATTAACAGATCATTCGATTATAAGTGTTAATTTTGAGAAAAATGTGGGTTATGTGAATGAATTAAATTTTTTCTCTAGAAAACTAAATATAGATAAATTTCATGAGATTAATTTAGAATTATTATCATGTGACTGGTTATTTGACTCAAATAATGTAAATGAAATTTTTAGTCAACTGTAAAGTAATTGTAGTGGAGTTTTAAACAGTCTTGCACCTATTACTGAGATACAGATAAAGAAAAATCATGTTCCATGGTATGATAAGGAGGTAAGGGTACAAGCCAGAGAGAGGGATAAAGTGTACAAAAAGTTTCAAAGAGCGGTAGGTCCAGATAAAAAAGTATTGTGGAATGAATACAAAAATAAAAGAAATATAGATTCATAGAAGTACAAGAAAAAGGAGTTTTATGAACATAAAATAGATGAACACAAAGGAAATGTGGAAAACACTAAAAAAATCTAATTAAAGGTAAACATCGGGAAATTAAATTTGACTCTGTTGGGTTTTCTGTTGAGGGGTCTGTATCTTTCGCTAAAACGGAAGAAGAAGCAGCCAACAAATTGAATAATTTTTTGGTAAATAGTATATATCGTCGGGTTACAAGCAAAACACATTAAGTCATTTTTTTCCAATTTTGACTTATTTATGCCACGAGGTCACATTCCATGTATTCCCTCTATAGCAAAATCCACTAAGTCATCTGAAAATCTCATGGTATTTCATTTGGCAATAATGGTATTCCATTAAGTCAGATATAGTTTATTCTGTTCTGGCAAAATAAATTAACTGACTTAGTGGATATTCCTTGTAAGCATTTTATGCGAAAGCGAAGCGAGATGGTGACTTAATGTATTTTACTGGATAGCTAACTTGTCTGGACCTGCAAAAAAGGCGTTATATTTACACGGAATTATTAAGGAGTTGATTAGTTTCTTTCGTGAAGTGCCTGAGTGACGTGTTCAATGAAGCGTGTTGACAAAATATTTGCACAATTAAGTGCTCAGCAAAATTGCATGGGTAAGTTTATAGTACACAAGATTGATACTGTTGGTAATATTATTTATTTTAAGTTTAAAATTAATGTTTTGTTGTTTGTAATAAAAGCATTATACCAGGTCGACCGCCTAACGGAAATTGTGTTAATATCCAGATACTATTCCCAATGATGTTAGTTGTTTCGAATATTAAGGATAATGCGAAGAAATGTATTGGACCACATTGTTGTATTGTTTTGTCTTTTTTCACAGACTCCAACTCACAAGAGCAGCTAGCTGAATCAGATAATAAGACAACTTATACCACATTAACTCCTGTGAAGGAATATGACGTTTTTCACGGTAAGTAATATATCTCAGAGAAAGGCTCGAAATCGGAATAATTTGGTTGCTTTATATCCTTATACGAGAACTGCTGTTAATATATTGAATAATTGCAAGGGTTTTAGAGCAATTGTATTAGTTTGATGCTATCTCCAGCATCTGTGTCGAGTCCCTCCAAAACCATACCATTTAAAAAAAGTGTTTTTTTTCCAGGCGGTCCAATTTCAGGCCTTCCATTGCAGCAAATTGTTTCTTTAGAAACAAGGCTTAGGAGTACAACAGACTGTATATTGACTTCCGAGTTAGTTCAACAAAATAGTATACCTCCGAATTTAAACGATCAGTGTTTCACTATTCAAGGTATTACAAACTGTTCTCAAACTATGCATTCACCTGTACCTAGCAATCTCCAGTCAACGGAATATGGCTTAGAAATGGAGGACTCGGACGATTCTTTGAAAGATAGAGACTATAGACCAGAAAATGATGATAGTAGCTCACCGACAAGTGAAAAAAGCAACGATGATGAGATTAATGCCGCACCTGTAGCAGTAACTGTTTTAAAGAGAACTAGGTGGAGCACTGCAAGACCTGCAGTCTGGATAAGAAGTATTGAAAAGAAAAAAAGGAATCAAGGTCTACCTTATAAAAGCGTAACGGGAAGAATACAAACTCCCAAAATCCCCAGGCCAGTGGATTGTAAGAATTGTCGTTATAAATGTACGACCAACTTCTCAGAAGATGATCGTAAATTACTGTGTCGAACATTTTGGAATTTGGAATACCCAAGGCAAAAAGATTTCATACTTATGAATGTAGTGTCAAAAGAAGTGAAATATCGAAGGCCTCGTAAGGGAGAAGAGAGCAAGCAGAGAAGTGATGCGAAATCGTATTTTTTTAATAAAAAGGATAGTAAACATCAGGTTTGCCAATCCTTCTTTTGCAAAACTTTATGTATATCAAACATTCCAATCATAAATGCATTTCAAAATAAAGGTGATACTGGAGAGTTCAGTGGTGCAGATAGACGAGGTCGAAAAGCTCCAGCCAATAAAACTCCAGAAGACGTAATAATGAGGGTCAAAGAACACATCGAGAGTTTTCCATCTGTCGAAAGACACTACACGAGAAAATCAAGTAGAAGGCTATACTTAGATCCTAAACTTAACATCAAGAAAATGTATGACCTATTTATGGAAGAATGCAAAGAGAAACAATGGCCGGGAGTAGGTCTAATTACTTATAGGAGGATATTTTGCTCGCAATACAATTTGGCATTTTTTAAACCCAAAAAGGACCAATGTCTCACCTGTACCGAATATAAACAGGCTATGGATAAAGAAGAGCTTGAGTTGAAGTACCAGGAACATTTAACAAGGAAAGAAGAGTCCATGAAAGAAAAAGATGAAGATAAGAAAAGGGCAACTGGTGATAGGAGTTTTAAGTCTATAACATGTGACATGCAAAGTGTCCTTCAAATCCCGACTGCTCAAGTTAGCTTATTGTACTATCTACGTAAATTGAATTTGTTTAATTTCACAATCTATGAATCTGCCCCACCGAACAATGCCTTCTGTTATTTCTGGACAGAAATAAATGGAAAGCGTGGAAGTTGTGAAATCGGTACTTGCTTATCATTATACATAAATTCATTACCTCCAGAAGTGAAGCATTTAACTATTTTTTCCGACACATGCGGAGGTCAAAATAGAAATGTACAAATAACAGCTCTTCTGTTGCATATAGTGAGAATACACCCAACTCTTTGTGTAATCGAACAAAAATTCATGGAAAGTGGACATTCTTATATGGAGGTGGACTCAATGCACAGCTCGATTGAAACAGCTAAACGTCATGTCGATATTTACAGTGTCCATGAATATGAGAATGTATTCAAACTGGCAAGAACTGGTAGAAAGCGTGATAAACCTCCTTATAACACTCGAGAATTACAATTCGATGAATTTTTGGATTTGAAAAAACTTGTTCAACTTACTATAACTAACAAAAAAGAAGACCAGAAGGGAAAGAATGTTAACTGGTTGAAAGTGAAGTGCTTTAAGTATGATAAACAGTTCCCAAACATTGTTCACTATAAGTATGGTTTTACTGATGAGTATGAAAAAATGGATATTGCATTAACTAGGCGTGCTTCGAGTCGGAAGAACAAAGAAAGAGACTTCGAAGATATAGCTATCCCACAGCTCTATCGAAAACAATTACCAATATCAGTTTCTAAGAAAAAGGACCTCCTCAAATTATGCGACAGAAATATCATTCCGGTAACACTTCGCGATTGGTATAAGAATTTGCCTTGTTCATCTTCTGTTCCAGATGTGACAGCTGAACCAGCTGATAATGATACTGATGAAGAAGACGAAGGTTGAAATATGAATCAGAAAAAGTTCCACTTTTTTTATGTTCATCTTGATTCTTGTTTCATGTTTATCAACAATTTATGCAGGACTATTTTCACTGTGATTTGAGTTCATCTTTTTTTGTGTTTCATTATTTTCATAATTAAAAAAATTGAAAGTAACAGATAGTACAAGTCTATTATTTTTTTTTTTTTCAATTTAACGTGCTTGAGACAACTATATGGCCATTAGCACGAGGTACAGTAAATATATAATATTTTATAAATATAGCATTATGAAAATAATTACAAGCAATAATGAAAAGTCTTTAAATTTTATACAGAAGGCTTTCTTCTTTTAGAAACTGGGTGCCGATGGTGATTTGGTGTTCACTAGTTAGGATATCCTTAATATTGCTTTTCATTCCAATTGCTGACGTCTTTTATTATAGTAGGGGCAATCTACGAGGATGTGTTGAATGTCAATTGAAGATTTGCAATGTTGGCAGATTGGCTGGGAGGAAGAGGTCATAAGGTGGCCATGAGTGAAACGGGTATGACCAATGCGCAGTCTTCTTGCGACGACCTTCATGTTTCTTCGAAGATCGGGGATGTCAAACTGTTCGACGGTAGGATGAATTTTCCTCAAAAAAGTTACGGAATGGTTCCACTGGTTTTGCCATTTCTTCCGTACAAGTTTTTTCATAGTGAATTTTAGGTCACTAGCGATTTGCAAAATAGTAGATGTAGTGGTGGATGAAGCAGCTTCTTTGGCAAGGCAATCGACGAATTCATTTCCAGTTATACCAATATGTGAGGGAATCCATATAATGGTGATGGTTGTATTAAGTGGAATAAGGGTTTGATAGGTATCGTGGATGCGTTGAACGAGGGGATGATTTGTGAATAAGTTGTTGATTGATTGGATAGATGAGAGAGAGTCCGTGCAAATAGCAACTTGTTGATGAGGGGTTACGCACAGATTGAAGGCTTGGAGAATGGCAAATAGTTCTCCGGTGTGAATGCTACAAGAGGCTGGGATTCGGTATGATCCCACGGCAGATTGCGAAGAAGTGACAGCACATCCAATACCATTCTCGTTTTTTGAGGCGTCAGTGAAGAGGATCCGGTCATATTTCTCTGAGTTTAGGATTTCTAGGAAGGATTTCCTTATGAGTTCGTGACTGGTTTCTTCCTTGCTGAACTTGGTGAGTGAGATATTACATCTTGGGAGTATTTTGGTCCAGGGTGAGTTGTGGGGGATGGGGACAGGGCTAGTTAAGGATAATTGAGTGTGAGGTATTAATGTTTTTAAAAGGAGGGGAATGGTAAGTATGGGTGGGTTGGTTGGTGTGGAGCTAGGAGTGTGAGGTATTCTGGTTATTAAAGAGGAAACTGGATTAGAGAGGTTGGAGGAGATCGAGGAAGCATAAGAAAGGAGGAGATATTGACGTCTGAGCCAGAGGGGTGGTTCATTGGCTTCAATGCAAAGGCTCTCGGCAGGACTGGAGCGAAATGCGCCTAAACAAAGACGGATGGCAGTATTGTGTACGGAGTTAAGGGTTTTCAGGACGTTTTTGGATGCTGACATATATGCAATACTGCCATAATCGAGTTTGGATCGAATGAGAGCTCTGTAAACTTTCAGGAGGGAATATTCGCTGGGTCCCCATTGATAGTGAGAGAGTGTTTTGATGATATTCAGGAGTTTTAGGCAGTGTCCTCTGGTTTCTCTGATATGGGGATTCCAAGTAAGTCGAGAGTCGAATATCACACCGAGGATTTTGCATTGTTCGACAACTGGGAGAGGGAGATTGTTCACTAAAATTTCAGGGTAAGGGGATGGGGCTTTTCTGCTGAATCTTATTAGCTTGGATTTTGTAGAGGAGAGGGAAAGACCAAGTGAAGATATTCTGCTATGTAATAGGTTTACAGCAGATTGGAGGAGTTTAGATGTAGTAGGTGTCGAGACTCCGTGACAGTAAACAACAAGGTCGTCTGCGTATGCAGCATATTTAACAGGGGACGGAAGATTGTTACATAAATGACTAATAGCTAGATTGAATAATGTGGGGCTAAGAATAGAGCCTTGAGGAACGCCGTCTTGTTGGACATGAGTTAATGATAGGCAGCCATTTACTGAGACTCTAAAGGATCTATTACTAAGAAAGTGTCGGATAAATGAGAGAATGTTGCCATTAAGGCCATAAAATGAAAGTTTATCAATTATCGTCTGTCTTGGTAACGTGTCAAATGCGGCTTCGATGTCAAAGACAGAGGCTAACACCTCTTGTTTACGATTTACAGCATCTGCAATGTGGGTTTGTAAGACTGCGAGGTTATCTCTTGTGGATCGGTGACGACGGAAGCCGGATTGTTCGTTTGGGAAGATTTGATGTTTTTCAATAAACCACATGAGCCGTCTGTTTATCATCTTTTCCATTAATTTGCACGTAGTGCATGTGAGGGAAATCGGTCTATCGGACTGTGGTAGCGTAGCTGGCTGAGATGGTTTCAGGACGGGAACGATAATGGATGAATTCCATTGAGTAGGGAATAATTGAGAGGACCAAATGGTGTTATAAATGTTCAATAGTTTAGTAAGACTATAGGTGGATAAATTTTTGAGAAAAATGTAGGGGATGTCGTCAGGACCAGCGGCTGAATTTTTACATGAAGATAAGGCAGTTGTTAGTTCAGTGAATGAAAAAGGAGAATTAATATCGTCGATATCTTGTTGGTGAGGTATTGCGAGTTTGGGGGAGGCAGATTCATGTTGGTTAGCTGCGAAGGGGGGCTTGAGTTTGTTATGAAATTTTTCATCAAATTTGTCAGCAAAGATGTTAGAAATAGTTTGGCTGTGGCTAGAGGAAGTGCCATTAAAAAAAAGAAGGGGAATTTTGGTGTTAGTTTTGTATCCTTGAACCTGTCGAATTTTTTTCCAAGTTTGGGAGGGGTTTGAATCATTATGCAAGGCTGTTACGTAATTATGCCAGGAGTTTTTTTTGCTCTGTTTGATCACATATTTGGCTTTAGCTTTAAGTCTTTTAAATTTTACTAGGTTTTCGGGACTTTTGTGTTTGCGAAAAACGTTAAGGGCGGCTTTGGATTGTCGCACTGCTTGTTCGCATTGAGGGTTCCACCAAGGAACAATTTTGTGACGGGGGGAGAGGGAGGCTTTGCCAATGTGAGTGAATGCTGCTGTAATTATAGCATCTGAGAAAAGCTTGATAGAATCAGAAATATTATTGGTGGTCGGTAAATCACGCAGGAAAGATTCAGCCTCCAGAGAAAACTCCGGCCATTTCGCTTTGTTGAGGCGCCAATAACTTCTCACATGAGTCTGAGCATTTGAGTTGTCACTTATGATTATGGGGTAATGATTGCTGTCACAAAGATCATCAGCAGTTTTCCAGGATAAGTTAGGGGCAGTTTTGGGATCACAGATGCTTAGGTCAATGGCAGAAAAGGTACCAGAAGCGATATTAAAGTGGGTGTATGATCCTGTATTGAGGAGGCATGAATTAGTGCAATTTAGTATGTTCTCAACTACTCTGCCGCGTCCAAATGTGCGTGGGGAGCCCCACATAGTGTTGTGGGCGTTGAAGTCACCCAAAAGTATAAAGGGTTGGGGGAGATCGTAAACCAATTCGAGAAGCTCTTTCTCATTTAGTTTGTAGTCGGGTGGAATGTATAACGAGCATAAGGTTAATTTTTGGGGACAATAGGCAGTTATGGCAATGGCTTTAAGATTGGTAGTAAGGGGCAAATGAGTAGAGTAAAGATCTTTGGATGCAAATATGGATACTCCACCACTGGCCCTGGAGCAGATGGTTCGGATGTAATGATATCCTTCAAAGTCCTTTGGTGTAGGGATTTTGGAAGATGTAAAGTTTGTTTCCTGGAGACATAGGAAATCAGGATGGTAGATGGAAATGAGTTGTTGTAGCCGTTCTAGGCGCGGATAGTATCCGTCGCAATTCCACTGAATTATCGTGAATTTAATTAGTTAATATCAAAAGAGGTCGGTATCGTCACAATTGGAGTCACTATCAATAGAGTTAAAAGATTTGAGGCTATCAGAATCGACTACATCGTTGAGATTGATGGTACCTTGTATTTTCTTTGTTATGCGGGTAATGCGATTTTTGAGTGACCTATCGGAGATAGCATGATATATTTGACGAAGATCTGCAAGGAGGGATGTAATGTTTGAAGTAAATTGGTAAGCTTCCGTTAATGGATCGTGGTTACCGAAAGAGTTTTCCAGAAATGCTATTAATTGTTCTGAAGTAATTGAGAAGGATGTTGGGTCTGTTTTTGCTAAATTTTCAATGATTGCGCGTGCAGAGGGGCTGATAGTTGTTGCAAGAGTCTTAGTCTTTTTTTGGGGGGGGGCAGGCTTGGGGGCACGAAAGGCGTTGTTAGATGGTGAATCTGTATTGTCTTGACTGAGAGTGAGAGGAACAGATGAGATAATTACAGGGGGCGACTCAAGGCTAGAGTCAGTAGAATGAAGTCGTTTGAGACCTGAACCACTAGTAGTGGGCAGGTCTGGAGGAGGGAGTGTGTTGACGGAAATATTGTCGGTGGATGATAAAGGGGCAGTGGTAGGAGAGGAAGTAGGTTCAGTGGACATGTTGTCGGTAGAATCATTCTGGATAGGGGTAGTAGAGGAGAGGGAGGAAGTGTGTTGAGGATTTTGGCAGGTATCTGCAGTATGTCCAGCTTGTTTGCAGAGGAAGCACTCCAATTTATCTGAGGTGACGAAGATCCGGAAAGAAGTATTTTCGAAGTGTATTACAACGGAGGTTTGTATTTCATAGTTATCTTTCTCCGGTAAGATATAGACAGATCGACGAAAGCTTAGGATATGGGAATAATCTTCTTCAGGTGAGCCAGTACGGATACTGGTGATGGGGGATGTGAGTTGAAGTCCGAGGTCATTTTTTAAAGCCTGTTCGATGAGTATATTCGGAATAGAGGGACATACATTAGATAATAGTAATCTTTTAGAAGGGCTGATGAGTCTGCGTATGGGAACTATTTCTTCTTTAATGGCAACTGTAGGATGGTCTCTGAGGAGGTTATCAACAACTAAAGTAGAAGCGAGAAAGATGCAAATCCGCTGGTTAGATATACGGGAAGCATGGGTGATTCCTTTAGGAGTCACAATTTCACCGATCGCCTTGATGTAATCGAAGAGAACTGTATCCGGAAGTGCATTTATTACAATAGCTTGATTTCTATTAGGGCATGTTATAGGTGTTGAAGTTGGTTTTCTTGGATTTGATTTAGTGACAGCAGCAAAACTTCGTGCAGTGGGCTGAGTTGACATGTTTAAATATTCTGGATGCCAAAATATTTAATAAACTATTCAGACCAGGCGAACTGGTCTATAGATGTATTATTTTCAAGTATCAAATAGTGTGAATAAACACATACCAATATGGGCCAGCAAATATAAGTCACAAAAAACTAATCACTTGTGTTGAAGATAACGTTAATGAGCTCTCGAACGATAATAGTACCTTCACGTTCGGAGGCCACACGTGGAATCATGGTCTATTATTTAAAACAAAATTTCAAGTAATATACACTAAGTCAAGTCTAACATGTAAATCACATTAAGTCAGTGTATTGTTTAACAAAATCAGCCAATAAAATATTTTGAAAAGTTAAATTTTACTGTTTATTTAGTATATTACATCGGGTACAAGTAAAATATAATTTGAAGGGCACAAAAAACTAGATCCATTTCTAGAAATGTTTATATACAAGAAAAATTGATAATCAGAATCTTTGAAGCCAAATTACTCGATTCTGCGTATTTTGACTTAATGTATTTTGCTTGTAACCCGACGATATATTGTTATGGTATGAACATACCCAAAATAAATCATTTAAAAATAATCATAAGGCAATAAGACCAACTCTGTTATTTGGTTACTTAGTTAAATATATTCATCACAATAAAAGAAATATAATAGAAATAAACTAATAAATAAATAAAATTAAAACACGCAAAACTGATAATATTAATAAAAATAAATAACATTCTTTATAATAAGTTTTGGCAAGCACTATATTCTAAATTATTAATCAATTTTAATAAACCCTGTATAATCGAAGAATTTAAGCTATAATTGACAGATAAAAACAGGAGTACCAACTTCAAGCAAATCGTGTAGAATACCAACCTAAATTTTTGACCACTGCAATGATAAAAACAATAACATAAAAATGAAACAAACACCATATAATAACTAAAACATAATTTCATTTGAATAAACTTACTATAATTTTAAAGATTGGAAATATCAATTTAGTAACAAACTTTTAAAATGAATTTCATTGCTTGAAATAAAACAAAAGAAAGTTTGTTTAGAAAACAAATGAAAAAATAAACAACTGGCATAAAAATGTCTCCGAAGGAGAAAGAGGTAGAAAAATTTGAGTTGAAATTAAAAAGTAAAAATCTTAATAAAACTATATAAAATATTCAAAAGATTAATAATATATTCTTTATATAAACATAATTATAAGGAGTTAGTGATACCTATAATTAATAAAAGTAAAATAAGTAAGAATACTTACAAAGTGCCGGTAAGCGTACATCTACCTCTGAATTTATAATTTTAATCAAGACGAACTGATATATCTGGCATAGTTTTGTCGATATAACCAAGAAATTTTCCACAACGAACAGACTGTGTAAAGTCCACCGTTTTTGAAGAAGGAAAATACCGGATTTGATCCTCAGCTGACAGTCTGTATATTCTGCAAGCCTTTCCCACATTTTCCAACCCATTGAAACCTTCGAATTTGAAGAGAGAATAAAAGTATAAACTAACAAACATTCAGGTACCTACCTACTGTTCATATTAATTTTAAGTTTTTTTTTATGTAGTATAAATTGTTTGCTTATTAGAATTAAATTGTTTGCTTAGATATAATTAGATAAAAATACTTACAGAACATTTGATAAAATCAATTCGTTAGATTAACGTTTTCATTAAGTTTCATAACAGTCATATTCCAAGAACAAAGTAAATAAATTTCTTCTTTTTTTTACTAGATAAATAGTCTATTATAATTAAGGTCACATAGCCACGTAACTGAATTTAGTTCTGTGAGTATAGTTAAATAGTGTGCCTGGATGAATGAATAAAAATTTAGATAAATAAGAATTGGAATAACTGTATAATTGTATAATTTGAATATTTTATTATCTAAAAAAACCTAATAATAAAAGTTCAATAAAAGATAAAACACTTATCCAATAGTGCAGGTGGCTGTTTTGTTTAATGTCTATGATTCAATTGCAGTAATATACTTTAGTGCCAACTTTCAACACGAAGGCCAAAGAACAGAGTCGGTCTTCAAAAATTTTAATTTGACCTCACAATAAAATATTCCCTGAGAGTATAAAAAAAAATATACAAATAATAATATAATAAAATAAAAATTAAGAGTCTCATAAAATAGTCGAGATAATCATTAATGGCGCCCAACTAAAATATAAATAAAATTTTAAATAATAATAAATATATCCAATAGGGTAAAAATAAAAGGTAAGTATTAAACACTATAATAAACAAAATTTATACATATTAAATTTATATAAAAAGCATACTTACCATAACCATAACAATATATATATATATGTGAAATAACAAATTCAATACCTCCAACTGAAGATTAGTCGCCAAATTTTTCTAAGTGATATTCAATCAACATTAACTGATTTTAAATAAATTACATTAGATCAACTAAAAAATCTGTTTTTTCGTTAAAAGCTATAGCGAAATATTGAGTGCTAAGTTTTTGAAGGAGACTTTTTATACAACTGGCTTTGCAGTATTAAATTTTATAAACACATCACTGGAAACAGGAACATTTCCAGTTACAGTTAGTAAATATGAATAAGAATATAAAATTTTTTAAGTAAGATACATAATATTTGAAAAATGGGACAATTACACTAAGAACATTTAGGTTTTTACTCTGATGGTGATTATAACCACTTCTGCCGACTGAGGGCTAAATACTAGTGAACAAAAATTAAGCCTTGTCTATAATGAAGCCATAGACAAGGGATGTGAAAACTAAATAGACCAAATTAAAACTCCAAAGTAAGTTTCTGAAGTACAGAGATGTTTACACTCCACAGTATTTGTGAGTAACAGGCCTCAAAACAATTATCTAAATAGAAATCTAAATCTAAATAGAAATGGAAATATTTATTCTCATCTATAAGAGGTCGTCATTACAATTCATATATATATGTTACGGTTGAAGTATTTACTTGGCTAGTATACAGTCCGCAGAAGCAAACATGAGCCCTGGTGGGCGTGTTCATGTCGCTGTAGTTGTATTTTTGTAGTAACAATCGATATTTTGAATCGATAACCAAATATCGATACCATAAGTGTCAACTGTTAAGAGATACGTAAACAAAGTCGAACTTGCTAAAAATTTAACTCTAAATATTAATAAAAAAAATTATATTGGACAAAAAATAAAACTACCATTTGCTCTAAATGTCTATATTTTCAAATTACATGACTCTCTAGTAATGTCATAGCAACAAAATATGAACTGGTTATGTAGCCTATTCCTACATCTATCTGCTTACACATCAGGATCTTTTGGAATAGAGCCTTCGAATGCCTTTTGTTAACTTCTTGTTTCATTCAAATCAATAGTGTGACCAATTTGGTATATTTAGAAATGTGCTTTTTTCCAGTATTCATTTTTCTTAACAGCCAAAAGTTAAAGTGAATGAGAGTGTTGTATTGGAACATACACTTCACCACTACCAATCAGCTAAGTCTTATAATATATATTTAGTTGTTGTTTTAAACAGGAATGTAAGGCAATCATTTTGTGTGATTTGCTGTTCTACATCAACTTTATTTCATTTGCTTTATTCAAACACAACAGATATTAGAAACTAATATTATTTAATTAACAACATTGTTAAGTTTTACATTATATATGTAACACATTACATTCCAAGTTCAAAAAAATGAAATCGATCACAAAAGTGATGTGTGAGAACTAGTTATTTTTTTTGTAAATGTTATCACTACTTATTCAATTGGGTATCACAAATAAAACAATTTTTGATTTTTTAAAATTTAATACAAATTTATAATCAAATATTAATACATGGTGTTCCAATTTTTAAAAAATGTAGATGACTTCTTTAATTGAAAGTATTGTACATTATATTTGAAAAGACATTAGATTTCAAGCAAAAATCAACATGTATTGAATTGAAATTGTTTATTTAGCTAACGAACCATGGACGTCATATAAGTTCATGTAATAAATTTATGCGTTACTTTATATCACAAGATATTAAATATAAACAAAATAAGATACTGTAGTCTACAAAAATGTTTACCAGTTTATTACTGATCAGTTTCACATTCATTACTCTCACTTTCATATTCATCACTCCCACTTTCATCTGATGAACCAGTGTTGACAGTGAAACACATATTTTCTACCACATCATCTAATAGTCCATCATTCCTCCACATTTCTTCCGCTATATGGTCCACATGGTCACAGTGTTTGTTCCACTCCAAAGAACCAACTTCATTAAAGGCTCCTCGAACTAATTGTTCTATTTGAGCAGCACTTTGAGAAACATTTTTCATTGCCACTTTATGTTTAACGCTACTCCATATTAGCTCGATTGGATTGAGGTCGCAGTGATATGGAGGCAACCGTACCACAGTATGTCCATGTTTTTTCAACAACTCGTCCACATAGTACATTTTAGAATGGTTGGCACGTTTGACAAGATGCAAAAGTTCTGCTTTAAGCATATCATTTGTGGTTGAGATGCCATTAGCTTCAAGCCATTCTCTAATAATATGCTTCCGAGTTGATTGGGTTGGTTGTTTATTAATTTGAACACTGTGGTAAGGGGCATTGTCCATAATCACAATACCATTAGGAGGTAAGTTTGGTATTAGTTGAGTTTCTAACCAGTTCATAAAATTTGTATGGTTCATGTCATCGTGATAATCCCCTGATTTGCTTTTTGACTTGAAAATTAGTAGTCCATTCTTAACAAACCCATAACGTCCACCAGCGTGTACTATTATGTACCGTTGACCAGCTCTGTTGGATGTATACACTCCAGCTTCATCTTCCGATTGCCAGCATTTTTTAACACCATATGATGGATGGATATAAGTTTCATCCAAATAAGTTATTGGCCTCTTGTTGTGACCCAGAGCATCATTTTCCCTCAAACTTCTTAAATAACGAGCCCGCCAAGCTACAATATCATTACGTTCCATCAAAAGTTTTCTTTTATTGTGGCACTTTTTATACTGAAAACCAATATTTTTTAAGTGCTTTCTCAAGGTGTCTGGACCGCCAGAGTAATCGACTTTATTTTTCATTTTATTTACCAAAATCTTTATTGTTGGAATTTGTTTATCAACCGTATAGCACTCATGTACGGTTCTTTTCAAAATACCCAAGTCACAATCATCCAATTGTATTTTGTTGGTACCTCCACTTTTTTGTTTTTTTGAGGGTGACCCCAGTAAAGCACCTTCTTGTAACAGTGATTTCTCCTTTCTTATGCGTTTTATGCAGGTAACTGATTTTCCTGTCGCTGCTGCAGCTAATTCTGTAGCTTTGTCCAAAGGGAATGACCACACACCAGCAGCTTTCTGTTTATCAAAAACTTCCACAACGTTTTTAATAATATTGCGAGCTTCAGTGTGCACTATTTTCCTCGATTTTCTGTACATATTGTTGAGACAAATTTAACTGCAAGAAAAACAAACATTATTAGTTATTTTTTTCTTATTTTCTTGGGAAAAATAACAAGTAATGCCACAAGGAACTTATAGAAGATATTTAAACATTATTAGGTCTGATGAATATTTAATATTGTAATTGGTTATTATAATTATAGTACATACCTTACTATGTTAAGTTAATTATCAAATTAGTCTTAACAAAGACTGATGGTTCTGTAATTTATGAAGCAAAACAGCAAATAAGAGAATAACGTGTAAAAATATAGATTATAAACGGCAGCTGACATCAAATATTAAATAGAATGTAGTCCAGTGTTGCCGATACAAAAATAAAAATTACACGCACTTACGATTCAAATGATCAGAATTTGTCAAAATTTCCAAAAGGAAACAGTGGTTACCTAAATAAAGTCTTCGACCTAGTCAATATGGAAAATCCCCAAAAACAATAGCCATTTTATATATCCCTTCTGCAAAATATTCGAAAAACGATTGGATCTAAATCAGCGAAACTGTCTAAAAATCGGATAATTATCCTCGCATTGACAACACTGATATAGACACTAAAATTGATGTATGTTGATGAAATCACTCGGTCATATTATTTCGATTATGTTAACAAATTACTAATGTACGTTCGTTAACATTAGCTCCTGATTGGCTCGTTGCGATGACCTTATTTTAGTTCGCATATTTTCCGGGGCTCATGTTTGCTTCTGTTAACTGTATAAACTAGTTGGATAGTATACAAACTATCCAACTGCCTGGTTATTTTGATGAAAAATAATATTTTCACTAAAATAGCTACGAGTAACGGCTGGTTTGTATACTATCCAGCTAGTTTATAAACTATACAAAATTTATCGCTAAAACTCAAACCACAAGGAAATTACAGAAATTAGCTAGCATTTTTGGCTAGTTTGTAAACTATCCACATTAGTTGGATAAAGTGTGAACCTGATATTGGTAGTAATACATAATAACCCACGAGTTGGCTAGTATGTAAACCAACCAACGCGAGTTGGTTATTATGTAAACCAACCAATTCTCTTGGGTTAATTTAGTTTAGAATAGTAAAATCCTTAGTCAAAAATCGTTTCTTTATTGGTACAATGTAAGATTGTTACAGGTACCTATTATTACTTTAGAAAAAGTAAAAGAAATATATCTAAAATAATTCCAGGTGACAAAATATTAACAATAAAATATGTCAGGACATTAAAACCACCAAACAAAGAACAGTATTATTTGTTGGAGCAAGTTGCACTGTTGTGGCACTTACTATTACACGTATATCCAGACGCAAGACATTTACACTTTTTATTCGCAGTGACATCGCACATGTTCTTGGGTTGAACCCGATACTGAAAATTTTCCTGCAGCGCTTCGTAATGTTATGTCGGTGTCCGTCTTGACATTTTCCAACTTTAAAAATTGTTGCTTACATATTTCAAATTCGTTGCGGGAATAGAGCTGTTTAAGGACACCGTGAATAGTTCCAATTCGGTAAAATTCATCTTCCACACTCATTATGACGCCCAATATATTTCTATGACTTCGATCTACTCTCACGGACATGCCAACAGTTTCTGGTTTAAATTTCTTGCGAGAAGTTTGTAGCATTTTTTGTGCTTGCCTTTTCAGACTTTCCTGGCTTGAATCCCTTATCGCTTTATTATTTTTTTTATTCTGAAAATGGTCACATATGTTTTCTTCAGAACATAATAAGCATTTTTGTGGTAATGATTCATTGAGAGCAGTTTCTGTTATTTCAGTAGGGAGCAATGCCATTGCTTGTTCTTTAAATAAAACTGAGGTTTTATTGTTAACTTCGACCGAAACTGGGGTTTCAGTATTATTTTCGGGTAAAACTGGGGTTTCAGTATTTACTTCGAGTAAAATTGGGGTTTCAGTATTAACTTCGAGTAAAATTGGGGTTTCAGTATTATCTGCGAATACAACTGGGCTGAGTATTATCGGGCAGCAGAACCAGCGTGGCATTTTCAATTGAATCTAGAAGAAATTAGGTTGCATTGTGAAATAATGTGGAAATACTTTATAGATACGTACCAGACAATTGTTGGGCGGCCATTTCCTCTTCATCGAGTACAAAATTATTTGAAGGATGTGAATCTTCTTCCACTTTATCCTTGGTGTCATTACTAGAAGATAAAAATGTTTCCAGTTCTTCTTCTGTACGTATGGATTTAATGTTTGTGATAGAAACAGGGAGGTTATTTAAACCATCTCTACATTTTATACCATATAAAGCTTCATAAGGACTGCGTCCAATACCAGAATGAAAGCAGCTACAAAAAACAATGAACTGAGGTAAAACGCAACTTATACAAACACAGAGTTGTATTCACCTATACTTACGCAAACAAAACAGATACAAAATGCCGCTGCGCCGTTTTCACAACTGGCAAATGAATGAGAAAAACACAGTTTCTTCTTTTAAATTTCAAAACACTAGCCTACTCACCGATTTTTTTTAAATTGAACAATTTTTATACCTTCTCTCCATTTTGTCGAGTTATTATCTTTCATCCACGACGCTAACTTGTTCTCTATATCTTGGTTCGCCCTCTCCACTGAACCTTGTGATTGTGAATGTCTCGGTTTACCATGCACAATATGGCAGTCAGGCCACATTTCGACTAATTCCTCAATCACTTATAAAAATCATTATGTATTGATTTTGTTTTATTTCATCCATATAAGCAGCATTTAGGGAATTTGAAATAAAGGACATGGCACTTCAAAATACATGTAAAATTCATAATCTCAACTTTGGGCCCATCTTTCTGGTACACCAAGTAGAGCTAGGACTTTAGCGCAAAGGAAAAAAATCTTTTGATGTCAAAAATACAGAGGGCCAAAATGCCCATAAAAAGTGCCATGTCCTTTCTAGCATTCCTTTTACCGTAATACCCACCTGGTTTGCAAATTCTCGGCCATTGTCGCTCTGCAACACGCAAGGGCTTCCTGAGTCTGCAAATACTTCTAATAGGTGCTCAGCTACTTCTTTAGCTTTCTTTGTTTTTAGCGCCCTCAACCTGACGTATTTGGTTAGGTGGTCTTGGTAGACAAAAATAAATTTGTAGTCACCATCTGGTCTAGTTTGTAAGTCTATGAGATCGATTTGGCATCGAGAGTTTAAATTATTTGAAACACTTGGTTTAACAACAATTCCCTTTTTAGTTTTGTTCCGTTTAAGCTGACAATTTTCACAAGTTTCAATGAATATTTTACCATTGCCTGTCTTAAGTTGTAATACTTTTCGTTTAATAATTTTGTTGTTGCTTGACGCCCTCCATGCCCAGTTCCCTGATGGGCAGCTTTAATCGCATCATAACATTCACTCAAACGTAAAATAATCTTTCCAGGTCTTCTATGTAGAATTACATAAGATGATTCGATTCTTTGTAAATCATAAGTATTTATCACATGATAATAACTCTTGTTACTACTGTCAGGTCCAGCTTCGCGTATTCTCTTGATACATTGCAAAAGTTCACTATAATCGCTACCATTCATTAATTTTGGATTTTGCGACTTATGGTCTTAAACGTCTAATAACAGGTTTTCAAACTGTTGCTGTTGATTCATTTTTAATAACCCGATACCTATTCTTAAACAAATTTCACGAGACACAACTGTACACCGTCACAACACACAACACTTGACGAAACATAGCCCCACTAAATTACCCAAAGAGAATTGGTTGGTTTACATAATAACCAACTCGTTGGTTATTATGTAATACTACCAATATCAGGTTCACACTTTATCCAACTAATGTGGATAGTTTACAAACTAGCCAAAAATGCTAGCTAATTTGTGTAATTTCCTTGTTGATTGAGTTTTAGCGATAAATTTTGTATAGTTTATAAACTAGTTGGATAGTATACAAACCAGCCATTACTCGCAGCTATTTTAGTGAAAATATGATTTTTTATCAAAATAACCAGGCAGTTGGATAGTTTGTATACTATCCAACTAGTTTATATACTAGCCAAGTAAATAGTTTAACATCCATAAAAAAAAATTCAATGTGAAATCTCCCGATGGAGCATTGACATGTGTTAAACAATCAACCGAGCTAGTTAACATATATATTTTAAATGAGACGTTGAGATCTCCCGAAAATTTCAATAAAATGGGAAATAACCAATTTAAGGAAAACTATGATCACAACAAAATTTGCCAAAGTATTACATAAAAATTCTAAAAAATATAACATCCAACACGGGCTTACCGAATGTACATTTTCAATATATTCAGCTGGACAAATTGTAACCTACAAATCTGTCAAAAAACTTGCTGACACTGGAACTGTGAGCCCTGCTTGTTAAAGCGGGACGGTTATCACGTAGGACTGGATGAATATTTAACACCAAGAATGCTTCTGAATTATGTGCTTCTCATATAAGCATAGTAATTTCGGATACCAGAAATTTATGTAGTGGTTTTAGCTACCACAAAAAGTTGTTAGCCAATATCGGCCCAATGAATTTACTTATGCTGGGGTCTTCAGCCTATCCAGTTTTCCCTATAATTGAAAACAAACACTTGTGTTAGTTCAGACTGGCTTAAATCGAACAAGTTTTCTTAAAAGTCTTAGAATTTTATTACTTATAATTGGGAATCCTACCGTTATCACCGTCAAGAGTAAAATGGCCGTTTCTGTCTTTCTGACAATGCTACAGACAGCGACTACAGCAAAACTCTCACACAAGAGTTTGTAACACGATTTCTTTATTAAATTGTTGACGGTTTCACCTCTGGTAAGTAGGTGGCGCGGTTAGTACTACTTAAATATTTAAATTAATTTGGAATAATACTCGATATGAGAGTTCCAACGAAATCAGTAAAATATTAATGCTTAGATAAAAATAAAATAATGGCCATGCAAAAGCTGCAAGATAATGGCATAAGAGTGATTTAGAAGTGCAGCCGACATATCAGCATTTCTTCATGCTTGATGCATTGCAGTGTTCATCAGTAGAGAGGTTGTACATAGCAGCAATGATATTTATTTTTAAAATTATCAACAATTGGCTCCCAAGTTATTTCTCCCAATTAACATTAAGAGGTACCTAATGTACATAATTGTATCACTACACAAGTGGATAATTTCCAACTGCCCAGATACAATTTGTCTAGCTAGATGTATTGTTTCCATTACCTGTACTATCAATTATGTAGGTATATTATGTATTACTTAGGTACTTCATACTGATATGTTAATATTTTAATTTTCAATATTATTTTAAGTCTAAAAAGTATTGTACAGATGATGTATTATATTTAGGATATTCCTAAATAAAGATTTGAATTGAATTTGAATAGGTTTTGTTAGCCTATATAATTTCACAAACTGCTTATCCAATAATTCCTCAAAGGGGTTGTGAAAAGGATGGTAAACTATTTTCTCCATCCACATGTTCCAATCCATTTATAACATTTTTTTTATAAGAAAATTAAAGCCTGCGAATTGTCCTCAAGTGATCTCGAAAATTTGACCCCTGTTCCAATTATATTCCTTCAAATGGATAATTTTACCTCATCTCCAGACTCGTTCTGTCCTGTTGCAGTTAAATAGTCCAAAAACGAAGACCTCCAAAACTTCCATTCAGCAGAAGAGTTCTGTCCTTGATGTTGAAATCTGGCGGACTGGCTACTTATTGCCATCATAAACTTGATGCCATTAAGGTTGACTTGCTTTTAAATTTAAGCTTGAAGACTACTTTGTGTTAGAAAATGTTTCATCAAATTTTGATTTATATGAACTGTGCCATATTTCAACATATGTATTTATTAAATTTGTTACTAAATTAAACACTTACAACTTGTAACGAACAGATGGTGTATTTGTTGATGTACCTCTTCTACATTCAACTTCAACAAATGACTAATAACAGACATGACTAATGACATAAGATAAGTTTGGCTTGGTCACTGAGAGTGATTGAGAGCAGAGAAAGAACGAAGTAAAATTTTGACAAGTCGTTGTTATTGATATTATTTTTTTTCTATTATCTGAGCGTGAACTTCCGTGTGCATATTCGGCAGATAGAAATAGAAACGGCTACAATTAGTTACATTTTTGCAATCGGTTGTACTCTCGGTTGCATTTGACGAGGTACTAACTGAGGTACTAGCTGTTTTATGAGTTAATACGTGTTTATGAAAATTTCCGAGCAGCCATCTTGATTTTTGGTTCGGGTTTCGGCTAATCTTCTGCACTTTTACAGTTCTTCTGCGTATAAAACAGGTAACGCATGCAGTTAGTTTGCTGTCTCTATCTACTTTTGATACAACTGTTAGTTCATTTATTTTTGATTCGTGTGTAAGTAACTGAGATTCAGGTAGATTGTTTTTCAACCAGGATTTCAAATTTTTTGAAATGTGAGCGATCTCTTCCGATAAACTAGTATCTACACAAGCTATTCCTGCAACACCGTTTACACTAATACCAAGGCTTTGAACGCTTGTGGACGCCGAGGTTTGAATAATAATTGGTTTTGGGGTGTTAGAGAGTTGAGTAGAAACCATGTTAGAAACTGTTTGATGATTGTTCTTGCAGTATTCCTTCAGCTTAACAATAATTTCTCTATAAGAACTTAAAAATTGGAATTTTTCCACTTTATCTTTAAAAATTCCATAATATTGCTCATACTCAGATTTATCAATAATCTCATGTAATGTATCTCGAGCAAACGTCTCTATATCTGATATGTTTGTTTCTTTTATTTCAGCCAATAAGCCTTTGTCGTTGTAATCATTGATGGTTAGCATTTTTCTCAAATACGGCGGTATTTTTATATTCAGCGCCCTTGCGGCTTCACTGAAAATGTCTTCCACCTTATTCTCGTCCATTTCCTTGGAATTGCTGTAACAAAACACGAGATTTCTGATCTCAGCATGTACAGAATTACTATGCAATACAGAATGTCTCTAAAATATTGACCAAAATTAGCTATATGGATCAGATTTGCCAGACGTCTAAATTTTGGCGGGACGTCCTATTTTATACCGGGTGGCTGACCATAATTCTGTATACACAGGATATTGCCTAATAAAATAAATTAGTTTCCATGTTAAAGAATTAACGAAATTAATTATTACCTACCTACCTGCTTAATAAAAAAAATGTTTGGAATCAACATTCAAACCTCTAGCAGGTGTACCAAATTTGGAAATCATCGGCCGAGTCATCGGCGAACTGTAGCTTCTTATCTCTCCAATGTTCATTTCAAAAATCAAAGAATTTTATTTTCAACAAATTCAATCAATAAAATCCATAGTTGGCCGATAATATTTAAATTTGCTCTAGGCAGAGAGATAAAACTCGGGTCCAGTCCTGGTAATAAAATAGTACGCTACTATATTTTTCAACTCCAAAGAAAGTGGAAGATATATTGGGTAATATAACTCGGACTTTTGTGATTCCTTGCCTTAGTGATTATTAAAGTGTGAAAAGTGAATTGTACAAACTGTAGTAAGTACAAAAACATAATTTATTCCATTAAAAACGGAACCAAATAACCAGTAGTGTTAATAACTAATACACTATCAGCGAACAAAAAAGTTCGACACCAACCGGTATTTATGGCTCTCTCGGAGATAGACAAGACCGCACTTGGATAAATAAAATCTAATAAAATGTTACAAACAAACCAAGGGACTTCTGAGGACAGAAGTCCCCCCAATAAATATACAATCATCAAAAGCTATTCTACTGTACTGAACCAACCAAAATACCCCTCCAAAAACCAAGCTATTATTTTTCCTTATGTTGAAGATACGAAACTAGAAGACTACTTATTTCCTTTGGGAGAAATTGTGCAACCAAAAAATATACTATTTGCATCAAAACTTTCAAATAATAGAATATGTATATACTTGTCATCAAGAGATATAGTTGAAAGTTTTATGATAGACCACGGAGGGAACATAGAGGTAAAAAATGTAGTAACACAAGCTCGCCGCTACGTAACTCCATCAGAACGACTAATACTTTCTAATGTCTGTCCTACAATACCCAACGACATCTTAATCAAAGAGCTACAGAGTATCGGACTTACTCTGGTTTCTCCAGTAACACCCTTAAGAATTAATGCATCACTACCAGAATTTAGGCACATCTTAAGTTTCCGCAGACAAGTATTCATCTCTCTTACTCCTACAGCAATTCCAGATTCAATTATTATCAACTATGACAACACGTCATATAGAGTTTTCTTAGCACGTGACACCCTATGTTACAATTGTAAAAAAACAGGACATCAGGCAGCAAGCTGTCCACTTGAGTTAACAAACATACAAGAAAAAAACACACAATCAAATCAAACTACACCATCCACACCACTACCCCACTCCAGTAATAACAATCCATCCAATATCCAAACCACTGAGACAACGCTGGAAACAACATGTCATCAATCTCAATCATACGAACAGCCCCCTACAAACACGCCAATGGAATGCAATCAGTCAGAATCACGACCAAAGAGAAATATTGAAGAAATCTTAACAACTCCAACTCCTACGGAAGAAGCACAGATTCATTTTCCAGAACCAACTACAGCACCGCACGTTGCAAAAAAACAAAGGAACATCTTCACAAAGTCACCTGATCTAGAAGCCTCGTATACAACACTCAAGGATTTTATAAGTCACCAGGCCTCCCCAATGATATTAAACTTCAACCAAATAACAGACCTATTGGCTAATGTAAAGGGATCAGCAGACCAACTGACCATTGTAAATAACTACACCGAAAACCACACAGCCCTAGTTGATAAACAAAAATCCATCCCTATTTACCAGATAAATCTCAAAAAAATAGAAGTACGAGACTTAAAAAGACCCTATTGAAATACCTTCAAGTAACCACGGAAACTACGGACACCGAAACCGATAACTCAAAAACCGATAAACTTTATTAGTTAAAAATATCAAAAATGCTTTTCAAAAAAATACTTCAGTGGAACATAAATGGTTTCTACAACAACCTGCCTATGCTACAAATTATTTCATCTGAACAGAAACCAGACATTATTTGCTTAAAAGAAACCAACTTCAAAATCGATAAAAATGATATTTTAAGTAACTACTATAGCTATAACAAAATACGAGAAAACCAAAATATTGCAAGTGGTGGAGTTTCAATTTTGGTGAGTAATTCATATGAATCAACAAATATTCCAATCAACAGTAACCTAGAAGCTGTAGCTGTATTAATAAAAGGAAATATAAATGTATGTAATATATATTTACCACCCAACAACACAATAACCAAAAATGAATTACAGAACCTAATAAATCAAATACCACAACCAAGGATTATCCTAGGAGACATGAATGCTTATAACCAATTATGGGGATCGTTACATACCGACAACAGGGGAAAGGATATAGAAGATTTGATAGACCATTTTAATTTATGTCTATTAAATGACGGAAGCCCAACAAGATTTAACATTAGAACGGGTCAAGCAACTCCGCTAGATTTAACACTATCCGATCCTAACCTATACACCACTCTCTCATGGCAAACTATGCAATACACGTACAACAGTGACCATTATCCGATAATAATAGAAAATAACCAGCATGCCAGAGATACTCAACCCACACCTAAATGGAACCTAAATAATGCTAAATGGAATCAGTTTTCACAATATATCGACTCATGTATTGAAAAGTGCACAATGAAACAAAGCGTTGATGAAACCCTAGAAGAGTTTACAAAGATAATCACTCAAGCAGCAGACCTCGATAATACGACACCACATGGCAGTACCCTGGTGGAACAAGGAATGCGCAGCGGCCTTAAGGATAAGTAAAAGTGCTTTCAACAAATATAAAAGAATGAAATCCCCAGAGAATAAAGAAGAATACAAGAGACTCAGAGCCAAAGCTAGATTAACAATAAAAACTGCCAAAAAACAATCATGGATACAATATGTGCAGACTATAAGCTGCTCTACCCCCATGAGTGATGTTTGGAAAAATATAAAAAGAATTGCAGGTAAGCAGCACCATTATAGAATAAACTGTCTTGATGTTGACAATAAAACTACCTCAAATAGTGGAGAAATTACTGAAACACTGGCGGAAATGTATCAACGCCGATCATGTACAGATAACTACGAGGAAAGTTTCATTCGCACTAAAAAATCGGAAGAAAGCAACCAAATACTGATACGAGCAAACAATGACCCAATAAATGATTGTATCACAAACCAAGAATACGAAGAAGCATTAAATTCCTCCAAAGAATCGAGTGCAGGTCCAGATGATATCCCAACAATATTTTTAAAAAACTTACCCGTGAGTGCACATAAATATTTATTGAAGTTTTTCAACATAATATGGACAGAACATAAATTTCCAAAGGCGTGGACCGAATCGCTCATAATACCAATCCTTAAACCAAACAGCATTAAGAGTGATCCAGAGTCATATCGACCAATATCACTTACATCAGCCATGTGCAAATTACTGGAAAAAATCATCAACAAGCGCTTATTATGGACCCTAGAAGCGAGAAACATAATCATTCCGGACCAAAGCGGTTTTCGCAGCAACAGATCAACTATGGACAATGTTCTAGCGCTAGAAAACGAAGTTCACGAGGCACTGGCCATGAGACAAAAATGCTTAGCTGTGTTTTTTGACATCAGAAGGGCATATGATACTGCATGGAAATATAGAATTATTAAATATTTACAATCACTAGAAATTGACGGTCACTGTCTAGCTTTCATAAATAACTCTCTGACCAATCGAAGATTTAAAGTGAAAGCAAACGGAGTGATATCATCACCAAAAAATCAAGAAAATGGAATTCCTCAAGGGTCGGTGCTAAGTCCCACATTATTTATTGTAGCCATAAATGATATCATTAAAGACCTTCAGTCCCCATTGAAAGCTCGATTGTACGCGGACGATTTAATCATTTTTGGCAAGAGCAGAAATGTTGAAAACCTTCGCAAAATAACCCAGGAGTTTTTACACAAATTGGACAACTGGTCACAAGATACAGGCTTTCGTTTCTCCACAGAAAAAAACCCAGTTTATCCTTTTTACCAAAGAAAATAACCCATACATACCACAACTCATACTTCATAGCCAACCCTTAACGAATAGGAACAAAATAAAATTTCTGGGGATATTTTTCGACCAAAAATTAAACTGGATGGAACACATTAACAACTTGAAAAGAGAATGTAATAGAAAGCTCAATGCTCTGAAGGTATTAGCCAACAAACAATGGGGATCGGACAGAAAAACCCTATTGACCATCTATAGGACACTTATAAGATCAAAACTAGACTACGGAGCCTCGGCGTATTCATCAGCAAGCCAATCTTTATTAAAAACATTAGATCCAATCCACAATACGGCGCTTCGATTAATTTTAGGAGCTTTCAGAACAACGCCGGTAGAAAGTTTATATTGCGAGGCAACAGAACCATCCCTAGAAGACAGAAGAAGGTACCTAAGACTGACATACGCGCTAACATGTAATGCTGATTCTAAAAACCAAACGTATAAAATTACAAATAACGATAAACTACTGACACTGTATGACAAAAAAAAGAAAATACCAAAACCATTTTATAACAGAGTACGATCAGATTTACTATTCCTCAACCTATCCCTACCCATTTGTATATCCCCAGCTTACGAACCCCCCCCCCCACCATGGACTGTAAAAACACCAAAAATCATCACGAGATTAAACGAGTTTAGCAAATATTCAACCAGTCATCAACTGATATTACAAAATCTCAAGATCATCTTAAGTCAATACAACGAATTTACTCAAATTTACACAAAAGCGCCATGAAGAAAAAATGCAATTGAAAAGGGAGATAATGGATGAAGGAACATGTTAGTAAAAATGATTGAATTGAAATGTTATTTTTGTGATGTTATACCAAAGTACCTGTTTGTTACCTTGTGAATATATTTTATTTCTTTTTTTATACAATTTTTTTCAGTTGCTGCACAATGTATTTATTTTTAATTGAACTATTAATTTTTTATTAGAGCTTCACCATTATTTTTTAATTATAATGGTAGTTTGTTGGTTCTTATTTTTATGTTTCAATCAAAAATTATTATTTTGCACAGAACTGTTCATTTTTCATACTTCTTCAAGTATGTGTTTATATTTTTATTGATTTGTATGGTTTTATTTTTATAGACTGACATTTTTTACTGTTTTACTTATATATTGTCACATACAGTGTCCCACCATGTTTGTGACATGTATTGATTATAATATACTTATAAATACTTACATAAAAGAAAAAAAGAAAATCAATTAAGCAAATTTATTAATAGGAAATTTTGTATCATACTGTATTAAATAAAAATATAGAATTCAGAAATAAAGAATGAAATAACTAAAATCATAAAATAAGGTAATATATTATATGAATAGTACTGGTGGAAGTAGAAATCTTATATTTAGTCAATGTAGTAACTAAAGATGTTTGAGGAATAGATGCAACTAGTCAAAATTTATAAATCAGTTACAATCAAAGATATCAAAGATTTTTTTTAACTATGGTATTGATAAAGGGGCAAGGACAAGAAACAATGGAAAACAGTAAATATATTTTTATTATACTATTTAATTGTTTAAAACTTACTCTATGGTGTAATAATATGTATATATATTGTAGTTTTTATATGAGGGGAAAAGTAAGACAAAAAAAGCGAGAAATAATACAGAAGCAATAAGGCAAACTGGAGGTGGTGGATATATTTGCGAGGAACTTACCGATATTGAAAAAGGATTATTAAAAGTTTTTGGATGGGTACACGTGGTTGGGTGCCCAGAAGCACCCTTAGAATTAGATCCAGATGCAGATGCAACTCAAACCTATATTGAAGTGCCACTGGATATTCAAAATATAGAAATGGGACAAGATATAAATGATGATAATATTGAAATTACAATTTCAGAAGTGTTGACTGTTCCGAAAGGATTAACCAAAACAAAGGAAAATGATGTTTAATGTAGGTTAATTCAATATTTAATATGTTATTCCAAATTTTTTTTAAAATTGATATTCTATGAACAGTGCCAAAATACAGACACCAAAGAAAAGAAAAAATGTAACCGAACTTGAAAAATCGGCTGAAGCATATTGCAAAGGCTCACATGAAATGGCAGAAGCAATGAAAGAAATGTCACTTGCTATGAGGAAAATGGCAGTAGCAGTAACTCAACTTTCACAGTCTTTAATGTTATAAAGTTGAATAGATGTTAGTTGAGTTCATGGGATTTTAAAGATAGTTTTTTATTATTTTAATGGTATTATTATTTTTCAAGTTTATAACAATGTGATATTCTTAGGAATGATTTTCAAGTTTGAATTATTTATTTTTGGAAAGATTTTTATACATATTTCAGAATAAGATTTTTAGTTTTTATTTTTAATGTGATGTTTTCTTTTTAGTTTAATTTTATATTCTTGAAACTGGGTTTTCAAAAAAAATTTTATATTTGTTTTTGAATAAAATTTTATTTTTAATTGTATTAATACTATCTTCTTTGAAAAAGGTAATTTCTCTTCGTGCATGTTTTCCTTATTCTAACTCAATTCCATCTAAAAGACATAGAAATAAAAAATATTTGAAACGATTAACATTTGTATTTTTATCTACCATTTATTTCAGCGATCTCGTTATTTTGATTTATTTTCCTGAATATCTGGTTCATTACCATCAGGTTCATCATCTAAGTCTTCTATATTATTTTTCCTGCATATATTATGCAAAACTGCACAGGTACTAATAATAGAAGCTGCAGTGGCATGTTTATAATGCAAAACATTATTTTTATTACCAAATTAACTTATACTTACAACTTGGACATTTATGCTATGGAAGCCTTTTCTATTTATATACGCTGCCGCAGGTTGGACAGGGTCATCAATTTTAGGGAGTACAATTGCAACATGTGTACAATCGATTGTACCAATTATATTTGGAAAATTATAATTCATAAATCTATAAATATATTAGGTTAAAGATATATCAATGTAATTATTTCTATATCTACTGTTGCTTAGTTTTCCTCACATCTTCATCATTTGTTGGAAATTTTACGTGCCGGGGTAATAAATTATCAGTTATAAGCCTACTGATTTTATTAATTGTTCGGCTTACAGCTGGTTGACTAAGGCCTAGATTAATATCACCTCCAACTGTTGCTTGATAATTTCCATGGGCATAAAATAAAAGACTAGCAAAAACCTAAAAGAGTGAATTTATAAAGTAGAAGGTACAATAATTATTTATTATTACCATGACTTACTTGTAAATGAAAATGAATTGTATCCCTACTTCTTGCCTCTTCCACAAATGGTGTTAATTCGTCTATAAGGTCAAGAGTAGCTCTCTTATTTAAACGAAAGAGTTTAACAAATCTGCTCTGGGGCAGTTCGAAAGGATTACTAGTATCCCTGATGTGCCTAAATTCTATTCTCATAACTTCTCTAAAAATAGTATTTGCGGTAAAAATATAATACTTAATTTATATAACTTACCTGTTTGCTATATTTTCGTACTCATTTGAAAAATTCACATGATAAAATAGGGGAAACGCCATTTTAACAATTTATCTACCTTGTTACCTATAACAAGTACAAAAAGTACCTTGTAAAGATAGCAAGGTTTTTAGCAAGATCTATTAATAAATGACAGATCATATTGCTTAAAATCGACGATTAGAATACGATATTTTGCAAATCTTGCTATGATAGCCATATCTTTTAAGTAAGCATATTGCTAGTGCAAACAGAATCGACCCGAATATTTCTAATTCTAATATAATAAATAACGAAACCGACAATACAATGGCAGTCCCACAATTTGATGTTAAGACTCTTTGTATTTTACCTCCTTTTGACGGAAAACCTAGTGAATTATATGATTTCATTAGAGTAGCTACAACTTTATTAAATCATTATTATGATAGAACAGCCGGTAACGAAAATTGCATTCAAAATATTTTGTTATTACACGGTATAGTTTCAAAAATTATTGGCAAAGCCAAAGAAGTTATTACAATTTATGGTTATAATAATTGGGATGATTTAAAAACAATTTTGATACAAAATTTTGGTGATCAAAGAGATAAAAACTCCTTGACACGAGATTTAATTTAAAACAAAATTTTAATGAACATCCGCAACAATTTTATCACGGATGTCTTGAAATTTTAAATATAATATGTAATTATATAGATCATCATAATCATGATCATCGTATAATAGAAAATGAAAAACAACAACATGCTTTAACTACATTTCTCGCAGGTCTAAAGGAACCTTTAGGTTCTACAATTAGAGCTATGAGACCCCCTACTTTAGCAACTGCTATACAATATATACAAGAAGAAAATAATATCCGTTATTTACAAAAAGGTAATAATTCTCCCCCACATCAGTCTTCGTCTAATAAAAGACATCAATTTCCTATGAGACATCAACCTCAGTTTTCTCAACCATCTACGTCCTTTCAAAATAATTCCAGACCACAGCAATGGCAAACTAATCAACAGAGACCATTTCCTCAAGGTCCAATTGATGTGAATCCTAGACAACCACCCCCACAACGATATTTTACAAATCAACAAGTTTTTGGTAAACCCCAAAAGTCCCAAAACGTATGGACAAATAAAAATTCACCTCAACAAAGACCCTCACAAAATTCAAAACCTACTAATAAGACATAGTCAATCACCCTGGTCATCACCAATTTGGATAGTTCCTAAAAAAACAGAATAGTAGTTGATTATAAAAAAGTAAACGAAAAAACAATAAACGATAAATACCCTATTCCAAATATATCTGATTTACTTGACAAATTAGGCAGATGTCAATATTTTACGACACTTGACCTAGCTAGCGGGTTTCATCAGATTGAAATCGCCGAAGAAGACATTCCAAAAACGGCATTTTCAGTAGAACATGGTCATTATGGACATGTCCGAATGCCATTCGCTTTGAAAAATAGTCCATCTACATTTCAAAGAGTGATGGATAATATTTTAAGAGGACTACAAGGAAATATATGCTTCGTATATATGGACGACATAATATATTCAACTTCGTCACAAAAACATCTAGTCAATTTAACCAAAGTATTTCAAAGACTTCGAGATTCAAACTCGAAGATACAATTAGACAAGTCAGACATTTTGAAAAAGGAAGTAGCCTTCCTCGGACATATAATAACCCCAGACGGAATAAGACCAAACCCCGAAAAAATTAAAGCAATTGAAAATTACCCAATACCAAAGACAACTAAAGAAATAAAAGGATTTTTAGGACTCCTCGGTTATTATAGAAAATGTATTAAAGATTTTGCACGTATTACAAAACCATTAACTGTTTGTTTAAAAAAGAATGCAAAAATTGAACACACTTCTAAATTTATCGAGTGTTTCGAAACTTGTAAAAATCTTTTAATTAATGAACCCTTATTACAATACCCAGATTTTCAAAAACCCTTTAAATTAATAACTGATGCAAGTAATTTTGCAATTGGTGCAATACTTTCCCAAGTACCCATAGGTAATGATATATTGACATAATTGTACCAGAAATACCTGTATCTCTTGAAGATCTACTAGAATTAGTGAGTCCAATCCAACCAGTTTCAGAAACGAATCCAGAAGAAAATCAAGAAATCAATCCAGAAGAAAATCAAGAAATTAATGGAGAAATCAATCAAGAAGAAAATCAGCAACAAAACGATCAAAGAGAAATCTCTGATAACGGCAATATTCCAATCATATCTCTAAATTTTTAGAATTCAATTTTACCCAATGCTTTCGTTAATATGTCTGCTGTTTGGTCATCAAAATTAATAGATTGATCGACTTACCTGTCAGGAAGATCGATCTAAATTATTTGAGCTGTTGTCCGAAATGATTATTTACCCTGTAGTATACTTTTTTTCATACCAACTCGCACAAATCACCAATATACATAAAAACGTATCTCCTCATTACTAACACCTCACAGCGCTGCCGATAATTACTCATTGCTTTGATGGAAAAAACACTTAGATCGCACTGGGCTACTATTAAAGGGGTTGGGAGGGACATAATCATCCCGGACAACAGCTCAAATAATTTAGATCGATCTTCCTGACAGGTAAGTCGATCAATCTATTAATTATTTTTCGTTGTTGTCCTATATGATTATTTACCATCTCCTATAATGAACCAATAAAATATTTATATAACAATATTTCACAACTAACAAATATACAATCTAACATATATTAATTACACTTTGACGATTAACCGTCTGAATAATTGCACTAGCAAAATCTGCTGGATTATTCGAAACAGGTCTATTATAGAGTCCAGCCTGCCGCTGCTCTGATAGTTTCAACCTGGGCCTGTATTTTCGAGATCACTCTAGTACAATTCGTGTACGAATGAATGAATTTCGCACGAAAATCGGTTATCCGCATTTTCGAATCACTTTCGAAGGCTTCGTGCACGATTTGTTTCGCAAGGGGTGACTCGAGTGGGTATGCACCATTCGAATATCAAACTTCGTATACGATTATAACCTTATTTTTATGTAGAATTGTCAGTTTAGTGTTCTATCAGAGGTTCTATTGTGAATAATGGCAGGCTTGAATTTTCTTATTGAAAGAAACGTTATAAATGCATTGGAAGATGCTGAAATTTTGGCGGATAGAGAAAATAGAGTGTAACATCCTTTTCAAAACCCCTTTGATAAATTATCGGATAGTCAATTTGTAAAATTATATAGGCTAACGAAACCTATGACTACGGAACTAATTCATATTTTGGAGCCCCACCTAACTCATTACACTAGAATATCAGCGCTATGCATAATAAGAAAAGTATGTAAAACTATGAGAGATGTTTGTTCATTGCTCAAACCAAGGAGACCATATCCATGGCACAAACCATAGCATGCTAGGTACTCAAAGTCACTATTTTTGTACCTAATACCACTTGTGTGCACATTGTCCTACATTCTTCAATGCTACATCTTAATGGGTAAACATAGCTTATTTTTGAAAACATTCTACTTTTTCATGTTATATTTATTTATGAATCGGCCATTATCCATGTGTGTAAACACTAAGCATTTATTATTGAAGCTGTACATTAGTCTAATAAAAAAATGATTCCTAACGGCTGTAGCAAAAGCAGTAAAACGATTTATTCTGTGTAATTTAATTAAATAAACATTTATGGGTAGAATAGTATACATAATATATCATGGATATAAATAAAAAACTCGAACTTTGAAAACATAACTAGTATTCTCACCAAACTAATACATTCCCTTTTTTGTTATTAAATAAAAATATTCAGGCACCCTATTTACATTTTTTTAACAAATATATACATGGCTGTTATTCATAAGGTTCACAATTATTACACCTTATAAATATCGAATATTTCTATACTACATAGATTTGATCATACACACAATAACGTTCAAAACTTACAAGTGACAATTTACAAAACATCATATGTCGATGTCAAGAGATCATAGAATATACTAGCAACAGGAGAAAGGACGTGCATTAGATTATTTTTCACAACACCCTCTCTTTATGCACTTATTTATACTTGTCAATAATAATAAAAAAACCTCTCTGGCTTCGAACATTTCATTTCTTTTCCTATTATCTATTACATATTTACAATTTACTATATACATTAAATATTAACATTTTTTCATCTCCATTTCATAAACCTTATCCCCGACAATTTTCATGACACTGGATTCTAGGTAAAGCTTTTGTTAATAAATCCGCAATTTGTAGTTTTGAACTCAAATATTGTAATTCTAAAGATTTATCTTTCAATTTGTCGCAAATAAAGTGAAAGGAGTATGCTTCCATCTTATGGAAAATAAAAGACCACTCAAATGCGGATATTTTGATACCAACATATTCGTCTTGAACATTTGATAACATTGCGCCAATGTTGTGACTTTTATAATTAACGCACAATTAATTATATTATTTTTAGTAAGACAGAGAGAACCAGATAGGGTTGAACTGACCTAATTTGTATTTGTTGGCATCGGTAACTCTTTAAAAAAATAGAATAGGGATGCGGAGAAGATTTTTTTATATGCTGGATGTTAAATGTCTATTAACTGCTAATACAAAAATGCTTGTGAAATGTGTGTAGGTAATGAACCCGACGTAAAGGGAGATACTAAAAGATAATGTATAATTCCTAGAGTATCCCGTTTTACGCGCTCCACCTTCTCCCCACAGGCAGCGCCTGAGGACCTCATTACCTTCTATCCGCGAAGTGTAGCTGAAAAAATTTTTTTATTGTCCTAAGACGGTTTTTGGTTTTTATATTTTTTGGTAGCTAAAGTCGCCTTTTTACTTTATTACATTTTTTTGATGGCCGAAGCCGGGTTTTGTTTAAATTTTGAATTTTTTTGATAGCCGAAGCCGGTTTTTGTGTTATATATATATTTTTATGGCGATGAGTGTTTTCCCTTGCGTGGCATAAAAAGCACTATTAACTGAAATCTAACTTGCATCATTATATTTCTCCATGATTTGGTATAGTTGGATCAGCAGCGTCAAGTACAGTATTTAGTGGATGGATATCTAATATTAGATTGGTGTCTAGCATATCCTAAATACCAGATCACGCTAGTTACATGTGCACAACATCCAAGTGTTCGAGCTCCAGTTTTGCAAGTACAGTAATAGCCATCAATATGTCGAATATCTTCGTTAGGTTCGATTTCTTCGTCATGACCTAATCGTGGACGAAATGTTATCCACAATTGATGTTTAGTAGCTTGCCTAAATCTGGAATAAACTCGAGCTCTCAGGAAACCTGGTTCTTGCAAAAGAGCTTGAAAAGAAAACTCGTCGACCTGTTCTCTTTGTAAATGATCTTGAATATAACTACATGCAAGACCTACCTGATATATACCTAGAGTTAAATCTCGTACGTCTTGCAGCGACATAATTGGTAATTCGGGTATTTGCAGTTCATTCACATTTTTTCATTATACCTCCACTCGTTTGAGAAAGCTACTGTGTTAGCGAAACGCGTGACGAATTGTATATTGAACTAAGTTCAAATATAATGGAGGATTAAACAAATTAAATTGTTTTATTTCCTCGTTAAGTATGGATCTTCATCAAGTAAAAGCCTCATCTATTCAATATTATAATTTTACTATTATAATATAGAAAACGTTATAATAAACTGCTATTACAAAATGACTAACTTATGTAAAAATGTTCGATTGTCAATTGACAGATGTACCTTTTTTACATAATTTGATTGCAATCTATCATATCTTCATACAACTGAAAAATAAAATCCTATTATTTTGTTTCGACGAAACTGGTATTCATCGTAGGTACAACTATATTCACTAGTCCGACTCTGTTTCACCGCAGCAGGTGGTGTCCTATTAAATGGTTAGATTTTGTAATCGAATGGAAAATTTCTGACAAATGAACTAATTTTGTGGGTTTATTATTCAATTTCAGCATTGGCGCAATGTTATCAAATGTTCTATTTTTCAAGAAAAATATGTTGGTATCAAAATATCCGCATTTGAGTGGTCTTTTATTTTCCATATGATGGAAGCATAGTCCTTTCTAGAATTTCAACAATTCTTTTTCCAAGTTTTTGTAGATGTTTTGTCACACTATTTTTTTACTATTTTGTTGATTAGACACCTTTTGGTTTATTACAAAAAATTTTAATTTTCTTTTAACCCGTAAACACTGAGGTGGAGTCTTTCAGACTCCGCGTCACCTTCAACTCTCAACCCCACCCCTAATTTTTAACCTATCACTCTACTGCCTCTACTACCTTCCGATCTTAGGTCAGTCTAGCCGTATCAGTGTTGCTACTGCTACCCCTTTCAAAAAATATCTCACTCCCACGCTCCCCTCAACAAAATCTACCCCGCTCACAACACAAAAGTGTGTTTATTGGTAATCGTATAACGTATAACCAAAGGCTTCAGCTTTTTATAGAAAGTTTATAGGTTTCTACTATATTTCCACTTGGCCTAGCGAAGGAAGTGCAAGAATAAAGTAATAGATGGTGCACCCGGTCAAACGATTCCGTTTTAAATTTTGATGCGCCAGCGTATGAAGAATCTTTGTTGTTTTTTGTAACATATGACAAGTATTTGATTTATAGTACTTCAACTAAGAAAAGGAAGAAGAGAAGAATCTAAATAAAGAGGAATTGTTTGGTTGAATTTCTGAGTTTGTTTTTTGTTTGTTATTATGAGGAAATGAGAAGTATACTTGGATTAATTCTAACTGTATTAGTATTAGTGTGGTATTAGATAATCTATGAAACAATGGATAGGTGAGTATGCATTTTAATTTATATCTGACCGGCTCAATACAACGTTTATTGTCTCTTATAATCCGCTCCAAATAGGGCCAAAACTCCCTTGAGATAGTATTGTTATTGTTATCTTTATTGGTAGGTTTGTTATAAGAACACAAGTTACTGAAGAACCAGAGCCCATAGACAATCCCAAACCTGGGACATCAATGTCTATAGACTTTATAGAACCTGAATCTAGTGCTAGTGAACCACAGACCAAAAAGAGGAAATATCTTCAAAAATTTAAGCCAGAGTGGAAAAAACAGTACAACTGGTTCTGAAAAAAAACCACTATGTGTGGCATGCAATATACAAATACATTGCAACACATATAACTTGAAAAGGCACAATGCTAGCGCAACTCATAAAAAAAATTTGACAAAAGTAGAAAATACTCCTAAGATAACTGACATTGTACAAAATGAAAGCCAAAAAAGACATACAACATTAGTAAAAACTGCAGAGTTAAATATTTGTATGTTTTTACAGGAGCATAATTTACCCTTCTTACTCGCAGATCATTTAGTCAAATTCTTGCCACATATATGTCCTGACTCTGAAATAGCCAAGTCATTAGCTTGCAGACGAACTAAAGCTTCATATGTAACTAAGGAGTGCTTGGCCAAACAACAGTTATCAGAAATCGCTGGAGTGCTAAAGCATACATATTTTTCGTTGATAATTGACGAAACGACTGATATTGCGACTTAAAAATCCCTAGCTCTAGTTGTTAGATATTATAATGAAAAATACTACAAAGTAGCAGATCATTTTTTTGGACTTTTAAAAATTGTTCTGCAGAATCAATTTTTAACACAATTTCCGATTACCTAGGAGAATTAAATGTTCCCATCAATAATTTAATTGGGTTGGCTGCAGATAATGCAGCAGTCATGATGGGAAAACAGACAGGTGTCCAAGCACGTTTTAAACAAATACTACCACATATATTTGTACTAGGCTGCATATGTCATTCGTTCCATCTGTGCTCTTCTGCTGCCGCCAAAAAGTTACCAAGGAGCTTAGAAGATTTTATAAGAGAAATTTACAACTACTTTTCAAATAGTAGTAAAAGAATAAGCAAGCTTAATGAATGCCAAGTATTTGTTAATTTAAAACCCCATAAACTACTACATCCAGCTCAGACCAGATGGCTTTGATTGCAGGTAAAGTTACTCAATTCATGTGTTTTCAATACATTTTTTTAAACAATTTTTTTAGGCAGCAGTTGATAGAATTTTAGAAAACTGGGACCCTCTAATAATGTTTTTCACCAATGAATGTTTTGAGCAAAATTTACATTCTTGCAACAAAATTTTGGAGAATTTAAAAGAGCCCGTTTATAAATTATATTTTAATTTTTTGTCGTATGTGTTAGATATAATAAACAAGTTGAATTTAGAATTTCAGTCTGAAAAAACTAAAATACATTTAGTTCAGAAAAAAGTTAAAGACCTCTACAAGACATTGATCCGAAATTTTATTAAAAAAGAACATATGGACAGAACTCCTCTTAAAAATATTGATCCATCAAATCCTAGATCGTTTATAGAATTAGATCAAATTTATTTAGGGGTACAAGTTGAATTGATGATTGATTCCAATATTGAAGCAAAAGAGTTAAGAAATTTTAAACTTAGATGTCTAGACTTTTATGTTGAATTGTGTAGGGAAATAAAAAAAAGATTTGATTTTGAGAATCCTGTAATGGAATATGTATCAATATTCGATCCAAAAATAGCAGTATCAGGAAAAATTGGAAATATAGTGAAGGATACCGTTACTTTTTTTCCAAATTTGGTAACGGACATTGAAAAACTAAATACAGAATGGCGTTTGCTTGCTGATATTGAGTGTTTCAAACAATTAGATTTAAATAATTTTGAAGAATTCTGGAAAAACATTTTTAAAGAAAAAAACGAACTTGGGAGTCTTTTATTTCCAAATCTGTCAGTTTTAGTGAAAGGAATATTATCCTTACCTCATTCGTCTGCTGCAGCAGAACGTGTTTTTTCACAATTATTTTTATTAAAAACCAAAACTCGAAACAGATTAGATGTTGATACATGTTGCAGTATTTTGCATACTAAGGAATTACTTGGTAACGAAACTTGTTACACATGGACGCCCTCTCCAGATTTATTGAAAAGAAAGTTAAAAGACTAGTGAGTTTTTTTTACAACGTGTTTCTTAACAATTAATATGTTGTTTTTTTGTTGTGAATTAGAGATTATTTTTTATGTCTTCTGCAATACTAATTATTTAGTTATAGACAATACCTACAGTAGTATCTTTGTGCAATAGGTTGGTTTCAATTTCAGTTGAATTTTGATGTTTTGTTGTTTTTTATTATTTAATATTTTATGATATATAAATAAAAGTATAAGTTATTACCTATATTATGTTATTTATTTGTTGCAGTCATAAAAAACAAATTATAAATACTTTTAAATAAACAATTATATAATATTATTCCAGTTTCCTCCTTTAGTCTAGTCTCCATCCCAAACCTGTGATCTTTAACATAAAAAGTAAACTTCAGAAACATTTAAAATACCCACTTTTGTTGATTTTTACTTCACTTGCTTTATTAATTACATATAGAGAAGAGACCCTAATTTTCTTTAGCATAGACAACTTCTTAGACTTTTTTAGTTCAGGAACAAGTAGATAGGTGGCGGTGCTAAATGTGAACGTCAAATTGACGTCAATTTTCACAGTTCTTGAATAATACAGTTCTATGCATGGGTTACAACTAATATTTAACAAAATAATCATTAAAATCCAATCTCACAAAAATATGTTTGTTCAAAGAAGAATATAGAAATGATAAATTAAATTTTTTAGTCAAAGTGCCCCCCAACGAACCAGTTTTGCCCCGCTATCTTGCGTTGGTATACCCCGATAAAAGATGAGCTGTTGGCAACACTGAGCCGTATACATAAGGGCAGCTGCATGCAGTAACCGCACAAATTGTTTTCAGCAGTTGAACTATTGCAGTGTGTTACCACAGTAAGTATGTTGTTGAAATTTATGAGTAAAAAAATAAACGCAGTACGCAAGGATACAAGATACAAGAAAAATAAGCTGCACTATGCAGGAAACTACTATCTACTACACTAACATGTAATAATATATAGAGGGCGCTAAACGTTACAATTTTAATATGTTGATATATTTCAACACCCCCACTTAACAACAAATTAAAATTTCCTTAATAATCCCAATTGTTTTACAAACTTATCATGCTTAATGAAATTTAAACTCTTAGTAAGTACATCGGCGCACATATCATTTGATGACAAATATTTAACAGATATCAAGTCATTGCAAATGGAGTCCCTAATAAAATGGTATCTAACATCGATGTGTTTTGTTCTTTTATGAAACACCGGGTTTAATAACAATTTTTGAGCACTTTGACTGTCATTATAAATAACAATTGTTGAAAAAGTCCAGTCAATTCATTGTATAGGTTTTGTAAATAAATAGATTCTTTACAAGCTTCTGAAAGAGACACATACTCAGATTCAGTACTTGATAGTGAAACACTTTTTTGTTTTCTACTTTCCCATGATATGCTTAATTTAAACACAAAACCACTATAGGATTTTCGATCCTTAACATTACCTCCCCAGTCTGCATCTACAAAACCTTTTAAGTGTTTGTCATCTTTTGAGTAAGTTAAACAGTAATCTTTTGTATTTTGCAAATATTTGAGGACTCTTTTTGCATGCACCCAATGACTATCATTATAGCAATTATTATATTGTCTTAGAAAACTAACTGTAAAACACAGGTCAGGTCTAGTCAACACTACCAAATACATTAAGCTCCCAATTAACTGCTGATATGGGTATTTTACTGAGGTATTATCTATTTCTTCAAAAATAGGATTAACTTCCATTGGTGTCTTTACAGTTTTACAATTTTGCATATTGAATTTACTTAAAATCTGATCTACATACTCTTTCTGACTTAACTGTATAAGCCCTTTAGATTTGTCCCTTATAATTTCCATTCCTAGACATTTCTTTGCCTCTCCTAAATCCTTTATTTTAAATTCAGAACTTAATGCAGATTTGAGACTTTCCATCTTATCAGTGTTGTTTTCAAAAATAAAAAAATCATCAACATACAGAGCAATGACTATGAAACTATTTCCACAATTTTTTAAATAGATGCATGGTTCATATTGTGATTTTTTATAACCTAACCCTAATAAAAAATTATTTATTCTCAAATTCCAAATTCTGGATGACTGTTTGAGGCCATACAAGGCCTTTTTCAACTTGCAAACTTTTGAATTGTTCTCTAAAGATGTTGACAAGCCTTCAGGCTGAGTCATAAAGACTGGTTTTTCTAGAGAACCATTAAAGAAAGCAGTACAAACATCTAAATGTGTAATCTTAAGATCAAGTTTTACAGATAAGGCTATTAACAATCTTAAAGTGCTATGCCTCACAACCGGTGAGAAAGTTTCATCATAATCAATACCTTCTTGTTGCTTGAAACCTCGAGCCACTAAACGCGCACGATAGCAATTATTTCCCGCGCTATCAAACTTTTTTTTAAACACCCACTTACAATCAACTAACACTCCATCCTGAGGTGGGTCAACTAAATCCCATGCTTAATTTTCATCAAATGATTGTAGTTCTTTTTCCATGGCTTCCCTCCATTTACTACCGTCTGATCTCCTCAAAGCATCTTTTATACTTACAGGATTGTTGCATAAGTCAATTGTTACATCTTCAACATTTGATCTACACATATATGTTACGTAGTCTTGTAAAATCTTGGGTTTGTGTTGTCTTTCTGATCGTCTAAGGTTTTCAGAGTTCACTTCTGTTAAATTTTCTTCTGGAATATAGTCGGGATCTGAGTCAGGAATGTTTGAAGTTTCTTCCCCCACTGAATGGATTACTTCTTCCAGATCCGAGTTTAGAATTTCATCAGATTCTTCTTCTCCTTCTGTAACTATTTTTTCTGTTATTCTAGGACTATTGGTTTCATGGTCTAATCTTATCGAAGTATGGTACTTTGAGTCTTCAAGTATTACTACATCTCTGCTGATGATTATAGAATTGGTATGAGGGTTGTAAACTCTATAACCTTTAGTTTGTTCACCATAGCCCACAAGTATCATTATATCTGATTTTTTATCAAATTTCTTCCTTTTATTTTTAGGTACATGAACCATAACTGTGGAACCATATAATCTTAAATTGCTCAAGTCTGGCTTAATACCATTATTCCATATTTCGTAAGGTGTTTTATCATTTAGACCAGCAGCAATGCATCTATTTCTTATGTAAACTGCAGTATTTGATGCTTCAGCCCAAAATCTTTTTTCTAACTGACCATCAAATAAAAGACATCTGGCTTTTTCTATTACAGTTCTATTCAATCTTTCACCAAGTCCGTTTTGTTCAGGTGTATAAGGGTTCGTAGTCTGGTGAATGATTCCACTGTTTTTTAAAAAACTTTTAAATTGTGTACTACAAAACTCCCCTCCATTATCTGACCTAAACATTTTTATTTTTTTATTCTTTTGAGTTTCTACCATACATTTTAAATCTTTGAAATTTTCTAATGCCTCATCTTTTGTTTTTAGAAAATAAATAAAGCACATTCTACTGAAATCATCCTCCAGGATTAAAAAATATCTGGACCCTCCAATGGACTTGACTTCCATGGGTCCACAAATATCACCATGTATTACTTCTAATAAATCTTTTGCTCTAGACCCTGTATGTTTAAACGGTAATCTGAATTGCTTACCTTCACAACAAGTAATACAGCTTTCTTTCACAATTTTTCCTTGACATTGTAGTCCATTTACTATTCCATTATTCATTTTATTTAAATCAGAATAATTGATATGGGCCAGTCTCCTATGCCACATATTTGCAGTTGCTAGGTGGCATCTTTCAGTTTTGTTTTTTATATTTAGTCTATATACATTGTCTATTAAATTTGCTGTTGCTACCAGATTACCATGCTTGTTTAGTATCTTACATCCATCAGCTTCAAAAAATACTTTATTTCCATTTCTTATTAGCTGGCTCACAGACAGTAGATTTGTAGTTAGCTCAGGAACATATAGGGCATTTTTTATTATTAAATCGTGTGTTTGTTTGCCTACCTGTGCTTGAATAGTAACATCTCCTTTGCATTTTACAGGCACTTTCATATTATTAGCTACCAGTACTTCTGTCATTTCTGCCTGAATTGGATCTTTAACATCAAAAACAGTTAAATGAGCACTCGCTCCTGAATCGATGTACCAATCATTTTTAGAAAAATGTCCACTTAAAAATATGGCACTTAATGCAAATGTTGATCTATTCGTGTCCTTGTTTGGACATTTGTTCTTGTGATGACCGTATTGTTTACAACCGTAACATTGTATGTCAGTCTTGACATTAAAATTTCTATTTCCAGTGTTACCATTCTTTGACTTTGACACTTGAAGTTTGTTGGCAAAAGCGCTACCTGCCGTATCAACTTCGCTATCCATGTCTAGAAGTTTAGTTTTAATGGCGTCCGTCGTTATTGTCATACCTGAATGCTCAATAGCCATTATCATCGGAGCAAATTTTTCTGGCAGTCCTGCTAATAATAACGAGCCTATCCATTCTTCGTTAATCTGAAAACCTGACCGTCTTAATTTTTGAGCTGTTTCCACTAGTTGATTTACATATGATGTCATCGAATCACAATTTTCAAGTCTCATGGAAATGAGATTTCGAAGCAAACCAATGCGTCTTGCAAAACCAGAATCATCAAATAGGGATTTCAATTTTAACCATAAGTCTTGTGCCGTTGCTGTCTCTTTAATATGCACGTAAAGAGAAGTATCTATGGTTAAAATCAATTTTGCTCTTGCTTTAGCTACCTTTTTTTCGTCGGTTTCGCTTCCATCCAGACATTCTTGTAGGTTGTCTATAATGAGGAAGTTTTCTGTTGCAAAAGCCCATTCATCGTAATTTCCGCGTCCAATTAACTTGGGCACGCTTGCCACATAATTGTTAGCCGACATATTAAACAAAGAAAATATACAACTTTCCGGTTAAAACGTGGGTTCTGGGCCCATAACCTGTTGAAATTTATGAGTAAAAAATAAACGCAGTACGCACTTCGGCTTCTCAACTACTACTCAACTACTGAATTTATTGAGTTAGAAAAGAAAAGGATACAAGATACAAGAAAAATAAGCTGCACTATGCAGGAAACTACTATCTACTACACTAACATGTAATAATATATAGAGGGCGCTAAACGTTACAATTTTAATATGTTGATATATTTCAACATATGTAACTTTTATATTATTTTCACTCCTCACTAATAATGAAAATTTTATAGGATAAAAACTAAATAGAAATGGATCCCAAGCCTGGGACTTCCCGACAAACAATCAATCCCATTGATAATGACTTTGAAGGAATTGCTATCGGTTGGCTTGATGAACTTGACAGCGATCTAAGTGAAATTGGCGATGATTTAGCCAAAGCATTTGCACATAGTGATCACAACACAGTTTCGGAGGAATCAGCAGGAAACGAAGGAAGAAATTCGGATGCCGAAGTTGAAGGAGGTCAAAGAAAGGGAAGGCCATCTAGCAACAGTGAACAAGAAAGTAGCGAAGAAGAACAACTGGTGGTGAAAAGATATACATACGGAAATACTAGGATGAAGTGGGCATTGACAGAACCAACAATAAATGTAAGAACACCCCAGCACAATATCTTGAGGCTTCCAACATTACGTGCTGCTGCTCGCTTAGTGGAGTCTGCCACTCCAGAAGCAATCTGGGACACAATGTTTGATAATGAAATGATGGTTGTTCAATGGACAAATGCCAAAATGCGAAAAGAAGCCGCAACATACAAAGATGAGAAGAGAACTGAATTGCGGGACACTGATGCAATTGAAATGAAGGCGTTTATTGGTCATTTGTTTTTCACGGCTGTCTTCAAGTCTAATCATGAAGATTCCTCGCTGCTATTTGCTACAGATGGCAGTGGAAGAGATATCTTTCGAGCAGTATTGAGTAAAGAAAGGTTCAATATGTTACTCATACATCTGAGATTCGACAACCCTGACGATCGGAATGAAAGAAAGAAAACTGATCCAACAGCAGCAGTGAGTGATATTTTCAACAATTTCATAAGAAATGCGCAATCAGTGTACTCAGTCGGTACAAATGCATGCATAGTCGAGATGTTAGTTGGTTTCAGGGGACATTGCCATTTCAAAATGTATATGCATAATAAACCGGTCAAATACGGTAATAATATCTTCTGTAAGTTCCTTGTGGCATTACTTATTCTTTTTTCTTATTTTTTTGGGAATCAAACCACAATAATGTTTTTTATTTCGACGTTTCGGTAGCGTTCCAGCTACTATTGTCAAGATTAACTAGTATAGAAATAATTTTTTTGGTCCCTATCTGACACAACGAAAAAATTTTTTCTGGTCTGAATGTACCTCCTAGTAATATTGTAGAATATGTTTAACAACTAGAAATAATCTTTGTTGAGAATTTTAATACAATTAGTTGTCACGAGAACGTTGGAGCGACCCTTGAAGAAATTATATGAAAATTTACTATTTACACATCCTTGTAAAGAGTTTCCTCATAAATATTTTTCAAACCTATTTATTAGGCTGCGGATTTATTTTACAATTAAATTTGCTAACCGGGATATAAAAAATAGATATTCTTTGAAACAATCATCTTAAATCTTAAAACATCTTTAAAAAGCGGCAGGTATATTTTATTTCACAACACTTAAATACATTATTTATAATTTAGTTGTTAACGGGCTATTCAATATAAAAGGCATCAAACAGCTTTCAAAATTCATAGATTTTAACTCATTTGGTTAAACGCCTTTGGTTTTGGATGAATCGTGTCTCGATTTTCACAATTTTCGAATCGCCATAATTCTTTTTCCCAGAGTAAAACTACTCCTACCCGTATTTTAATGTTAGATAAGTAGGTACTCTTTGATGGCCTCGGATTTGAAACAACCTATAATGATCTGTATACATTTTATATTTTTTGTAATAATTAGAATATCTATTTAAGTTGGCATTTGCAAAAATTTTATTGTTAATTTTTATACCTACTAATCTCATCTGTAGCTTACTACATTATTACTTTTTGATGAAACTCTCCTTTTTCCCTTAATTTTTGCTACCAGTACTTATTATACTTATTATGTCAAGATCCACCAATTAATTAAATCACCCTGGTAAGTGAACGTTTATTCGTTTTAATCACTAGCGGTTTGCATCAACCTCGTATAAGCACCAACACGTGTACGGCTTCAGGAATTTGTCGAAATCGTCGGCGCGCTTGTGTAAGCTGGACATCAAAGTTCCGACGGAGAGAGACCCTTCTTGTCTTGTTAATGTTTGTTGATAATACTCAAGGGGCTAGCTATGCTGAATGTAAAAGTTCTATTGAGAAAAATGAAGAAGTGTCATTCTATACATCATTGTATACAGAAAATAATTTAACAACAAGTTCATGGTGTGTTGACTCTGGAGCCACTCATCATTACATAATTGATCCGAGTATGTTGACAAATGAGAAAAATTTTGATGATCCTAAACCAATTCAGTTGGCAAGTAGAGGCAAGGCAATGAATACTGCATGCTATGGTGATGTTAATGTCCGCAGTGTAGTTGGTAAACAAAATATTTCAATCACACTCCAAGAAATAAAGTACGTTTCTGATCTGAGAGCAAACCTTTTATCGGTAATTGCAGTTGGGAAAGCTGGTTTTGAAGTCATCTGCAGCAATGGAGCAATTTTAATTAGAAAAGGTAGAAAGGTATTTGCAAAAGATGAAAAGGCAGGTAATTTATATAAAATAAATTTTGAAATTAATGAAAATGTTAATCTAACTGTTAAAAATAATAATTCTGATTTATGGCATAAAAGATATGGTCATGTCAATCATAAGTGTTTGAATGAAATGATGAAATTAAATATTGTTAATGGATTATATTTTGAATGCAGTAAAGAGAGTTTATGTGAAATATATGTGAGAGCCAAACAGAAATGTCTTCAATATTATTTAAAAAATTTAAAGTCAAGTAAAGTACTTGAGCTGATTCACACTGATGAATGTGGGCCGATCACACCTATTTCACATAATGACAATAAATATTTTGTTACTTTTGTAGATGACTACTCGAAATTTGTAATGGTATATGTAATAAGAGAAAAAAGTGAAGTGTTTGATTGCTTCAAAAATTATGAAGCCAAGGTAACATATATTTTCTACGGAAAAAGAATAAGCAAAGTAAGGTGTGAAAATGGCGGGGAATATTGCTTAAATCAATTCAAAAATTTCTGCAATGAGAAAGGTAATCAAATATCCTACTGTCCTCCTTATACACCTCAAATTAATGGGGTAAGTGAACGTTTTAATCAAACTCCAATGGATAGGGCCCGAGCAATGATTATGGAAGCAAATTTAGATAAATGTTTCTGGGAGGAAGCAGTTTTTACTGCTGCCTATTTAACTAATAGAATTAAATCTTCATGTGTTAAAAATAAGACACCATACGAGTTACGGTTATGCAGAAAACCGAACGTGTCAAATATACGTGTTTTTGGTTAAGTAGCATTTGCTAGGGTACCTGATCCTCTGAGAACAAAACTAGATGACAAAGGTCTAAAATGTAGATTTATCGGCTACACAGAGAATGGGTATAGACTGTGGCATGAAGAAAAGGGCAGTTAAGCAATTTTTGTAAATCAAATCAAATCAAATTTATTCAGTCAATAATTAAGTACTTACAACACAATAAGCAGAGAAAAATATATCAAAATTTCCAGACCTGACATCATAACCTAGGCAAGATTTGCCTGTTTTGTAATGTGCCAACTCTGGAAACCCTGTTTATTTGTACACTTATTATAAATTTAGGTTGGTACAATAAAGAAGTACATACATCCTGGTGTCATTCGGGAAAGAGTCGACAGAGAAACATAATAATTATACCTTTAGTATTTATACTAGGACTAGGACAGGAGGCGAGGTTCAGATATTTATAATTTTCACTACTAAGTCTGTTTATATTACAAAATTGTGAGATTTTACGATATTATCTCTAAAAATGAATTTTGGTGTATCATTAGATAGTTTTTAATTTCTTCTTTGAATTTTTTAACTTTAGGTACTAGTTTGAGAGTCAATGGAATTAAGTTATAAAGTTTTGGTCCAAAGAAAAACAAAGATCGTTGTGTTACTGACTTTTTAAAAGTTTGTATTATAATGTCCAAATTAATTGTGGATCTAGTTACTCGGGTATCTTTAATTTTAAATGAAGTAGGGCTTGTGTAGATTTTCATTATACAACTATAAACATAAAGTAGTTTTATATTGAAAACTCCTGTTTCATTATATAATTTTTCCGTGGAATAAAGCTTACTTTTATTGATAATAATTTTTAAAATTGTATTTTGGATAGTTTGTAGTATGTTAAGAGTAGTATTGAAAGCTCCACCCCATGCAACAATTCTGCAAAACTCTTAGAACTGCTTCAACTAGTGAATTATAAACCATAATTAATTTTCTTCTTGGTAAAATATCACGCAGATTATAAAATGTGTGCATTAACGTACGTAATCTTTTGCGTACATTTGTTATGTGTTCAGACCAGCGAATGTGTTGGTCTATAATGACACCTAAATACTTTATAGAACCAACTTTTTCTATTATGGGACACTTACATGTTTCGATGCAATCTGAATTATGAAATTTAATTTCTAAATTATATGGTTGATCAACTACATTTGGACTGAAAGCAATGTATTTAGTTTTTAAGACATTTAAGGTCAGTTTATTATAATTTAACCACACATTTATTTTCCTTAAATTAACTTCTGTTATTTGTTTAACTTCGTCCAGTGTTTCCCAGTGAATACTATTGCTGTGTCATCAGCATAACAAACTAAATGACCTTTGAAATTGTTTATTTTTGTATTACTATTTGTATATATAACAAACAGCAGCGGCCCTAGAACCGTTCCCTGCGGTACACCACATTTTATGAGACATTTAGAACTTATGTCAGCACCTACCCTTACCCGCTGTATTCGGTTTCCTAAATAATCTGATATGAGATTCAGCGCAGTTCCACGTACTCCACAATTACATAATTTGAGCAAGAGGATTTCATGGGAAACAGTGTCGAAAGCCTTGGCCAAGTCAAAGAAAACAGCAATACATTTTAATGACTCATCCATTGCCTCGACAGTCTTTCCCAGGAAATCCATCACGGCATTTGTTAATGATATAGGTCTGTAGTTATTTATTTCACTGTTTTTCCCCGATTTAAAAACTGGAGTAATGATAGATTCTTTCCATTGCTGGGGAATTTTGCCACTTTGAAAACAGAGATTAATAATGTGTGACAAAGGTTCAGCAATATGCTGATGAATGGATTTCATAGTTTTTGATTGCAATTGATCAGGGCCAGGGGCAGAGTTATTTTTTAAATTGGATATGAGTATAATTATTTCATTTTTTGTAACTGGTTTCAAGAAAATACTTGAATCTACTTTATCTTTAACCATAAAACTGTCCGGCAGGGTAGTATTAGGGATTTTATCTGCCATTTCAACTCCAATGTTTGAAAAGAAGTTGTTAAACAAAATAGCCTTTTCTTCATTTTTATTTGTAAGAATATTATTATTATTTTTAACAGGTATTTGTTCTATGTTTCTACATTTTTTACGTCCTGATATATGACCTTCCAAACTTTTTTTGTATCAGTACCTGCTTCATTTATTTTATTTTGATAATATTTATTTTTAGTTTTTCTTATTAATGCGTTAATTTTATTTCTGTATACTTTATACTCTATATCGCGTTCCTGGGTGAATTGTTTTAATAAATTCTTTTTTAGTAAATCTCTTCGGTTAATAGAAGATATTAGACCTTGAGTAATCCAAGATTTAATTTTTTTTTATTTTATTTTTTTGCGATTCTACATCAGTAGAAGCTTGTAGGTAGTTGTTTAATCTACTTATAAATAGGTCATATGCCACTTGAGAATCTATTATATTATTATTAAATAATTCACCCCATCTTTCATTACGCACTTCTTTTTGAAGTTTTTTAATGTTCAGCTTATTTAAAGTTACTATACATCCAGAAGTATAATGTTTTTTTCCTAGGAATGTTATGAAAATGGCAGGTGCGTAGTGATCTGTCATATCAGAATGAAATACAATCGTTATATGGTTATATTCCTTATCAGAAATTGTCTTAGGGTTGTCTATAATGCATTGAAGCATGAAGATTTATCGGGTAACACGCTCTACTTCGTGTTGTTCTATTAAAATCTACTTGTAAAAAATCTTCACTTAAATCTTTCTTATAATAAAGAATGCCAGGAGTTTCTTTTCGTACCTGCATGTGACATACCTGGGATATAAGGAAATTTGTTCCCATCGTATTCTTTTTTTTTGTTCATGTTTGGAGCTGCTGGTCCTTCAAAAAGGTTTTTAAACTCCTTTAAATTTTAAGTTTCCATATTTACTATAATACGCTTTTTATATTATGAGTTTCGGTTGTCCCAGATGTCAACCGATGTGGTTCCGGTTCACTCAAGTGGAGACGGGAGTGGGTGAACGTCTCGAATCTGGTATGTTAAAAAAAAATTGTTAGGTGCCAGTCAAATTAATCTGAGCCATACAGAAATTTTCCCAACTTAAATTTGACAAAAGTGAGGGAAACGAAAAGACAACCTAACTTACAATCACTTTATTATACTGAGTTTCCAAGTTTCCAAAAAAATACTTAATTACTCAAAACATTAGAATGTATTTACATTAAAAGTCAATAAAAATATATTTGAAATTTATCAAAAAAAATGTTCTCACGTAAAATAGACCAGACAAATTCTGGCGCTATGAGAACCTTGCGTTAAATGTTTGTACCTTGCGTTGGATCCAAAGCATAGGACAATGGCATGAAAATATAAAATTTCACAGTATACTGTTAAATCTAGTTTCAATAACAAAATCCTGAAAGTCTAAGTTAAATAATGTCCCCGCCTTGAAACTATAACTCAACTTATATTGAATTTAAATATAAAAAAACAATTAATGTCACTTATCATCTATGTTCATCCTCTCTGTATTGGATGGCAAGGGAAAATGAAGTACACCACCAATCCAGGCGTGAATATATGTCGAACAAAACCACTGGCAGCCTCTTACTACATCCTCCCAAATCCAGAGTCAAGTTCCATAACGTCTATATTAACCAAGGTAAGACAATGTCCACTAGCCGACAAGCCGGAGAAGAGCCCTAAAAAGACCAAGGTGAGAGAACATAAATCTATATTTACATTATATCTAACTACAAAAAAAATGCTTTTCTCTAGAGAAAAGCATTTTTTCAGTGTTCTACTAATTGACATAAAATGTTACTAAAAAAAATGAATAATTAGTATGTTAATAAAAGGTATGTCTAGTCTAACAAAATGAAAAATGACCCTTATATATATAAAAAAGTGATTACCCGCATTACGTAGAGATATAAAACAGAGTGATACTTGTCAACTATTCATCCAAGAGTATTGCAAGTAGATATGTCAACATCTTATACGTGACATGCTGTATACTCCTACTACTCCATTGAAACTACTATTTGAAACCCGTTATCTGTACGTAGAACACATCTAGGTAATAGTCATAAAAAAAATGATGTTTTTTTTATTATGTTCAAAGTGACTGACTATGCTACTACATATAAACAATAAAATGAAAAAAAAATTAACCTCTAGCTGTACAAAAAAAGTATACAAATTTACCAAGTATTGAAAAATAATAATAGTTACCAATTTAAACCCACTCTTAGTCTTTTTTCTGTAATAGAAAATAAGTGAAAATGTTCTCGATAACTTATACAAAAAAAATACTATAAAACTTCATTTACCTCTAATCGAGGGTTTGAAAATTTCTATAGATTCTAACAAACGTGTCTCCCATACAGAATTTTCAAAAAAAATCCATCAAAGATACTAGGATTCCAGTTGATAATCTCCTCTCAAAGAGTCAGGTAGCATGGTTTCCAAAAATCGACCATTATCCACAAAATCTCGTAAAATCTCCCAAAACTACCATCACCAACAGTTTCCCGAATAAATTAGGACGGTATTAATAATCTCCCCCCTAATGGGATGGTTTTGAATACCATATATAAAATTAAATACCGCTTTACCGCTGACTGGCAATCACCTAGACATCTTCAAAACCACCTTGAAATTTTTAAAAGTCACGTTGACATTCTTCCTGTTCCTTCATTTTACCACCCAGACTCGCGTAATAAATGTCTACATACCAGCTACGGAGAGGAAATCTGTACGCAAGTATAATTGTCTATGACTCGTAAAGACATAGAGCAAATGCTATACAGAGACCTCGACTGCTCCCGGTGCGAAACGACAAACGGCCGTTCTTATTGGAGGCACATCGAGCAATTCTCACTTTCAGCTTTCACAATATAAACAAAGTGCTTACCTATTAGCATTTATTTAAATGGATTAAACAATAACGGAACTTCTGCAGATGTTAACGTACGAAGCCAGAATAACCGGGATTATCGCCCAAATCAGATGGAATCTAAACAGTTACCGTATTATGGGTAAATGTTTACAATATCGAACGACATCCATGTCCTAACCTGAAGGTATCTATTATGGAAACATTCACTGAAGCCCACGTGGTCAACAAATCCTGAATGAAAAGTATGTAGTATGTATGTATGTAGTTAATCAACTAATTTATTCTAACCTAATACTAATAACATGATTTAGACTGCAAGTCAAGGAGTCGGTTATACCAGAACCCCAATAAGGTATAGCACTACAGCTATACTAGCTACTACAGTAAAAACCAAAATAGAGAGAGGAAGAACCCAAGAATGTAAGTTAAAAAAAATAAAAATAACTAGCATTACCTAGTCTATTTCCAGCGGCGCTCGTTTTTTATCAGAGGATACAACTTACCCAGCAATTAATAGTGATTGATAATATAAAATTACTGTTAAGATGTTATGATATGTCGGCTTCAGCCTGCAAATATTTATACAAGCATTGTAGAAGAAGGGTGTAGAGTAGGATCTCTGGTTTTATGAAAATGATACATTAAAAGTGTATATCCTCTCTACATTTAGTAGCGACTAGAAGTATCTAGTGAGAACTATTAAAATACGTTACTAAATTTACAATGAAAGCTTCGAAGGACCAGTGACTAATGTCACGAGACTGTGGAGGTAAAATATTAAGAATGAAAAAACCTTGCCTGTAGAAATATTTTTATTTAATTGAATTGAACATGTGGAGCAGGCAGGAATTGCAATTAAAATACCGTTAAAAACGCACGTGATGGTAAAGTTCACATAAAATGGCACTTGGACTACAAAGTAAACTTTCAAAATATACACAATGTGCAACTATACAATAAGCAATGTCCAAAATTGAATATAGGTACACCAGAATAACCGGGATTATCGCCCAAATCAGATGGAATCTAAACAGTTACCGTATTATGGGTAAATGTTTACAATATCGAACGACATCCATGTCCTAACCTGAAGGTATCTATTATGGAAACATTCACTGAAGCCCACGTGGTCAACAGATCCTGAATGAAAAGTATGATGTATGTAGTTAATCAACTAATTTATTTTAACTTAATACTAGTAACATTATTTAGACCGCAAGTCAAGGAGTCGGTTATACCAGAACCCTAATAAGGTATAGCACTACAGCTATACTAGCTACTACAGTAAAAACCAAAATAGAGAGAGGAATACCCCAAGAATGTAAGTTAAAAAAATAAGAATAACTAGCATTACCTAGTCTATTTCCAGCAGCGCTCGTTTTGTATCAGAGGATACAACTTACAAGCATTGTAAAAGAAGGGTATAGAGTAACTAAAAAAAACTAAAAGTGTATCTCCTCTCTACATTTGGTAGCGACTAGAAGTATCTAGTGAGAACTATTAAAATACGTTACTAAATTTACAATGAAAGCTTCGAAGGACCAGTGACTAATGTCACGAGACTGTGGAGGTAAAATATTAAGAATGAAAAAACCTTGCCTGTAGAAATATTATTTTCATTTAAATGAATTGAACATGTGGAGCAGGCAGGAATTGCAATTAAAATAAAAAAGATCCGCAACAGTTTCTCAAATATACTCGGATGTATTTGAATATTTTCAACCATCTACTCCAAAGACGACAAATATCTGACATGGTCTCTTCTGAAGAACGGTAAGAGATTACCTTACAGTGAGAATATTCTCAAATAAGTTGTTGTCCAGTATTGAGAAGTTTTATGTTTCAGGTATTTGTCTCAAGGTGTGTCTATGGAAAATTTAGCCTGGTCACATAAAATGGGAATCACAACTGTTCATAAAATCATGAATGAAGTAACAAGGGTCATTTGGAATGTTCTTTTTGAGAAGTATTTGATGCCACCAACAACTGAATAGTGGTTGACAATTTCCAAAGAAATCTATGAGAAGTGGAATTTTTCCAATTGTGGTTCACTATTCTTTAATTATAAACAGAAATTCAGTGTGGTATTATTGGCTGTATGTGATGCTAATTACTTATTCAGATTGGTTGATATAGGAGGCTATGGTTCTGATAGTGATGGGGGGATCTTCATGAAAAGCATTTTCGGACAATTAATGTCACAATCACTTTTAAATATTCCTTCCAGTTCTACCATTCCTGGAACAAATATAAGAATGCCATATGTTTTTGTTGCTAATGCAGCATTTCCCCTAACAGAACACCTGATGAGACCATATCCAGGAAAACTGCTACAAATGAAAAAGAAAATATTCAACTACAGATTATCACGGGCAAGAGAATGCTTTTGGAATTCTTGTATCCAGATGACAATTTCTTAAAAAACCTCAACATATTGTTCTGATGAAGGTCTAGAAGAGTGCAGAGAAGAAACAGCAGGTTTGGAGTCTGTAAATAGACTGTCTGCAAATTATTCTGCTAGAGAGAATTAGATTATGAGGGACAATTTAGCAGATTATTTCATATCAGAAGAGGGAAGTGTGCCATGACAATTTGAAAAAGTTGATTTTGGTAGGAGACCTGTGACCTGAATGAATCACTTTATTATTTGACTGTACCTATTATAGTAAATGTTTTTTATATTAAATATTTCTTTCAATTGTTTATTCTCGATTTCAAAGAGTGGGAACATCTTTCATTGTTTTGTGATAAAAATAACATTTAAATATTTATCATTCAAGGGTAGTGAACAAAATTTCATCTATGAATATGGATATCCAATACAGTTTTCCACAAGATTAATCATTTTATTTCGTTAGGGTTTCATATGATTCACAAAACCAGTCATGAATCATAATAGGCTTTCACTCTCATTAACAAAGATTGAATTTCAATACTGTAAAACACTGGACAAATGAAATAAGTTGATCAGCTCTAAATACCTATTTATTAAAGATAGGGGAGACCGGGGCATTGTGGGGTAGCGCCATTATTAACCCTAGAACGCCAACATACGTAAAATTTACGTATGCCTTTTAAATTTCACACGATCCCAGCCTTGATATCAGTTTCCGCGGGACGAGCGTCCGGCAGTGCTCTCCCCACTCCTTAGGTAATAAAGCGTTGCCCAATCCGGAATTGCATCAGTCGGTTTTAGTGTGTGACATTAGTAGGTGTGAAATCCCACACGTAAATTGTACGTATCGTTGGCGTGTACATACGTATTTTTGACGTATCGTCGGCGAAAACGTGTGTATAATTTTTGGAGTCATATTTATTTTCTCTATAAGTGTACGTTTCTTCTAGCCAAAATGAGTGCGAAAGACATTTTAAACTCCAAAAAAGTCTTGAGTGATAAGAATTTAGAAGATATTCTGGCAGCAAGCGATTTTAGCGATATAAGCGATTTAGAAGACAAAGATCCAGAAGAAATAGATGCTGATTATGACAGCGACGATAGCATTGCCGATAAAGATTATGTTCCAGATCCATTAGATGAGGATACACTGAGGAGCTACAGTCCATATGGAGACGTGGCGAGAAGAGAAAACAAAATACTTCTTCTAAAGTTTTGCCACCAAAAAAATCAAAATTACTCAATGATGGAGCTATTCCATCCACCTCACACTCAGTCTGCTCAGGCTCAGGAGGTGCAACTTTGATTGAGGAAAACCAAGAAAAAAACACCCTTCCTAATTGTTTGACACTAACGCGCCTGCGCGGTCTTTCCGTTACTCGATGCTAATCGATCTCACCGGGAAACATCCGAAACAGTAGTCACACACGGCAAGTCCAGGTGTGAACGTCATATACAATTATTGCATTTTACATTTTACATTCTTATACAGTCCACAAATAAAATTTATAGTGTTCGATGTCAAGTATTTTTCACATATTCAATCACTACAATATTTCTTCACCATTTTGGTCCTTCTCAACGGATTCGAGCTTTTAAGCGAAGAAAACATCGAACAAAAATCAATATCATCAACGTCGACACGTGGCCATTCTACGGTTGACTGATAACAAGCAACAAGTAACTTATGAACTTCTGAAAAGTGTAAAAGTAAGATACGCTAAGTAGTCGGTGAGTTTTTGATCATGTCCATTCCTTTTTCATTTATTGAGGTTTTGAATTTGTGTTCGCATTGGCCATGTGCTAGCGACTGTACATCTTTTCTGCAAGTTACATCCACATTTCATTTAAAACATTTGAATCACTCATTGTACATTCAAAAAGCATTTTAATACATCAACATTTAATTAAAAGCATTTTAAGCACCCATTGTGCATTACATTACGCATTTTTCTAGCCTTCAACACATTTTAAGCACCCATTGTGCATTCAGAAAGCATTCCATTAGCTTTTAATGCATTTTTACATTGTATTTTAAAACATTTTTTGTGCATTTAAAAACATTATTTGAGCATATTATAAAATTCATATTGTGTGCATCTCAACATTTTTAGAACGTTTTATTTATTTTCATTTTTCTAAGAATTTGTGAATTCAACATTTTACTTTGAAGCATCCATTGTGCATATTTAGAAATTATTCTTTTTTTTTAAGCTCTCAATAACAATTGGGTAGATATCTTTTCATTTAGTTTATATATACTTATGAAGCGCTAATTTCGCCTATCTCAAGGTTAGGTTGAAAACAAAAATACAGGATTTCATTTAAATACATTCTTAGCAGTCATTGCATCATTGTGCACATTTTGTATCAGCTGCACGTTGATGAAAGCTTACTTTGAGAGTATCATTCGACACAATTTTAACATTCTAATAAAATTGTAAACTTTCGTTTTTCTTGAAATTTTAACATTTATTCATTTTATCCAAGGTTGCACGCACATAGATCTCTCATCTGGGTATTTTGAGATAGCAATTAATAAAGCATACATTTGTTCACTTTTCATTTTCATATCTACAATTACTCGCACTACAATGACACAGACAAATAGTTGCTGCCAGCAACAGACTCATGCAATTGATACAAGAAAGATACATTTTGGTAGCTAAACTAACTCGTTTTATTTATTTCGTGAGGTCAGCTACAGAAGCCCAAACCATTGAGTTAGAAACTCGTTTGGACCATGCTTCTGACATTTTTAAACAATTTGAATACGTCCAATCACAAATAGAATCATTGAATCCAGAGGAGCTTGCGTCAGACAATCGCGAATCTTTCGAAAATAGCTATTATAAGACTGTGTCGAAAGCTCGTTCTTTAGTTTCTGAATTTCACGGTGCCAGACAACATTCATTGAACAGCGCTCATCCTGCAAACTCTTCTTCAAGAATCTCACTCCCTCCCATTGATCTACCAAAATTTGATGGAGATTAAAAAAAATGGCTTTTCTTCTACAAACGTTTTTCCGCTTTAGTGGATCATAATCCCCAACTATCCAACGTAGAAAAATTCTTTTATTTACAGGGTAGGCTTCAGGGACAAGCAGCAGAAATAATTGAAGACATAGAATTAACTGACGAAAACTATTCAACGGCATTACAATTACTGACAGATATATATGAAAATAAACGCGTAATTATTGACAAACACATTGACGATTTATTTAATATTCCTTCAGCAAATAGTGAGTGTCCTACACAATTAAGAAAGCTTATCGATTCTTTCAAGCAACATTTACGAGCATTGACTGCTCTTGGAGAGCCCACTGAGCACTGGGACCGACTCTTAATACAACTGATAAAAATCAAACTAGACAAAAATACCAGAGATAAATGGCAAGAAGCCTCTCACTCTAAACCAAACTGTTCATTGATAAATTCTACGCAATCAGACAGTTCCTTACCCACCTTAAAGACCTTCTTAGACTTTTTAGTGTGCCGTTGTGAATAATTAGAAAGTTTGGATAAAAACAAATCACTTCAAAAACGATTACAACCAAACTCATTTAATTACCAACATTCAAAGGGTCATTCAAACTATACAAAACATTCACAACAGTCACGTACACATACATTCACAACTACTAATCAATCAAACAGTCAATCTGCGAACAGTAACATCATGAAATGCTTCTATTGTGATCAAGCACATGGTATTTATAACTGTGCCAAATTTAAGGATCTTCCACTTAATAATAAATACGCTGCAATTAAACGACTAGTACTTTGCGAAAATTGCTTAAAACGCGGTCATTAAAAACAGCAGTGTAAATCTAGTCAATGTCGAATCTGTCAAAAGAAACATAATTCAATTCTTCATCCTTTCAGTACATCAGAAACCTACAATTCTACTGAGGTTAGTCAAACTTCACCTGCTACATCCATTTCTACAAATGTACAAAACCCACAAACAAACAATTCCATAGTCACTTCTTTGTTTGCTAATTCCTCCAATAACAACTTCATTTTACTTTCAACCGCTATTGTCCACATTCAGGACAGTGCTGGAAACTTTCACTCTGCTAGTGCTCTTTTAGATGTGGGAAGCCAAAGCAACTATATTACCAAAGAATTATCAGAAAAATTACAACTACCCGAACAAAAGGTTAACATTTCTATTTCCGGTGTCGGACAAGGAACCATTAATATCTTCACACAATCATCAACAATACAATTATTAAATCCATGCATTCATCATTCAAAAGAAAACTTGCTTTTCTCATTTTACCAAAAATCACAGATCGCATTCCAAATCTACCATTTTCATTGAGCAATATCCCATCACATGTCCAATTGGGAGACCCCACATTTAACAAACCTAGTGAAATTCAAGTACTGCTAGGAGCATCTATTTTCTACGAACTTCTTGACAATGAGCAAATTTCGTTAGGTAAGGGGAAACCGCTACTACAAGCATCTAAACTAGGCTGGTTGCTGGCAGGAGCTATTCATCTCCCACCTCCTCAAAAACAACAAGAAACATTTTGTGCCCTTTCCTTGAATCAACAACTAAGTAAATTTTGGGAAGTGGAAGAAATCGCGTATAAAAAACATTTATCTTTAGAAGAAGATTTTTGTGAAACCCACTTCAAGGAAACTGTGTCTCGAGACCCCTCTGGTAGGTTTATTGTCAAATTTCCGTTAAAGGAATCCATAAATCAATTGGGCAGTTCTAAGGACGTTACATTACAACGTCTAGCCAGTGTTGAAAGACGCTCCCAACGAGATCCTGAATTCCAACGATTATATGTTAACTTCATTAATGAATATTTAACTCTTGACCACATGTCACTAGTTAATCCAGGTTCCAACCATAATATCTCCTTCTACTTACCACACCATGGAGTGAAGAAGGAAAGTTCCACTACTACCAAACTTCTTGTTTACAACAACAGATTCAGGTATATCATTAAATCATTGTTTGGGTGTGGGACCACAGATCCAAGATGATCTTTTTAACATCATCCTTCGTTTTCGACTTCATTCCTATATCATTACTGCAGACATTGAAAAAATGTATAGGATGCTGATTGTTCATCCAGAACATCGTAGATTCCAACGAATCCTTTGGCGTGAATCTATAGATCAACCCATTCAAACTTATGAAATGTCCAGACTAGCATACGGCTTGGCCAGCTCATCATTTTTAGCCACACGAGCCTTACATGAATTAGCAATTGAAATTGAATCACAATATCCAGAAACTTGTAAGGTCATTCTTAAAGACTTCTATGTTGACGATCTCATTACCGGAACAGACTCATTAGAAACAATTTTAAAACTTAAAAGTGAAATCTCTTCTATTCTACTTTCCGGGGGGTTTGAACTTAGAAAGTGTGCTTCCAACGTTAAAGATATCATTCCCGATCAACAATTGGATCAGGTTTTTTGTGAAAAGACTGAAACAAAAACATTAGGACTTGTCTGGAACCCTAACAAAGACACATTACAATATTCCGTAAATTTTCAATCCGCCATCAACATTCAGGTTACCAAACGCCATATCTTGTCCACCATATCCAAAATATACGACCCTTTGGGTCTAATAGGCCCTACAACAATTAAAGCAAAAATAATGTTGCAAAAACTTTGGCAGTGCAATTCCAGCTGGGACGAACCAGTACCTTTGTGGCTTCAGGAAGAGTGGACAATATTCGTTGAAAATATTGCAATGATCAACAATTTTCTGATCCCAAGACATGTCGTTTGTCACGCTTCCGAGTCCATAGAAATTCACGGTTTCTCAGACGCTTCAGAAGCAGCTTATGGCTGTTGCATTTATCTACGATCATTCAATTCTCAAGATCATTTTATGCGACTTCTCTGTGCCAAAAGCAGAGTCGCCCCACTCAAAAAACTTACCGTGTCTCGCTTAGAGTTATGTGGAGCACTATTACACTAATCAAAGTTGTTCAAAATGCATTATCGAATAAAGTAAACAGTGTCTACCTCTATACTGACTCTAAGATAGTTCTTGCGTGGATAAAAACCCAGCCATGTTATCTCCAAACGTTTGTTGCCAATAGAATTGTCGAAATAACAGAAAACACCACAATCTCTAATTGGCACCACATTTCTTCTAATGACAATCCTGCCGATCTCATTTCACGAGGGCTCAATCCTCAACAATTAATTTCAAATGACCTTTGGTGGCATGGCCCTTCATTTTTCCATAACCCTAGCTTTCATCCCGTTTCAAACTATGTTCTAAGTAACGTCAATGTTCCTGAAATGAAAGCACACTCTATATCATTGGTTGCTCGAGCTGACATCGATTACTCTATATTTGAAAGGTTTTCTTCATTTTCGAAACTTCAAAGAGTAGTAGCATATATTTTCCGATTCAAACACAATCGTTTGTCTCAGAGCAAAATAACCGGTCCGTTGACCACCAATGAACTGCAATCGGCCCTTGTTACTTTAATAAAGCTAGTCCAAATCCAAGAATTCTCTAGCGAAATCATTTCATTGTCGTATAACCAACCTCTATCTAAATCCAGCAAACTGTTAAATTTACTTCCATTTCTGGACAAAGATAACATTTTGAGAGTTGGTGGTAGAATACAATACTCAAACTCAAATTATGATCACAGACATCCCATTATTCTACCTTCCAAACACCCATTTATCGAATCACTAATTTTGTTAGAACATTTAAATAATCTTCATGCCAGTACCCAACTTTTATTATCAATCATAAGACTACGTTATTGGCCGTTGGCCGGCACCACTGCCGTTAAAAGAGTATTACGAAAATGCGTAATATGTTTCAGAGCCAAACCAGTGGCTGCTACTCAAATCATGGGAAACTTACCAGCTGATCGATTTAATACGTCTAGGCCATTTATGAAAACTGCAGTAGACTACGCAGGTCCTTTCATGATCAAAACTAGCTATCTTCGAAATGCCAAGATGGTTAAGTCTTATGTGTGCGTATTTGTGTGTATGTCAACCAAGGCATTGCATCTTGAGTTGGCGAATGACTTATCAAAGGACGCTTTTCTTAACGCGTTTAAAAGATTCATTTCTCGACGCGGTAAACCATCCGACATATTCTCAGACAACGGTACTAATTTTGTTGGATGCCATAATGAATTAAAACATTTATACAATTTTTTGAAAACTAGTAATTTATCCATTCGCGATTTTTTTAGTCATCATTTAACTTAGTCGGTACCTGAGTTCACAAGTATGTTGTAGACTTGTCTATCACGCCAAAAAGTGTGCAATTATGGTGTTTATTAACGGTTAAAATATTACTAATTTCCAATCAGCCATTTAATAATTGTAAATAAAAAACCATTTTTCATTCCCAACTTTAGAGCCCTATAGTTCGTTAACAAAGGACGTAAAGAAAAAAATTTATATAAAACACCATCATTGTTTTTAGTCTTTCTATCATCTCCCAAGTTTTTGGTACGAACTCCTGGGACACCCTGTATACACATACATGATAGGAATTTTTGTGGGGATGTGGCAATTATACCAAAGTGTACTCTTTTGAGAATTTATTTCCGAGCTTTCGAACAACTATGTGTTCATTTTCAAGGACTAAAAAATGTATAATATATATAAATGGGTACCTATATATTTTTGTTTTCTTGGAAAATATTTGTTTTGCTCAGTTCATTTCCAGAAAGAGTAATGAATGCAATAACCTCTTGTACTATATTTTCCTTATCCCTAATGTTTTTGGTCAGAATAGATTGAGCTTAAAACTAACCATTAAAAAAAGAAAATTAAAAATCAACATATATTTTTTGTGAATTTATTGAAATTTATTGCAAATTAAATCCCTTTTCAATACACCAGAGTTATTGTCATTTTCTCTATACATATCAGGACTTCCCTCATCATGACCATGCATTTTCTTCTTCAGCTTCTTTGCAATCATTATTCAATAAACAAAAATTATGTAGTATACAGCATGCACGAATAATAAAAACTACTTTTTCAAAGCAGTACACATCAATGTATTTTAAAATTCGCCACCTTCCTTTTAACATGCCATAAACATTCTCTATTATCACCCCAGCTCTGCTTAACATTGTATTATGTTTTCTTTGACCTCTGGTTATTCTTCCAGTGTCTCTAAAAAAATTATGTTCATTAACTCAGCAGAATTATGCAAAATAAAGAAAAAATTAAATAATTTACATAATTAATACCTGTATGGAATCATAAGCCATTCTAGACAGGAGTAGGCCGAATCTCCAACTGAATGGTAATCTTTGAAAAAATATCTTTCTGTTCTCAGATGTTTGATATTTTTATACTAAGCATATTCCTTCAAAATCTTAAATAAAATAAATGGGCTAGAAAAAATAAAAATATGCAAAAATAAATACAATGTTACTATACAAATGCATGTTTTGGTATCCCTGAATGAGGGATGGTATCTAATGTTTAAGAAATGTTTTGGTATGTTAGCACTTGTCACCTCCTCAAACTTTATGCTAATAATTAATAGAAAAATGGTTTGTTCATTATAAGAATTAATATTTGAACTTGTGAACAAAATGAAAATATGGAGTCACTTGTCATCCATCATCCTACCTAGGATGTCAGATGTCACAAATGTATAATGTCAGATGTTCACATTGTAAGTTTAGTAATATAATAATAAAATATCAAAACCATCCTTTTCAATAATTACTCACCTGCTCATCAGCATAGCGCAATCAATACATAACAATATACTTAAAAAAAAAGAGTTGGCAGGTTGAATAAACTCCGGTTTGGCAAATTTGCTGAAACAGTCGGCCACAAACTAGAGGACATGGCGATGGCGGGACCGGTAAAGCTTCCCCCAGATTTTAACCTGCAAGGGGAGAACGCTTGTACCGAATGGAAGTTTTGGAAAGTATCATTCGAAAATTATTTAATTGCGACAGGACAGCACAAATCTGCAGATAAAATCAAACTGGCTATATTAAGAAACTTACTTGGTGCCGAATCTGTCCAGATTATGGCTACCTTTGAAATAACCCCTGAAGAGGAAGGTGAATATGACCCTATAGTACAAAAAATTGAGGACTATGTGTACCCAAGGGTCAACGAAACCTTTGAAAGGTACAACTTCCTTAAAAGAACACAGAAAGAATGGGAAAGTTTCGAGCATCGCCTAACCGAAAGTAAACTACTAATAAAATCATGCAATTACAACGCAACAAACCTGGAAGAAACCCCTGTAAGAAACCCCTCAAGACAAGGCTTTAAGAGATAAAATTATAATGGGAATAAGGGACTCGTCAACTCGTGAAGCATTATTACGAAGAGACATCAAAATAATAGTGTAAATCTATTAAAATACATTACAAATTGGAAAATTACTTTCCAAAGGATAGACCGTTCACCAGGAAGCAACATCTACTTCTCGGCCAGACAATAAATTACACTTCCAAGATAAACGGGGTTGGTATATATGAAAATATAGAACCAACCATTCTGGTTTATAATTAGAATGAACAATATCACTTGCAGACCGGTTTCGCCGTATTTGCGCCTCATCAGTACAAGGTAGATATTATCTATCCAGAAGCTCTAAGAGCCTAATCCTGGACTGAAGACAACGCTGAAATCACATTAATACATTATAGGTACCCAGTGAAGGGAATGCCAAGAATGTGATAGTAGCGACATCTCCACAACTAAATATAAACCAAAATTCTATATTGACAAAAAACCATTTCGGTTTTGTAGGCTATTTACTTGATTACAGTTTCCTGTATCAATTGTCATATTTAAATAAAGCGTGTTATGAATAGACGTCAAAATTAGTGTGAAACTATTAAAACACTTTACAAATTAGAAAATTACTCTCCAAAGGATAGACCGTTCGACTGTATGGTTTTGATAGTGCCTTTTCCAAATCCACACTGGTTGTAACACGTAAATTAAATAAGGTACTACTCGAATCTATTGGTTTTATTTAAAGTCTCTGACTTCTATCCATTTATTATTTTTACAGATCTATCCTATTTCTTATAATATTTAATTTGCGTTATCCCTCTGTAAGGGTAGCTGACAAGGGTAACTAGGTCTTGAACCTCATTTCAAGTGGTCCTTCGTGTTCTCACTCGAAGATTCTAAGACGTTAAAGGAAATAGTTCTGGCTGGCATGTTCTATGCCCAGAGAGACGTGACATGTCAAAGGACAGATGTCAAGGGACAATCAGCAGATCACGTTGAAAAATATAACCTTAACATGAAAGCTGATTAAAGTTACGTCAAATAACTAGAACACGTTGTTTTATTATTATACAAATAACTAATGAACATAACATGGTGTCAGAATAGTGAAGAACCCGAAAGTTGAAAGCCCGCACTTCGATAGAAAGATGGCATCAGGAGTATTCAACTTAATTTAGAACATTTGTTAGTCAATGGTCGCGTTCATCTCAACGTAGCGCTACCGGAGCTATAATCAATTTCCTGCTGAACGCGTGTTTTGTCAACTGATTGATGTGGGCGCTCTGATAGCAGTCGCCATTTTCATCAGAATTGAAATACGCCACGCTACCGATCAGTGATGCATTAACTGTCATTTATGACAAATATGTGAATAAACATATAAAATGACGTAGCATATTTTTGTTTGAAGATATTTTACACCTTTGTATCTTGAAAATGAATTAACAAAACTGGGAACTATAAAAATTAGGTGATGGTGTTATCACGATTAGAACGTTCAGCAGAGTTGAGAAATTATGGATCACTCTGAATATCGGTACTTGTTGGGATGAACGCGACCAATGATACAGTATTACTAAATACTTATGGTAATTATAAAGTTAAAGCATTGGGATATATCATACTAGAATGTGTTATAAAACAATGTAGCTTCAAGATTAAATTCATAGTTATAAATTGTCCTAACAGTATGCCAATTTTAGGTTTAAACACATGTTCCAAAACTGGGCTTATTAAAAGGGTTGATGATATCAGGTCTATCTCATGCAAAAAGATGCAAGAATTTTTTCAAAGTCATGCAGAACAGTTCAAAGGTACGGGTAAGGTTCCTTACTAGTACAAAATTGTATTACATAAAAATGCTCAACCTGTTAGCAGTGGTTGTAGAAGGGTTCCTGATGTTTTAAAACCTAAGTTAAGAGGGGAATAACATTGTTATTGTTGAGAAACCTTCACGTGCCCTTCGTATTTGTTTGGATCCCGTGCATCTGTATAAGTGGGTTTGTTTGGATCAATTTTTAATACCAACTGTTGATGAACTGGCACAAAGATTAAAAAATGAAAAAATAATTACGGTTTTGGACTTAAAAGAAGGATTTTATCATGTTCCTCTTGATAGTCAAATTAAAAAATTGTGTACCTTCGTAATACCCTTTGAAAAATATTGTTTTAATAGATTACCTTTTGGATTAAATGTGAGTCCAGAAGTTTTTCATAGAATGAATCAAAAAATATTTGGAGATCTACCCATTGGTATTTATTTTGATGATTTTATAATAGCAGGAAATACAGAAGAGAAGCATGATAAGATTCTTGAAGAAGTAATGGTTAGGGCTAAAAAATTCGGTATAAAGTTCAATAAATCAAAGGTCCAATATAAAGTAAATGAAGTTAAGTATATTGGTCAGGTTTTCTCAGCAGAGGGTGTAAAACCAGATACTGAGTATGTAAAAGCAGTTTTAATGCTAGAGGAACCTGAAAATAAAAGGAATTATTAGAGGTCCTAGGTATGTTCAACTATTTATCTAAGTATTTGCCAAGACTGTCAGACCTGTTGTCTTCATTGCGTGTACTTATAAAAAACAATGCTGAATGGAACTGGACAAAAGTTCATTCCAAAAAGTTTAATGAAATGAAAGTCATAATCTCTAATATCCCGGTTTTAAAGATTTTTGATCCTAAATTACCTATTGAAATTCAAACAGACGCTAGTCAAAGAGGCATTGGTGGTTGTCTTATGCAAGAAGGAAAACCAGTGGCTTTCTGCTCTCGCAGTTTAACAGAAACAGAGAGCAGATGGGCACAAATTGAAAAAGAATATTTAGCTATTTCATTCAGTTTACAGAAGTTTCATCATTTTGTATATGGAAACAAAATATTGGGCAAGTCTGACCATAAGCCGTTAGTAACAATTAACAAAAAAGATATTAATAAGGTTTCAGCTAGACTACAAAGAAATTAGAAATGTTCAAATATAATTTTGAAATTCAATACTTACCTGGAAAACTTATATATATTGCTGATCTGTTGTCCAGGTTTTATACTAAAACACAAGTAAAAGATGCCAAAGAAATTAGAGAAATGGTGCATGCTGTTGAAATCGAATTGCCTATATCTGAGCGAAGGTTACATGAGTTAGAATCTTCTACTAAGAAAGATTCTATCTTAGTACAAGTAATTAAATTTTGTCAAACATCATGGCCTTCCAAAATACGTGAACCCGTATTAAAAAAATATTTCAATATTAGGGATAAAATGCATGTCAGTCAAGGTATGCTTTTTCATAATTACAAGTTGCTTGTCTTAGATTACATATGTTGAACAAATTACATGTAGGCCATTTTGGGATTGAGTAGTCAAAAGCCAGGGCCGGGAAAAATTTTTACTGGCCAGGAATGTCTGTTGACATCCAAAATTTTTTGTCTAAATGTAAAACTTGTCTAAAATATAGTAAATGTGCACCGAAACAGCCACTTATTCAACACGAACGTTCAAATGTACTTTTTGAAAAAGTTTGTGCTGATATTTAAGCTTATGCTGGTAGAGATTATTTAACAGCAATGGATTATTGTAGTTGTTGGGTTGAACTTGTTCGTTTAGATAATAAGACAGCTGAGGCAGTAATTAGTAAACTTAAAGTTATATTTGGAACGTATGGGATTCCATTTAAATTTATTTCTGATAATCAACCATTTAATAGCCTAAAATTTAAAGAATTTGCTCAATCTTGGAATATAAGTCTTATATTTTCTAGTCCTAGATATCCAAGATCAAATGGACTAGCCGAAAAAGCTGTTCAAATTTGTAAAAATATTCTTAAAAAATGTGGAGATTCTGATAATGACTTAAGGTAAAAGCACCAATATTTGACAGTACCCCAATAATTGACACTCCAAAATTAGAGTGTCTATAAGAAGAACTCTGTATTAAATAGAACCTTCCATAATACGTTAAAAGACACCCAGCGCCATCTAGTTTAGACTGTACGAAGGTATGCTTCATCCAGTGAACAAAACTGTCATGGCCGAAATATATTTCACGTGTCGTATCACCGGTTTGCATTTTAGTAAAGTTATTATAATTTTTGTTAAAAAGGTGCCTCAAAAAAAACGTGAGTAGGTAAGTTAATTTTACGAATATGTAATTTTTGGACAATGAGGTTGATTTTTTATTAGTGTTATAATCAAGTTCATTAAATTGTTTTGCTATTTGAAATATTGTAGGTTATAAAACGGAGGTGTCAACCAATGGATATGAAAATAGCAGAGGTTCCAATAATTGACATTAGTGTCAATTATTGGGTTTCAAATGATTTTTTCAGTTTTCTAGTGTGATTTAGTAAAGATAAAATTACAAAAATTTCGCTATAAAAACCGCTAAACTCTGATAATCAGATCCAATGGTTGACACTATTGTCAATTATTGGAGTATGTGCTGTCAATTATTGGTTCTTTTAGGAAATGGCGAGTAAAAAACCATTCTTTAAATATTCAAAAGAACAAATGGATGACGCAATAGCAGACGTAAAAAGAGGATTAGCTGTGGCAACCTCTGCAAGAAAGCATAAGGTACCAATTATGTATTATTGTACAAAATTCAAGGCAAAACACCAATTGAGAGAAAAATGGGTAGAGATTCCTATCTAACTGAAGAAGAGGAGGGCGTTTTGGTTACCTGGATCCTTAGCATGGCCAAAGTGGGATTTCCAGTAGGTAAAGAACAGTTACTCAACAGTGTGCAGCACCTAATGCTAGAATTAAAAAGAGATAATCCATTTGCCAACAACAGACCTGGAAAAAAGTGGTATGCAAGTTTTTTAAAACGAAATCCAATGATTAGCGAGCGGACTTCTCAAAATTTAACTATCATTAAAGTGTCAGTTACCACAGGACAATTAACTGAGTGGTTTAATGAAATATTTAATTACCTCCAAGAAAATAAATACGATGATATATTAAATGACCCAAAACGAATATATAATGCGGACGAGACTGCTTTCTTTCTCAACCCAAAAGGGGATAAGGTTATAGCCGAACGTGGAGCAAAGAATGTCTACAAAATTGTTAACAGTGATGAGAAAGAATGTCTCACCGCGTTAATTACAGGAAATGCTGCAGGAGATCTCGCTCCTCCAATCATAATTTTCAGGTATGAACGAATTCCTAGAGAATTAGCCAACAGTGTACCTGAAACATGGGGAATTGGAAAATCGGAAAGCGGTTGGATGACGGGCGAAACGTTCTATGAATTTATATCAAATATATTTTATCCCTGGCTACTTGAAACAAAGAGTGCATTTCCAGTTATTTTATTCATAGACGGCCACGCCTCACATTTAACTTTACATGTTAGTCAATTTTGTGACGAACATAAAATCATTCTTGTAGCCTTGCTACCTAATTCCACCCACAGAATTCAGCCAATGGATGTTTCAGTTTTTCGGACACTAAAAGCTGGGTGGAAAGAAATTGTGCAGGAATGGAGATTGCAGAACTATAACAACCCAATACTGAAAAAAATTCACTTCTCCCCGTTACTGAGACAAACACTCGAAAAAAGGATAAATCCTCAAATTTTACAAAATGGTTTCCGGAAATGTGGAATTTATCCCTGGGATCCAAAGGCTGTTATAATGGCAACAAAAAAAGAAAATGTAAGAGTTCTTAGTGTAAATAATACAAAATTAACAGAATTGCAGAAAGGCTTACACTTTGTCGAGAAATTTTTAAGCCAGGACAAAGTTGAAAAATTCAAAAACTGTTCTGTTTGGTCTGGAGATATTGCAGATCAGTCGCTTTTTGAATTTTACACTAGCATTTTTAAAGAAATAAATAGTTTAGAGAAGGAAGTGAATCAAATTCAAAACACAGAAAAGTTGCAAAATGAAGAATCTCTACAAAACTTAGAACCGATTGAGGATGAAGAAAACACAGATAGTCAAATCCCAAATACTGTTTCAGTGGAAGAAAAGGAAAACACACAAAATCAACACGTAACTCCACCGTCAAAAGAAATTCGACCTTCCGAAAACATTGACTTACCTTTTAATGTTCCTACCCCTTTTAAAAAAGCGTGTTTCTGGCCAGGTCCTAAACCTTCTAAAAGCAAGAAATATAAAAAAGAAAAGGTTCCATCTGTAACAACATCAAAGAGTTGGCAAATGTATTATCAGAAGAAAGAATTAAAAAAGAAAGAACTTGAAGAAGCAAAAAAGAAAAGACTAGAAGATCGCATAAGGAAGAAAGAACTAAACCAAGTAAAAAAAGTACTAAATCAAGTCAAAAAAGAAAAATCTACAGACATTAAAAAAACTGTAGAAAAACGTAAACGACGAGATTTCTCTAGCTCCTCTTCAGAGGAAGATTGGGTACCTTCAGGAAACAGCAGTGATGACATTGAAGAAAGTTATTTCATACCTGAAAACGAGCCGGAAAATGATGATCTATCGAAAATAGATGACATAAATACTGACGAGAAAGTTGAAGATAAAGAAGGCGATGAATTAGAAGTCGCCGGATTAAAGAAATGCAATGATAGCAACAAAAATGTTTTTATTTTAAATGATGCAGACGTTAGTACTATTGACAAAACGCAAATTGTATACAGACTCTCCTTTCCAAATATGCAAGTTGCTGGTGATAGGATTAAGTATGAATTTAAAGAGGACTTAACGGTCGATGGATAAATGTTTTCGAAAATTGTTTTAAAAAAAATTAAAATTTAATGTTGATTAAGAAATGTACTTGGATAAATGTTTTCCAACATAATTCTATCTTATTTCTCTCTTAATCCTCTTTCGAACTCCTATGTCAAACATTGTGAACACTATGTCAAATATTGGTATCAATGACATTCTTTGACAGTTAAATTGTTTTCCTTTTTTAAGTCTAATATAAACTAATTTTATAAAAAAAGTTAATCATTGAAATGTGTTTCGCACTTTAATGTTAATGCTTTTCAAACAAAGAATAATAAATAAACGTATAAACTCCCTCCAGGATATATAAAAACCACTTACCCACAATTGTTGAATCGAGTTATTGGTAGAAAGCCGGCAGAACCACGTTGAACATTCCACACACCCCATTCGCACATGCACACGGCTCCACGATTAGATTGGTTCTCTCTGTTGTTCTGGGCATGCTTACACTACTGCTCAGGAATGACTGCGCAGCGACAACGGCGGACTACCTTATCCGCTAAGTGGCACATAATCAAGGGGGGAGTGTTTGACGCGCGAGATTTAAAACATTAAATAAAATTAGCACGAAACATTCCGCCCACCAAAATAAACATTTATTTTCACAAACAACAAAAAAATTAATAAAATAAACATATTTACACGTGTACTAATCATCGATTAGTAACCTCATTGTGAGGGCAATACACAAAGTTTGATTACTGGTCGGTTAAAAACCCCTGTAGGTGTTTTAGCCTGAACTACGCGAATAGTTTGATCTTTCCCTGGGTACAGCGCTGTTATTCTGCCCAACTTCCATTTTAATGGCGGCAAATTCTCATCGCGGATCAACACAAGGGTACCGACAGTAGGGGAAGATCTAGCGTCCCACCACTTACTCCGTTGTTGTAAGGTGTGTAAATATTCAAGGTTCCAACGAGACCAAAAATGTTGGATACACCTCTGAATGAATTGCCATCTAGTCAGGCGGTTTACGGGAACGTCTCTCACATCCACGTCCGGAATAGAGTCACTTGGGCCAAGAGTCAAAAAATGGCTTGGAGATAAGGCGGTCAAGTCATCTGGATCGTTAGACAGAGGACATAGCGGCCTTGAATTTAAAACACTTTCTATCTGAACTAACAAAGTGTTGAACTCTTCCACGGTAAGAGTCTGATCACCTATCACACGCTTGAGATGGGTTTTTAAGGATTTGACTCCAGCCTCCCAAAGACCACCAAAGTGAGGCGCAGACGGGGGGTTAAAGTGCCATTTCAAAGACAACTCTTCCTCAGCAGCCTTACAATACTCCTTGAGGATATTAAGAGCACCCACAAAGTTTGTGCCATTATCACTAAAAAGATCTGTGCATTTTCCTCGCCTAGCGACGAATCGGCGAAGCGCTGCAAGAAAAGCTTCAGCAGTCAAATCTGAAACATACTCTAGATGTACGGCCTTGGTACCACCACAAACGAAAATACAACAATATGATTTTACGGAGCGAACACCACGGTAACGGGACACAACAGTGGAAAAAGGTCCAGCAAAATCTAAGCCACTTTTCATAAAGGGTTTTGCCTCACACACTCTAAATTTAGGCAAATCTGCCATCATAGGAGGATAAGAGACTGGATTTACACGAAAACATCTGTTACACTGAAAGAGAACACGTCGAATGGAACCTTTGAAAGAAATAATCCAAAATTGCTGCCCAATTAAATACTGCAAATGACTAGCACCAGGATGAAGATGTTTTCTGTGATAGTACAAAATCAATGAATCGGTTAGCCGGTGCTTAGAAGGTAGCAACAAAGGATGTTTTACACTATAAGGTACGTTAGCGTGTCTTAAACGACCGCCCACCCTGAGGAAACCCTCCTCATCGACAAATGGAGCAAGTTTACGAATTGCTGGGGATACGGGTCTTCCTTCCTTTAGATTGCGAATTTCACTAGAAAACACTTCGAGTTGTACCACTTTCACCAAATATAGTAACGATTGATTTAATTCAGATTCGGAAGGGATTCCTTCAACAATCACCAATTTTAGAAACTTCCGTTTAATGAATCGAAAACAGTATGTAATAATACCTTGAATTTTCCTAAGCGAAGAATACCTCATTAGCAACCCATTTATCCAATTGAACTTGAGAAGATTGGTTACACAAACTGTCATTCTCTGTTCAGCACTGATAGAAGATTCATCTTCGGAAAATTGGGCGACTTCATTCACATGCACATCCTTAAGTGTAGATAACCATTTCGGACCTAACCACCATAAATCATGGTCTAATAAATCTTTAGGAAACATACCACGTGAAACACAATCAGCCGGGTTGTCCTTCCCGCTAACGTGATACCAATGTTCTGGAGATATACGCTCTTGAATAAGACTCACTCGATTGGCCACAAATGTTTTCCATCTTTGAGGCGGCGATTTAATCCAAGCTAGTACAACTTTAGAGTCAGACCACATAAAAATATTATCAAACGGAAGAACATCTCGAAACGTTTTTTGAAGATACTCTATAAGATTGGAAGCCAACACAGCTGCACACAACTCTAACCTTGGGATAGAGATAATTTTCAAAGGAGACACTTTTGATTTACCACAGACGAGACTCATGTGAATGTCAGTTTCTGTAAATTGACGAAGGTACACCACCGCAACATAACCTACTTCTGAGGCATCACAAAACACATGCCACTCTAACTTACTCGCATCATCCTTTACTATTCTTCTAGGAAGTTTGAAAGAAGACAACACACTTAACTCTTCCTTATACTGCTCCCATTTTCTGTTCAAATCGATAGGTAGACTATCATCCCAACCTAAGCCTCTATTCCATGTAGCCTGTATAATACCCTTTGCCACTAACGTTAAAGGAGATAAAAAACCTAAAGGATCATAAATTCTCGCCACTTCGGATAACACATTTCGTTTGGTAGCTGGTATTTCCCGCTCTTCCACCCGGTAACTAAAACTATCACTCGATGGGTCCCACTGTAAGCCTAAAACCTTCAAGTTTAAATTTTCACGATCAAAATTATAGAACTGATGATGTTGAGTTGGAATATCATTTAAAACGTCAGGATGGCTACTACTCCATTTCCTGAGTTCGAAACAACCCTTTTTTAATAATTCAACCAATTGTTGAACTATAGATAATGCCTGTTCAACGGTGTCTGCCCCACTGACTACGTCATCGACATAAATACTGGAATCCAGTACCTTAGCGGCTAACGGAAATTGTTCACCTTCATCCAACACCAACTGTTTCAAGGTACGAATAGCCAAATAAGGACTTGAACCTACACCATAAGTCACCGTATTTAGTCTATATTCTGACAGGACATCGCTACTAGTAGACCTCCATAAAATTCTTTGATAGTCCCTGTCATTAGGCGACACCAAAATCTGCCTATACATCTGACGAATGTCAGCTGTGAACACCACATTATACAACCTAAATTTTAGCAAAACGTTCACAATGTCAGCTTGTAAAGGAGGACCCACAAGAAGATTATCATTTAAAGACAAACCAGATGTTGTTTTGGCGGAAGCATCGAAGACCACTCTCAGCTTGGTTGACACACTTTCTGGCTTCAAAACACAATGATGTGGAATATAGTATTTTCCAGTTCCCATCTCTTCAGCTTCTACTTTCGTCATGTGTTCCTGCTCGATGTAATCAGTTATAAACTCAGAATACTGATTAAATAACCCTTCACGTTTACTCAATTTGGTCTCTAAATTTAGAAATCTGCGTAAGGCTTGATAGTAGGAATTACCTAAATTTGCTCTTTCTTCACGAAATGGAAGACTCACCACATATCTACCATCGTTGTCTCTAGTATGAGTGGTTTTGAAGTGTTCCTCACACACTACTTCTTCGTCTGAAAGATTTCTACAGGTTGGAATTTCCTCCAACTCCCAAAATTTTTTCAAAACACCATCTAAAGAACTTCCCAAACTTGTACAGAATGACTTCACCCCTTTAGAATGGTTCCTCTGATCCACGTTGCCTAGTAACACCCAACCAAAGACCGTTTTAATTGCTGCAGGAACGCTAGCACCACCACTTTGTGTTCCACTCTGTATGATCATACCAAAAATGTCAGCACCCAACAACACATCAATTTTATTAGGACTTCCAAATTCTGGATCAGCTAACTGCAACCCTTTAATGGGATCCCAATTATTAAAAACAACCTCTTCACTAGGAGTCACACCACAAATCTCATTCACAACAATGAAATCAATTTCGAAATTTGGATTAATTTGCTGGCATGGGCGGATAACTGTAGACACAATACCACAGTTTTTTGAAGACATACTATTTAAGCCACTAATTGAAGTTGAGACTGAAACCCTTTTCAACCCTAGTTTCCTTGAAAGTTTGTCCGTCACATCCTTCACTTGCACTGTCAATTAGTGCTCGACACCTATGAAAATTGCCAAACGAATCTTTAATACAGATTAACGCAGTAGAGAATAATACCACCTTCTGACACATGACTGAAGTTGCCAATGTATTTATTTTACTCGTGCCGCTTGGACTTAGATCAGAAACACCCGCTGTCGGCTCCGCTTCATTAGTATTGCTGTTATTATTTGAAAAATGTAGCAAAACATGATGTTTTCTGTCACACACACCACAAAACGAATTAGCTTTACATTTAGAGAAATAGTGAGCATTAGATAAACATCGAAAACATAAATGTTCTTTGTTTGCGAAATCATTTCTTTCCCTTCCCTCTAACTGAAAAAATGTATCACATTTTGTTAAAGAATGATTTTGTTTACACATAACACACACATTTGATTTTGTCTTAGTATTGGAGGTATTACCAGTGCCGGTCACATACGAATTAATACGAGGTTTGTTTTTAGAAAAATGTTTCACTGATTTATCTACTTTATCCGTCAAAATACAATTTTGCTCAGACTTACACTCTTTTTCTAGGAATTTGAACAAATCCTCAAATGAAGGAATTTCATTTTCTGCCACCTCCCGTTCAAAGCGTCGTTTTACCGATGGATCGATTTTTTCTATCAATAACATAAATTTAGCAAAATCCCACAAATCAACTTCAAAGTTTTTTAATGCATCTAAATTAACTTCAAAATTATCAAGCAATTGACTCAATTCGCTAGAGGAATCACTAGTACACCTTTTACAATTAAATATTGCCTGCATATAATTAGTTATCAACAAACGATCGTTTTGGTATTTCTTGATCAATTTATTATACGCGATCTCATAATTATCTGCTGTAATTTGCAAATTTTTAATAACACTAGCCGCTTGATCTTTTAATGACAGCATAAGAAATTGCATTTTTTCTATATTCGAGAGATCGGAGTTATTATGCACTAACGTGTTGAACAAATCTATGAAATTTGGCCATTTTATTAGTGTACCGTCAAATTTAGGAACCTCAATTTTAGGTAATTTCAAATTACTTCTAATTTTCTGACTACCACCACTACTACTGGCTACCGACTCTAGAGAACTTATTTTATTTTCACCGCTTTCTGTTATCGCCTTTTCAAATATTCTATTATACATTACTTGAATTGAAAAATGTAATTTATCAAAATCTTTTTGAATTTTATCCTGCTCTGTTGTTTCATTAGAATCATCAACACACACAATAATTTCTAAATGTAATGAATCGAATGCATTTATTAAATCATTTAAGCTAGAACACCGTATTTTAAATTCCTCTTTCGCAGTCTCATCAATTAGAGCTGCTGTACCCAGTTCATGCATAGCTTCTACCCTCTTAACTATGTTACGTCTTTGCACTTTAAACTTTGTTAACATATTATTTTCTTTGTTTTCCGACATTATAATCAACTATATGTATTGCCACACGCTATACACCACAAAATATTCTATATTTCCACGAGCTTGTAATCTAATTCGACTACGAAGGACCAAAATGTTTCGCACTTTAATGCTTTTCAAACAAAGAATAATAAATAAACGTATAAACTCCCTCCAGGATATATAAAAACCACTTACCCACAATTGTTGAATCGAGTTATTGGTAGAAAGCCGGCAGAACCACGTTGAACATTCCACACACCCCATTCGCACATGCACACGGCTCCACGATTAGATTGGTTCTCTCTGTTGTTCTGGGCATGCTTACACTACTGCTCAGGAATGACTGCGCAGCGACAACGGCGGACTACCTTATCCGCTAAGTGGCACATAATCAAGGGGGGAGTGTTTGACGCGCGAGATTTAAAACATTAAATTAAATAAAATTAGCACGAAACAAAATGTGTATACTATTAGTGGTAAATATATGATTTTGATTAATTAATTTCTATTTACCCTTCTTCACTAAAATGTCAATTATGGGGGACATGTTATGTCAATTTTTGGATAATGCTATGTCAACCATTGGTATTAGGTACTGATAGAAAAAAATGTTTTTTTTATTGTAAAAACAAAAACTAGAATAGAAGAAAACAGTATATATAATTCTGTAAACATCCTAGAGTGGTTAAACATATTATGAAGTTTGTAGATTCAATGGTTTCTTGGTAATATTGGGATCTTTGAATTTTGTTTCTTAACGTGTCAATTATTGGTGCTTTTACCTTATATAAGGCTTTGTTAGAATACAGAACATCCCCCTTAACTGGCCTTGATGTTTCACCAGCCGAATTACTATTTAATAGTACGTACAAACCTTTGTTACGGGTTAAAAACCGGAATTGATATAAACACTGAAATATTCTAGAAAGTAAAAAAAAAATACTAACCTTGGAACATTAGGAAACAAAGCAATCTTAATTGAAAAATAGTGCATATTCGTATGGTATCTCAAAGTTTGAATGACCAACCTATAAATAAGTCCTGTCAGTGATTGCCATGTTTACCTTTTTTTTTATGTAACAATTAGATTGTACTGTCAAATTTCAAATAAGATTCTTCTTCTATAATTTACTTAATTTATTGTTAACTATCAGATAAAGTCATAGTGGCTAAGTAGTATATTGAATGAAGATTTCTTCTTTCTCAGTCTTGAGAGGAGACAAGATTCGTACTCATTTCATTTCCTGTTTTTTTTCAGCTTCTTGGATTGGCATGTGCTAGATTCCTGATTAGGGATATATTAGCTGAAAATAAATATTTAGAGATTAATACTTACAGTAATCAAGGGATAGCATACATTTAATTGGATTTAAAGTATTAAAATCACCACTTACATGTGAGGTCACCCAAGAACAATAGGTGAGTCTTCATATCAGTTTTATCACTTGGCTGAAGCTCTTTTACAATTACTAGATAGAATTACATTGATCTTTCTTGTTTCAGACCTCTTTACTTATCTTTCGTTTACTTTTTCTTTCACTCTGCTCCCCCGATTGTCTAATTCACTACTTATTACTGGCTTTATTGGGTCGTAACCCACCATTGGACTGCCATCCATACATTGCATGGAGTGCGATATGTAAAATATGTATATCTGAGAATCTGGTAGTATCCTGGAAATTGTGGATCTATCCGTATTGGTTTACCTGGAAGATAGTACGTACCAGTATCACCCTGTTTCTGATCCTTATATCACAAAAGAAAGTATACAGCTCCAGGGGAATAGCAGATACCTACAAGTAAGCCCGTTCCACGTATTTAACTAGGGTTCTTTGGAGATAAACACTACATATAATACACTGTCACTGTGTGACAATAGAGTTCCAAGAACATCTTCATTAAAAACTTATAGTTACTGGGTCATTAGACAAGTTTATTTTCTTTGTTATCTGTATATATAATCTTCTTGTTTAAATAGTTTAACTTGACACTAAAATAAGTAATTAATAGACTATTAGTAGAAAATTAACATTAATAATTCTAAGGATGCTGACCCTTTCCAATTATTAAAATTAGATATAGCTAATTAGTATAAGAGGTACTTATCATAAGTTATATATTTACCAAGATCTGTAAACAAACAGTACTGATTGTCAGATTAACATTTATTCTCGTCTGTATTATAATTTTTGTAGTCTCCATTTTGTATATATATCGTACTATTAATAAATTATTGAAGGGTCTAGACGAACTTCAGGTTGTTAGTGACGAATAGATTGATGTTCTAACACAGAATATGGTTTTACCCGAACGGGAATCATTCTGTGGCTGTTCTTATTCTTTTTTTTTATGTGGTTGTGTCAACCATAGATAGAAAGAGTATGAGACCTCTATGTTTTAATAAACATTGTTATCTTTTTTTCTTATATGATAAGTAGTTTCTGTTAATAAAAATCCCATCCCTGAGAGAATCTATGACTAGTTATCATCCCTAAATTTAAAAAATTTAAAGGGCAACACCTTCCAGTCTCGACTAAAATACTTACTGAAAACCCATATATTGATTATAAAAAAATTGAACAAAAAACATTAAAAGCTAAATTCTATTATTATAACAACGCTCACAAAAGACCACCCTTTGAAGAAGGGCAAAATGTCATTATCAAAAAAGACAATCAGTGGGTACCAGGTTTTTTCGACAGTGGAAGGAGAGGGATTTTTAAGGTTGTTTAAGGAAATTGCCCCTTTATACAAAGTGCCAACTAGAAATACTTTTAAAAATAGAATTGACAAAAAATTTGAAACAATTTCCACTACCTTTAAAGAAATATCTAAATAAGTAAACCATGTAACCTTAACTACTGACATATGGACTGACATGCAAATGAAGAGCTTCTTAGGGGTTACCATTCATTATATTAAAAATGTTAAACATGTTTCTGCAACCTTAGGGGTAATAGAATTGCTCTGCTAGTGCCTACAAGACCTAGTGGTTTCCGGCTTGAACCGTCTAAGCCGGTGGCGCGGCTCTTTTTTTTTTCTACCCTCTACGGCTGAGCTCGGGCATAATTTGACAGTAGAGAGACCGCTAGTGGAGTACGTATAGTGAACTGGAAGAAACGTGGCAAATGTCAAGTTTAAGAGCTTGAATTTTAAGATCATGCTCTTCATTTGATTGTTGAATGTCCAGTTTTAATTTCTTCAATGTGACATCTGCAATAATACTTTTTGTATCTGCAAGTTGGTCATAGTTTTCAGCCAGCTGGTTGGAGACCAAGCTACTTACTACATCTTCAGTTGGACGCCTTCTGTTGAAGGGACTAAGACTTGTATCATTGGGAATATTTTTGTTAATATCTCTATCATTATTATTTAAAATATTGGTGATATTTTTAAATTTAAACATTTTCCCACAAAAATGTTCATCTGCTTACAGGGTTTATGTCCTCAGTTATTTCAAAAGTTTTTTCTCTGGGCCATTTTAACGGTAATGATTTGGGTCTCAAAAAATCTGTCCCTTTTTTCCAATTAGTGTACAATAAGGAATCGTTGTTTCCTCGATTATTTTTCCAAACGTCCGGTGCTTGCTCCTTTTCGTTTCTTAGTTGATTCTAACCCATAAAAATAAATTTAAAATCAATCATTTTTTTATCACTTTCATAAGATATTAAAAAGGTAACACCAACAACAATTGAAACTTTGGTAACTAGTGCTGATTACCTTAATTATTTAACAAATATATAAAACATTAAGGCCCCCATACACTACGGGTAAACAGGACAATCTTAACCGTTCAAAATTGCTAGTGTATGGGCCAATCACGACGATGTTAACCGACGTTCTTCATCTCCGACATGACTTGAGATTTTACCCGTACAGGTCAACGTGTTCGTGCAAGTCTGCTAGTGTATGTGGTATTCATTCAAATCCGTCGTGAAAAAACATAGTCGTTCTGCAAAATGGCCGATACAAGAATGTGGAATAGAGAGTTTACTATTGAATTTTTGGAGTTATATAAATCGTTGCCAAGTTTATGGAAAATAAAATCTTCAGAATATTCCGACAGAATAAAAAAAAACAAAGCATACGAAATTATGATCAATAAGAAATAGATCCAGAAGCTTCTAAAAATGATGTTAAGAAAAAGATTGACTCACTAAGGGGATCTTTTAGAAAAGAGATGAAAAAAGTAGACATTACACAAATTTGGAGCTTGCATTTTTGATTAAGAATTTGAGGCCTGGTTGTTTAAAGAAGAAAAAAAAGGAAAATGTTAGGTATTTTAAAAGCCGTGGTTTAAAAAGAAATGCGGATAGTACTTCGGAAAAAGTATACTTATATTGCTTAAGAACAGGTAAATCGAATTTTATTTATATTTTACGGAAGGGTTTTAGGTATAAAAACTGTTTAAAGTTTCTTGTTTGAGATAGAATCATTTCATGCACAAAATATATTGTAGGGAAGGAAAAATTGGTACCTGAGGAAAGTTGAAAACGGGGAATAGAATCAAGGATCCTCCAAAATAAATAGTGGTTGTAGGTACCAGCCAAATTATTCTGACAAGGCACATACTTACAAATATGTGCTTTGTTGAACATTTTTCAACCCATTATGGCCATCGAGAAGAAATCCAACATTTGCGTATTTCCAAGCAATGTAGAAAAGAAGTTTCTTCGAAACTTATGATGGGGGTTTCTAAAACTAGGTAAGTTTCTTAAGATTGATCAAATAGTTATAAAAATACTTCAAATATACTTTAATACATTTATTTTTGAGTCACATTTTAAAGTATTTTATTTAAAAAAACTAGATGTACCAACATGAATAATTGTGTTTTAGAAAAAAGAAGCTAGGTTTCTGATGTTAGGTATGTTACAAATTATTTAAAAGCAGTTGGTTAAGTTAATACCCACATAGCATTTTCATATACATACAATATAAGGTAAAGTTGGCTAACTGGGGCCTTGGGGTAACTGGGACATCCGGTATTTATATGTTAACTATTATATTATTTGTCTGTAATCTTGGCAAAAGTTGATTGTTATAACATCCGCCTAACGGATCATTAGTCACTTCCTCCATATCTGTCAATTCTATTAAAAAAAAGAAGAAAATATCAGTTACGGAAAACGCGGTTTGCAATTTTGCACTCGTGTTCAGTTAAGGAATTGTAGAAGTGGTAATTTTCACAATTTAAACAAAATCAATAGACGAAAGGTAAGTATGATGATGTGTTTTGATTAAAAATATCACAAACGTTACATTTATCACTTTGTTGAGTTTGGCGGCGGAGGTCCCAGTTACCCCGATATTTCTTCTGAATGGGGTAACTGGGACACCTAAACAAGGGCAACAGGGACCGCTATGTCCCAGTTACTTCTTGGCCATAACGGCCCTTAAGCACCAATAATTTTTTTATTTCTAGATGGGAAGAACATATGTTCGAAAGACAGAGAAAGGAGCAGGCAAAAGCTACACGAGAAGAAGCCTTGAACTTGCTGTCCTGGATGTAAATAATGATCACAGGACCCAAAGAGGGGCCGCAAAGTTTTATGGAATTCCCAGAACTACTTTAAAACACTATTTGGATGGTACTCGAGGACATGGATGTGTCGCGGGGAAAACTGGCGTCGAAGGCGGGGGTGGCAAACTTCGGCTGGGATTGGAAAATGAATTAAAACTTGTCGAGGGAATACAAACTATGGAAAAATGGGGGTTTGGATTATCCCGAGCAGTAGTCTTAGATGTAGTGCAAACGTTTGTACATGAGAATAACTTAAGAACCCGTTTCAAAGATGGCCGACCAGGTGAGGAATGGTTACTTTTGTTTTCAAAACGACACAATCTTTCAATTAAAAAACCACAGTTTATGGGTTTTATGATCTTCTGTCCACAACAATAAAAGACTTGAAATTGGTGGACAAACCATGGTGTATTTATAATTGTGATGAAACTTCATTTAGCCATGACCCAAGTAAAACAAAAGTAGTGGGAGCTAGAGGGACCAGAACAATACGCCTAACTGCTAGTTGTGGAAGAGAAAATACATCAATTTTATCATGTATCTCTGCATCAGGTGCAAAACTTCCCCCACTGTGCATTTTTAAAGGTCAAAATATTTTAGAATCCTGGGTTAGTTAGCAAGAAACCGACAAAACCGCCTACAGTGCCACAAAGAAAGGTTGGATGGAGGCTCACTTATTCCACAAATGGTTTACCAAATGCTTTTTAATGTCTATTCCAGAGAAGAGACCGATTTTATTAATCTATGATGGGCATACGAGTCACATCAGTGTCGATTTGATAAAGGAAGCTAAAGAAAATGATATTCACATATTAAAGCTGCCACCGCATACCACTCATAGGCTGCAACCTTTAGATGTGGCAGTAAATAAGTCTATGAAGGATAGGTTCGATCAAGAGGTGGTCAAATATCAGAGAAACAAACCAAGAAAACGTATTCCTAAACATCTCTTCATTGACATCCTAAATAAATGTTTAGACGCAGTTCCAACATCTGTGGTGACAAATGGATTTAAAAAATGCGGAATATATGATCCGGCTCACTTAGAAACAGCAAAAACACGCGTCAATCCTTCAAACTTTGACAAAAATCTGTTTTTACCTGAAGATCTACAGAGATATGAAACCGAACAGCGTAGAAGGCAATTAGAAAATGAACTTGAGGCAGGAAATGAGGACAGGGATCAGAGACAGGAAGCTGCAAATGCTGAAAATCAGAAAGAAAATGGAGAAGAGATTCATACTAGTAAAATCAATACTAGTAAAATCATTTCATTAAATCCATTTTTGGACGAGTCGAGCGTAATAAGGGTAGGAGGAAGGATACTGGGTGCGGAAATTGGGTATGACCAAAAGTATCCCATAATACTTCCCAAATCCCATAAATTGACAAAACTAATTATTTTAAGTGAACATTATCGAAATATGCACGCGGGCGCGCAAACGCTATTAAGCATTCTAAGGCTGACATATTGGCCGCTATCAGGTAGAATTGTAGTTGGAATATATTGCGTAGATGTGTAATATATTTTCGGGCAAAACCGTTGCCTTTTAAACACATAATGGGAAACTTACCGTCAGGCCGTATAACTCCTAGTAAACCTTTTGAACGATGCGGTGTTGACTAAGCTGGTCCATTTATCATAAAAGCTCATAAGGTTAGAAGGCAAAAACTTATTAAAGGGTATTTATGTGTTTTTGTTTGTTTGGTAACAAAGGCTTGTCATTTAGAGTTGGCAAATGACTTGACTACATTTTTGAATTGCTTCAAAAGATTTATATCTAGAAGGATTTTACCACGGGACATATATTCGGATAACGGCAGTAATTTTGTAGGAAGTAACCATCCCCTTCAAGATTTATTCACTTTTTTGCGAAATAAAGAAAATCAATGTACTTTTGCAAAATATTTTTCAGAGTTTTCTATTAATTGGCATTTTACACTAGCTCATTTTCCACATTACGGTGGCTTGTGGGAGGCAGCTGTGAAATCGGCTAAGCATCACTTAAAGAGGGTTGTTGGGGAGATTAATTTGACCTATGATGAACTGAATACGGTAATAACGCAGGCTGAAGCCTGCTTAAATTCCCGACCTTTAACTCCCCTTTCTGAGGATCCCACCGATTTTAACGTTCTCACGCCAGGACATTTTTAGATTGGTTGTCCTTTGGTGGCTTTCCCGCAAGAAACCATTAAGCATTTGAATCCAGGACTTATTCAAAGGTTTCATTTGATAACGCAAGTGATGCAACATTTTTGGAGTCAATGGTACAAAAATTATTTGTCCAATTTGCAAGACACAAAAAAGTGGCAGTCTTCGGCGGAACTAATTAAACCCGGGCAAATGGTAATTTTGCAAGAAAACGGAACACCACCGCTAAAATGGCCTCTGGCAAGAATAACGGAGGTTCACCCCGAAAGGACGGTGTGCGTGTAGTGACGCTCAAAATAAATTTCCTAAAACGTGCGGTAGCAAAATTGTGCGCGTTACCTGTGAATAATTGATCGTCGCCCTCGGAAAGACTTAATTTATTGCCTGTTGGGACTTTTTTTGAAAGAGCTGATTTTATTTTGTTGTGTAAACTTTATGTTTTATACTCTTTGTATCCATGTTCTAATTTTTACTTATATATCTTAAAATACGATGCTTTCAAATAGGGGCAAGGTTCGCTGCAATTTAGTTTAATTTTTTACTGAGGACGGCCCTGCATGTAAGCAGATATCTCACCGTTCGAACCAGTTCTAGTTTTAAGTCAGTCGTCTTGTTGATGTTAGAGAATAAACATATACAGTCCATTATTTGAAGGGTTTTTATTTAACAAATGGGAGAAACTCACTGTTTCTTCGAACAGACAGTGAACAGTTGATACTTATATATAGTTGGTACGTTCAACACGTGTTTGATAATACATACCATAACGGTAATACTCTAGATCAGCGGTTCCCAAACTGTGCTCCGCGGTAGGTTTTTAAGTGCTCCGCGGATAATCTGCGAAATATCGTAATCAAATATAATACCTACATGTTAAATTACATATATTATATTCCTTGATATTACATCAAGCCCCTTACTAATGCAAAGATTCGCCGCGCCGCACTTCTACTGTGCGCCGGAACGTCTCGGAAACGATCGTATTTTTTCGTAAGATGCTATGATATGACTTGTTCTTTCTGGAACATACGATAACGATTTACGTTCGTTAAATGTGTGTCGGATGCGCCGTAAAGAGATCACGCAGTTTTTATTTATTTTTTGTGATTGTGCCTTTGAATTTCACTAATTAAATTGAAGTTGCGATAAGTTATCACTCGTAAGTACGTTTACTAAGATACGTGCATGTTTTTTACGGTAAACTTTCTATTTGCAGGTTAAATTTACTTGTTTTATAATGGATATTTGGCTTAAAACAGGTGTTTTAAGGAAAACTGCGAAAATTTCAGCTACAGATGCAGAAATACAGGGATCTAACTCTAACAGGTACGGATTTGTATATTTTAAAGTAGGGGAAATATGGGTAAAATGGGATACTTAACGTTTGACGTGAAATAAAAATTACTGTGTAAGTGGCAACGACTCCAAAATATGGTAAAATATAAATTTTTAATATGTTTCATGTTATAAAGCAAAATATTAATAATAAAAAAATAATATGGGCATTATAAATCGGACACGTAAACGTCGTAAACACAAACAACATCACCAACACTAGCTAATGTCGCACATACGTTTAAACCCAAGATGTCAGTACTAGTGGATTCCCGGGCGCAGAATCCTACGCAATTGTGCTATGTTGCCAGCTCTAGTAAGACAGGAAATAACGAATTCCCATTTTAACCGCATATCCCGTTTTAGGCATATTTTCCCTACAACAAAAGCACTTTTTTGGGAACTGGGAGGTGCCAGATTTTTCAAATCTGCTTTTTAAAAGTATTTGTCTGAATCGAGTGCTGTTTTTAGCAATATGGAAAAAGAAACCAGGGTAATAGCTCACACTGAAGACACAGAATTGCAGATTTTGAGAAAATCCGAGTCTGTTGCAAGTGTACTAACACCAGCTGAAGTAGTTGATTGTCAAACAGCAGGTCCATCAAAGAACATTTGTGAGAGAAAAATTACAAAACGAAAATACCATGATTCTTACCTGGATATAGGATTCATTGAAACCAATGACAATAAACCACAATGTGTAATATGCGGTAAAGTGTTACCCAACAGTGCTATGTTTCCAGCAAAAATGCGACGACATTTGGAAGGAGTTCATCCTGAATGTAAAAACAAACCGAATGATTTTTTTCAAAAAAAGTCCGGTGAATTAAAAAATACACAAAAAAGTATAACTTTTCACGCACAGACACTCAACGAAAAGTCGTTAAAAGCATCCTACTTAGTTAGTTACCGAATCGCTAAAGCGGGCAAGTCTCATATTATTGCTTGTAAACAGGACGTATTGAAAAGTGGTGAAGTACGTTGGAGGTGTATAAAGAAAAATTTAAGATGTTTAGCCAAACTGTACACTGTTGGTGCGGAATACACAGTTACTAGAAGTGAATTAATCCACAACCACGAGTCCGATGAAACTACGTTGGAGAGAAAAATAGTGACGACTTCATGCAAGCGCAAAGCTGAGGAAGACATATCGGAGAAACCTTCAAAAATTATTAAAAGCGTTCTTTCAAATCATTTGCCAGAGAATTTGTCATCGATAGATGTCAGTCTAATAAGAAGAAATTTGTACAACAGCCGCCGTAAGCTCTTACCAGCCCTGCCTAAGAATATTCACGATGTACACTCTGTACTCGATAGTTATGGACCGAAAACCACAACAGGTGAAAATTTTTTGTTTATTAACAGCACAGCTGATAATATCATTGTTTTTTCTTGCCATACAAATATAATAAGTTTATGTAAAATGAAAGATTTTTACATGGATGGCACATTTTCTTATTGTACAAAATATTTTTATCAGTTATTTACCATCCATGGACTGGAAAATGGGCATTATGTTCCTCTTTTGTATTGTCTGTTGCCCAATAAGACCAGTGACACATATATGAGACTTTTTCTGTTGGTAAAATCTAAAATTTTTGAACTTTATAATATTGTTTTTGAACCGAAGGAGGTATTTGTGGATTTTGAAATCGCAATTCATAACGCATTAAAAGTTGTCTTTCCCAAAACCAAACTAAATGGTTGTAGATTCCACTTGCACCAGGCGTGGTATAGGAAAATACAATCATTAGGGTTAACCAAAATGGATAAAGATAAAAACTGCGAGGAAAGCAAATGGCTTACTCATACTTTTGGGCTAACTTATTTAGACCCCTCTGAAGTTGAAGATTGTTTCATATTTGATCTCATGTCATACAAACCGGACCATAAACTTATAGATAAATACGCAGACTATTTATTAGAAAACTACATAGCGCCAGAATCTCATTTTCCACCAAATATATGGGCATATGAAAACCCATCAATTAAAAGAACCACAAATGCCTGCGAATCATTCCATTCGCACTTTAATTCTAGTTTTTATTCAAGTCACCCTTCTATATTTATTTTTATAGAAAAATTAAAAGATTGTCAGATCGATGCATATTTAAAAATAAAAAATTTAAATATTCCAGCAAAAATTAAAGACAAACAAGTAAAAAACAAACTAAAATTTATCGAAAACATGGTAAATATGCTTCGATCTGACAATATTTCTAGAATTAATTTCGTTAAATCTGTATCACATCAAAACGTTTTTTAAAAATTTATAGTTTACCTAAGTTATAGAAATAAAATGATGTAATAATTTTATTGAAATAAAGAAATATTTTAATATAAAGCATTCTGTTATTTTATTTGATTTGCGGCCGAAAATACCTATGAGATAAGGAAGCAACTTAAAACCTCCGGCCGAATTTACCTACCGGCTTTTAGTACCTGCCCTTTTTCCGGCCGAAATTACATCCGCCCATTTAGATCAACTTGTTTCTATGTTACCTGATAAAGTTAGAGCATGGATTGTCGAGACAAAAATAAATGATAATCCAGAAGTGAGATGGGAAAAAGGAGCTGATTTTGATATTGAAAAAGCTGCCTCGTTTCCCAATGCTGATTTTAGTGAATATAAAAGTCTCTCCATGGTGAATATTTTTGAAAAATTTGTAGACGATGCAATGATTGATCTTTTAGTAGAAGAAAGTCGTCGATATGCTCTTTTTCTAAATTGCCAGAATCCAAAAATAACATCAAGCGAGATACGGTGTTTTCTTGGCATATTACTAATAAGTGGTTATAACCACGTGCCATCTAAGCGGCACTATTGGGACGGGGGTAACGATATAAGGAATACTGCCATTTATGAATCTATGAGAAGAGATAGATTTCTGCAGATATGCCGATTTCTCCACTGCACTGACAATACAAAAGTCGATAGCAATGATAAAGCTTGGAAAGTGCGTCCAATTATGGACCAGATGAAAAAACGCTGTATTGGAAATTTTGTGCCAGAGCAACACTTATGATGAAAGCATGATTCGTTATTACGGTAGGCACGCATGTAAACAATTTATCCGGGGCAAACCGATTCGATTCGGATTTAAAATGTGGTGCCTCAATACCAGTAGTGGATACCTAGTCAATTTCGAGCTATATCAAGGCAACGGCCCTAAGTCAAATACGTCCTACGAGAAAATTTTTGGCAAAGCAGCTAGTCCGCTTTTAGTTTTATTCAGTGAGATATCAGAGGAAAAACAAAAGTTTAAATATAAGTTTTACATGGATAATCTATTCTCTGGACCTGCTCTTTTTTCGTTTTTGACATTTTATGGATATTCTGCTATAGGTACTATTCGCGATAATCGGTTACCTAAAGGTTGTCCCTTGACATCAAAAGTATTATTCAAGAAAAAGAATCGTGGATATTTTGAAGCTGCTTTGGAAAAAAATAAGGGTCAGTTATTTGTTCGCTGGATGGATAATTCCGTAGTTACCATGATCTCTTCATCATGCGGTACTCAAGAAATAAGTCAGGCCAAAAGATATTCGCAGCAACAAAAGAAAAACATTATGGTTCCTAGACCCAAACTTATTGCTCAATATAACAAACATATGGGCGGTACAGATCAAATGGACCAAAATGTAAATTGCTATAGGATCGGAATCCGAGGCAAGAAATGGTACTGGCCCATACTGACTTGGATTTTCGACGTAGCGATTCAAAACAGCTGGATCTTGTATAATAAATCTCACGAAAAGAAAATTTCTGGATTAGAGTTCAGAAGGGAAGTTGCCAATGTTTATTTACAAAAATATAAAATCCTACCAAAAGGACCAGGAAGACCATCTACTGCACATGGTTCTACAACTGACAGCAGAGTATCAGATGAAGTTCGTTTTGACCGGATAGACCATTGGGTTCAATCGGTCGAGAAGAAAAGAAGATGTGCATATAAGACTTGCAAATCAACTCCAAGAACAATATGCTCCAAATGCAACGTAGGCCTATGTGTACAATGTTTTCTTTTATATCATACAAAATAATAGTTAATTTAGTACAATTGTTTTTTATTTGAATGTTTATTTTGTTTCAAGTATTTTTTTTCATTTTCACCGAAGTGACTACGTAAATGCCTAGCGTGGTTATATGGGCACAGCAAAAATGTCGACAACTGTAAATATTAAAGAAAAAAGTTATATAAATAAAAGTCTGTAAATAACATTAGCATACTAGCTCTGACAGAAAAAAACAACATTTACAAGAAAAATTAATTCAGGCGCAAATGGGTTAAAAACTATCGTGGTAGAACTTAAAAACAAATTTGTTACGGTTAAATGTATAAAGTGTGATTGTGTGTCGAAATCGTTCTGTCAAAGTAAAACGAATGGCAGAGAAAAATGGGTCCTATCGAATTTCAATACACTTTCAAACGGATTTCAAAAATGCAAATAAGTCACCTTGTAATTCACTGAGTAATTCACAGAACCAATCCTCCGCTGAACAAAATAATATTCTGACATATAATTTCACTTTAACGCCTCGTTCTTGTTCCGAACCAGCAGCAGTATTAAACGAGATTCAAGATGAAAACCAGTGCGTCTTTCAAGTAGTTGAAGGTCTAGCAGGAATAAGCAACCATGATCCACTTATCTCTAGTGCTAATAGTGAAGCACTACCGAATTTTTATCATGGCAGGGCTACACGTGGGGAGGGTAGCCCTGCCATAAAACCAGTACCTATCTCATTTCATTCTAACATAGAAAATAAGAAATTGATACAGTCTAGAAGTCATAGAAATCAAACCAAAATTCTAAATAGTTTTGAAGAAGATCAAAGGAAAATCACTGAGTTTTATGACATTTATGATCAAGTGCAAGAAGTGATTCAGGCAAATGAGCTAAAAATGATTCTTTCTGCCTCTGCTACCTTTGTCCAAGACCAGAACCATTTCTTGAAACCGTTGCGCGATACTGCTCTTGAAAACAGCAACCGAAACAAACATAGAAACAGATATGAAGAGCCATTGAAATTGTTCTGTTTATATTTATTTATTACGGGCGGGCGACTGCTCCACGAAACATTACAGGCAAATCTGAAGAATATTTTACCAAGACTGTCTGCAATAATGCCACTGGTGAATGAAGAGACGAAAATTATCGAAGGATTCCTAGATATGTCCGGACTTTTGGTTGAAAGAAATTACCCCCTAAAAGTATTCTTGCCGGAGGATCAGACGTCTGTGATTAAGAGAGTTAAATATCAGAGTCGCACTAACAAAATGATGGGATTTGTGTCACCACTGACAAACAAACTGACTTCTCAGAACCAGATAATTTTAAATTAGAGTCTGTTAAAGACATTCGAATAGCTTTCCAGAAAGCATCTATGAACTCTACTGCTTATTGTTTTATTGCTCAACCTGCAGTCGACAAATCACCGGCTTACTGTTTATCTGTTTTTGGAAGCGACAGTAAATTCAGTTACCAAGATGCTTGAAAGAGATGGCGTACGATAAGCACTGAGGCAGAAATACATGAAATTGAAATATCAGATTTTTCCGCAGATGGTGACTGGCGCTGCTTGAAAGCGATGAGAACAATCATAAAATTTCCGTCCAAGCCTAACATCGAAGAAGAACAAGATTATCATCCTCCGTATTTACAGTATTTTTGGGTAAGTTTCTAGTGAATGTTCCATTATAATTTTCATGTATAGTCATATATATGCGTTTGATTCATAAAATAATTGAATATATTTTGTGCAGACTCTTTAAGTGAAGAAAGTGAAAAAACTATCTTGAGGTTTTATTTTGCATTATATAGAAAAACACGGAAAAACAATACAATATTTAATTATCTTGATTATTTTTTGACGTTTTTCGAAACCAATAGAAATGTTCAATTTCAGTAATTCATATAAGTTCAATCAAAACATAATTATAGTGATAATAATCTACTTACATTATTCCAGCGAGAATAATTCAATGTACATTGTTTTTATTGACTGACAACCACATGACATATCGGATTTTCTTGATTTCACGCGTCTGTCATAAATTTGTAACGTCAAAAAATAATCTATCGAATACCACACGGGAGTTCGATAAATTAGATAATAATTCTCCAGGCATTTTCTCAAACTGGTTGCCATTTGGCAATAGACACGAGACACTCTCTTGTGATATTACTACTGATAATATTAGTCCTAGAAGATCTAAGTTCAGATTTTTGTTTGTTCCAGTGTCAATATCTACCAGACAAACCACCCGTATTCAGAAATATCATTTAACGGTACCGTTTCGATAACGGTCCCGTTACGGCAACGGCTCTGTTTGATATAGTTGGTATTCACAACTTAACCAGACGAGATATAACGGCACCGTTACAAAACGGGCGGACACACTATGGCAACGTTGTGTCGGTAACTAAATCTGTAACGTAAGTGTCAATCATACTTCAACTTCAAACTATTTATAACCAAAGTTTGTTTTTGTTGGTTATTTCAGGTTTTGATAAAAGTTTTTGGATATTTCAAATTATATATACGTGTGTTCGCAGTAAGTTAGATTGAATATTTATATTGTAGTTTTACATTAACTTATTTTATAGTTATGGCTAGTAAACGAAATAAAAGTAAAAATTATACAGAGCAAGAAAAACAATTGTTTCTGAACATCGTTGAATCGTAAGTATTTAAGGTGTTAAGGAAATATGTGATTAGGATATTACGAAAATGCTGTGTAGCATTGAGATAAAGAATCATTAGTTAATCATAAAGCATTTAAAATCATTTTTATTTTGATCCCTATTGCCAAAACATAACTTATGTAGTTAAATAATACGAGAACTTCATCAATTTACTAACTTTTCAATATTCAGATTTTGAATTGGTGCTCAGGCAAATTAGTTTTAAGTATAAATATAACTAACCTATGATAATATACACCCATTAAGGCAAACATGCAAAATGTTGGTAAAAATAACAAAAAATATGAAAGTCTGCAAGGAAATTCCCATTTTTTCCTTACCTAATCCTTTTTCCTAAATTCCTTAACTATACAGAAAAAAATACATTGTGGAAAGCAAGATAACAAATGCTACCACTATCAAAAAGAAACAAGAGGCTTGGGAGAGCATTACGAAGCAGTTCAACGCTTCTGCTGAAGAGCCCAGAGATGTGAAGCAGCTGAAAACCCTTTATGAAAATTGCAAAAGAAAAGCTAGGAAGGATGTTGCAGAAGAAAATGTAAGTCTTATCATTATTTATAATTTCCATAAAAGTATAAGTTTCAAATGATAATATATTTTTGCTTTTAAACTCAATTCAATTAGAGTCCCAATAGTATGACTAAGTATGAATAAGTTTGAAAAATAGAAATTTACGATATTCTGAGTATAGTAGATTTATTCACCTAAAAGAGTTAAAATAGAATTCTAATTGACCGCGAATACATTTTTGTAATTAAATATATAAGAATGACAATAATTCCAGATAACAAAATATTTTGCTTTAATTTTAAAAAACAATTACATAATTTTCTTTTCATCTACTTTAGGTATGTATCTATGGATTAATTAATTTTTTTAAAAACAGGTGTGAATATTTGTAGACATAATTAAACGAATATGTATATGCTGTTCATTGATGTTATATTAATAAATTTCAAGCTTATAATTTTGATTGAAATATATGTCAATTATTGCTCTTGCAAGGAAATTAATTGTGCCAGTTGCCAGATAGGCAATTTTTATAATTTACTCACTTTACTCACTCATTATTACTTTTTTTGTCTGTCAGCAATTTTGATATTCAGCATATAGCTGTATACTATAAACTGTTTGCATAAACTCCTGTACAATAAGTAAATGTATTTGGTATTTTTTTGCAGAGAGCACAATATGAACAGGTCCTTATGGACATTGATGTTGAGGTGGATGCTGCACAAGCCATATACACAGCAAAAGAAGAAGCTAAGCTTCAAAAGGTAAGAAATTAAAATGTGACCAATACATTTTAAAAACTAATTTTTTCAAAATGAGAGCAATATATTCTGCTCAATTTCTATGTGGTACAATTTTCATAAAACATTAGGGTAAGTGGGGGAGAGATGGACCAGTAGGAGAGACGGACTTTATGTTTAAAAATTGTCCTTCAGCGCCGCTTCGTTAGCATGCGCTAGTGTGTGTCGTTGCGGTGTAAGTAACGTTCGCATGACGAAATTCAACTATTTTTAATTAAGAAATCGTCATTTAATGCCATAAAGTGTTGCTAAAATTATTGTTAATATAATTAAAAAGTGAATAAAAGACAGTTAGGTAAGTTTGAATGAAGTTTTCATATATTTTTCTTGAAACCACATGTAATCAAATGAACATAACCTAAAAAGCTCAGTTCTATTTGTATTGGTTGAGTAGAAAATGAGTGGTCCATCTCACCTCTGCATTGAGGACAGATGGACTTTTCATATTGAGGAGAGACAGACCACTGGTTTTCATATTTTATTTCGTTATAGATATGCCTACAGTTTATATAAGGAAGAAAAATACTACGATTAGAGGAGCATGGAGTGCAGTAAATCTGCAAAATGCTATTAATGCAATAAAAACAAATATGATGGGGGTTAATGAAGCAGCAAGAACGTTTCAAATTCCGAAATCCACTTTAATAAGGAGATTACGAACTAATAATGCAATCAAAAATGACCGTCTTGGTCCTCCGTCATTATTAGGAGAAGAAGCCGAGAGAAAATTAGTAATACACATAAAAAAATTACAAAAAGCTGGATTCGCACCTACCAGAGATGAAGTGCGAATTATGGCTTTTAATTTAGCTGAAAGATTAGGCATAAGTCATAAATTTGACAAGGAAGAAGGTAATGACAAAATTAAATATAGAAGGTATTGCTAAAATCAGATGATGAGAATACTGCGGAAGAAGCGGAAGACTATGAAAATGAATGTGCAGGCTGCAAAGAGGACTACAGGAAAACAAAAAAGACTGAAGATTGGATAAAATGTACCATATGCGGTCGCTGGTTACACGAGAATTGCACCACTTATGCCAATTTGTGCCAGCAGTGTGGTAAGCATGGCATAAGAAATTAAAATAAGTTAAACATTGTCTTTTTTTTAAGTGTCCATCTCTCCTCCTTAAGCGGTCCATCTCACCTTCTCTGTGGAGGAGAAATGAACTTTTAGATACCATTATGTATGTTATTTTTTGTAAAAATCTCAAAGTTGTGTTTAAGTTTTAATATAAATATAATGTTCCTAAATATGTGTTAAGTTACCAATAAAATATTTGTTAAGAAATGTTCTTAATAAAAAGAGTTATTACAAATTTTATAAAATATGGTCCATCTCTCCCCCACTTACCCTATAAGTAATATTTGTTTTTTAATTTACCAATTTCAAAGTATATCACATTTTGTCTGAAATTGCTGACAATTCACTAAGAAATATATTATGACTCATTTAATAAAAAATTTATAAATGTATCAATTGAATTTTTCTTAACCAATTTTTTATATTTGCTTTATAGATTGAAATTTTTAAAACAGGAGGAGGTGGCTGTGTTCCAGAAATGAGCAACACTAGTCAGCAGATACTAGGCATAGTGGGAGGCAATATTAAGCCAAATGCCAACATGTATGATTCAGCTGCTGAATATTACAATGGTAACATATTTTCTTAACGAATATTCATTATATGTACAAACTATTATCTAAGTATATCTAAAATTTGCTTAAAGTTTATTTTTAAACAAACATTACTAATTAATTACCTATTTATGTTGCAGATGCTGAATACTCACCAATAATTATAAAAATATCATTTGTCATCCATACTTTTACTCTTGTACTGACATATTATACACTTTTTTTACTTTTCAGACATGGAGCCTATTTTAGTGACTGAAGTCACTTCTGTTGACCCTAACCCTATTCCACCTGAACAACCAACCCCTTTGACTACACCAACTCCAAACCCTGTATTCCGTGCCCGGCATAGTAAAATTAAACCTCATAAAAATGTCAGTTCGGAGGCATTGAAAAAAATGTACTTCAAACAAAAATTAAGTAATGCCCAGTTTGAGGCAATGTCTCAGAAAAAATTGTTTCAACTGCAAAGACAAAACCTAATGTGGGAATTAAAAATTAAAAAGAAAAAATATGACTTATTATTAAAAAATGATAATTAAATGAAAAGAGTTTTATTTCGTTTACATATGCAGAGTTTTTTTTTAGTTAAAAGTGCTGATATTGAAGAATTGATTTGATAATACAGTTTCAAATAAAATGCAGTACCAGAAATCATCAAAACTTATCTTCAGGTGAAATAACCTTCAATAATGGCATTTCTAACTGTTGTGTTTACATTGTGTTGACGAATGGGTGCAACATCATTATTTTCAATAATTTGCAGATATTCATCAGGATCATCTGCGAAAAAATCCCCAAGATCAATGGCAATATTGTGTAATACAGCACAAGCAACTATAACTGCTGCTGTGGTATCCACGTGTGTCCTTAAACCCACAGACAAACAGGCAAATCTTCGTTTAAGAACTCCAAAACATCTCTCTACAGTATTTCTTGTAGCAATTTGGGCTCTGTTGTACTCTTCTTCAGCTGGAGTTCTTGGGTTTAACACAGGTGTTAATAAATATGTCTTACATGGATATCCACTATCACCTAGAAGAAAATTGTTTCTACCATATCTTCCACGAGTCAAATTAACAACTAAAGGGCTATCATTCAATATAGTTGAATCGTGTACTGAGCCGGGCCAACGTGATATTATATGCCTTATTTTTAAATGTGCATCACACACTACTTGGATATTTAAAGAAAAGTATCCTTTTCGATTGCGATACAGTTCTGCATCACTTCCACCAGGAGATAAAATTTTTATATGCGTACAATCCACAGCACCAATGACTCTGGGGAAATTTCTTATTGCGTAAAATTGGGTACACACTTCTATAATTTCTTCCTGGGTTGATGGCATTTTAATTTCTTCTTGTCCTAACAGTGCAATATAGTGCGTAACTCTTTTAATTATTCGTGACACTGAGGGCTGCGAAATATTGACATTGTCTCCAATACAATTTTGAAATGCACCAGTTGCATAAAATCGCAATGTAAGAAGTAGTTGGGACATTGGTTCTATGGAACGATTACCATGGACTTTTGGCTCCAGATGATTACCAATTCTAGCTAAAATATTTAATACAATGTCTTTACGGAAACGAAATCTGGCCTTAAAATCTACATCGTCATATTTCTCGAAGGCATTAATTCGAGGTCTTATGAATCGGATTCTTCGATATCTTGGTTCCTCTTCTCTATCACTTTCCTCCGATAAAGAAGATAGGTCTGTATCCATTATTCAAAAGGACTTATTTCGAAAGACTAGCAGCGAGGAATCAAATAACTTTTATTAAGCTAAAATAAAATTAGTTTTACTTTTCTATTGTATTTAATTTGATAATTTATTGTAAAGTCGTTCTTGAGAACATTTAAAAATTTTTAAATGAAATGCCAAATTTGAATAAAAATGTTTCATGGAAAATAAAGATAGAAAGTTATAAATAATGTCTATTCACCTTTTAAGTATTTTCAACAGTAGTTTTGAACAGTATAATATAGCTTTTATTAGCAAGAACTTTTAACAATGACAATTTAACCGGTCGTTGAGCACTGATTATATTTCAGCTTGATTATGTCAAATATAACGGAACCGTTAAACAAAAATTTGGTTTCTGAATACCGTTTAGGGTGAAACGGGTCCGTTATATCATATAACGGCTGGTTATATTGACGGTTCCGTTAAATGAATTTAACGGAGAGAACTGTCGAAATAACGGCACCGTTAAATTATAACGGTGCCGTTATATTTTAATCGAGTGTTCTGAATACGGGTGAAACCAGTTCCGATACAAGATACAGTTCATGTTGCAACAAAGCTCCGAACTAGAATTTTAAACTCCAAAATATCTTTAAAAAGGGGAAGTTTCATTATTAGCATAGAACATCTTCAGAATTTGATCAAGAATCATCCAAAAGATCAACATTTCGTTTGTTCTTCAGACTTGGATGGTATGTGTTAAATCAATCAGTTTTGTTTATTCCCATAATTTCAGCATTATTTTTTCTTTTAGCTACCGACAAAATGAATTTTGAATCTATTAATAAGTTAACAGATCTATGCATTACTGATATCTTGGCCAACGTGGATAATGCGAATGCCACAAGACAGATACTCATGATCACGAGAAAAATCATAGATTCCTTTTTAGATAACAACTCCATAAATATAAAATTTCTTCATTTTTTAAATAGAACCACCCGTTTTTTTCTATTTTACTGCATTCAGGGGTAAAAAATAAGGTGAAGTCATGTATACTTTCCTATACCTAAACCTTACCGTTATCCAGATAATAAATTTATAGCACTAAACCATAATAAAAACATATACTTCGTGTGCAATGTTAAATTACTATAAGAAAGTAAAGCTAAAATTAATCTTTAAACCATGATAACTCATAATTATTGAATTTTCAGTTGTGTCCTTCTTCCATAAACGTAACGAGTGTGTCAAAAACTTTTTACTGGAGGAAAGTTGTAAAACTGGAAAATATTGATACTTAGTATTATGAGGTCATTAAAAATAAAGTTCAAATTACCTTGAATACGTCATAAATTATATTTATAGACAGAAAGGCCGATGCATTAGTAGTTGTCTATTTTTATGAAATATTTTAATCAAATTCAGGAGGGGAGAAATATGTTTTTTTTAAGTTAACATAATAAATTGAACTTGAAAAGTATAAATGGCATCTTCAATAGTAATACCACAAGTGATACAATGTCCGTGACTCCGTGATAAGTCAATTCATTTGCAATAACACAAACTGTTTTGGTTAGTATAATTTTGTGAAAATTTCAAGTTGGATGAAATAGTCAGAATTCTCCCAGATTTTACGACTTTAAATAAATAGTCTTTCATTAATTTCATCTTTCAATTTCAGATATAACATCCATTGCGTCTGGCGATAATGGTAAAATAAAAGTTCTCCAAAATATAATTATCGAACCTGAACGTGAAATAATAGCAGCACGATTCCCTAGAAAAGGCAAACTACGTCACAGAATTAAATGTTTCCAAAACGAAAATTACAAATTGAGGAAGACCAACGCAGGACTGAAACTCAAATTAGAAGATGTGTTATCAACTTCAACAGAATCAACAGATATTGAACAGTATATTGAATATTGAATAACAGGTTTTGTACTGATCCATCGTTAGCAAATTTTATAAATACACAGGTATATCAAATAAGAAAACGACCAAAAGGCCGGAGATATTCTTTAAAATTTAAGAATGAATGCCCAGTGATGTACTTTAGAGGCACAAGACTATATAAAAAAAATTAATGTCCCAGTTTTGTTTACCTGCACCTTCAACATTACTGAAATTGGTTCAAAATCTAAGTATTCAACCAGGTCAAAATAATATGAAATTATTTAAAATGTTGGAAAAAGTGAAACATTTTTCAGTATCAGATAGATACTGAAACATTTAACAGATGCTGAGCTTGCTGCTGAGGTGGACAATATCAGTGAAGAGGAAGCAACAGGGTTGTCATATGATTCAATTGCTGAAAGAGACTTTGTTCCAGAAGACAACAGTTCTGACTTGGAACTTGATGACACGGATTTGGATATTATTGATCAAAATTCCGAAAATCATTCTGATGAAGATCCGGATGATGTTGTTCCTCTCGCAAACTTGATGAATGATCGAAAATGGAAGCCCGTTGATGGAGACCGATTAACATTTGACGAGTTTCCGACAATACAGGTGTAAATCCCGACGTTGCTGCTGTTCTAGCTGGAAAAGATCCTATCGATTTTTTCAACTATTTCATTAGCGAAGATATTATAAATCTGTTTGTTACAGAAACGAACAGGTTTGCAGCACAAAATATTATTGCGGCCGAAAACTCCGGCAATCACACAAATGAAGCAAGACTTGCAAAATGGGGTGCTACCAATCCGTCAGAAATGCGTAAGTTTCTTGGAATCATTATTTGGATGGGCCTGCTTCAAGTACCACAACTAAGGGATTATTGGTCTAGGAGCATGCTGTATCAAAATAAAATTCCTACAGTAATGAGTCGAAATAGATTTGAAAATATAATGAGTATGTTTCATACTTGTGATAACGAAAGACAAATAGACGTGGATAATCGTCTTTTCAAAATATCTGACGTCCTCAATATGCTCCAGTCCAAGTTCAAAGAAGCGTATATTCCAGAAGATTGCGTGTGTATTGACGAAAGTAACGTACCATTCCGTGGCAGAATACATGTTCGCCAATATATACCTAAGTTTTGAAACTTTGTGTAACAGGAGGTTACACTTGGGCATTCAAAGTTTATAAAGGTAAAGAGAAATCAGATGATGCATCTGTTTCAGAGAAAGTAATAATAGAGTTAATGGATGGTCTCTTTAATTCAGGAAGAACTCTCTTCACCGACAATTGGTATACAAGTGTCTCGTTAGCAAATAAAATGATGAAAAAAAAGACCCATCTCGTCGGAACTCTAAGAGTTAATCGGAAAGGCAATCCTCCAGAAGTTACAAAGGCAAAAAAGGGTGACGTAGTTGCACGACAGAATGAAAATAAAACGGTAGTACTAAAGTGGAGAGACAAACGTGATGTCTTAATGCTTAGTACAAAACATGTCGATTCGGTTACAACTTTTTTGAAAAAATTAAAATAATGTACGAAACCAGTTGTGGTGTTAGACTACAATAAAGGAAAGACATTTATCGATTTATCGGATCAGATGGCAGCATACGCTCCCTACTGTCGCCGCACAGTATAATGGTATAAACGTTTACTTTTCCACCTAATAACTGCTACCACAGTTATAAATGCCTCATTTTGTTCAATAAAGTGAATAATGAAAAAATGAATATAACGCGATTCAAGGAATCTATAGTTTCGGTCTTGGTAGCATCTACTAATACTTTTTTTATGTCGCTAGTGGCTCGACCATCTACCTCTAGAGAGTTCCAAATCCAAAGACATACATTAAAAGAAGTGGAGGGTCAAAAGAGAGTGACCAGAAAGATATGTAGTGGGTGCTATAAAAATATGACAAGGCAACACAATTCAGCCTATGCTCGAAAAAACGCTAAAAAGGTGAACACGATTTGTGAGCAGTGTGAAAAACCAATGTGTTTAGTATGTTTTCAAAATCATAAATAAACATAAGTACTTTGATAGTAGAATAGGTTATATTCAGTTATGCTTATTTTCTTTTAGAAAAACCGTTTGTTTTATATTTTATAAAGCTTAGTGCGTTTGGGGTCCTTTGTATCGCTAAGTCTTTTTCTGCACCTATAGTAAGATTTAAAAATATTTTTGCAGCTATGCTCATTTTTATTTATGAAAAAATGTTAATTTTTAATGATCTACAAAACCTAGAAATATATTTTAAATTAGCTTTTCAAACCGAAAATAAAGTTTTCTTTCCTAAACATTACTCAGTATTTTGTAGACATTGGGAGACCAAACTGCCAAGTCCAAGTAAAATAAGTTTACATCCTGGGACTAAACTTAAGATATCTCAATGCTAAATACACGTAAAACGTTCCCACTGGTGGGCACACGGTCTTGAAATGAAATATGTGATGTGACCACGGGTGGGCAAGTGGCGCTCAACGTGTTAAGCTCAAACAATATTAACTTGAAAAATAATGATAACGTTACACCATCGCAAACCTTCTTTTATGTGAACAACCAAAAAATAATTTACATGTTTGATACTCTACATTTGATAAAAGCCATTAGAAAGAATTTACGTAAACATAACTTTGTACAACCTGATGGTCAGGAAATTAGTTGGAAGTACATAGAAGAATTTTATCAACATGTTAAAAAAAATCCAGTACGTGCTGCTCCACAATTAACCGATTCACATATCCATCCCAACAATTTTGAGAAAATGAAGGTAAAATATGCCACACAAGTGTTTAGTCATTGTTAATTAATAATCGACAATGTGAATAAGTAAAAAGAAACTTTCGTTTGAATATTCTTTTAATTTAAGATATATTTTTTATTTCGACAAACGTGTTGCCTCTTACAAGTTTTTTCATTGACAGCTACATGCACGATCGCGACGCGACATTTATCGATCACATCGTTGACGTGTTTTAGCACAAGTGGAAAAATAAATTGAACAGTCATACTCTCGCCTCACGATTAAGCCTTTATTTAAGATTTGGAGTTATCCCTGCTACTGGTCTGGCAACTGCTGAGTTTTTAGGTTTAATGGATAATTTATTTAACATGTTAAACTCTTCAAACTTATGTTCAACTAAGCAATTTAATTCAGCATTTAAGGGAGAACAATATCAAATAGATTTTTTCAACAGTGCTATTCATATTTGGATAATTTAGAAATAGTATCTAAAACAGGAAAGGATGTGAGTGGTACAGTAAGATTTCTAACTTGTTTGAAAACAACAATTAATGCTTTGATAGATTTATGGCAGTATCATTTAAATAAAAAATTTTCTTACGTTCTCACCCGTCGTCTAAATCAAGACTGCATAGAAAGGTTTTTTGGAACTGTGAGGTAGCAGAATGGAAATTGTAGAAATCCAACTGCTATACAGTTTAAAAGATCTTTCAAGAAACTTTTGTGCGTTAAGCTATTTCATTCTGGCACATAAAAATTGTGAAGTAGATATGAAAACAATGTTATTACGATTAAGTGATATTCATAATTATGATAACTCGGAAACAATAATTACTCCAAATTTGTCCGTGCCAGAAGATGAACGTATATAGCAAGAGATTGAATAAATAATGACAAATTGCAAAATAATTTTGAGTGTTATGTGTGTGGCTATCTAATTCGCAAATGTTTGGATAAACACACGTGTTCTTCATGTCTCCAGTACGCTAATGATTTAGATCACTTAGATGATAGCTCTGTCTTCTGTTTATTAAAAGCATATGATACATCTAATGGCAGTTTATATGGCAATTTAACAATGCCAAATGACTCTTTTATTCAGTTTATCATTAATTCAGAGATGTATTCGATAATTCATTTGAAGAACTTGCTGCTTCTACCAACATTTTAAAGAATCTTTTACTTATGAGCGCACATATAACGCTACAACATCCTTGTGAAAATTTTACGGTTTTATACGTGAGAAAACTTCATTTTAGAGTTGGAATATATTTCACATTGACAAACATTAATAGAAATTTTAAAGACACTTCTAATAAAAATCAATAATAGTATATAGGCTAATATCTTATTGGAATTTACGCCAAAATATTATTTTGTTTGATAACATATTAATTTATTTTCATTTTAATTTTAATTGATTCCCCTTTTCTACGCATCTGACTTTATTAGCTTGATCAATTTTTGTACTTTTGCTCTTCAGCCAAACAATTGCTATATAAACCAGTCGCCATAGCAACCAAATATCATGCCACGGGAATATATTGTTTTCCTCACTTGTTATGTAATATACTATTTCGACACTGGCATGTCAGTTTCCGATATGTTTATTTTCAACTATTCCGAGAAATTATCAAATTTGCGAACTAAAAACTATCCAGAAAAACGATTTCTAAATAGTGGTTTTAAAAAAAGTGTAATTTTCATCAGTCATGTCTTATAAATATGTCACATTAATATAGTATAAACAATATAGTATATTCTTTATATTCCAATCTTTTTTCTTTAATTTATACTAGGTACCTATACTTTTATCGGCATGAGCCTGAATTATGTAATCTAAGTTTATCCCATATACGCACCTGATTTTTTTAGATGCATATTTGACTTTTTCTAGTACCTATCAAAACTGGATAGAAAATTCAAAATTCATGGAACTACTACATTAACGCTATTTCAATTTCTTAAGTACGGATCTTCCTCGCTCTAACTAAATTATCAAAATACTGTCCTGGTTTCTAGATTTTTAACAAAGCTGCCGCTGATTTACACAGTTCCATTGCATTAGCGACGAGAAGATACTCTGTCTTTATATATACAACTCCAACCGGTATCTCGTGAAATGAGGTGACGATGCGCCGTAACAAATTTGAAAGTTGTGATTTAGCAAAGCCAATCGTGCGGTAGACGTTATGCAGTGGGCAGCTCGATATTGGCCGAATACGTTCTTTCTCTGCGTACTGGAAGCTCCAGTTTACCTGTACTCTGTGCCCAAGGTGAACCAATGGAACTACCCCAATCCCTGTTGAAACCGAAGCCACGAGGACGTACCTTCAACCAAGAGGGGAGGAGTCATATGGACATATAACTAGTTAAACGCCTACTAGACATTTCTCACGGATACTTACTAGATAATTGTTCCTATTATTGCATTTTGTCAAAATCAGCAAAAACATTTCAACACGTTTTTATCACGAATCTTATATTTTATTATATTCACGATTTTTCTATTTCTATTCTTTTATAATAGTATAATTTTTATTCAGTCTACATTCTATCTTTGTACTAAATACTTGTTTGTCATCCAAGTTTTTGATAAAATTTTCAAAAAGAATTGTTGGAATTTAAATAAAATTCCTACTGAGTGTTAAATTAATATTATCAGTGTATCACGCCCTGTTAGCCCTCAAACAACAATGCATAGCTGCGCACTGCGCAGTGTAAGTTGCCTTGCCTCAAAATGACGAGTTCCGGCCGTTCTATACTTGGTGGGGGCTGTCGTCACATCCGTTGGGTTGGGGGGTGGAAAGCATCACGCTTCAGGACGGGGGGTTGGAATTAAGATGGTGAAAAAAGCAGGTGCACTGTAACAGGTGAAAAATATACTATAACGCTTTCATCGGTGATAATTATGCCCGAACTCGACCTTATAGTAAGAGGAGATGTATTCTCAACTGTAACGCCAATTAATCTCCATGTAGTGCCAGAAATAATAAAATACCAAAGAAGACACGTGGTTTTATTTTCGCCTTCCCTATGAATTTTGGAGAACTCAAACAGGGTGGGAAAAACTATCCCATATTTTTACTTAAAAAAATCCAATAAATGTAATTTTTCCTATTCCTATTTATTAATTCACAAGTTGCCCGATACCCCACCCCTGGAGATAGGGATGGTGAGTCGAGTTCGATGTAATTTGAGAGCTTTTGAAAAATAACTGAATTGAAATTCGATTTTCGTTCCGGTGTTGATTTCTCGTGATATTTCATCATTTCAAGACGTTTATAGAATGTTTCAGGGTAGTAATGATGAAAGTTGAATTATAGTATTATAGAAACATGTAATCAACAAGGTTAACATCTTTGGTGCCATTCATATATACACGTAAGCTTTTGGGCAATATATTGTATAGTTATACCTATTCAAAATTTATGGATTGTGATGATTTATGTGTTTGTTGTAGATGTATGTGACCATGATTATTTACAACACGGAGACAATGAAATGCCTGAAATGTGGAAATCCACTGATAACTTATCAGTTTCCACAGAAATGGGAGAGTCATCTGTAGAAGTAAATGTACTCGAAAATTTACCTTCCACTTCTAGAATATCTTCCCAGTTGAAGGCTACTAAAAGAATAGGTGTAAGAAAGAGAAAATGTAGTGACTGACAGAAAATGTCAAATTATTAAAGAAACGTCAGAATCATTGTATCAAGAATGAATTCTAAAAACAGTTTTGGTCTGTTTGATCTGAAAGAGGTTCAAAAGAAAGTAAAAGAACAAATGCCGAATATACCATGCGATCTAAAAAGTACGTGTGGAAACAATTCATGGAATTTTGCAACGAACGTCATCAAAGCCTGGAAGAACACACATCGGATGAAAAACTTGCAGATATCCTTACAGAATGGGCGTTTAATATGCGAAAAGCTGATGGAAACGAGTATAAGGAAATGGTAATGAAGACTATTTGGAACAATACAGCCAAATTACTCCCAGAAAAATATTATAACGATTATAATCGACGTTTTGATCCGTTCAAAGATATCATTTTTCAAGCTGCTGGAAATGCGAAAAACGCGAAGAGAAGGCAACTACAAGGTATCCCGGAGAAGAGAAAAATATCTAGTGCATCTTTGAATGATGAAGAATTAACGAAAATTATTCAGTCTTGGAATGAAAATACACCCAATGGACTACAAAGAAAATTGTATCATATTATCGCAGTGGAATTAGCTTGGCGTGGTGGTGAAGCTTGCCGATGTTTAACTGAATATTTCAAGGAAGAAATTAATAATAACGGAAAACCATCTGGAAGACTTGAATATAATCCTATTTTTACCAAGACCGCACAGGGAGGCTCCAAGAATATTTCAGAAAGTAAGTGGCTTACACCAAATAAAGAAAATCCGGAAAATTGTCCCGTTCGGTTGTTTAAAAAACTCTTATCAAAAAGAGGAGAGAACATTAAAAGCAACCGATTATTTTTAACAGTTAAAAGTCCTTGGTTTAAAAATATGCCAGTTGGCATAAATGAACTTGACAAATGGACTAAATCTGCTGCAAAGTTTATTGGTTTGGAAAAAAAACGTTAAAATATCAAACCATTCCAACAGATCTACAGCAGTAAGCTGGTTGGCAAATTCTGGAGTTGGTGAACAACAAATTATTAAAGTAGCCGGTCATAGTAGTTCAACTTCTATAAAACCTTATCTTCAACTAAACAAAAAGCGTCATGCTGAAATAATATCAAACATAAGAAACGAAGATGTAAATATATCCATGACGTCAACATCCAATCAGATTAAGAAAAATCAATTAGAAAATGTAAAAATAAATAATTTTACAAACTGTACATTTAATATTAATATTTCCAATAAATGATTATCTTAATAGTTTGAACACAATTTTAATTGTTTTCGTGAAATAATCTTGACAAATACAACTCGTGTAATTAATGATTATCGAAAATTTCTTCTCTCTTTCGAAACAAATTGTTGTTTTAGGAAACAACAATTTGTTTCTCAAAATCAAAGAAATTTGTATTTCGATAATCATTAACACACTTGTTGTATTATTATCGAGAATACATGAGTACGATAAGAGAAATATTTAAATTCCAGAGAAAAAATATTGTACAAAAAGGCACTACAACTAAAAAAACAATTATCAAATAAATGTAGATCACAAGTATCTACTAAACACCTAACAGATGAAGAGATGTTGGATCAAGGAACAGAAGGTTTAGAAAAGCATGTTGCTACTTTAGTAAAACTCCAAGTGAAGTCATCCAAAATCAAATCAGGTCGTCGTTACACTCTGGATGAGAAAGTCTTGGGCTTAGTTTTACAAAAATAGATTGGAAAGAGTTATAAACTCTTTTCCAGGCTTTTTGCAATGCCTAATAAAAAAACTTTGCAACAATTGTAGGATTCCTATAGATGCTGGAATAAATGAGGCCCTATTTAGGAACCTTAAAATAAATGTGGCTAATTTGAAAGAGGAGGATAGAGTATGTGCCTTGCTTTTTGATGAAGTATCATTACAGGCACATATTGATAATAAAAAAATATTAGAATTTGATGACTTCGTAGATTATGATAAAGTGCAAAATGCTGAATTTGCAAATTATGCTCAAGTTTATATGATTAGAGGTTTGTTCCTTTTATTAAACAGGGTGTTTCCAAAGTAATCTGAAATTTTTGTTGTGGTTGATTCCTCATCCAAGTTTAAGACAAAAAATTATTGCTTCTGTTCAAATAATAAAAACATTTAATGACGAATTGTCCACAACAATATTTCAGATTACTTTGTAAACACCATGTATATAGGCTATATCTAATATAAAATGCAATAAAATATCTATAGAAGCATTCTTGTATTCACAAATTTTGATTACATTTAATGGGTCAATTATTTTCCGATGGTCCTATAAATAAATCCTAATAGTTTCATTATTTTTGTTTCAGGAATTCGAACGGGCTGGAAGCAACCCATTGCATATTCTTTTGTGAGTGCTAAAAATACTTCCATAAATATAGTAAGAGAAATCAAAACCATTGTTTATGAATGTCTAAAAGCAGGCTTAATAGTAGTAGCTACAGTATCGGACCAAAGCACCAAAAATACAGGGGCAATAAATTATTTAGTGAAAAATAATGGAGTCCCAAATAATATCAACAAAATTGAAAATATACCAAATTAACCAACAAACAATTGCACATATATATGATCCTCCACATTTGATTAAGGGAATTAGCAATAATTTCTTGAAAAAACAATTATATTGGAAGGTGAATGAAAATATAATTTTTGGTGATTGGCAAGATGTTGTGGCTACATACGAAATTGACAATGAAGCTGGGAGACTCATAGCATTGAACAAAATTAAGAAAAGGGCATGTTTATGAAAAATATTTGCGAAAAATGAAAGTTTCAGTAGCTGCCCAGGTATTCAGTCACAAATTTGCATCAGTAATACATTTAATGTATAGAAAAGGTAATTTTTTTATAAATATTGTTAAAGAATTTTTATATTCGCTTATTTTTCAATATAGAATAACTTCCAATTTAGTTACACATTAATATTTTGTTATTTTTAGGAATCAAGTTTAAAGACGGATTTCATGTATTGAAAAATTCAGCCAGGTGTACTGTTAAAATTTTAAAAAAATTTGATAATTTGTTTGACATTGTGAATGGACATACACGTTATAACAGTACATCTGGAAAACCCTTAAAGTGTGCAGTCTCGCAAAAAAGTGGTCACATACAATATTGGCAGACTGCTAGAAATGAATTATCTACCATGCATTTCAAGAAACCCACTGATGGTACACTTGTTAGACCACCTACATTAATGAATTGGGCGGTAACTTTAAATGGTTTGGCATTCTTGGATCCATTGGAAAACTTCTTTGGTCAATTACGCCAACATGGGCTAAGGGATACTAATCCAAGCCCGTATACTTTCAAACATTTTTTCAAGACATTACTCATAAATAACATGGTTAATCGACATTCAATAGCAGCAAATTGTGAGCAATACAAAATAAATCAACAGAAACTTCTGGACTCTGAAATATTTTGTACCGCAGGGGGCGGAAGATGACATTCAATATGAAAATATAAATACCGAAAATATTGATAATATTATTGTTGATTCTCACCCCCTGTCATATATAGATAAAGCTGCGATTGACCATGTTAGAGGTTATGTTTTGAGTAAAAAAAACGATTTTCAAAGTTGTGTTGTATGCAAAAATAATCTTGTAGCCGCTGAACACACAATAATGGACAATTGGCATGATATCAGCCAAGCTAAATAATATGATGAAAACATTAATAGATTGAATTATGCATCACATAAATTTATTTATGGTTTAGCTGATATCTACCAATAGATCATGAGAGTACTCTCATTGAAATGCAATGATGAAAACATAATTGGTAATCTAAATGCATCAGTTTTAAATAAGCAGTATTTAATTTTGATGTATGTTACCATACTTTGGAGATGGAAGGACAAATTGTCAATAAATTAATAAATATTGTATGTTTTAATTGGAAAGAGGGGCTCAATCAAAATTTATTGGGCCAAAGTAATTCTAACATAGACAATATGCACCAGATGGCTTTAAATTACCATCAAAATAAATTTAAAATTTATTGTTTATTTTGAAGTATTGTAGAGTAATTTTTTTAATAATAAATTTTATTTAAAAATATACTTTAAAAGTCTTCTTATTTATATTACTATTTATTATGATAATTACTTTTGGTGTGACAATATATTTCATTTTATATTCAAAAAACTGATCACATGAAGTGAATATTAAATCTTGAAACAAAGTAATAACTACAGGCTGAGTAAAAAAAACTCTATACAGTAAGTAAAAAGAAAGAACGAGTAATTTGGAGTACTCCATTTATGAAGAGTGGAATTAAATGTATGTTACCATTCACAACAACATGGCTTTTCTTCAATTTTCATATACACACTAACGATTTCACATTTTTAAGCAAAAAGTTATCCCCTAAGCATCAGCTTAACAAAACGTTTGATTGAAAATGTGTAATTCGTAGAGCGTATATGAAAATAAAAGAAATAAATTTGTTGGGATAACCACTGAAATATTTAAATTTCCCACTATTCCTGTCAAAGTTGTAGAAATGTAGGTGGCGTCAATAGGAATATTTGAATTTCCCCCTACTCTGTAATGTCAATTTTAGTTCGAGAACAGCTGGTTTGGTGACGCAAATTTGAAATTTTAAAATCTCAAATTTTAACATTGCAGTTTCCTATCTATCCCTTCCCTAATCTATGGCTCTAGTTTTCGGTTAACATGCTATTCACATTTGTGCCGCTAATTTCTCTTATTTCTCGATAAACTGACAAATATAGTGTGCAATATCATGTAAGTTTAGTGCCCCATTGTTTTTATACCATCTGATGGGTAAGATCAACTCTTTATTCTAACAAACGTAGGTATGATGAATTGGAAACATTAAAATGGACTCACCTCCATTCAGATTTAAGTCTTTACATTGCGATGTTGCGAGAACTAAATAATTTTCTAATTTTTAGACACTTTTTATGTAATTTATAAAGTACTAATTTCCGCATCGGCGGTTAATATCGGGAGTGATCGGGATGATCTCGAATTATGTATATCGTATATTGTTGCCTTAAGCAAAGAGCCAGCAGGCGTATCATGTAATATTTAAATTTAAAGGGACTTCTTTTGTTCGGTCAAATAAAGGATGTATTTTGTTATTACGCACTTTATTTTCAACCTACCTTCAAAGCAGTTTGTTAATTCCGAAGGGAATTGCGGTGATCCTTCGATTTCCCGAAAATATGTATAAGCCTGAGCTTAGTTGAAACCAGCTTATTCTGACGTTATTTACAGTCCCATTGCCACCCCTACGCCCAATTTTATACACTGTCTTCTGATCAACTTTTTAACATTTTCAAATAAATTCTCAAAGATTTATTAATTCTTATTATTTAATTAATATAATTTGATAATCAAGATAAGAAGGTCATTTCCATTCCATTATCACATTGAATTGCAATCATCATAAACATGACTAAACGGTTTAGGAAATTATCTGGAAGGTGTAATCCAAAAGAAATTCAAAAAAATGAGACAGACTCTTGAGCTCTTCATGACTGATAAACGTAAACAACTTCAAAAACCATCCAATAGTCGGCCGATCCACCCGAAAAAACAGAAAGCCTGGCAGGATCTTGGCAATGATTCGCCATTTGATTCTATCGAGAAATTTTTAACTTTCGAAGAATCTTTAACAAAAGATAAGCAGAAAAAATCATTGGTAGCTACAAAATATTCACAAATTACTTACGGATTATTCAAATATTGACTAATTATTTAAATATTATTTGTCCACGACCACTTAATAATAAGTCAATATTTTACCTCCTAACAAAAGGTATATGGTACCCATATATCTACTACAGTGAAATATGGTTCATAATTCACGCTTTTGCATTTTAATAGCATATGTCGCTATGACAACACAACACTCAAGCTAGAGATGGGGGTACAGTATGAAATAAATTATTAAATCTGCGTATTTTTTTAGAAAATTTTTAGTATTGATACTTTTCATTACGATATTTCCTAATATTGATATTTTTAAAACCATATATCTATAAAGGTACGGAGTATCTATACTTTACACAGTATCGCACATCTCCATATCACATTATTTGACGTACTCCAGAAATTTATTAATTTTGACGTTAGAATAATTGTCAATAATACCTTGTATTTTTCACTCAAAGATAATACCAAATACCAAATTATTACTTTCCGTTCTACACTTGCATTATTTACTTAACTTCTATTTAACCTTCTAATGCACAGCTCCTGAAGGCGGACTTTGTTCAAAGTCTCTTTATTTATATTACGCGAAATATTTTACGATAAATACATAAAGCCCCCTCGAGGTAGGTTTCTGGTGATAAGTTTACGTATATTTGGTTGCCTACAAGTGATTCCAGGTTGATAATATTACCGTCTAAACGTCAAAGTTGTGGCATAATCGTTAGTTCCTCAATATCGCGGAAATATAAACAGCCAAAAAACATATTTTTCACATTTTTGGAACAATAAAAAAATACTGGTAAGTGGGTTTATATGTTATAGGTATTTATGACTAAAACGTTCATTTGTAAAAATATTATAATTTTGACACTAAAGAAGGAACATAGACTGTACCCTCCTATAGGCGGACTTATGCATTGCCGCTAAAAATTTGATCTTGAAATATATCGTTGTCTCATAAATTATACCTATTATTTTTTCTCAGATATGGCTAACCGTCGTGAGTTTTATGACTTGGATAGGTTGACAAATGAGGAAGCTCTTGAGATAATTGATAATATTGCTAGTGAGAGTGAAGACAATGATAGTGATGAAGATACCTTAGAATTAGATGCATCTGATAGAAATGAACTAGGCTAGATACGACAATACATCGGCATCCTAACTTATATGTCTGTGTTTCGTTATCCAAATGTACGATCCTATTGGGGTAGGTATGTATTTGAAGCTATCCGTCAGACAATGTCAGTAGTTCGGTTTGAAGCAATCCGTCGATTTTTACATTTTAATGATAATTCAGCAGCAAAGGAAAAAGATCAACCTACCTATGATTCCCTACATAAAGGTAGGCCCCTTATTAACCATTTTACCAAACGTTTTTTATCGGTGCCTATGTTGCAACGATTGTGAGTAGATAAACAAATGTTTGCTTCCAAAATGTCAGGAACAGCACTTCGACAGTACGTGCCAAATAAACCACACAAATGGGGTTTCAAATTCTCTGCTCTTTGTGATTCGGATGGATTTTGCTATAATTTCGAAATCTATTCTAGAGCTGGTGATAACGTTGTTCTCACAAACGCCCCTAATCGTGGAGCAGCATCTAATGTTGTAATTCGCCTTTCACAAACTGTTCAAAACGATATTATATATTTTGATAATTTTTACACATCCTTGGGTCTATTAGCATATCTTCGAAGTAGAGGAATATACTCTTTGGGTACTATATGTACAAATCGAGTCCCCAATTGCAAGCTTTCTAGTGATACTGTTCTGAAGGAGAGAAAAGTTGGTCGAGGTTATTGTGAAGACTATGTTGGAAGCGTTTTTGGTATTGATATATCGTCAGTTTTGTGGTGTGATACTAAAACAGTAAGATTTATATCATCTTATGTAGGAACCAAAATATTTGCATCTAGAGAGACGAATCAACCACAGGAAAAAGCAACTCGTTGGGATAAAAAAGAAAAAAAATATTATGAAATCGATTGCCCACGTATTATAAAGGAATGTAATCGACACATGGGAGGTGTAGATTTGTTGGGTGGTTTGGTCAAGCCGAATATTGTATCATCTTATTGATGTAGCAACTGTCAACGCGTATATTCTATACCACCGCATCCTTGGGGAAAAAGAAAAAATCGAGCTTCCAGTGTTTAGAACTCAAATTGATGATTCGCTTTGTTCAGAAGGAATCATGCAGCAGAAAAAGAGTGTTGGACGACCTTCATCATCATCACCAAATTCTGTCGTAAAACTACCAAAAAATGCTTATCTTCCAACTGAAGATGTACGTTTTGACCAAGTGGGTCATTGGTGTATATTTCGAGACAGGTATGGAAAGAAGTAATGCAAGTATCCTAAATGTTCTTCAGAAACTAAATGTTCTTCAGAAATTAGTACGCCAATGGTCCAATATAGTTGGTTAATTTATCGCTCTGCAAAGAAATCAAAAATACTTGGGTTTTTTTAAAGTAAAAATTATAATTTTGTTATACAAGTGCACAGTTAATAGTGTTTATTCATGTGAGTAATAATTTCACCTATTTACTTACTAGAAGATACTAGTTTGACTATTTGCAAGAATTTGCTTCCGGATCCGTCTTATCTAAATCTAGTTTCAATAAAACTTTTTTTTTTGTAATGCTTAATAATTATTACTTACCAGTGGCGGAACCCATTCTATAAATATGGGTGATTCAGAAAAATGTTCGAAGTGTAAATTAAATAAGAATGAGGGCTTTGTGGGATGCGAAGGTGCTTGCTCAAAATGGTTCCATTATTCATGTCTCGGATTGACCAACGTAGAATTTTCCATGCTTTCTAAAAGTAAAAACCTTTTCTTCCTTTGTGATCATTGCAAAAAAAAATGTGATATCATTGAGAAAACAACTATGAAGGATAATTGCGATCAGCTAGCAGCAATCAATAATTCCATTGACAAAATAAAAAAGCTAATTCAATCCAAAATTGAAGAAAAAGTTGAGGAATTGTCTTTATTTAAATCCGAAATTATAGATGCCTTAAAAGTAGAACTCAATCAAAAAGTGTTACCACAAATTCAACCCTCAGCTTCAAGTCGCTCAAATGTTTCATACAACCAATGTCTACAACCTTCTTTTTCACAAATTTTGCAAAAACAACCATCCTATATTATCAAGCCCAAGATTAAGCAAGATTCTATTACTACAAAGAACGATATGATTAAAAACATCAATCCGGTATCTTCCAATATCAGTCTCTCAAAAATAAGTAATGTTAAAGATGGAGGACATATGGTGAGTTGTGGAAAATCCGAAGACTGCAGCAAATTTAAAAAGATGGCCGAAGAAAAACTTGCGGATAATTACACTATTAAAGAAATTCCAGTACTAAATCCTAGATTTAAGATTGTTGGGCTGTCTGAAAAACTGTCGGATGAGGAGCTTGTTAATCGCTTAAAATCTCAAAATAAAAATGAAATAACTGGTGACCTTAAAATCATTTCTAATGTTCCTTTAAAGAAGAATGATAGGCTTCATCAGGCAGTAGTTCAGAGTGATATCCCTACGTATAAAAAAATTATGTTACAAAAAAAACTCTTTGTTGGTTATGACTATTGTGATGTTTTTGAGGCTATTGAACTGAGACGATGTTTTAAATGCAGCGGATATCATCATCTATCAAAAGCTTGCAAATCTACTATATTTGTTTGTCCAATATGTGCACAAAATCATCAACTAGTCCTAAAACAAGCGAATACTGCATAAACTGCCATAATTTTAACAAAAGCACAAATAATCCAGTTCCAGCAAATCATACGGCTTTAGATAGTAACTGTCATATTTTTAAAGAAACTCTTTCTAAATTTAAATCAAACATTTTATCCTCTATATAGCAACCAAAGTTGAAAACTGTTTCTAATTCTTCTCAAAATCATGAGCTCACTATTTATTATCAAAATGTACAGGGTATGAGAACAAAAACACAAGATCTCCTTATCAGCTTATCAACGGCCATACAATACGATGTACTTGCCTTCACTGAAACTTGGTTAACTGACTCAATAAATAACTCTGAATTTATCAACACTCACGATTTTGATGTATTCAGGTCGGATAGACCATACCATCTAACAAACAACACTAGAGGTGGAGGTTGTTTATTAGCTTTAAGGAAAGAACTATCAGCTTCTCTAAATAATTTAGGACCTTCCTCAATATTCCTGGATCTACCTAATATTGACATCGTCTCGGTAAAATTTAAATACAAAGGCATTTATCTGTTCATCTTAACAATATATATTCCTCCTTACATCTCCGACAATGATTTTGAATGTTTCACGGACGGTATCATATCTTTAAATAATTTGTATGGTAATAATTTGTTGATTATAGGTGATTTTAATATTACAGAATATGCATCCTATAGAAACGGACCTTTAGTAAAGCCATCAAAAAAACTTGAAACTTTCATAAATTTTCAAAATTTTTATGCTCTTGACCAATTTAACGCTGTACTCAATGATAATGGCCGGCTTCTTGACTTAGTTCTATCAAATGTTTCTCCTTGCAACGTAGATAAAGCAACAGATGTGTTATTAACAACCAATTTTCATCACCCAGCACTAACGATATATCTACCCTTTGAACGGCAAAACTACTTATCTCCCACATCAACAACCGGTTTCAACTTTAAAAAAGCCAACTTTCCATGCCTATATCAATGCATGTTAGAAACGGACTTAACTAATATCAATTCATTCGATAACGTAGACAATGCTATAAGTTATTTATACCAGCAGTTGAATGACATCTTCGAAATACACGTCCCCAAGAAAAAACACTGCAAAAAACACTACCCTCAATGGTATAATTCTGACATCATTAAGACCACAGTAAAGAAATATAAATTATGGAAAAAATATAAATCCAGTAAAAACAATACTGACTACATTAACTTTTCCAAATGCAGAAGAGATCTTAAATTAAAAGTTAAAATTGCCTATGATAATTTTGTAAAAGTAACCGAGCAAAATATTAAAAACGAACCAAAATCATTTTGGTCTTTTATTAGCTCACAAAAAAATAGTACCTCCTCAATACCTAGCACGATGGCATATGATGACAGATCATTAAATAAAGCTGAAGACATAGTTAATGGATTTGCTGAATTTTTCTCAAACAACTATACGATACCTAATGACACAAACTTTGTTAACAAACTAACCAACAATACTACAATCAATATATCTTACATCACTGAGGAAGAGGTACTTGTTGCATTAAAAAAACTGAAGCCCAAGCCAACAGCTGGTACTGATAATATTCCCGCCTTTATAATTAGAGATTGTGCTCAAGTTTTATCTAAACCATTAACGGTCATTTTTAACATAATTTTGAAAACCAGTCATTTTCCAGACTGCTGGAAATCATCATATATCTGTCCTATATTTAAAAAAGGGAATAAAAGTGATATTTCCAACTACCGTCCTATAACTATTTTAAATAATTTTTCTAAAGTATTTGAAACAGTTATCCACAATCGTCTAGCCTTTCAGTTACGTAATATTATTATACTAAATCAACACGGTTTTGTTGTAGGACGGTCCACAATAACCAACTTGTTTTGTAAGACACAAATGATCTCTGATGCTTTAGATAGAAGAAAACAGATAGACGTCGTCTACACTGACTTTTCTAAAGCTTTTGATAGGATTAATCACAAACTTTTACTTCGCAAACTAGACAGTATTGGTCTGCACCTCTCATTAATAAATCTAATTAAGTCGTACCTTTCCAACCGCCCCCAGTTTGTCCAATGCCTTGGTCATAAGTCTGTAGTATTCATTCAAACATCTGGTGTTCCTCAGGGCTCTGTCTTGGGACCACTCCTTTTTATACTTTTTATCAATGATATTATCGATGAAATTGAAGCAACGGGTCTAATATTTGCAGACGATTTCAAATTTATTTCTGTCATTGACAGTTTACAAGATTGTATTATACTTCAAAACAATATAGACCTATTAGACAAATGGTGCATAGAAAACGAACTACCCTTAAATGCCAGTAAATGCAACATCATGTCTTTCCATAGAACAGACACCTCAATAAGATTTGATTATCAACTGCACAATACCGTATTAGCTCGCCCCAATTTAATAAAGGATCTTGGTGTTTACTTTGACTCCAAACTAACTTTTGTCGCACATTTTGAAAAACTCTCTGCAGCCTCATACAAAATGCTTGGTTTTGTAATTAGAAACATGAAATTGTTTAAAAGTTTTTCTACTATGTTCTTGTTATTTTCGACATTTGTAAGATCCAAGCTTGAATATGGAAATGTAATTTGGAGTCCTATATATAATAATCACATAACGTTACTGGAACGTATTCAAAGACGTTTTTTCAAATCAGCTTGCTTCATGATAGATGGTGTTTATCCTGCAAGAGGTATCGATCAGGAATACTTTTATGACCGTTTTCACGCACAGAGCCTAATTAAAAGACGAGTAATGCAATCTGTAATATTTTTGTTTAAAATTATTAATTATAAGGTGGACTGCATTTATATTAATAATTTATTATATCTTCGTGTTCCTAGGGTCAACTCTCGTCAAAACCAATTATTTTATCAGAACAATTATAGATATTTTAAACTGTCAATTGTCCACAATTAAATGTGCATTTTTAACTACTTAAATCTAATTCTTATAGTGGGGTTAGTTAGTTTGAAATTTTGTATATTCATTTCAAAGCTGAAATAGGCATGCTGAACACACACTTTTTTTCTTTTTTTATGTAGTATTTTGTTATGTAGAACATATTTGTGTTTGTTCACCTTATCCTGGAATTGGGCGTGTCCCGTTGGATATTGTATTGAAAATAAATAAAAAATAAATAAATAGAAACACAAGCATTCTGTGTAAAATGTAATCTGAGTTTGTGTAATTCAACAAATAAAACATGCTTTTTTGATTCTCATAATAAAAACTAAATTTTCTACTCAGACTACAACTGATACAATGATTATACTTTTGGTACGAATAAAGTTAACATCTTTTTTACATTAATTAATGTATGGTGTGAATGCACAGGTCCGCCTACAGTCGTATATTATTTTTTTTCATTTAGAAATATTTTTTTTTCAAAATACCGTATATTATTTTAACCCAATTCATAATTTTTTATTAAAAAAAAAATTAATACATTAGAGGGTTAATAAAGAAATCAAGGATTGTGGACAAAGTATAGTATTCAACTCGCAATTTATGGCCATTATTCTCTGGGGTCACCCTGCGTGAATAAGGGCTATTATTCTCTGGGGTCACCCTGCGTGAATAATGGCTATCATAAATTGCTCGTTTAATAATATACTATTATTAATTATTTACAGGTTATTTACAAATGATTAAAATTTAATTTTTCAATAATTTACAGATTGTTATATTTCAAATGGTAAGGGCTGGATCCACTGACTGTGAAACTGATGTTCAAAACATAATGGCAAAACTGATAAGAAAAAGTATTCAGCTACAGTACAGCGGATGTGAAAAAAAAAGTTTCAAAGACACAGACTCTTTCAAAATTATGGAAAGTAAGTTAAATTAATATTTAAATGAACCATCCACAATAGATGGCTGGTTCATTAATATATTAATTTTAATTATACAGCTATGTTTATTGTTCCAGATTTTCTCCTGGCTGTGTATCATGGATCCAAAGATAAACTGGAGATAATCAGTTGGATGAGTCGCTTTTTATCAGGTGAGCAAAGTGCAGAGAAAGCGGCCGAACTCACCATGAAAATAAAAATAATTAGCAAGTTACAAAATAATATTGATTCGCAATGCCATTAATTTTCTATACCGATGTTTCGAAATAATTGCATTTAAGTTTTTTACTTCAATAATAATATGACATTTAATTGTGTCATTGTGACAAGTCAAAAATCTCTCTTTCAAAATTATAAAAAAAACTTAGGTTCCAGCCATTAAAATTGTCCAATAAACATATGATGACAAAAGAAAGAGGTGGTAGAAATACTAGAGGTAATGGTGGAAGCAGCCAAATGACTGAATGATAAAGATGAAAATGACATCAAGAACACTCAAACTAATGAAATTTTTGATGAAAAAATTTTATTTCAAGAAGTTATTAAAGCAAAATAAAATTTATTTGCGGCAAAAGATCGAATTAAAACAGAATTAGGTAAAAAGATTTGACACAGGAAGAGTTGGAACAATTTTTAATAAACTCTGACGATGATGTTGCAGATCCGGACTTTGCAGATTCAGAGTCGGAGTCGGAATTTTCTGGAAATAGTGATGTCGCGGAAATTGATATACGCGCCTTTGACGATCCGGATCTTGATACTCCTTCTGATGTTGTGGACACCTCAAACGCTCAAATAACACTACCTAAACCGCCCCGTCAAACCCCCGCTGATGCCGTGGTATGGGACGCGGTGGCAACTGATCCTATACAAATTCCTTTTACCAAACAGCGAGAATTATTAATTCAGCCCAATGGTAAGTTATTTTTAATGACCCACACATTTACGATTTCCTAATACAATTTTATTATTACAGGTAACACGTCAATTGATTACTTTAATTTATTGTTCGACGAAAATTTATTAGATATGTCGAGGAAGTTTTTCTTTCGGAGAATACGAGTGTGAAATCCCGCATAACACGTTGGAGCCCGTTAGCTAAAGACTAATTAAAATTATTTATGGGGTTAGTGCTTCATATGGGTTCTATTAGACTAAATAGGCTACAAGACTATTGGAAAAAGCATCGGCTATTCAACCTACCTGTTTTTTCTAGTTTTATGAGCAGAGACCGATTTATGTTAATTTTGAGATGTCTCCACTTCAGTCGAAATCCTTTACCTGATGAACCAACACCAACTGACAGATTATTTAAAATTAGACCGATGATCAATTATTTCAATTAAAAAATGAAATAAATTTATTATCCTGGCTGGTATTATGGTGCGGTAGATTGCTTTTTAGGCAATATATCAAAAATAAAAGGCACAAATACGGTGTAAAATTGTATCTACTCACAGAACCAGATGGCACAATTTTGAAATTTGCCGTTTACACTGGCCTCTTTGACGATTATGGTGGCAAAGGGCATGCTGCGAATGTAGTGTTGCATTTGGCAGAAGAAAAGTTAGATGCAGGACATGCATTATATTTAGATAACTATTATAATAGTTATGAACTTGCATGCAAATTGCTGGCCAGGAAGACCTACTGCACTGGAACTCTCAGGGTTGATAGAAAACAAAATCCAGTTGACGTGAAAAATGCCAAGTTGAAAAAAGGACAAACCATTGCGCGTTATTCCAAGGGAGTGATGGTTGCTAAATGGAGGGACAATCGAGAAGTGTTCTACATATCTACGGAGTTTGGTAATAATTTGAAGAAATATTACAACAGGAGGCGACAGGAAAAGGAAAAACCTGAAGCGATTTGCCACTACAATAGTTTTATGGGAGGAGTCGATAAGAAGGATTAAATGATAGCATATTATCCCTGCGAAAGTAAAACGGTGGTACAAAAAAATCGAATTACATATTATTTTTATGCTTTTGATGAACGCCTTTTTTTTGTATAAAAAGATCGAACAACCAAGAATTTCTTTGTACGACTTGGATCTTGGAACACCTACTTCCAGAGAAAAGAGGCCCTAATCCTACCGAGAAAAAACGACCTACTCATCCGAATCATGTTCCAGAAAAAAATCATTCGACAGGAGCAAGCAAAAAACATGCTCATCGAAGATGTACTTATTGTCATAAGAATAAAGTGAGAAAAGAGACTGTCTACCATTGTCCTACCTGTCCTGGGAAGCCGGCCCTGTGTTTTGAACCTTGCTTTTCTGAATTTCATAAAAATTTGTAAATACTATGTGTCAGTAACAATGTACTGTGTTAATTCGCACGTCCTCTGGCTAAGATTTTTATTGCGAGAGGCTGATGACGTCTATAGACGTCATGGCAAGTGTAACTTAAGTTTTGTTTTTTTTGAAAATAAATATTTTTTGCATGTCAATAATGTTTCATGTTAGCCTCTTGGTGTCTGTAACCATATATTGTCAGCAATGAAAGTGTTAATCCACTCTTGCGTATAGTGAATTTTTAAATCATTCGCTAGTGGTTTTAAGATTGATTCCATGTTTGAATCAGATGCTGCTTTCCTGGCATATTTATCAGCTGTTTCATTTCCTGTTATGCCTATAAGTGACGAAACCCATAGGAACGTGATATTTTTGTCGATTAATTGGTGTAACTGATTTTTAATCAACTTGACTATTGGGTTTTGAACATATTATATTTTGGATAGCAGGTGTAATGAGTTGTCAGAGTCAGTTACTGCTATAACATTCTTTGATTTCTTACTATTTAAATAAGTAAGAGCTTCTTGCTCATTCTCATTACTGACGATTCTGACGGTAATTTGAATGTTTCCACTTTTTCTGGTACAACAACTGCGCAATTTGTTTTGGAGGCATCTGTGAAGATCAAGGTAGAATCAGGGGTATAAAGGGAGATTATTTCATGATAGTGGTTTACAATAACCTGGGGATTTGTGTCTTGCTTATTATATATAAGTAGTTGATTATAAAGACATTGAATGAAGTTGTAAAAGAGGGTGAAAAAATTGAGATTCATAGAAATATAGTAAATAATGAAATCACAACAGGATTTAGGAAATTTTGTCGATCTTTCAAGTTTAGATATCAATATAACAAAAGTTATTGATTTAATTAACGGAAGCTTAAGAATTCAGTGTGAAAATGAGAAAGAAATACAGAAACTCTCAAATGAAATTGAAAATAAATTAGGAAATGGTTACACAACTCAAAATGAAGAGAAGAGGAATCAGAAATTAACGATTGTTGGTTTAGAAGTGGAAACTGAACATGGGGAATTAAAAAACGCTATATTAAGACAAAATAAATTTATTGGGAATGCTGATTTAAAAATTATTGTAGTAAAAAAGATGAAAACAAAATATATGGCAATTATTGAAATTGATCGTAAGAATTTTAAGAATATGATTGATAACGGTATGCTGTTTATTAATTTTGCAATCTGTCCAATATGTGAATATTTTGATATTCACCGATGTTATAAATGTTCTGGATATAACTAGGGATGGCAACGATATATCGATATATTCAATATATCGATATTTTTTCAAATATATCGATATATAAATATCGATATAATAGTTTCGATATATCGCAAAATATATCGATATTTTAGGGTAAATACCTGTATCAGGCTATATAAAAAAACTAATTAATTGCAAATTACACACACCACAATTTGGCGAAATTTCAATCTAGTTTGTTTTATTACCAACATTCGTTGAATTTCTTAGCACCATCTAGCGTCGAGAAGCGCAAATAACTTAGTAGGTACCTGTATTTGACACGATAGGTACCCGAATTATCGGCTATAATCTCGGGATTCCTTTGAATTACTTGAACGGAAGTTCTTCCCCGAAAATTTTTGTCGTGGACACTCGTGGAATACTCGTCCGAAGTTTATAAATACACCTCAACAAATACTTTTCTGCAATCTGCAAAGAGCTTTGAAAGTGTTTGCTGTGAATAAATGATAGTGTGATTGTTCGAAAGTTTAGTGAAGTTGAAATTAAAACAAACTTGAATTATTACATAAAAATAAAGTGACTGTTGGCCCTGAAAATATGGCTCCTCCGAGAAGTAACATTTGGAAACATTTTCAAAGAGTGGCTCCAAATACTGCTAAATGCAATTTGTGTGCCAAGGTGCTGAAGACTTCGGGCAATACAACAAATTTGAAAACACATTTAAAACAAAAACACTCCTTCATCTCACAAAATTCAACTGAGGAGAATTACGAGACTGATGAACCAAAAAAGAAAAAACGTCCATCCCAACCCGAAAGTCGAATGGATGTGGAAACTCCTGGGACTAGTAGTTCACTACATCAAGATGAGGTATGGTATGACTAATAGAACCGCAATTGTTAATGAATTTATTAATCAATATTTCTAGAAAATGCAGATCGCTTCACAAGAAATTGTTGATGATGATCATTCATCAACTTCAACAATGACGGTTTCTGAATATGATGTTGAACCAAGCACAAGTACAGAAAAAACAAGCTCATTATCATTATACAAGCAAGCTACAATTGTGTCTACCTTCAAAACAATTTCATCTTTCAAAGGTAAAGCTAAAGTTTATAGTATTTGCATGAATGCATAATTTGTTTTTATTTTTAGATGGTGGCTCTAAAAATGTGAAACTAACTGAAGCATTAATAAAATTTATTGTTCAGGATAATTTTCCATTCAATATTGTAGAAGGTAAGGGTTTTCTGTCTTTGATAAAACAAGTGGCACCTTTATACAAAGTACCAACCAGAAACACCATCAAAAATAATGTTGATAGAAAGTTCGAAGTGATTTCAACAGCATTTAAAAATATATTGAAAAAATCGAAGTATTTCACAATTACGACGGATATATGGACTGCCGATATGCAGACCAAAAGTTTTATGGGCATCACTGTCCACTTTGTACATGACATGAAGTTAACATCAGCGACAATAGGTATTGTTGAATTATCAGAGTCTCACACGGCAGACTATATTGCTTTAGAATTGGCCAAAGCTCTTCAAGTTTGGGGAATTGATCATAATGATGTTGTTGCTGTAGTGACGGACAATGCAGCCAATATGGTCAAAGCTATGCAAGACAAATTTGGAAAAAACCGACACATCCCATGCTTCGCACATACCCTCAATTTGGTGTGTGAAAATTCACTTAAAAACACAGAAGGTTTAAATATTATTATTGACAAGATACGATCAATATAAGTATGGTTCAAAAGAAGCGTTAAGGCTAGTGATCAATTAAGAAAAATACAAATCGATGCTGGAACGATGGAAGGAAACATTAAAAAAATGATTTTGGATGTCAAAACTCGCTGGAACTCCACATATTACATGATAGAGAGATTTCTACTAGTGTCATCCATGGTCAGCAATATTTTGTTTTCCGATGTTAATGCTCCAAATATGATTACTGCAGCCGAAGTTGAGCATTTACGAGAAATATGCAAACTTTTAAAACCACTAGAAAGGATGACAGTAGAGATAAGTGGCGAAAATTACCCCACAATAAGTAAAGTAATACCAATGATTGGTTGTCTGATGAACCAGTACAATAATTATTCGCCCCAGTATGAAGTAGGTAAACACTTGAAAACAACATTATTGAAAGAAATCGAAAAGAGGTTTGGTGCTATTGAAAAATCTTATATACCAGCTGTTTCCACAATATTGGATTCTCGATTTAAACAAATAAACTTCAGGGATCCTCAAGCTCTGGGCACTGTGATGCGACACATCCAAAGTGAGATCGCGACTTTCCAAAGCACTTCTTCATCAGAATCTTCTGATTCAGGTACTGAAGCTGTAGAACCGGAATTTGATATATGGGCGCACCATAAAAAATTAGCGCACACTAAAAAAAGTGGACAAGGGAAATCAAATAAAGATAGTGAACTCAATCAATATTTAAGTTTGCCAGTTAGAAACTTGAAAGACGAACCCTTGGACACCTGGAGCGAAATGAAATCGGTATATCCCAACTTATTTAAAGTGGCGGCAAAATATTTTTGTGTTGTAGCAACGTCGGTCCCCAGCGAGAGGCTATTTTCAAAAGCCGGAGCAACAGCTACTAAAAGTCGTAACCGTCTCACGGGAAGTAGGCTTTCCAAATTATTATTTTTGAGCTCTTTGCCTGACAACTTGCATTTGTGGAACTGATGTATTCACCTAATCCACAAAATCACAAATACAGGCAAATAGTCTACTTCCTGTGACCTGTGCTGTGAGACATTTAATCGTAAACTTGACTTTAATGAAAAATACATTTTCATTTTTTTTGTAAAAACATGCAATTTTGTTGAACACTTTTAACAGTTTTAACTTGTACTTACTTAATCAAAGAATACACTTTTTTTAATGTATTTCCTTTCAATATTTTCTAAAACCTACTTTAGATTTAAATCATTTGAATATAATAAAAAGATATATCGATATTTTTCATAATATCGATATTTTTGTTTAGATATATCGCTTGTATCGATATATAGGTTTCGATATATCATATGATGATTATATCGATATATTTATATTTTTTGCCATCCCTAGATATAACCATTCAGCTAAACAATGTACAAAAGATCAAATTTGTACTACTTCTGAAAATATGATTTGTTCCAACTGTAATGAAATCAATTTAAAATACAATTTAGGATATTTTATTTATCATAGCTGTTCGAATTTAAAAAGTATTTCAAACTATGCAAATTCAAACCCCATAATTTGATTGGTTAGTGTATCATTTTTCCCTCCTCGTTCGCATCAATGAAAGTGGTACCGGCTGTCCATCCCTGACAAGACACGATGCTTGGGTATCATGATGAGCGGCAGCGGAGGTAATGCCGAAAAAACAGCTCGCATCCAAGTGTATTCACTTAGATTATTTTTTAAGTAATGAGTTACGTGCAATTAGTGAGGAATGCAATTCCTGTATGTGGTCCAGCAGGGCTTCATAATTATAAGATTTCGTTATTGTATTGAGTTCTACGTAAAGGTCAACCGAGTAAGGTGTGGTCGCTGGGATGCCATTTTCGAGTATGTGTAATGCAACCTAACCTAACGAGAATAATAAAGCATTGTAGCAGTGAACTGAACTTTTATTTCGACAACTAGATTACACCACGTTATTCGTTTATTAGCGTTGTACGCAAATTGGGATCTGTGACAAGATTTTGAGCCCACGGTCCCTCTTCATGGTCCTTCGATCCTGTGGATGCCTTTTTCCTCGTTTCATATTTCCAGTGTGATGGATTTACAGTCAAGTTTTCATGTGTTTAGTGACCTTTTTTGTGAGCCCCCAAAAATGGGACCGCCAGCTCGGACTTTGTTCATCACTCGTGGATTGAGTAGCGAGTTGATTGAACAAATACTTCGAAACCCTTTGAAACTTTTAGTTGATGTGATTCTTCCCGTTTTCAAGTGTTGCAGACTTTCGTATGTGTGGCCCTCAAAGATATATGTGACGTTACAAAAATAGGATCGTCCTAGTAATATGTAAGTTTTCGAAATTTTTACTCTATAAGAACCATTTAGGTACTTTAATTCTACTCGTGGAAAGTATTCAGTTAATTTTATTCATGTTTAATCCGTGATACCGGGTGGAGAGGGATTTGTTGTTCATGAGTTTTTGCATTGTTGATTCTGTGAAACTAAACGGATAGTTGGTACAAAATCAAAATTTATTTAAAATGTTTTACCAAAATTCCCTGTAACTAAGGAGGCTCTGCAACAGATGGAGCAAGATCTATTACAGGATGAAAACATGGAAATGTTGGTAATATATTTGTATACATAACTCACTCATATAAACAAATTGAATGCACGCCCTATACTTTTCTTCCATTGGAAATCGTTTTTGACAATAGTGGCATAAGTGAAGCATTAATGGCGTAATGTTTTTAATTATTTGACTGCATAATTTAGGTCACAAGACTTGTTTACAATGGCCATTTTTTTACAGGCTTTGGAATTAGGCCATGTGGGTGGAGTATCAGTTAAAGATGGTACAAGAAAACTAATGTACAAACTTCTCACAAATGAAGTAGGCGTGAAGTATTCCTGGGAAGGAGCGAAAGGAAAAGCTCCATTCAAATATCTCAACTTCTAAAGTTATAATGAGTAAGATAATTTTTCTAAATTTGCTAAAACTACTAAGATATTATTGAACAAAAAACATAAATATCCAACTTTCGCTAATGACAAATATATCCGCAGTCACGAAAATAGGTGTTATCTACTACTAAACCAAAATTCAGTTTCATAATAAAAGGTAGATTTTAGTACACTTGTTTTGTGGGAAGGTGTGAGACTGATGTTCCCTATGAGCACGGAACTAGAAATAATTGCTGTCATGAAACTTTGGCTGGTGAGAGCCAAAGATAGGATGGAGAAGGCATCAAAGGAACCTGCTGAAGATAATAATGAGATTAAATTTTTTTATTTTGTTTTTAGTTATGTATGTTTTATATATGTTTTAAATAAGTAAGAATAATATTTCTTTTCTTAATTGGAGTTTATTTTGTTTTTAGTCATGAATGTTTTATATGTTGTTTTAAATAAATAAGAATATTATTCTTAATATTGTTTTCTTCAGTGTGTGCAGCAATCCATCTGGTCATTGCCATGAATAATATAGCAAAATTGAAGCAGAATTGATACAAAAATATAAGCATTAAGTTAATTTAAACAAACTTCATTGTATTAATAATTATGCATGTGACTCAATAATTATTATATAAATCTTCCAACTAATTACAATAAAATGGTGGAGGTGACAATCTGAGGACAAATTTGAGGAATATGCCTGGTATACCCGACAATCTTCCTAAACATGTGGCTCCTAAAGTGAAAAGAGAAGTGGCCAAAGCGGTAGTAGCTGAACAGGGGCAAACAGTGACTGTTGTTTGCTCCATGAGTGCTGTAGGTCACCACATTCCACCCTATTTCCTTTTTTTGCAAGAAAGCGTCTCAACCCTCAGCTCATAAATGGAGGGCCTACTGGTAGTGACATGCGTGTTACTGAAAAAGGATACATGACTACAGTAGCATTCATCACATGGCTTGAGCATTTCTGTAAATTCACTAACCCCACTGCAGACCGACCAATATTGTTAATTCTTGACAATCATATATCTCATGTTAGTTTAGAATCAATAGCATTTTCCAAGGCCAATCATGTACATATGCTGAGTTTACCTCCTCACAGCAGTCACGAGACCCAGCCACTAGACCGCATCTTCTTTAAACCCTTCAAATCTTACTACGATAGTGCTGCAGATGCATGGAATGTTTCCCACCCAGGGCAAACTTTGAATCTATACAACGTGGCTGGACTAGTAAAAATAGCATTTGAAAAAGCTGCTACTGTTGAAACTGTTGTAGAAGGGTTCAGGGCCACAGGGATTCACCCCTTCAATCCCCAAAAGTTCACCGACGCTGATTTTGCTCCATCGGAAGTCACCGACCAGGAGTATGAGGACGAAGATCGAGAATTAGAGGAACGTCAACACATAGTCTTTGGTAGCAATGGAGATGAAGAACCCGAGAATGTTATAGATGAATCGATTGAAGTGGTTGAAGCTGCCTCCAACTCAGCACCAAGTTCAACACCCAGACCAAGCACCAGTCAAAACATTCAATCTACCAGTTAGCAGCCAATAGTAGTATCACCAGGACCAAGACCGTCAACCCAGACCAAGCACCAGACCAGACATTCAATCTACCAGTCAACAGCCAACAGTAGTATCACCAGGGGACATCATCCCACTCCAAAAGTGGAATTCAGACGTAAACGTCGGAAGGGTTTGAGCTCAGTTTTATTGACTTCAACCCCACATAAAATGCAACTTGAGAGTCAATCCATTGAGAAAAAAAACTTGAGGAGGAGAAGAAGAAGAAAGCAATTGAAAGGAGTAAAAAAAAGCTTAACTTTTCAGCAATAGAGAAAGGACCAAAGAAGCGAGTTCATCAGAGTTCAAGTTCATCAGAATCAGAAGGAGACATGTCTTTGCATTATAGTAGCTCCGACTTGGAAATGTCCTTATCTGATGGGGACCATGAAGCAGATGAGAAAAAAGACTTTTCTGTGATAGAAAAAGGTGACTACGCTATTGTAAAAGTACAAGGGAAAACAAAAACTTCATTTCGACTTTATCTATTCAAAATTGTGACTGTGTTAGACAATGGCTATGATGGAATTTTTTCAAAAGTGTTCCTAAAACACCTCGATTTGAAGAAACAGAAGAGGACGGGTATGTTGAGAAGGTTGATATCATAATGAGACTCTCAAAACCAGTGGTAGATTTATGAACACAATAAGCTTCCAGGAGGAACTGGGGCATTTGACAATTTTATTGATTGTACCTATATAATAATTATTTAGATTAGATTGTATTCTATATTATGTATGTTCTCTCTTGCCGATAATGGATAAGGAAAATGATTATGTTTTATTATGTGCACCGACTGGAAAAGCGGCATTCAATATAGACGGATCGACTTTGCATGCGACATTTCATTTACCAGTAAATCAACAAAAAGGTGGTGAACCTTTGCCAAATTTAAATAATGATATTTTGAATACGCTAAGATGCCAATTGAAAGATTTGAAATTGTTGATAATCGATGAGATTTCGATGATAGGCGGAACGATGTTTGCGCACATCGATGAACGCATGAAGCAAATTTTTAATAATAAATCCATTTTCGGAAATATATCTGTAGTTGTATTTGGAGATTTTCGGCAATTGTCACCGGTTGGAGATTCCTATGTTTTAAATTTGAATAGTAAAGCTACCGCTTATTGTGCCATCGTAAACGATTTTTTATGGAGGCATTTCAAATATTTCGAATTGACGGAAATAATGCGGCAAAAAAATGATTTTGAATTTGCACGAGCATTGAATAATTATGCCAATGGAACGATCACCGATGACGATTATAAATTATTTAAATCTTTACATATCGGTTCACATTTTGACGATACAATTATACCGCACGATGCTATTTGTCTGCTATCCACCAATAAAGAAGTCGATGAATTTAATGCAGAACGTTTGAAATTATATCAACGTGATGTATCTGTATCTTTTGCCAATGATTTTTTTCGTGGTGTTGTCGTCGTCAATAACAACAATAATAATTTTGGAAAAACTACAACAACAACAACAACATCATCAAAACAAACATAATGTTTCGGTTTGGCCGAACAAGTTCCACTACACGTTGACGCACGATACATGCTCACGAATAATATCGATACAGCAGATGGTTTGGTGAACGGTGCATGTGGCATCCTTATGCAAGTCGATAAAGAAAAACGTTTTTTCGATGATGGGAGGGGAAGGAAAATTTCAAAATTAATACCGATTCGTTTATGGCTTTATTTCGAAGATGAAAAAATTGGAAAAATTGTAGAAATAACAACACTAATAAATTTACAAAAGAAATAAATCTTGGTTGGGTTCCCATTACATTTATGACACGGTGTATAAAAAATAAAAATAACGATTCAAATAATTACATGGAAAGACAACAATTTCCCATAACTCCTGCAGAAGCGATAACTATTCACAAGTCCCAAGGAGCAACTTATAATTCTGTTGCTGTTAAAATTAAAAGTAGAATGTTGAAAAGTTCGTTGTACGTCGCCTGCAGTCGAGTAACAAAATCCAATGGTTTATATTTGTTTGGAATGGACTTGAAAAAACCATCTACTACAACATCAACGAAAAAAGATTTAATAGAAACGGAAATGAATGATCTTCGTAATAATCCAGATAGGCAATTATTTTTACCAATGAAATTAATACTCGAAGAAAAACCATCATCATCAGAAGTATAGCAATACCGGTTCTGGGACACTTTGGTAACCTGTCCATCCAGTTCTCCATCTTCAGCATACACCCCCCTGAAGAAGTGGTCGACAATGACCAGAGGGTGTACAAGAATTGAGAAAGAAGAAGAGATAAGCGATAACTTTTGCAAATATACAAGGAGTATCTAAAGAGTCATCCGAAGAAGTTTTTGACAATGACCAGAAGGTATCCGAAGACGAAGAAATATCGACAATGACCAGAAGGTATCCTAATACGACGAAGAAGTATCGCCAATGACCAGAGGGTAAATCTGAAGACTCCGATAAAGTATCGACAATGACCAGAGGGTCTTTTACCTTTTTTACCTGTCTTACCTGTTCACCTTTTGTTTACCTAAACGACTACACTAATTAATAATTAATAATTATTGTCACCACCCAACACTTTACCTTGGATGAATTAATTTAAAAATTTTTGTTTGGTTGGGGAATTGAACCCACGATTCTGTTTCCGAAGCTCTGTGCACATTTCACTGTGCTACCGAGACATGTAATCAAAATTGACTAAGATAGGTTAGACATGCAACACAAATCATGTGTGTATATTGTATTGCCTCCTCAAGTGGAGCACTGTTGTTGTTCAAAGAATGAAAAGTGGATAAATCATATTGTAACTATACAGGTTGTATAAAAAGTGTGTGTGTATTTAAATCAGATGCGATGTTTAGAAGCAGAGTAGGTGAGCCTAAACTACTGGTAAAGACGATGAAATAAGACAACAAAGGAAAGAGACGAGCCTAGCCGAGCCGAGTAGCCTTGCCTGGCCTCTCAATAAAACAAATATATACTTTTAAGAATTTTATTAAACTTTATAACAACACGAATTCATCTAGTTGTTTTCTGTAACGACCTATGTTTAATTCACAGTCCTTAAAAATAGATAGAAAACCATATCTATTTTCCCAGCAAGCGGAACAGATTTGTTTGAATTGATCAAATGTCATATCGGTACCAACGTGATCGTTATAGATATGTTTTAAATGTAAGTCATCCTGTTTAAAAACTATTAAAACGTTTGCATTGTCTCTAATTAAATGCTTGGGTATTTTTGCATAGCTTTGACTTAAATAAAATGGATCCACTTTAGCGTGTCGAGACATACTAAAGTATTCACGAATAATATCTTGATTATCACAAGCAACATCATCAAAAATGAATAAAGAATTTGGTTTAGCTTCGGACGGATGCATAATATTTGTACTACCACTAAACGTATAATAACCAATTTCTTTAAGAGGTTCAAACAGAGTTTCAAGGTACCTGTATTTAGGTTGATACAGAGATTTAGAATAAATGTAGATATTTTCAAATTTAAGTCCATTCGGATGCTCCAATAAATTAATCATAACATTGGTTTTACCGCAATTTGATGATCCAATAATTAAACATCTGAGAGATGCTGGAAATAAGTCACCATGTTTTTTAAATTCTACATTTTTAAACTCTTCAAATATATTATTTTCAACATCAAAAGTTGTTTTTTGCTTAACTATTTTCATACTAAGTATCAAAATATAACTGTTGATAAACAGTCAAATAATATTGTTATAAGTGTTATCGTGTGACCTTTTTTTTTTGAGGTCACTTGAAAATTATCAATAACTATTTATATGAAAGATATAGTGTGGAGCTGCCAAATCATATATATTGCTTCAAGAAATTAATGTATCATCTAATAGGTTGAACCTATACCTCTTGATAATATTCTCAAGCACCTTAAAATCTTCCTGACTTTCCAATTTGGTCCTCATATACCTAATGGGAAGGTTACCGAATTTTTTCTTCAACGTCTGTGCCTTTGGTGAGTACGTTAGGGAGATAAATACTTTATCCCCTTTAGTATACATTTTTTTCACACCATATCTGTAACAAATAAGGGAAATCTTGAAGTGCTCAAGTAACAGTAAAATAATCAAAAATATATAAATATACTTACTGGAACAACTGTTTCATTACCAGCAAGGCGTGCTTCACTGGAAAGTGAATTTTATCTTCTGTTATTATAACTAATGTGGTAGGAGTAGTGGCTATGTCTATAATTACGATTGCAACTAATAATACATGGAAAACTGTTTGAAATTTATAGTTATAATCTAGAAAAAAATCTTTGACGTATAACCTTATATTGTTGATACAACATCAATTTTGAATTTTGTTAAAAACAAGTTATTGCAGTTTTAAAGGTTATCTCAAAGTTATTTGCAATTTTATCTACACAGTTAAACGAAAAATATGCTACAATGTAGCAGTGTGTGTGTCAAGGGTTATCTAATGATTGCAATTCAAGTTATATCTGTTTTGTACAATTTTAATTAGTTTGACGTCATTTTCTTTAATATTTAAGAGTGAACAGGCGTGTTTATTTCTTTTGATTTGTTAACATCCAGCAGAAGCAGTACACACACAGAATAACCATAATGGCAAGTGCAAGTCAGAGTGTTTCAAAACAAGTAATTGATAACATGTCTAGTGAAGCAGTAAAAAAAATGGAACTGGTGAGTAGATTAGTTAAAAAGAAAACTGAATTGAAATCGAATATAGCATATTTGAAGAAAATTATTTTCATGTTAAAATAGTGTCTGAAGGGTAAACTAGATTGTGTAGGTAATTTTTCTAGAGTTGAATCAAATTTAGCTATTTTGCAAACATATTTAAAAAAATTCGAAAGCAAATTAAATTTCAAATCGAGGCAATTATTAGTTTGGCAAGATGTAGAATCATGTTTTAATGGACGACTAAAATCTGGTATTATAACAAACATTAAAATTAAAGATCCAGTGTTATTTTAAAAAAAGGCTTTTAGGAGTTTTGCAATTCAAGTTAAAAAGCAGCTACGGATGTCTTTATTGAAGATAAATGTTGTTTTAACAGGTACATTCATAAAACCTCATAATGGTGAAACTTCTTTATTGCATTTTAGTACAAAAAATCGAATTATTGATTGTAACACAAATTTGAAAGAGTGGTATAAATTATATGTAAGAGATAAAATGTTGATGAATTTTGAAGAGTTTCAGGAAGAGGATAGTGGTTGGGCTCTGTTGGAAATATTACATTTAAAGGTTAATTTTAATGCATACAGACCTATAACAGTGGGAATATCCACCTATGTGGATTTACCACAATTTATTAAAAACACAAAAAGTGTTGTTAATATTAAGAATAAAGATCCTTTTTGCTTTTTATGGTCAGTGGTTTGTGCATTGTATGAACCTAATAAAAATTATAATGTATCTAGAGTTTCCTCATACCCTCACTTTAGTAGAGTATTGAAATATGAAAATATAAAATTTCCATTTAATATAAAAGACATTCCAAAATTTGAAGATTTAAATAAAATTTCAGTTAATGTTTTTAGCGTAGTGGATAGAGAAGTTTTACCGTTATTGCTTAGTAAGAAAGATTTTTCTAAAAAAGTTAATTTATTGATGCTTTCTTGTGATAACGATGACGACTACATTCATAACAATTCTAGTAACAAATTTTCCAATTTTCATCATTTTGCATGTATTAAAAATTTATCTCGTTTAATTAGTAAACAAGTGAGTAAATTTAATCACAAGACATGGTTTTGTGATAGATGTCTTAATCATTTCACTAAAGAATCGGGTTTATTAAATCATTTAGAAGATTGTAAGAATGTTAGTGAAATGAAAGTTGTTTTTCCTACAGAGGACAACAATATTATGAAATTTAAAAATTATAGATATAAGCAAACTGTTCCATTTGTAATATATGCTGATTTAGAAAGTATTCTCTTGCCTTTTGAAGATGTTGCTATTAAAAATATTAATAATAAAACGGAAAAATATCAAAAACATGAAACATTTAGTATTGCGTATTACTTAAAGTCATCATACGATGACTCCCTATCTAAATTTCAAATATATACGGGTTTGAATTGTCAGGATTGGTTTGTGGAACAACTACAAAGTATAGCTAAAAACGTACATCATATCATCCATAACCCTAAACCCATGACACCCTTAACTGTTGACGAAAAACATAATTTTCATTCAACTACAATATGTTATATTTGTGAAAAACCAATAATTGATATAGATAAGGTAAGGGACCATGACCATTTTACTGGTAAATTTCGTGGTACAGTACACAACATATGTAATTTGAATTTTAAAAAAACACACGTAATACCAGTTGTGATTCATAACATGTCTGGCTACGATTCACATTTTTTAATTAGATCCCTTAGTAAAAAAATCAAAGGCAATACAGACTTGTTACCTATAAACAAAGAACGATATATTTCGTTCACAAAATACATCAATGGAACTGACATTAGTTTTAGATTCTTAGATTCGTTTAGATTTATGTCAAGTAGTCTTGACAAATTATCTTCATATTTAACTAATAACCAAAAATTAATAACAAAGTCATATTTTCCTGATCCTTACCAATTTGAACTGGTAACAAGAAAAGGCGTTTTCCCTTATGAGTACCTTGACTCTTGGGAAAAACTAAAAGACACCTGCTTACCACCTAAAATTAACTTTTTTAGTAAACATCATAATCAAGAAATTTCTGACTGATTATGAACATGCCTGTAGTATTTGGACTACCTTTGAAATTAATAATTTGCAAGAGTATGCTGAATTGTATCTTAAGACCGATGTATTATTACTTGCTGACATTTTTGAAAATTTTCGCAATATGTGCTTACAAACATATAAATTGGATGCCTTACATTATTTTACAGCACCAGGTTTAGCATTTGATGCAATGTTAAAAATGACTAATATAGAATTAGAATTGATTACCGACAATGAAATTGCTTTGTTTATTCAAAAAGGAATTCGCGGAGGTATTTCTCAATGCTCCAACAGGTATGGAGAAGCAAATAATAAATATATGAAAAAATATGATCCTAGTGTACCTAGTTCATACTTGATGTATTTTGACATAAATAACCTCTATGGTACTGCTATGAGTACATATTTACCGTATGGAGGGTTTGAGTGGGTGTCATGTAACAATGTCTATGAAAAAAATATTTTAGATCAACCGAACGACAGTGAGTACGGATTTATATATGAAGTAGATTTACATTATCCTGCAAAACTATTTAATACTCATAAGGATTTACCGCTTTGTCCTGAACATTTAAGTCCACCAACTTCAGACTCGTGTATACAAAAATTGTTAACCACGCTATATGATAAAAATAATTACGTTATTCATTATCAAAATTTAAAACAAGCCATTAGCATGGGTATTGTAGTCAAAAAATTCCATCGCTGTTTGAAATTCAAACAAGCGCCTTGGATAAAACCATATATTGAATTGAATACTGAATTACGTAAAAACAGTCAAAATGAATTTGAAAAGAATTTTTTTAAATTGATGAACAACTCTCGATACGGAAAAACAATTGAGAACGTTAGAAAATACAAAGATATTAAATTAGTAACTAAATGGTCAGGAAGGTATGGTGCTAAATATTATATTTCACAACCTAATTTTCATAGTTGCGTAATTCTAGATAAAGATGTAGTGATAATTGAGATGAAAAGGCTTAAAGTGAAGTTTAATAAACCCATATTTGTGGGTATGTCTATTCTTGATATCTCGAAAATATTTTTGTATGATTTTCACTATAATTACATTAAACGTAAATTTCAAGATAATGCTAAATTACTTTATTGTGACACTGACAGTCTTATATATCATTTTTTTGTTGATGATATTTATCAACCTCTAAAGGAGGACATCAACAAATTTGATACATCAGATTATTCAGAAAACAATCCTTATGATATCCCTCGAAGAAACAAGAAAGTATTAGGATTGATGAAAGATGAGAATAAAGGAAAGATAATGACACACTTTATTGGATTAAGATCGAAAATGTATTCGATAAATGTGCTGTCCGGTGACAATGTAGACGTTATTAATAAAGCAAAAGGTGTTAGAAAATCAGCTTTAAAGGAAATCACATATGATGATTATTATCTATGTTTATTTCACAACAGACAAGTAGAGGTTCAGCAAAATTCTATTGTATCAAAAAAACATGATGTCTACACCGAATCACAACTAAAACTTGCTTTGAGTCCTTATGATGATAAGAGAATCGTTAATTATGTGAGCGCAGACACGTTACCGTGGGGTTTTGAAAACCATTGTAATTCAGTTTCTTTTTGATGTAATCATTCACTATACCTAGACATGTAATAGCTGTAAAATCCTATGTAAGTATAGAAGTGGTTGGTTTGATTTTTTTTTAATATTCATTTTCTTTACAGTCAACAGAACAAAAGTTGGAACATGAAGTCACCGCAAAAAAACGAGCAAAATTGGAGGATAGAGTCAGAATACGCAAAGAATACAACATCAAGACACACAAAAGAATTGAAATGATTCCTATTGAAGGATCTCGCTGGTGTTATAGTTGTAACAAAGTATTTTGCTTTTGCACTGAATCCCAAGCGAAACATTATAAGATGTCGACGCCGTCTATGGACCTCAAATGCTATGAGAGTATGCCTGATAGTTGAAAAGTAGTTACTTAGGGGTGAAGGGGTTTTTTTTTGAAGCAGAAACATACTGAATTTGATAAATTTGAAATTATATTTTGTAGAATATTTTCAATATATATATTACACTTGAAAAATATTTATAATGATCACGCCGGTACCGATATGACCTTTGATCAATTTAAAGATATATGTTCTACTTGCTGGCAGGACAAGTTTGCATTTATCTCAATCTTAAAAACTGTGACACTAACAAAGGTCGTTACAAACAACATCTTAATGCATTTATTTTTCTGTAATATAACTTTGTAATATATTTTAAAAAAATTATTATAGAATATTTATTTAAAAAATATATTGTAATTATTCTGTTGTCTTATTTCTGTAAGGCGAGGCGAGGCTGGGCTCGTCTCTTTCCTTTGTTGTCTTATTTCATCGTCTTTACCAGTAGTTTAGGCTCACCTACTCTGCTTCTAAATATCGCATCTGATTTAAATACACACACACTTTTGATACAACCTGTATAGTGACAATATGATTTATCCACTTTTCATTCTTTGAACAACAACAGTGCGCCACTTGAGTAGGCAATACAATATACACACATGATTTGTGTTGCATGTCTAACCTATCTTAGTCAATTTTGATTACATGTCTCGGTAGCACAGTGAAATGTGCACAGAGCTTCGGAAACAGAATCGTGGGTTCAATTCCCCAACCAAACAAAAATTTTTAAATTAATTCATCCAAGGTAAAGTGTTGGGTGGTGACAATTAATTAGTGTAGTCGTTTAGGTAAACAAAAGGTGAACAGGTAAGACAGGTAAAAGACCCTCTGGTCATTGTCGATACTTTATCGGAGTCTTCAGATTTACCCTCTGGTCATTGGCAATACTTCTTCGTCGTCTTAGGATACCTTCTGGTCATTGTCGATATTTTTTCGACTTCGGATACTTTCTGGTCATTGTCAAAAACTTCTTCGGATGACTCTTTAGATACTCCTTGTATATTTGCAAAACTTATCGCTTATCTCTTCTTCTTTCTCAATTCTTGTACACCCTCTGGTCATTGTCGACCACTTCTTCAGGGGGGTGTATGCTGAAGATGGAGAACTGGATGGACAGGATACCAAAGTGTCCCAGAACCGGTATTGCTATACTTCTATCATCTATATTATCACCTATTAGAATAGCATTTCAAAATTGTCAAAGTTTCAATAAACATAAGAATCTTTTAATGGCAAATTGTCAATTTAAAATGTCTGATTTAATTTTTTTAACTGAAACATGGTTAACGTGTAACGATAACTTATTATCGTTGCATGATGATTTTAAAGATTTTAACGTAGTATGTAATTTGGCATCATCATCATCGACGACGACGACGATTATTCGAAGACCTTTTGGTATTTTTTATGTTTGGAAAGAAAATCTTTAAGAAATTATTGTAAAGTCATCAACAAAATTGCCATACCGACGTCGGCTTCAGATAGAAATCAGATGATTCAATTCGTTCAAATTGAAATCGATTTGATTAAATTGACCGTCTTTATCATTCACGTTCCTCCGAAAGTTGCCAGAAGTCAAATCGAAGATTTTCTAACGGATTATGTAAATTTTAATGTTATCGGCGATAAATTAATTGTTGGTGATTTTAATATTGATTGGAACGAAAATTCCTCAATCAAACAATATTTTCTTTATAATAGTATGATATCTTTATTGCCGATCAAGGTCCGACAACGTGGGATAACACTTATATAGATTGGTGTTTAACAAACAATGATTCCAGAATTATAGCCCAAATCGGTTCTACATTATACAGTCACCACAAACCTATTGTATTGAATATATATAATGAAAATGATAAATTGGAGTATCAAAATTTTAAGAAAAAAATCGAAAAGTTTAAAAAGAATGAGAAATTTTTTGCAATTGCATCGACGACAAATAATACATCCAAGAAAATATTATCACCACCACCAATACCAAAATTAAGACCACCACCACCACCACCAATACCAAAATTAAGACCACCACCACCACCACCAATATCCAAAAAATCAAAACAATCTTCTACTAAATATATCGGATTGAAAAATGATGATGGTGTTTCGTGTTATGCCAATTCCGTTGTTAAATGTCTCCTTGGTTTGGATTCATTTATCGAAATTCTTTTAGAAAAAAATATCAACACAACCACTACCAATAATTATAATAATAATAATTATCAAACTTTAGATTTAGAAAAAAATATTTGGAATGTATATTTGAACCAAACATCGGATACATTCAACATTCGGAGATTGGTGGACAAACGATATCAAGAAAATAGACAACAAGATTGTCAAGAATTTTTATCAGATTTAATTGGAAAATTATGTGTACAAATTCAAAATTTATTTAAAATTATATAGAAATGTGAACGTCACGAGAAGAAGATGCTACATCGACACTATTTTTTATATAAATTCGAACGAAACATGTGTATCTTGTTCTTTTTACTTGTTTGATTACGTTTACAACATTTATAAAATAAACAATATAAAAATTTCATCATTTTATTGCAATTAGTTATTTCCGTTCAAATTAAAGCTATTTTAAAAGTAAAATTTTCGTGTGTGCAACATTTCTGGCGCTGCGAACAGGATTTTCGTACAGAAACCCCTACGTTTCCTGGTCAACTTCAGTTGTTTAACGAAGATTCATCGAACTCAGTGAAAATTGGCATGCAGAGGGCAACATTCGTGTTCATCCTATTGTAAGTACTTATCCTTATTTTCCTTTTATGAATGAGCATTTTTAACGACATTACTGACGAAACTTTACATTTATTATTAGCTGATATTAGTTTAAACAATTCTGAAAATACAAATAGTTCTCGATTTTCTCAAAAATTTACTGAAGAATCTCGAAACATTAATTGTAAAGAAATGCCTGTAACTAATAGTGATATTGCTAGCCTTTGCGCAACTCTTCCAGAATTTTCCAAAGAAGACGATAATATCTACACATTTATTAAATCTGTTGATAATTTAATCGCGTTTTTCATTGATCAAAATTTAACTGCACCCCAAGAATTCATTTTAAATGCAAACATTGTTTCTCGTATCAAAGGTGAACCCAGAAATTTTCTAAACTATTCGAATAAAACTATTTGGGCTGACATAAGACCCGCTTTACTTTCTAAATACGGTGACAGACGATCCGAAGACATACTAGTTACACAACTATCTACGACTGTTCAAAAAACTTACGAAAACTATGACCAATACCACCAGAGAGTATCAAATAATTTGAATGACTTATTGCAGCACATAACACTAAATGACAATGAACCGACTGTGAATTTCAAAACTCCTTATTTCAAAAATATTGCATTGAAAACCTTTTGTACGGGAATTAACGAACCCTATTGTGAATATTTATCGCACTTCCAAATAACTTCCCTAGAAGAAGCCCTTCAAAAATGTATTGCTTATGATAACCACAAAAACCAACAGCAGTATATGAATTTTTTGAAAGGTCAACAAAATAAAAAACCATTTTCGTCAACAAACAAACCTATTAATTTAGCTTTACCACCAAATTTAAGACCTAACTATTCTCGTAATAATACTCAACGAAATTTCAACAGTCATCCTCAACCGAATTTCAATTCATTCCGAAACACTCCTTCAAATAATACAAATTTTTATAGAAATAATACAAACTTCCCAGGAAACAATACAAATGCTCCTAGAAATAATTTTCAACCCAACAATTCTCGAAAAAATGATTTTCAATCTTTCAATCGCTCTCCACTTCATAGAAACTCCACGAACCCCCAAATTAATTCATACCATTCTCCGATGAGTGGAGTACAAACCATTAATTCTAGAAATGAACCCATGAGTACTTCTACCAGAAGGACTCACCATTTTAATGTTAATACTACCACAGAGGAACAACCAAAATTTTCTATAAATAATTCTGAAAATGACGAAGAGATTCTGGATTTGGATTTTCAAATAGGTCCAACCAACGATCCTCCTCCTCTATAAGTTTGAATAATATCAAAAATTGCCCCCAACTACCCTATTTAATTATGCCAAAAACTGGTTTAAAGGTACTGATTGATTCAGGAGGATCAGATAGTATTATTTCACCAAAAGCTTCTACTTATTTCAACCCATTACATAAATATGAAAAACCATTTTTATTGACTTCTATGAAATTAACTAATAAATATTTTAATAATATCAAAACATCATTGTTCGAAAAATTCGGCATTAACGAACCAATAGATGCTCGAATAGCCGACTGGAGTAAAGATTTTGATATTTTACTCGGAAATTTTGACTTAGAACGCTTGAATGCCTTAATCGACTATGAAAATAAAACGCTGACATTAAGAAAATTGAATATAACAATTCCTTTTTCTACTTTATACAATAAAATCCCAGTAGATATTTCACACGGTGACCGGAAATGAAAATAAATACCATAAAAATTCCTGAATCTATTCACACAGTCGCTGATGGCTATGTAGACAAAATCATATTACCAAGTCCATTACAACTTGATACGGTACATGTTGAAAATCTTAATAATTATGAAATTTCAAACGGTCCCACGAACTTTGACTCGACATTAATAAGAACTCAGCATTTGAATTCTGAAGAAGAATAAAAAATTTTAAATCTTTGCAAAAAATTTCACGACATTTTTTATGATAAAAAATCGGACTTGAGTTTTACTTCTGCCATCAAGCACGAAATTAGAACTCGAGACGAGCATCCAATATACGTTAGAGGTTTTAGACATCCAAAAACGATGCAAGATGAAATTACGAAACAAATAAATAAGCTATTAGAAAACAAAATAATTAGACCCTCTATATCTCCTTATTCTGCTCCAGTATGGATAGTACCAAAAAAAGCAGACGCATCCGGAGAAAAGAAATTTCGTATGGTAATCGATTATCGTAAACTCAATGAGAACACTATAGATGATAAGTATCCCCTTCCAAAAATCGACAATTTAGGTAAAGCTACTTATTTTACAACCCTCGATCTCGCTCAGGGATTTCACCAAATTGAAGTCCACCCAAATTCGATAGAAAAAACAGCCTTTTCCGTTCCTCATGGTCATTTTGAATTCCTAAGAATGCCATTTGGATTGAAGAATGCTCCCTCCACTTTCGAAAAATTGATGGATAATATCCTCAGACCCTTCCTTTACAAATTTTGTTTTGTTTACATGGATGACGTTATTATTTTCTCCAAATCATTACACGAGCACCTCGTACATATTGCCAAAATTTTTGAAGTGTTCCGAAAAACCAATCTTAAAGTACAATTAAATAAATCTGAATTTCTTACTAAAGAAGTTGCCTTTCTTGGTCACATCGTCACCCCTCAAGGAATAAAACCGAACCCTATCAAACTAGAAGCCGTCCAAAAGTTTCCGCTTCCAAAAACTATTAAAGAAATCAAATCATTTTTAGGACTTATTGGCTATTATCGCCGATTCATCCCAAACTTTGCAAAAATTACTTCCCCGTTTTCCAGATGCACCCGCAAAGGAGCTGTAATCGATATTAATAACTCTCAATATCTAGAATGTTTTGAAAAATGCAAACAGTTGTTAAGTAATGCCCCTGTTCTTCAATACCCTTACTTCTCAAAAACCTTTACTCTTACTACCGATGCATCAAACATTGCTATCGGTTCTGTTTTATCACAAAATAATCACCCTATCGCGTACTACTCACGCACATTGAATTCCGCTGAACAAAATTATTCAACAGTCGAAAAAGAACTATTAGCCATAATTGATTCATGCAAGCATTTTCCCAATATTCCCAAAAATTTATAGTAGAAACAGACCACAACCCCCTAGTATGGATTTATAAAATTAAAGACCCAACTTCCCGCTTAGCACGCTGGAGGTTAAAACTTGAAGATTATAATTTTGAAGTGAAATACAGAAAAGGTGAAGAAAATCAAGTAGCTGACGCCCTTTCTCGCATACAAATTAACGCATTGGACACAATCAGTTCAAACCAAACAGAACCCCCAGATGAAATCGATATTGACGCAGACGAATTTTTAGACGAATTTGACAGAATAACTACCGATAATACACGACATTCTGACATTGAACACCCAATTACCGGAATTCAAATTTCAGAAGAACCAATAAATTTATCCAATAATCAAATTATTATAACACCACAATCTCAAATTTATGAAATAATTTACAAAAAAATATTCAATAAACATAGGTACGTTATAACAGTTACAGATAACTGGAAATCAGAAATTACAGATGCCTTCAAACAAATTTTAAAACCTAGCCAAAAATTTGCAATAAAATCACCCCATGATTTTAAAACCTTTATTTGTAATTACTTTAGGGAAAACATTAATTCAACTGTCAAAGCTATATTTTGTAATAAAATTTTATCTGATATTGAGGATAAGGAAAAACAAATAGAATGTGTTAGGAAATATCACACCGATAATCATAATGGAATTGTAGAAACTTATAAACACCTAAAATCACAACTTCATTGGCCATCTATGCAAACTACTATTTCCGATTTCATTAATCAATGCGAAATCTGTCTAAAAAATAAATACGAAAGACATCCTTATAAATTACCCCAATTAGGACCTCTTCTTGGTCAAAAACCTTTCGACATCTTACACTTAGATTTGTTTCACTGCAATAAGAATATTTTTCTTACAATTATTGATTCCTTTTCTAAATACGCTCAGTGTTACAAAGTTCCAGATAAAACATCAATTTCAATTCTAAGTAAATTGAAGCATTACTTTTCGCACCATAATTACCCCCGAAAAATCGTTTGTGATAATGGAACAGAGTTTAACTCTGCAGTAATAAAAGAGTTTTTAAAGCTTCACAAAATAGAAATTCACTTTACAACAGTTAACAATTCCTCATCTAACTCGCCCGTTGAAAGATTCCATTCAACACTTATAGAAAAACTTAGAACTCTACGTGAACAAAATCCCCAAGACCCCATTGACGATATTTTCACGCTTGCTGTATTAATCTATAACCAATCGATACATAGTGCCACAAATTTCTCTCCGTTTTCTATCCTTTATGGACCCTATGCCGAAGAGATACATTTTGATTTTGATCTTCCCCTTTACGAAACATATAATCAAAAACATAAGGACGAATTACAACCCTTTTTAGCTAGCTTATACCAAAAACAAAAAGGAAAAAGGCAAGAAATATTAGATAAACAGAATCAAAAAGCCGAACCTATACCCGACATTAATACTTCACAAACCATATACGTTACAAAGAAAAAACACAAATCGAAACTACAAGCCACCTATACTCAAATTCATATTAAAAAACAAAACAAAACAAAAATTATAGGTAAAACAAACAAACGAAACCAAACTAGTACTCATTTCAAATATGTGAAAGGATTACGTAAAATAAGGAATAAAAATTCTCAAGGAGATAATTTTTTGCAGGAGGACAATCCTATCCCTGGGACATCCTCTCAAAATCCATGAGATCCCGAACAATGGTTACTATGCTGAAGAAATCGGATTTTCGAGAGAAATATCCCACTATCACCGCCACATTTTACACATAGACTTAGATAAATTAGAAGAAATTTTATCCGTAAATCCTGAAACTAATTTTAAAATTCCCCTAAAAAATAGCCCGCTTACAGCATTAATTTCCCAATATTCCCATTTACTCGAAGAAGCAAAAGATAATTTGCATAAAATCACGCGTAAACAGAAAAAAGGTTTATTCAACTTCCTAGGTACTGCAATAAAATACGTCACCGGTAATCCAGACGACACTAACCTAGACCTAGTCAAAACACATATAACCGCTATAGAATTAAAACAAAACGAAATAATAAGAAAATTCAATAATCAAATATCCTTTGGTCAATCTCTTGATACGAGATTCAATAACTTATTAAAAAAAGTTAATAATAATAATCTTGTAATCTCAGCTGCAATTAATAAATTATCAGCTGATTTTGATGGTTACGTCATTCTTCATAATGAAATTATAAATCTTGATAATACCAATGAATTCTTATTGAAACTCATTCGAACCATTACTTTATCTCAATTAAATCTTTCAAATATTGAGCTATTTACTTTGAATGAACTTGAAACACTAAAAATTGAACTTATTAAAATCTATTCTAGAAACGCCCTACTTATAAATGACGAACACCCCTACGAACTAATAGAATCCTCCAAGACATTAGTCTGTGTAACTCTGAACACAATGCTCATAATAATAAAAATCCCAATTTTCCACACCAATACCTTTCTTACCCATAGAATTTACCCCATCCCTAATAATGAACACGTTATGATTATACCACCTACATCTTTCTACGCCAATAATAAATGGTACGAAGAATGTAGAGGAGAAGCGGAATACATAGTCTGTACAAAATTCATTAAATCCAGATGTCAATTACCCAATATTAAAAATTGCACGAAAACCATTGTAACTGAAAACTTTTATAGAGAATCTAGCAGAGCGATTTTGTTAGGTATCGTTCACCCAACCAAAATTCAAGATCAAGAAATTAAAGTCAGCAGCCTACTAATGTCTGACGAGCCAATAACAATAGAAGGAATTATTTACGGCAAAAAGACTATTCACGAAATATCGTTACCAGATATTGTTCCCATCAAATTGATGCCCGACCATAGATTAGACATTGAAAAACTAAAAATTCCCGAAACCCATGGCCAACTACATCCGATAGAAGAAACCGAAGTTTTACCGCCTATTCCAACCGGAGTCAGCATTACTGCACTTTTATTAATAATATTTGTTTCAGTCTTTTTGGTAACTATTTTTATGAAGAAAAGAAAGAGAATATCTAAAATCCTTTTTGGACCGAAATTGTCACCTGCCCAAGTTCAAATTCTACAAGAAATTATCGAAAATACCCCTGAGACTTCGCGGACGAAGATCAATCCAAAGGAGAGAGGAGAAATGTGAACGTCACGAGAAGAAGATGCTACATCGACACTATTTTTTATATAAATTCGAACGAAACATGTGTATCTTGTTCTTTTTACTTGTTTGATTACGTTTACAACATTTATAAAATAAACAATATAAAAATTTCATCATTTTATTGCAATTAGTTATTTTCGTTCAAATTGAAGCTATTTTAAAAGTAAAATTTTCGTGTGTGTAACATTTCTATATATTCGACCAATTTGAAATGTTTATCGTGTAATGCAGAAAGAAATGTCGACAGAACCGTATCAAATACATTGATGATTCGTCTAGCAAATATCGCTGATGCTATTGACGGTACATATAGATTTGAACAACTTTTTACAAATGCCGAATTATTGGATTATCCGCAAAGATGTTTAGAATGTGGCAATAATAATTTTGAGGAAAACTTGAGAATTTCGGAGATAGGAAATTATACAATTTTATGGTTCGTCAATTATTTGAGACGCGACTCTGTGCGAATTTTCTCATGTTTAAATTTCGACGACGAAAACAACGTAGAAATATCGGGCTACAATTTTAAAGTTATCGCAGTCTTATATCATCAAGGGAATACATGTGAATGCGGACATTACAAATGTATTGTTAGGCATACGAACGTTAACGACGACGACGACGACGATGATAAATGGATCCTTTACAATGATGAAGAAGTTACCGAAGTCTCTACATTCGACAGATCGTTGAAAAGATGTGTTTTACTGTTTTTAAAGAAAATTGATAGTAGTATAAATTATTTAAATCTTTACATATCGGTTCACATTTTGACGATACAATTATACCGCGCGATGCTATTTGTCTGCTATCCACCAATAAAGAAGTCGATGAATTTAATGCAGAACGTTTGAAATTATATCAACGTGATGTATCTGTATCTTTTGCCAATGATTTTTTTCGTGGTGTTGTCGTCGTCAATAACAACAATAATAATTTTGGAAAAACTACAACAACAACATCATCAAAACAAACAGAATGTTTCGGTTTGGCCGAACAAGTTCCACTACACGTTGACGCACGATACATTCTCACGAATAATATCGATACGGCAGATGGTTTGGTGAACGGTGCATGTGGCATCCTTATGCAAGTCGATAAAGAAAAACGTTTTTTCGATGATGGGAGGGAAAGGAAAATTTCCAAATTAATACCGATTCGTTTATGGCTTTATTTCGGAGATGAAAAAATTGGAAAAATTGTAGAAATAACAACACTAATAAATTTACAAAAGAAATAAATCTTGGTTGGGTTCCCATTACATTTATGACACGGTGTATAAAAAATAAAAATAACGATTCAAATAATTACATGGAAAGACAAAAATTTCCCACAACTCCTGCAGAAGCGATAACTATTCACAAGTCCCAAGGAGCAACTTATAATTCGGTTGCTGTTAAAATTAAAAGTAGAATGTTGAAAAGTTCGTTGTACGTCGCCTGCAGTCGAGTAACAAAATCCAATGGTTTATATTTGTTTGGAATGGACTTGAAAAAAACCATCTACTACAACATCAACGAAAAAAGATTTAATAGAAACGGAAATGAATGATCTTCGTAATAATCCAGATAGGAAATTATTTTTACCAATGAAATTAATACTCGAAGAAAAACCATCATCATCTATATTATCACCTATTAGAATAGCATTTCAAAATTGTAAAAGTTTCAATAAACATAAGAATCTTTTAATGGCAAATTGTCAATTTAAAATGTCTGATTTAATTTTTTTAACTGAAACATGGTTAACGTGTAACGATAACTTATTATCGTTGCATGATGATTTTAACGTAGTAGAGAAAAGTAGTAGAGAAGTAGTAGAGAAAACGTAGTAGAGAAAACTACTACATTCTAATAATGATGAACCAAAGTCTGCTGTTCTTCCAGATGATTTTAAACTTTTGTTTGAAGATGCCTCCGCAGACACCAGTAACAGTTCAGATAGTAATACCAGTACACTACAATTACAGGCACTACAGTATCTTCAAAACAATGATGAACATATTTCCATGTTAAATGCTTATCCAGATGTAAAGGTATGGGTGCTTGGTGGTTCTTTTTATTGTTGAAACCCTTACCTCGTGGAATTGATTCATTACATATAAATATAACTGGGCATTAATAACAAATTCTACAATATATTAAAAGTTTGTTGCTATCATGACTATGAAACTTGGGTTTTGAAACAATTGTAGATGTATATATATATCTTTCAATTGTTAATATATTGTCGTATTTGTTGTTAACGCTGAGTTGTATTTACATATTGGTGGTTTTTGTCTATAGTGATTACATTTTTTACGAAATAAAATTTTTTCGTTTTTAGGCCTTATTTATTGAATATAATACCCCATTAGCTTCATCCGCACCTGTTGAAAGATTATTCTCGTATGCTGGGATGGTGATGAGACCAAAACGAAGGTCAATGACAGACCGCAATTTTGAGAATATGCTCCTACTTAAAGCTAATGGCCATTTAGTAGGCTCTACATAGAAGACATTTAATATAATATATAAAAATAGAATGTATTAAAAAAATACATTTATAAAAAACAACGAATTTTTAATTTTTCTATCTTCTATTTTAAATAGAATTCTCAAATCTATTTTCTATTTAACATTTGTATCGCAGTTGGTTACCAGTTGATTAGCGCTAACCACTGGTTACACCGTAATAAGTCGTTGTATCGACCGCTAACAAGTGGTTATGCGTTGGTTAAGACTAGGTTTCCTAACTACTTGACATCGGATGGTTAATTTCATGTTTTGTCATTTTGACATTTGTTTATAGACATATTTTATGAGGTTATGCAGTTGTCTCTATTTTGGAATTCAGTATTGGATAAATTTCAAAAAAAAACCTCAAACTAAATAAATTGTTTAGATTTAAGATGAATATTCATAGAGATAATTTAAGAGAATTTGAATTAACTGATGATGAAGACTTTATGGGGCTAATTGAATCGGTAGTATTTCCAAGATCTCCAAGAAATTTTAGAATAAGAGAAAATCATTTTGTAAAATGGAACAATGAAGAGTTTGCTGCTCGATTTAGACTATCTAAAGAAAGTGTTGTGATGATTGTGGACAAAATTAGAAACACGATTTCCTGTACTCAAAATGAGTAAGTTTTTTTTTTGAGTTGAAATATTTTTTATAACCACAGTTCATTATATTATTTTATTTTCTAGAACCACATCAATAAGTGCTTAAGAGAGAATGCTAGTGACATTGAGCTACAGGATCTATTTTGCAAGTTGTGGGGGACTTTGCAGGTATTGATAAATCTACAGCCAGCCGTGCAGTTTATAAGGTCGAATCTAGCGTTGCTAGCCTGCACAGAGAATTGATTAAAATGCCTGAAACTCAAGATGAACTAGAAATGGTTAAGCAGCAAATCTATGCCATTAGCCGATTTCCTCGGAGTATTGGTGCTATAGACTGTACACACATCAGAATACAGTCTCCAGGAGGTCACAATGCTGAAATTTTCAGGAATCGGAAAGTATATTTCTCATTTAATGTTTAAGCCGGGTGTCGACCTGATCTTAGTAATTATGCAACACCGATTCCGGACCATTTCGGAGTTTTTAACATGGGAATCTCCATAAGGAAATCTAAGGTCCCAAAACGCAATAATTGGCTAATTTTTTTTGCGGGAATGCGATACCGGACCACTACAGGGTTTTTACATGGGAATCTCCATAAGGAAATCATCGAAAATGCCTAAATTCCCAATGATTTTTCATCAACCAAATAGCCTGTCTGCGTAAATTTGGAGGTAACATCTTTAGCGGAAATGGAGGTTTGAAAACGTAATGACACAATTTAGAACCATCGAAAGCCGCAAACTCCTTCACAAGAAATTGATTGTTTTCGATTTTGTTGCCTTGAAGATCAACCACCAATTTCATCTTTAATTTTTCTCACATTTAAAAAGCGTTAATTTTAAACGAAACCGACTAAGAGCAGTTTGTTACTTATGGGTATTTATATATCACTTGTAAATTTATATAATATAATAAGGCGATTGAAAGCAGAAAAAAATGCGCTTTTAAATTTTAGACAAAGAAAATACATGCTAAAATTTATACATTGTAATATCGAGACTTGGAAGTACATACCGGCACGTGGAAGCGAAAACATGGTTTACTTGAACTACATTGTAATAAGGTGACACCTCTTTTTTTAAAAATATAAATATTTTGGAAGAGAAATGTTCTATTTCTGGTACATAAAAATTAGAATAAATTTGGGCGTTGAAATTGCATATACTAACACGTGTATACGAAAATTGCGCTTAACTTAAACGATCCAAAAATGTATACATAGTAATAAACTCTATTTTTAAATATAGATATTTTGGCGGAGAAATGTCCTATTTCAAATATAAATATAAGGCGCATCCTTCTCTCGTTCTCATTAAAGTAACAACTTTCAATTGATTAATTATATATTGTTTAAGTGAAAATAGAGGGTGCTAAAAGTAAGTAAATTTTGAATTTTTATTGAAATAGTTTTCACTTGTTTACATTAGAAATATTCTCAAATTAATATTTCAACCGATTTAATTTCAAGCTGATTACCATCGATAAATTTATTAAATCAACAGTTTTACAGTGAACATTATTCGATAGGTATTTCAAACATTTTAAATAAATGTCGACAAATTTACCTTCAAATTCTTCAACTCGCTTAATAGTTTAAGTTGACACCTCGAGACATATATTCCATATCAAGGACATCTAGATAGTTAAAAGTAAAATACTGATTTTCCTCAACCATGAAGATTATTTCACGTAAATAATTTTTCGATCTCAAAACTGAATATTGCTCAAACATTTTAAAGTTTTTAATTCAAGGGATTTAGATGAAATTATAAATTTAATTCAAAAGTGTTTTGGTTTAATGATTTGAATAGTTAGATTCATAAATTGTGGTCCAAGTTTAAAGATTTATGAAATTTTATCATAGTTCTCAGCAATTTCAAAGATATATCTGTATCAATATTATTTGATTTATTGTCTCAATAGTTTTATTCTGTTGCCGAAAACATCACCCATTTCAGCAAACAATCAGAATGATTGGAGAAGCAATTTTAATTTTTATTGTTATTATCCATAACATACAAGGTTTCTCAGATAACGATGCGCTAAGTTTGTATATGCTAACGTTACGAATAACTCACTTTTGAAATTGGAAACACTGTTGGTGAAATTTCAGGAGCGTTACAATTTGTATGTTGATGGTGCGTTGAATAATGAAACTGTGGAACTCATGCTACGCTCTAGGTGTATTCACGATGAAAGCATCAACTATAGAGTCGAGGCTAAATGGAACAAAACAAAACTATACTGGTACTATCCTCAAGCGAATAAAAATGTCACTACAATTATTCGGAAAGCTTTCAATATGTGGGAGGAGGGTTTAAACCTGCAGTTTGAACAAATTATACCCCCATACATAAATAGACCAGATATTGTGATATCAATAGGTGAGGGGGTACTTAGCTTTCGAACTAACTGCCAAGGAAAAAGTAAATGTCCATTTACATTCGATGGAATAGGAAGAATATTAGGTCATGACTATTTTCCTAGCATTAATAATGACTGTGTTGAACTTCATCTTGATGCCAGTGAAATATGGGACATCTGTGATCGCGATAATGGAAAAGTTAAAGATAACGAGACAAACCTTCTGATGGTGGTAGCGCATGAAATTGGACACAATCTCGGTTTAAAGGCCGCTTGACATGGTGCAATACAACGTGCAATGCAATGCAAGACGGAATATTTCTTGACCGAAAGCATGCGCAGTTGAGATCCAGCTGATCAGTTTCTGCAACTCGATGCAATTGCAAGTTTATCGGTTTGGTGCCATTTCTATTGCATGCAAGTCGCAATTCAAGGGAGAATTCTAGTGACTTTCAGTATATAAGGTTATCTATGCTAGTTACTTTTGGTTTAACAAAACTAACCTTGTTAATGTAATGTGCTGTGAGTGTGTCGTTGAGTTCACAGACCGCGTTGAGTTTACAGATAAAAATATTGTATTTCGTTGTTTTGAATAGAAATGGATAAAGTTACCTGCAGAAAGTAAGTACACAATCATTTTCTCGTTTGTCTTATGCTTACCTCTCTTTATCTTTTTTTACATTATTTATTTTATAAAGTATAATGCTCAATAAAACTGTAATAGAATATAAATCTATAAGTTCATCACGATAAACTACGTAGGTTCGATATGAAAGCAGTTATATTGCTGTAAATACTCAGGCAGGTTGTATAAAGATAGAGAGAGCATGCAGAAGAGTAGATTATACATGTCTAGACAACACAAAAATTTATTTTTTAGGACTGGTTTTCATTGGCCGAGAGCGGCAACATCAGTGTTAATTCAGCTCTATGAGAAACACTCATGTTTGTATTTAACCACATCAGCAGAATACCATGATCGCAATAAGAGACAAAGGGCTCTCGAGTCCATTGCCAGTGATTTTAATAAAAAAAACCTGGCTAATGTCACCGTGGATGAAATTAAAAAGAAAATTCACGGTCTTAGGACCCAGTTCCTTGCAGAAGTGCAAAAAATCAGAAAGAGTGAGACGTCAGGTGCATCCACTGACACCATTCATTCCCCAAAATTGTGGTGTTTTGAAGAGTTGTTGTTCCTTCAACAAGGGACAAACATAGCCTTAAAAGGAACATCAAATCTCACAATTGAGAATAAGAGAATGGTGAATGAAGAAATTCCAGAAAGTGTAAGTATATACTAGCTTTAATATTCATCAATAAGTATTTAGAACTTTCAATGTCTTTGTTTTTTACTAAAGTTTATATTGATTTATATGCATGTATGCATCAGCACAAAATTTGTAAAATAATTAAAATTAAAGATAATGGAAGTTTGGAACACTTCTTCATTTGTAAATCACAAGTGTTGTCAGCCACCACAGCTGCAAGCTTAGCTTAATAATTATAAAGGCCAAGTTAGAAGAAAACCAGCTGTTTCATTATTTAGAGAATTGTTTCATATGGAAATTTCTCCAAAAAATGGTACAGCTGGTCTTCTTCTAACACTTTTCACTTGAAAAAAGCTCTGTAGTTTGGCTTGATATTCTAAAAATCAACATAGCTAAAATATTTTTTTTTCTTATTATCGCAGCTTCCTGACTGCGAAGTAATTTTTGATGGGGATGTAACTCAGCTGAGTGACGCAGAAATTTTTCCAAGTTGGGATGAAAATGAATGGGGAACCCCATCACTAGATGGTCCCAGTAGAACCACAAGCCGAGGAGAAGCCAGAACACCATATCGAGAGGGCTCAAATACTCCATCTCAGCAGGGGTCAAAAACATTGAAGAGAAAGAGGGGTGCTAGAGTTGGCGATGCAATGAAGGAACAAGTAAGTAGTCTGTTGAACTCTGCTGTGACAACACTACAAAATATCCATAAAATCGAGGAAGAAGTCCAGCCTAAACCAAAAAAGCATCGCCTATTTGCAGAGTGAATATCTAAGATAACTAACGAAATAGAGGGTCTCCCCGCTATTCTTACCTACTATTTTTTAATCTGGTGTTGTCACTGACTGTTTAGTCCAATTGGCTGACCTCACAAAAAATAAAAATTCAAATATAAGAATATCAGACGGATAGTGGGTAGATCTAACAAATTAAAATTGTCAATGGCTTAGATATGTAAACTTCCAAGAGATTATTTTACTAAAAACAATTTATTTTCAGATTTATCGCTGAAGAAATGGAGGTTCTGGAAGATGAGGAGATCGTCGACGAACTTAAAAACAAATTTATTAACATGTTATTTGAAGCAAAAAAACTGCAAAGGGGAAAAAAATACATAAGTTGTTTTTGTGTAGTTCGAATTTTTATTTTATTTCCTAGATAATTTTTTCATTACATAATACACATGTCTCGGGCTTCAAAGGTATTGAGTTTATTAAAACTCTGAAGCGGTTTGCTAGTATACCAAAAGCATTCTCAACTACTCTCCTGGCCCTACTCAATCGGTAATTGAAAATTCTCTGCTCTTTTGTCATATTCCTGAAAGGGTAAGGCTTAAGAATGTGGTTTGACAAAGCAAAAGCGGCATCAGCTACTATGACATGAGGTACAGGTGTAGATCTTCCAGGTAGTGGTTTGTTTTCTGGGATATTCAAAGAATTCATCTCAATACCTTCAGAAAGATCACTTTCCCAATACACACGGCCATCTGACAGTCTCCCATTCATTCCAACATTAACATAGATGAAATTATAATTTGCATCAACAAGAGCCAGCAGAACTATGCTATGTTGTTTTTTGTAATTGTAATATGCCGAACCATGATCTGTAGGTGCTTTTATGACTACATGTTTTCCATCTAGAGCTCCAATCACATTCAGTGCATTCCAAATTGTTTCAAAGTCTCTGGAAATTTCCAGCCACTCCGCTGCAGTTGAGGGAACCTGAAAAATTAATAAAATAATAAATAAATGACTGGCAGTATATAATTATATTAATATACCATACCTTCAGATAATCTTCCTTCAGTTCTTCATATATTGCCTCACACACAACAGGAATAAAGCGAGATATAGCACTCTCTGAAATTCTATAATTAAATTGCAAACTTCGAAAACTTTCCCCTGTAGCTAGGTATCTCAGTGTTACAATGAGTTTCTGTTCCGCCGATATTACATCTCTCACCAAGGATTTTTTTGTTCAACAGATGTCGAAAGGAATAATTATAAATATTCAACACTCTATAAATTTTTGAAAAATAATATTTTCCAAAAACAGTGGCATTGGAAGTGAAGAGGGCGCTACCGTCACAATCTTTACATTTCCGTTACTGGAAGACATGTATTGATTGTGATTGAAGTGTACTTTTCAGTCCGGGATTAGAGATTCTCGGACGGACACCACATACCTTGTACTGATGAGGCGCAAATACGCCGAAACCGGTCTACAAGTTGTGTTGTCCCTTCTAATTGCAAACCAGAAAGGTTGGTTTTAAAATATCTTGTAGATATACCAACCCCGTTTGACTTAGGGGTGTAATTCAATATCCGGCGGTGCATATTGCACGGGAAGTAGTTGTTGCTCCTTAGTTGAACGGCCACTGTTTTTGGAAAATATTATTTTTCAAAAATTTATAGAGTGTTGAATATTTATAATAATTATTCCTTTCGACATCTGTTGATACATTCACTCTATTAAATACGACAATATTACAGGAAACTGTAATAAGATTTATTGATTTTTTTGTTATTTTATGTTTTATTTTTCTAAGGAGTTTTCCAAATGTTCCTTCATCCATTCTCAAAAAGTTTTTATATGCTTTTTCATCTAATTCTAGAGCCAAACTTATATTTCCTCTAGTTCTATCCAGCCAGGGCCTGGCCCACCATCGCCTCGGTGCTCTTTCCTGTTCATTAGGCTCCAGAAGCAAGGCAGCAGAAGCTATAATTATTGCCAGTGATCCACCGATAAACTTTTTCTTCACCACTTTGCTTTGTTTTGCTATTTTCATTTTTAAACAGATCACACAAAAAATTAATAAAATTTGAGGTTAGACAAATTATTTATTTTTGGAGGGCTAGAGAAAAGGATTCGTTTTGGTTGTTGGCAACCATGACGCAATTGCAAGAGACTTGCATAATGTCAAACAGCGTGAAAGATTCATCATGCAATACTTTGACCTTGCAAGAAATTGCATGCAATCCCTTGCAGGTTGTATTGCACCATGTCAAGCGGCCTTAAGTCATAGCGATAATCCAGAATCAATTATGTTCCCATTTTATTCAGATAAAGTACATAATTTATATGATGATGATATAGCCGGCATGGACGGACAAAAAATTCATTATTTACCAATACCACATTCAACATATAAACCGGAAATATCATCTACACCAAAAAAACCATTTTATACGATAAAAAGATCAATATTATCAATAATAGAGGACGTATAAATGATCACTTTCCGGGTATTCCTGGTGATATTTCATCAGCATTTCTGTGGGTTGATGATCATATATATTTCTTAAGAAATGATTCCTATTTTAAATACAATGAATATAGTCGAAAGATAATTGCAGCTGGAACTTTCACCTGGAATCTTTTTGGTCTATCCTGCTCCGAAAAAAATATTTATAAGGCTTTAAAATCCCTATTATCAGAATTTGCACCTTTTTATGAATAAGCTATTATTTTTATATTTAATTTAGTAGATTCCATCACCTGTTTACTTGCTGTTTTACACTTTTCATATTGAAATATATTAAATTGTAGTAGACATTTAAACTAATACAAACAATACATTTATTTTATTTAAGTAAGTACGGTATGGGTAGAGTCTAAATGTTCATAATTTATAAATAATATATATTATATTTTTTATTAAAATACCACGATGAGTGATAATGTTAGAGAGCACATGATAGGTCTGTTTGACGCTCATTTTATGCCTGCATTGCAGCGTCTGAGTCCAGAGGCTTTGAGTACATTAATTTTTGGTATGGGTGCAATCACTCCACAAATGAATATTGAGCAGGTGAGGCGGGAAATAAATGATTTTGTGGAGGCGATTGCTAATTCGGGGAAAGCAGCTGGAGTTCTAGATCCTGAGCATAGGCCACCTAGGTCATCACGAGATATAGAGGAGTGAGATTTATTTTATTTTGTTTGTAATAAAATACTAATAAAAAGTATTATACAGAACATCGTTTAGTAATACCTTAACTCATTCATGAAATTTCAACATCATCATCAAAAACATTATTTTTAAAGGAAGAATTCTTAGGCACGAAATTAAAGGATCTGAAGTTGCTTAAACTAATTATTTGAATGTAATTAAAATAAGTAATACATATAAACATGTTATATGCAATCACGATACTTTACACCTCTACAGCTGCGTATTCTGCGAAAATGTTTATTTTCTTTAAATCTTTAAATAGTTATATACTTATTATTGTACTCGATTTCATATTCGCTTTAAGATGATAATTTTAAACATGTTTTTAGGTTTTATCATCCAAAAATTAACCTCATTTCACTTTTAGCTCAGTATTTTTCACCTTATAATAAAAATTCGTTTTCATATTCATACAGGCTTTCCAACAAGTTTTTACTTCTACCTGCACAAAACAAGTTTTAGCTCGTCTGGGATTTTTTCTCTGACCTTTTTTAAAAGTTGTTTTATACTGAAATAAATGTATTTAAGCTCGGGTATTTTTTCTTTTCCCCAGTTTTATTTTTAAATTCGTGCTGTTAATGTTGAGTGTCAACCAAGTTTTTGTGCGTCTAGAGATACTAAAGTAAGTATTTAATTGTTATTAACAGCTCCGATTTTTTCGCCGTTTTTACAGAGTGATTATTGAAAAATAATTCTAATTTTTATAAACAATTCAACTCGCATGAGTGGGTGAACCATTATTTTCCGTCTTCCGAGTGAACGATCACGTTTTTGAGACTTGTAAAGCGTAAATATTATTTGATATTGTTGATAGCCTGCTTGTAGAGATATAACATTTTTGATCAGTAACGTTATCATGGAAAATCATTTTACAGGATAATTTTAAATGGAATAATATGACAAATTGTTGGGCAGAGGTCAGCAAAGCCAAATGCACGAAAGCGAAGAAGTGATTGATCGGTTATCTTACACTCCCAAAATGCTTGCAACAAGAAAGAACCGAAAACTATCGGTGATAGGCAAGCCAACTCTAGCTGCAAAAAACAGGCAATGCTTTATAAATCAAAAGAAGAATATTTAGCAGCTAAACTGAAATTTTTGGAAAATGATTACCTTAGGCGGGCTGAAGCTCATAGAAATGATGAAATAAGAAAGGACAAAGCTTTTGAAAATTACGACGGAAGGAAGAAATTCATGCAGCAGAATTACAGCTACTGCAGAAAAAAATAAATTCTTTTATTAATGTACAAAAATAGATAAATAATAAAATAAAAAAAGTAAATTGTTATTATTGAGTAGAAATATGTACATAACAATATACATTTTGTGACGTGTTTTTCACCTTCCTTTGGTGCCTATCAACTGGGCACGTCACTTTGGACACCCTCGATGCAAATCTTTAAAATAATTGGTCGGGCGCCAGATTTTTGTCGTGGTTTACTCCACGGCCCCTTGACCCTAAGCGTCAAGAGTTCCAGATAGCCTCAGATGGAGGTTACGGAAAATTCCAGGGGTCTCGTTAAATACAATACTTCTATAACACTATAAGCACTTAGACGACTATGCTATGGGTTATTAATTAAGAGAACACTGATTATATCTGTACGTTGGAAGCAAGAGAACACTGATTATATCTGTACGTTGGAAGCACAGTATCCTAAGTCACAAATTGTATAAAATGTCATATTGTATACGGTTTATATTGTTTTTTTACGGTCTATTTGGAGGTAGACTGTATTAAGTCCTAAGATAATAAATGGCCAAGAAACAAAAAAATATTTTATATTAAGTCCCTACTCTTTTAGAAGCAAATTATCTCACCTGGACTTAAGATTGTATTCGCCTAAGATATCGAATCATCCAAACGCAGCCCAAGTCCACATAGGATAATAATATGCCTCGCAGCGAAGCATAGGTAGAAGTAATAATAATTGTATGCACACGTGCTTTTCGTATAACATAATTACGGGAAAAGGAAATTGTGGACATTAAATTTTACTATGTACGATGGACACGACAGTTCTGCTTATTGTTGTATGTGGGATGAAACGAAAGGACGGAGGGGTGGAAATGAAATTTCATCAGGAATTTTAAAATGGGCAGATATGACTATACCAGACTCAGGTATTGAATCTATCACCATATGGTCAGACAACTGTGGTGGCCAGAACAAAAATATGTTAGTTGTTATGTGTGGGTTGTTTCTGTTAAAGAAATATTCTCAGTTAAAAACAATAGATTTTAAATTTCTTTTAACAGGTCACACGCATCAAGAATTCGACACCGTCCACGCTTCCATTGAAAGAAAACGTAAAAAATTACCTACAATTACTATTCTAACACCCTGGGATTGGCAAAAGTTTATACGCCAATGTTCCAACAAGTACAATGTCGTGAACATGGACGTGGAAGACTTCAAAAATTTTCAAAATTTATATTCCTCTTCTGGTCCTTTTGTTCAACGCAAAAACAATGTTGACAAAGAGCCGTTTCACATATCTAAATCAGTTCAGTTAAGAGTTACAAACGACAAATTTGGTTATCTTCTTTATAAAAAATCGTTTGAGGAAAATACTTTTAAAATGGTTGATTTGAGGAGAAACAAAAGAACCGAAGTACATTTGCCGGATAGTTTGCAACAAACACGTCAAGATTTGGTTCCCATTTCACTGCAAAAGTACAAGGATATTATGGAGTTGTTGTTATACGTACCTTCATACTGTCATGATTTTTATAAAAATCTGCCCCATTCAACTTCAGGAACTGACAATCCCGAAGATACTACCGAAGATTTGTAGTGAAAATTTGTTTCTTTTATTGAATAGTCACTATGTATTACTTTTTATATTTTTGATAAATTTCTATAAAGGAAAAGATGCAAATATGGGCTGGTCTCTTAATATGGGCTAGGTAGGTTTCTCAGCTATTCGATGCAGATCTCTACATCTGACTATCGCAAACGGTAATTGGGGAAGTTAAATGTTTACCGTGGAGATGGCGCCACAGTAGAAAATAGTTTAAATTTATAATACGTGTTTGTCAGTTACTGTGAGTGTCAAAACTTTTTCGGGTAAGTTTATAAATTCAATTACTTAAAAATGAACAATATTTTTAAAAATTCGCCTGTTTCACGTTGAAGCCCTATAATTAGCCTTTACTGTATGCTAATTAGTTTTCTTCAAATTGATTACTTTTGGACATAACCTCTTTTGTTGTGTGAAGCCAGCATGTTTGCAATATGGGCTATGCCTTTGTTGTTATTATGGGCTAGTGGCCCATATTTAGAACTATGTAAAATATATTATAAAATTGTTTCAGGATGTCAACCAAACAGCAGAAAGATGGTAAAAAAAGAAAAAAATGGAATGTGGGAGATATGGAACGTGCAATAATAGCTGTCAGGCAGCATGCAATGGGTACGCTAAAAGCTTCAAAAATGTTTAAGGTCCCACGTTCTACGTTGCAACGTTCTGCAAAAAAGCTAGAACTACAGCCAATTGAAGCAGCCCAAATAAAGCTAGGGCGTAAAGCTATATTAGGGAACGATCTAGAAGACGAGTTAGTTCGTTATATTTTAGAGATGGAAGCTAAATTTCATGGATTAACCAGAAAAGACGTTAGGAGGATGGCGTACACTTTAGCTACCAGGAACAACATCAAACATCCGTTTGGAGGTAACATGGCGGGCAGAGCCTGGCTAGGACTTTTCCTGCAACGCCATAAAGAGCTATCAGTACGACGACCAACGGGAACATCGTATTCTCGAGCAAGAGGCTTTAGCAAAGAAAATGTTGCATCCTTCTTTAATGTTCTGGAAAAAGAATATGACAAACATTTATACCCCCCTGAACGTATCTTCAATGTTGATGAGACAGGTCTTACGGTTGTACAAAACAAGATTGCACAGGTTGTAGGCCGAAAGGGGAAACGACAAATTGCATCATTAACTTCTGCTGAAATGGGTTCATTAATAACCCTCGTGGCAGCGATGAGCGCTGCTGGACAATTCATCCCACCAATGATGATATTCCCACGAAAAAATATTAACCAGCAACTGATGAGAGGAGCTCCTCCAGGTGCCATTATGGAGGTGCACCCCAGTGGATGGATACAAAGTAATATTTTTACAAGATGGTTTCAACATTTTATTGACACAGTGAAACCCACAGAGAAATCACCAGTCCTGCTTATTTTGGATGGCCATTACAGCCATACACGCAATATTCAAGTCATAGATTTAGCTAGAGATAATCATGTGACTATAATTGTCTTACCTCCCCATTGTACCCACAAACTCCAGCCGTTGGACAAAACATTCATGGGAGTTCTTAAGTCTTACTACAGCGAAGAGATCAGGGTCTGGTTACGCCACAATAATCGCCCACTAAGTCCATTTGATGTGTCAGAGCTCTTTGGGAGAGCCTATTTGAAATGCCAAACTGGAGAGATTGCTGTTAATGGTTTCCGAGCTACAGGCATTTATCCATTGAATAAAAACATATTTTCAGATGCTGATTTCATTGCAGCTGAAATTGAAGCAGAAAAGACTACGTCAGTCGCACCTGATGACGCTAGTGATGAAGAGGATGAGATGATGGTGGCTTCAACCTCTGGTGTCAATTCGAATGAACCTACAAATTCTGACATTCCAACATACGATAAATCTACCAACTCTGAGATAACACCTGATCGTCGCTCAAACCAGATCAATTCATCGTCTAATTCTCCCACTTCTCCCTCTGGGCCTAACAAACAGCTTGTTGATATTCCTACAACTAATACACAGCTTGTTCCTATTTCTGCAGGTAATACACAGCTAGTCGCTATTCCTACAACAAGCTTTTATAAAAAGTCTGCCACGCCTTTCAGAGGACCTTGTCCAGAACATGGCGTAAAAAGAAAGTTATTTCAGAAGTTAACTCCATCAACTCCTTCCACATCTGGGTCCGGGTCTTCTCGAACATCTCTGGTAACACCATATGATCTTTCTCCTGTGCCTTCTTTGAAGAAAAAAACCTCAAATCGTGGGCGTAAGCCAAGTAAGTGTTCGGTGATAACCTCTTCACCTTATAAAAATGACTTGCTACAGTCTCTTGACAAGGTTAAAGAAAAGAAAAAAGGGACAGGAGAAGGCAAAGAAAAACAAATTAAAGAAAGGAATAAAAAAAAGGGGAAACGCAAGCAGGTTACAAAGAACCAGAAAAAGGAATCTGATTCGAGCACCGAGGATGAGGAGGAATATGTGCCCGCAGATGAGGATAGCGACTACAATGAATTTCCAAATGCCCAGTCTCCAAAGGACGCAGCTGACGTGACTTGTATATTTTGCGAAGCACCTTTTGCAGAGGATAACCACGGTGAAATCTGGATAAAGTGCTTCATGTGCAATTTATGGGCCCATAACGAGTGCGCTGGGGCCGAAAATGAACAATATGTTTGTGATTTTTGCAAGTAGTAGACATTAGTTTTGATTTATTTCATGTATTGTTTAATTTAAAATATTAAAATATATTTCTCACGCATCTATCTCATTTCTCATACATTTATCACACATTTTTGGGGGTAGCCCATATTTAGAGTCTATATTCAAAATGCGCAAAAATGCACATTTTCATTATTTACTCATTAATGAATTTACATATTTTTTTAATCAATGTGGACTTTAAACAGGTTGATACTAACTAATGTAGTTATCGTTAGGTAGCTTTGGAATTGAAATAGAATTTTTTTTTGTTTTTTTACAAACAAAAATAAAATGGGTAGCCCATATTTGCCTCCTTTCCAAATTTGGTAAATTTTTGTGTATTATATGGACTTAGTATATTCTATATTATTACGTACGTAACTAAAAATTTAGTGCCAACATATCCCAAGTCCCTTTTCATATTATTCTAAAACCATTTTAGAAATTTTAGTTTACAGTAATATACAACATTTTAGCCTGCTTATAAATATTTATTAATATTTATGGCCCGTTATCGTATTAAATTGTCACTTGAGTAATAACCATTTAACGCCTCTTTAATTAGCTCTCCTGTAAAATTAAGTAAATGCGACTTAGGATACTGTGCTTCCGACGATATTATCGGTTTGTATATTACCATTGATTCAATATATATACAGGGACAGTTCAAAAAAAATATCAATATACAAAATAATAATTTCCAGAAATATTACAAATTAGATATTTCCGGTGGTTCCAGACAAAACAAATATATACAGATTTCAAGGGCGGAAAAAAACATGTGCGGCATGCAAAACTTGCCGGTAGTACGTGCATAAACAATGGTACGATAAGCTAGGTGTAAGCAGGTTAGTTCAGTTAGGGTAAAGTCGGGTGAGATGGCCAGTCCGGAGAGATGGCCAACAGCTAAAACTTGACTAACGGGTCGTGAGATGGTGCTGCCTGACCTCTCCGACAATAAATGATTATCCATAAGCACAGCCAATATGTTGTCGTTTAAGTCGAGGTCACGTTAAAGCGTCAAAACAATAAAAATAATATCACCTCCTTATAAAATTTTATATTAGTTTTGTGTCACCTTCTACTGCGAATGTTTGTGAGGAAATTTAGTGCCGATTTCAACATATTAGGTGAGTACAATGTTCATTAGATGATTCTAACCTCAAACAACAGTTAAAAATGTGCGGTGGGTTTTGTTTGTCACGTTGGCCATCTCTCCCTAGCATTTGGGAGAGATGACCAACCAATAGTAGGGACAGATGGCCATATATTTTTACGTCTCTTTCTTTACAGTTTGGCATCATTTCCATTCTGCTGCGAAAACATGCCAACGGAGTATCAAAGAAGGAACTCGAATCGTGGAAACTATACTGAAGAAAATCTGCGGCGAGCAATGGACGCTGTCAGAAACGGTTCTTCTGTGAACGGCGCTTCAAAAAATTATGGCATTCCTAGGAAAACTCTTGAAAGGTAATTGAAAAAAAATGTGTCGACGACAGGTAAAGTGGGGCCGGATAGCATGTTGGGGGAGGCAAATGAAAATAAATTGGTGCAACATGTTAAGAAGGCACAAAAATGAGGTTTTCCTATGACAGTTCCAGATGTTCGAAAGCTTGCCTATAATTTTGCGGAAAGTCTAAAAATCAGTCACAAGTTCAACAAAGAAAAAGGATGTGCCGGTTCCGATTGGTTTAGGTCTTTTTTGAGAAGACATCCAGACTTGTCTATTCGCAAGGCTGAGGGTGTATCTCTAGGGCGAGGTGAAGGCATGAACCGTTTAGATGTGGGAAATTATTTCACTTTACTGCAAGAAGTACTGAAACAAAATGAGCTTTTCGACAAACCTGGATGCATTTATAATGTCGACGAAACAGGCCGTCAATTAAATAATCGTCCTGGCCATGTCTTAGCCCAAAAAGGAGCAAAGGATGTTGTCACAGTGACATCAGGGGAAAAGGGTGAGACAATATCGTGCATAGCTTGTTGTAACGCTGAAGGTTTTTTTCTGCCGCCGGTCTGTGTATTTAAAGGCAAGAATTTAAAGACTGAGTGGACTGACTCAATGCCGCCTAGTTCACATAAAGTAATGTCTCAAAAATCAGCCTACGTTACTGCAACGATTTTTTTGAATTGGTTTAAAAACCACTTCTTGCCACGTAAAGGAGAAGGGAAGGCATTATTAATTCTTGACGGGCATGCTTCTCACTGTTCTTGTGTTGAACTTTTAGAAACCGCTGAAGCAAACAATGTCGTTTTATTGTGCCTACCTCCGCACACTACCCATTATTTGCAGCCGTTCGACAGAGCTTTTTTCAAGTCGCTCAAGTTCTTCTACTATCAATCATGCAGAGAGTGGATGCAGAGTCACCCCGGAAGGAAACTGGGTAGACTCCAGATTGGTGAACTTTTAACGAAAAGCTGGAGCAAGTCCGCGACCGCTGGAAATGCTATATCCGGCTTCAGGGCCACTGGCATATTTCCCTGGAACCCCGATTCCATACCAGTCTAGACCTAGTTGTTGGGGTTAGCTTTAAGCGGAGCCTGGCTGTCAGTGAGTATTTTTATTTTTTGTCCGGTGTATCCTCTTGTGAAATATGGGTTTATCTAGTATTGTCCCAGTTGTATAAGAGCGTCCTCCTCGAACATTGTTCGGTGACCATAAGTCTCCCGATTTCAGCCTAATGATTGCCATAATTGTCTCGACCGTTACAAAAAGTTCCAAAGGAGGAAGTCCAATAAGGGCTTTCATTGATGCCGTCCCCGTGATGTTTAATGCCCCGGTAATACCAAGGAGGACTGGTCTTTGAATTGCAGTTAATATATTCACTATAGAGGACACTTATGTCCTCCTCCACCAGATTATTGATCCATAGGTGATCGTTGACCCTATCACAGTTGTGAACCACCTCATCTCGTATTCCCCAGGTTTTCCCCATAGCTCTTCTGCATTGCTAGAAAATCCTAGTCGCCCTAGTAGTAATTTTTTCCAGGTGAGACTTCCAATTCAATTTGGAATCAAGGGTCACTCCCAGATATTTAACTTCTTTGGATATTTTTAGCTCTTCTCCGAACATCAGTATTCTACCCAGTGGGATAACTCTTCTATTCGTGAAAACAACTAGTTCGTTTTTTTTTGGGATTAAGTGAAAGGTCCTCTTTAAGGCACCATTCGTCCACAATTCGTAGTACTCTGGGAATTTCCCATTGGCGACAATCACTATGTCGTCCGCAAAGCCCTGCGTCCATACGCCTTGATCATTCAACCAGAAGATAAAGTCATCCATAATTAAGTTCCATAAAAGTAGTGAAAGTACTCCACCTTGAGTACATTCTTTAGTTGTCCCCACGGTGCCGGTGTGGGTTGTATCATGCATATGTGCTGTTATTCTCCTATGCTCGAGCATGGATCCTATCCATTTGCATGTGGTGCTGTTAATCCCTCTTTTTTTAAGGGATCTATTTATTTATGACATCGGTGTGTTGTCAAAAGCACCTTCGATGTCTAGAAATGCTGCAAGGGCTACTTCTTTATGATTCAGGCTCCTTTCGAGACCTGAGACCAAATTATGCAGGAAAGCTTCTCCCGATTTCCCTGCTTGATAGGCCAATTGTAGTCTATGTCGAGAGACTTCTTGCAAATACATTTGTAAAACTTTTTCCATGGTTTTCACCATGAATGATGTCAGACTGATCGGTTGGTAGGATTTAACCTTTGACTCTCTCGACGCAATTGGTATATACCCCAGAGCATGGCTGCTGCGAAGTATCAAAACTAAAGGACCCATTATGATGTCTAATCCCTCTTGCAGGCGCTTGGGGAATATACCATCTGGTCCTGGAGTTTTGTAGGGGTCAAATGAGTTTACAGCACATCTGATAAGAAGGGGTCTGAAGATCTCATTCGTGAGTTTCCAGTCCTCTTTATTATTATTATTATTACATGATAAGGGCAGAGGATCAAGTCCTATTTTGCCCATAATAATTTACAGTGTATAAATTAAATAATAACTGACACTAAGCCTAAAAAACTACAGATTGAAAATGTAGGAGTCTATTTGATTTTTGAAACTATTAACATTTTCTGAATCAATTAATTGCTGAGGAAGACTATTCCAAATATCGAAAATTCTATTACTCATATAGTTTTGTCTATAACGCCTTTGTTTTGGCAACCGGCCCGTTGTCATAGCTTGACTCTATCTTTACCGAACCTGGAAAGTGCACACTGAGGAGATGCTCTAGAGCCTGTGCCTCAGTATTTGAATACTTCCGGTTCGGAGTTGAATAGCATGTAATTGCAAAACTCTTGATATATATATCCAAAATTATAGATTACATACACGATTCAATAGTTAAGTACAGAAATGTCTTTACATTTTTAACCATTTGTACTGAGTGTATAAGTAGTCACTTCAGCCTTGCATTTTTTAGATGACTATGATTGAGCAAGACAAAAATTATAACAGGCTGAGTTAATAAGTGACTTGAACCCAGACACTGACGAGAGCCAAAATACGAAAAGGTTACGTCATAAAAAATTGTTGGATAGTAGCAGTGATGAGGAAGAAGTCTCCAAATTTCAGAAGTAAAATTGAAAGTGACGGAAAATTCGGGTTTGTAGTTTTGAAAAATATTTTGAGTAAAAATTGCATGCCACTTGATAGTATATTATAACTTTCTGTAGTAATAATTTAGATAATTAGATACTATTTTAAAAATTGATAGCAAATATATATTTATATATACTGGTTTTTAAATAAAATTCAAACAGACTTTACATCAAGAAAACAACAATCCCACCCAATCGTACAAGAGAAAGTGGCTCTGACTCCGGGATATACTACATTAAATAATCATTCAAAATTAAATAGTAAAGAGAAGGTAGCCCCCACATTGAGATGCTCTACACCAGTTTCTTCCTTGGTTGAACCATATAATGGTCTCAATTAGTATCAACAAGGTATATGAAATGGCTTAAACATTTTCTATTTGTGTTTTTGTATTATACCTACTACAAAAGAAGTCATTATTGGACTTCCTCGCTGTATAGTTTTTTGTCAGCATTTAGAGGAAGTTTTTGGTTGACTGAAAATAGTAAAACTGCCAAAATAATTCTAATAGCTTGTATGTTGAAATGTAAAAGAAACTTTTATAGACCATTTTTCTTCAATGTAAATATGGTTTTAGTGTTACCTGAGATTCTGGAAATTGAAATTGAAGTTCAAAATGAACAAATTTTAAATATATTAAACAAACGAGATATAAATGCAGGAAATAATATATCTACACATTTGCCTTCACTCTCTGTAAATTTGCCATTGCAATCCATAGAAGATATTCAACAACTAGAAGAATACCTGGTAAATAAAGAACAATTCAATTTATTGGTAAAACATGGTGTGTTAATTTAAGCTTAACTTAATATCTTTTGTTACGGTTTAAAGGCATAACCAACAACATAAGCAAATACCACTATTTCTTCTAACTGCAGTTTCTCATGATTAAGGGAATTGTACTTCTTCTATATAACAACCATAGCATCTTAGCTGAAATAAAATATTGATTAGTGGAGTAAGAAACCAATCTCTAATTAATAGTATTAATAACCAGACTCTTATTTTGTTAGTCTGATTCTTGGTTATATTTACAGTCTGTCAGTTATGGTTGACAGCTTTTCAATAATTGATTGCCATGGAACCATGAACTTGACCTAGTAGGTTCATCAACCTCCCCGCTGAGGTCGAAAGGAATAATTATAAATATTCAACATTCAATGAATTTTTTGAAAAATAATATTTTTCAAAAACAGTGGCCGTTCAACTTAGGAGCAACAAATACTTCCCGTGCAATATGCACCGCCGGATATTGAATTACACCCCAAAGCCAAACGGGGTTGGTATATCTACAAGATATTTTAAAACCAACCTTTCTGGTTTGCAATTAGAAGGGACAACACAACTTGTAGACCAGTTTCGGCGTATTTGCGCCCCATCAGTACAAGGTATGTGATGTCCGTCCGAGAATCTCTAATCCCGGACTGAAGAGTACACTTCAATCACAATCAATACATGTCTTCCAGTAACGGAAATGTGAAGATTGTGACGGTAGCGACCTCTTCACTTCCAATCGCAAACCAAAAACCTTGAATTTTTGACAACAAGCCACGTAGGCTTGCAAACCAGAAAGGTTGGTTTTAAAATATCTTGTAGATATACCAACCCCGTTTGGCTTTGGGGTGTAATTCAATATCCGGCGGTGCATATTGCACGGGAAGTAGTTGTTGCTCCTTAGTTGAACGGCCACTGTTTTTGAAAAATATTATTTTTCAAAAAATTCATAGAGTGTTGAATATTTATAATTATTCCTTTCGACATCTGTTGATACATTCACTCTATTAAATACGACAATATTACAGGAAACTGTAATAAGATTTAAAATATCAATTATGTTGCTAAAAATTGACTGATAATCTTAATAGAAATATCTAGTGTCTTACCTGATATTCACAGGAAATGCCTGTCTGTCAATTGTCTCGACCTTGGTAATTTTTCTTGCCTAATTAGCTTGACACTGGAAGCATGTGCTTTTAAAAATCTCAATTTGAGGATTTGTGCTAATAGTATTGTGAGATCCATAATTTCCATATTAACCAGTAGTTGGTAATTTCTTGAAGGATTCGATTGTGGATCTTGCCAATAGCGACTACTATGTGGCCGAACCATCAACAACAGGCCTCTAATCTACCGTACTATACTCTCTTTTTGTTTCATTGGACAACTGAGCTGCTGCTTTGATTTTACTTGACCTCTGCATGCTACTCAGATATTTGGTTAGCGATATTTATCAAATACCATTTACTTGAATTTACTTTTTGGACCCATTTACTCGCCTGGAAGGGTCTTCGACTACCCTGCATTGAGACACTCCACATCTGGGCTGTTTTCCAGCTTCGGAGTCCCATTTGTTTGTCACAGTAACACCGTAAACAAGGTAGGATCCACCTTTTTTTTTATATACTAGGAGCTTACCGTGGTGAACAGAGACACTCTATATGACGGAGTTTAAGTTAACATATTCGAATTGAACCACAGTGTGTATATTGGCCATTCGCACCGATTATCCTTAAACGTCCTACTTAACTAATGCCCGGTTTCTCAGCATATGACGTTATCCAATCGATAACTATCAAATAGATACATTTATCAAACCAATAAATTATTATGGGTTTCTGAACTTTAGCGTGGCCCAAATTGTGGAACCGACAACTATTGAATAGATAACTTTGTTAAATTCACTACACACAGATGGCGACGCAACTAAGTGGCTGAATGTAGAGTATTCTAGGGCCAAACCCTAAAAAAAAGGAAGAAGACCTAACCATATTTATTTTAATATTTTATTTGTTGTGGAGTGTGGTGTATGTGTATTTTTAGTATCTTTTCCTAAATCTAAAAAAAAACGTGCCTACAATTATAGTAATGGAGAGCAAAGATAGTAAAAGATCTAAAAACTTTACGGAGTATGATAAAAATTTACTATTTGAGATAACTCAACAATTTAAGCACATTATAGAAAATAAAAAAACCGATTCCACGAATGTAAAAATGAAGCATGGGACAGCATTAGAGATAATTTTAATGCAAATTGTCAAACAGGCAATCGTTCTACTAAGCAGTTACATGCTTTGTATGACGGGATGAAAAAAGGCGAGGAAAAACATGATGGAAGATAAGGTAGGTTTTATGTTGCTTTGAATAAGCTCATGTATACCTTACTGTTATGATATATTATCTTTATAAATGTTTTAGAAAGAACAATACAGAACCGGAGGAGACATATTTAAGCCAAACAGTGATGAGATGGATGTTAAAATTGTGAGTACCATGAAGGAACAATTTTATTCAGTGCCAAATATATATGATTCATCAACCTCATATTTATATGAAGGTAAGAAGTTTAATTTTGTTCATTGTTTATGTGACTGTTTTTGCAATATAATTTTTAGCTGTCACTAATGAGGTGGATCAAATTAATGATGATACACATCTGATGATTGTAGATGACCAGGTAAATAACCAAATGCAAGTAAAAGCAGGAGAATTTGATAAAGGTAATGGAAGTTGATTATATATGACTATGTGTAAAATAAATAGTAAAGCGAGTGGCTAGGATCTAAGCACATTATATAAACTGATGTGAATTATGTAAAATAGGCAAACAGTTTATAATAAAAATGGAGCAGAATACAATTAAATGTGATGATTATTCAAATATATCTTTATTTTTAGTTTTTTTACTTCTCAAAAATAAATAATACAAGTATTTATATAATCTACAAATATATATATTATTATTGATATTTTCAGGCAATACCATGAATGAAACAATTGTTTTTGAAGTGGTTGAACCATCAACTTCAAAAAATATCCTAATTGTTGGACAAACACCTAAGAAGCGTAAGATGGCTACACCTTCAACTGAAAAAAAAAACATATTTAGAAACAATTTCAAACAGGTAATGTGAAAGAAAGAATCGGGAAGATGAGGCCGATAGTGAAATACAAAAAAAAAGTTGGCAATTCTAGATATTGAAGAAGAGGTTAAAAGAAAATAATTGGAAATGAAGACTTTGGAATTAGAACATTTGAAAGTGAAAAATGAAATGGAAATTAGACATCTCCAAATAAAACAAGATTTGGATATAAAAGCAATCTTAATAGATACCGAGAAAAAAAGGCAAATTTATAATTAGTACTTAGATTAGTTTGTTTATACCTATTTGTAAGTGACATTTCCAATAAATTTTTATCTTTACCAGCCTGAAGTAGTTTTCAATTAAGCTGTTCCTAAGAGCAACTCCTCCAGCGTTGCCAATATTCTCATATATGGGAAGAGGAATGTCAATCTCTACAATTTCTTCAAAATTATCTAATAGATCTTGTTGTAATATTGCCATATTATGTAAAACAGCAGTGGCTACAATAACTTCTACTGTAGTACTTAACTTCGTTCGAAGACCCAATGATAGACAAGCAAAACGTCTTTTCCAAACACCAAATGTGCGCTCTACAGTGTTCCTCGTTTGAATATGAGCAGCATTATAGTTTGTTTCTCCTACAGTGATGGGATTTAAAATAGGGGTTAGTAAATATTCCTTACAACTATAAGCACTGTCCCCTAACAAATAACTGGACGGAAACTCATTTGCTTCTAAAGATGCGCAGATAAGAGAACTGTTGAACATGGTACTGTCGTGAGTGGATCCAGGCCACCTAGCAACAATATCTCTTATCATCAAATTTGAGTCGCACACTACCTGCACGTTTACAGAAAAATAACCTTTTCGGTTTCGAAAAATCTCTGCATGTTCACCTCCTGGTAACTGTATAGGTATGTGTGTACCATCAATACAGCCAATTATGGGAAATTGCCTCCTAGTATAGAATGCAGCCTTTACACTTCTTATTTCATTTTCATTTTGAGGCATTTTCACATATTGTGGACGTAGATTTGCTATTTCTGTTACTTTTTGTACCACTCTACAGACTGTTGTTTTGTGAATATTATGATCATCCCCAATTAAGATGTGGAAGGAACCTGTAATTATAGAACATGTAATATTCTCAGCTCCGCAATAGTACAAGTTATAATATACATACCTGTAGCATAAAATCTGAGGGTTAGTAAAACTTGGTCCATTATGGATAAAACACTGCCTCTACTACTAATTACGTTCAAATTGTGTCCGATTAATTCAATTAGTAGGTTGAGTGTATTTTTCGTTAAGCGAAATCTGTTTTTAAATTCCAAGTCACTGTATTTCTCGGGTACGAAAATTTCTTGGCCGCTCTATACGACTTATGAATTATATCTAAAATTTCTTCATCCGACGATGTAGATGAATCTGAATATTCCATCTTAGTACAAAAATAATAAATAGAAACACAATAAATCAATATCCTTCATTCAACATTCAACCTTTTTTAGAGGTTAAGTAAGTTAGTTAGATGAATTTAACAGCCTATGCGCTTGCGCCAATATTTATCTAATGGATATCTGCTCAACTTTCTGAAGATATGGATTCGATAACTTATCGCGTAGATAACGTTTATCAAAGAGCTCAGAAACCCAATCTACCAGATATATATAGCTTATTGAGCACATAGCCCTATCTAATAGATCATTCACTTCAGAAACCGGGCATAAGTGACACTTATAATTTAGGTACAACTTCAATCGCGCCGTACCACCCTTAACTAAGTGGGAGATACCATTTGACAACGCCGCAATTTTTTAAATATTCTTTTGAAAAAGAAGATCTTGTCAAGAATTAACGTCGCTCGTATCTATGGTCAGTCGTTTGATATTAGTTGCTAGTTGGTGTAATATTTGGTTTTGCTAAGTATTTTTTCTTTGAGTACTCGTTTCAATTTAGTACTGGTTTAAATATGAGCTGAGAAAAACGATCTCGTGGAATAAATTTCACAACACGCGAAAATTCATTATTATTAGATATTATTAGCAAGTATAGGAATGTAATTGAAAATAAAAAAAAGTGATGCGGTATCCTGGAAAGATAAGCAGTTGACGTGGGAAAAAATATGTAATGAATTTAATGCTATGCTTCCGGAAATTGCATACCGAACAAAGGAATCATTAAAAAAAACTATGGAAACATTTAAAAAAAAGCGAGGAAAGACGTAGCTGACGACAAATTAGAAATTTGTAAAACAGGTGGTGGTGTTATTAATAGTTATTTATGTATCAAGGGAATTATAAGGGCCTTAATTACCGATGGCAAACTTTGCGACCCGAGGGACAGCAATCGCCTGAGGTTATTAAGGCTCATTAAATCCCGTGGTACATAGATAATTTTATTTCTGACCGATTTCAATAAAATATTGTTTGGAAAAAATGTACCAATTTATTACCTTCCCAGTATATTTGAATCAGGTACCATTGATTATAAGAGTTTTGTAGTTGCCATGTTACGTGTTTATAAACAGAACTGTTACTTGTTTATAAACAGAACTTTGTTATCAAGCTGTGTTTGCGTTAAAAACGTGTTTTCTACCCCAAATATAAAAAAGCAGATTTTGAAAAAAGCTGAAAAAGCAAGAGAATCATTAATTCCATCGAAAAGTGAAGCATTTTTTATTTTATGTTCACTTGTGAAAGGTAGAGGGAATTATAGAATCTATAATGTCCAAATGGGGTTATGACTCTCTTTATTGATAGCGTAACTATGACGATATAAGCTTATAATATCCCGGTCAGAAATAAAAAGATTAATGACTCAGTTTATGAACGAGCCCTGGATTTAATGAATCGAAGAACAGTGACAGGACTACTTAATCCTTTCGACGGAGACAGTGAAGGAGTTATTTGATTTGAAAAAGAATTGAAAGTATTTTAATAAATTCACTTATGTTTTAAGATTGGGGTAACGTAAGACCAGGAACCCATTTAAGAAAACAAACAGCACCAGTATTATCAACGGCAGCAAAAGCAATTGTGAATTGAAATTTTCTTAAATCACATTTAAAATGTTAGTTGGTACGTAATAAAATATTCATTACATATGAAATGTATTTTTAATTGTATGTCATGTCCATCTCACACAAAAATACTTTACAAAAATATAAATAAAATGTGTTATATTGAATTTTTCATCGCAAATGTGCAAAATAGTTTACTAACCTGTCTCTGACAATTAATCCAATATCCAGACGATTATTGACATCACGGTTTCTATTGGGTATATCTGGAACATTATGCTAATAAAAAATCCATAATATTTTCTGGAGGTGGTAGATGTTCGTTAACGCTCCTGCAAATATTGTTTAAAATATATGTGCCAAAAATTATGGCCATCGTAGTGTCTATTTTCAACCTTGAGTCATATGCAAGAATCGAAAATCTAGGTTTTAAAAACCCAAAGTAACATTCTATGCAAATTTCTGGTTCTAATTGGAGATATATTCACAATCAAGTTCCTCACCCTTTTAATTTGAAAGCATTAAGTGACAAAACATTTTATTGAGTTGGACCGTACTTGTCGCTGCGAAGTAACCCCAATTACACGTGCGCTTCTAGGAAACTAGTATCTACAATGGACCACACTTTCTAAAAGGGAAAGCTAAGAAAGAAACAAGAGTGAAAACAATTTGTTCAAGAAAGCAGTTACCATCCCTCGTTCGAAAAGAACAGATCAATCAACAAACCAAACTGATCGACTTTAGGTCAATTTGTTCAACTTAATCTTAAATAGGGAAAATTACGATTTTCACCTAAATACTTATAATATCTATCTATCGTGTTACGACACGAACTAAGAGTGCTAACTAAACGTGTGTCTTTTCAATAGAAACTGGAGAGATATACATCTTTGTTTACGAGCATTTTAGAAACTGTAAATAACTAACTTTTAACTATTAACTCGCTGAAGTCAATTTGTTGTTCTACTTTAATAGCAATTTTTTGTAAGCTGATTTACGTGTTATATTTGTCGTGTTTTAAGTGTTTATTATAAACGTTATTTAAAATTACGACTGGTCCTTCATTATAACCTATCGAAGAAAAAACACATAATTCCTTTATTTAGCAGTGAACGACAAACATACAGTCCACTATTAGAAATCTAGTTCATTCTACAACACGTTGAATATTGTGAAGACAAGAACGTTAAATCTCTTTCGATTAAGACATTCCATTTGCTTTAAATAATTTAAGCTTATATTTTCCAAAAAAAGATCAATGTGACCTTTGCGTTTCACATAAGGCTGGAAACGTCGCTGACCAGCTATATAAAAAACACATTATCATGAAAAATAGAGCACGTGATGAAAAATCATCAGATATAAGCACAGCTCGGCACGTTTTTACCGGCGGGCGTAATTTCGGCCGGTAATCCCTTGGCCTACCTGCATAAATCAAGGGGTACCATTTATGACAGGGGTAATTTCGGCCGACCTACTTAGGATTATTCCTTTAAATGTACGTTGGAGGTGTATAAAGAAAAATTTAAGATGTTTAGCCAAACTGTACACTGTTGGTGCGGAATACACAGTTACTAGAAGTGAATTAATCCACAACCACGAGTCCGATGAAACTACGTTGGAGAGAAAAATAGTGACGACTTCATGCAAGCGCAAAGCTGAGGAAGACATATCGGAGAAACCTTCAAAAATTATTAAAAGCGTTCTTTCAAATCATTTGCCAGAGAATTTGTCATCGATAGATGTCAGTCTAATAAGAAGAAATTTGTACAACAGCCGCCGTAAGCTCTTACCAGCCCTGCCTAAGGATATTCACGATGTACATTCTGTACTCGATAGTTATGGACCGAAAACCACAACAGGTTATGTTAGGTTAGGTTAGGTTAGGTCGAATTTACCTACCGGCTTTGAGTACCTGCCCTTTTTCCGGCCGAAATTATATCCGCCCGTTTTTACGATGGAATTTACAAAAAGAAGTTGGTGGTCCACAAATTCACATTGTATAATTTAATAACACAAGATGCATATTGCTTCCTGTGGCATGAAGCCGAGGGAAGAGTAACGTCAAATTAATTTGCAACACTTTTGGACAATTTCATAGAATCAAATTTCCCTGAAGCGGAAGAGATTATTTTGTATAGTGATGGATGCTCTGCCCAAGACAAAAATGTCACTTTGTCGAACCCATTATTGCATTTGTTAATAAATAAAGGCATGATTATTACCCAGAAATATCTGTCGGCGAACACACCCAGATGGAATGCGCTAGCATGCACTTCACAATTGGGCGAAAGATCCGCAATAGAGAAATTTAGTCGCCTGCTGGTTATATTGCTGCTAGCAAATCGGCTCGATCACATCCACGGCCTTATCAAATTGAATATTTGAATCATAGATATTTTAAAAACTTTTCTGGACTGAAGTACCACACTTCCATTCGTCCTGGCTATAAAACAGGAGATCCCACAGTTAATGACATGTGTGCCATTCAGTACAGACCCATCGGAAAGCTATACTACAAATTAAATTTTGATGATGAGTGGATGCTACTAGAAAAATGACAAAGTAGAAAAAATCAAGAAAATGGTGAAATAGTTCCTCTTTATCAAAATTCACTACCAATAAAGAAAAGTAAATACGATCACTTACAGCAGTTAAAGCAACTGATAGCTGCAGACTATCCGTTCGAAGCAGACTAGTAATTATTGCTTTATAGTATTCTGTGATGCCTTTTGGCCTAAACATTAAGTCATTAATTATTTAAAATATTATCGAATAAATTCCCTTCAGCTAATTCCAATAAACCACGAATTGTTTTATAAATAATAAATATAAAGGTTACACGTACGAGTCAATGTCAAAGCAAATAAACATTATCTAGTATCATGTATGTTTACTTATAGTGAACTTGACTCTTTGTATATATAGGTAACAATAGTATTTATTAATTCATTATTAATTCATTATTGATTCATTATTATTATTAAGTCATTATGATGGTCATTCATGAAAGGATGATTACAGTCAGTATCATTCATTCTAAGTAGTAATCTAAGAGTAGTCAATTAGTGTTAGTGGTTAATGTATAGTAAATATTAAATAGAACATGTCCCAGTGAAACAGGTAGTTGTTTTATTCCTGGGGGATGATCCACCAAGTGACCAGCAGCACCACCTAGTCAGAGGCCCTTCTACTATCCTACTACACCCAGTATCCTCATTACATTACACATTACATGGCGATCCTGCAAACAATTGGAGTTCTGTAACAATGGGTGGTAAAGCAACGAAACAAGCGGTCCAAGAAAATGGCGTGGTCAACAGTAATTTTATAGTACAAGAAGAGGAACTCAAAGCAGATCTGGAGGTGAAGATTCTTATCTACATTATTGTGGTTGTTTTGGTACTACAGTTTGGATGGTCTATATATAAGAATCATAGAAGACAAATGAAGAGGGAGATAAGAAGAAATCTACAGCAAAGCACGCTAAATCTGTAGGATGGTGAGAATATTATTTTTTTTTGTAAACTTTAAGGGTATATTCTGTTTTGTGGCTAAAATTTTTTTTGATAATTGATATTTCATATTTTTATTTCTATTGACAATGAATTTTAAATGTCCTCGAGTGATGGAAATGCAGTAACGTGGGATGAATTTGAGATTAGATTGAATTTAATTTTAGAAGATATACGTAGGAATAGTAAGCGTGTGTTAAAAAAGGAGGTTCCAAAAAGCTCAGATAGTCATATAGATATAATAAATAAGTTGTGTGATTCATTTAATAGTTTCTCTAAGTTAATAAATAAGAATTGGTATAAGTTAGAGGAGAATCAGTAGAGTACATGTATTTTATATTTTAACAAAATTAGAGAAAAGGTAGAGAAAGCATTTCAAGTGTTAGATTGTCAGTATGAAGTTCCGTCTCAATTAATTACGCGTAATAATTTAATTAATAATTTAATAGTATTAGAAGCAATGAGCAAAGATAAAAAGGAGAAAATGGCATTAAGTATGAATGACTTTTTCAATTTAGCTGGTAAGATATTACCAAATGAATTTAATGGGGATATAAGCAAATTGCAATCTTTTGTAGATGCTATAAGTTTGCTACAGGTTGGTGCAGCAGAGCATGAGGAGAATGCTGTACTATTTGTGAAAACTAGGCTAACTGGAAAGGCCAGGAGTCTAATCACCACCGAAAAATCGTTGGTAGAAATTATAGGAACCCTTAAAAAGGGACTAAAGGGAGATAGTGCTAGTTTAGTAGGAGCTAAATTAAGCAAATTAAGACAAAACAATAAGGATATAGTTGAGTATGCATCAGAGATGGAGAAATTAACAGATCAGTTACAAGCCGCGTATTTGGCAGAAGGAATGCCAGTACATTTAGCAACTAAGTATACAACAGAAGCAGCAGTAAAATCACTGATCGACAACTCAGCATCAGAACGGGTAAAAACCGTTATAGCAGCTGGAAATTTTACGACACCGCAAGAGGTGATGACTAAATTGGTTTCCATCAATGTGGGAAACAATCAGTCAACAGGAAGTGTTCTGCATTATAAGGCAGATAGAAATAAGTTTGTGTCAGGAAATACCTATTTTCCACAGCGAAATACCTATTTTCCTCAGCGAAGACACTCTTATGTTAATCATAATGGAGAAAATAATTTCCATAGGAAAAATAACTACGATAACAGTAGGAAATTTCACGCCAATCAAGGCAATAGGAGATTTACTGGTTACAGGGAGAAACCAGAAGAATATAGAAACAAGCCTAACAATAGGTTTAACAATGATAATAAATATAGAAATGTAAGAATGTGTGAGAGTGGAGAGACGAGAGTGGAAGATGAACAGAAAGAATTGGGGTTTTGAAAAAGAAAGGTGAAAAATCCAAAATTTTAAATAACTTGCATAATAATAATCATTACATTTATAACTTTGATTTAACTCTTTCAAACTTTGTGCAAATTAAAACTGACATATCGGATAATATAGATACTTTTATATTAGATACAGGTGCAGATATATCGTTATTAAAAATTTCAGATAATTTTCCACATCACTTAATAAAGACAACACAAATCTTAAATATTAAAGGAATAACTCAGGGAGAAATTAAAACTTTGGGTACAATAGAAACTTTTCTTTTTATTAAGGGTATAGCATTTCAACATTGTTTTCATGTAGTAGAGGAAGAATTTCCTATACCTACGAATGGAATTCTAGGTAGGGATTTCATAAGAAATTATAATTGTATTTTAGATTATTCAGAATTAAAATTATACATAGATTGTAAATCTAGGAATACAGTAACATTAGAAATTCTTGACAATCCTGAATATGATACTTTGGCAATACCGCCTAGATGTGAAGTCTATCGGTTGGTAGAAAGTTTCAAAAACTTAAGACAAGATAAAGTTGTTGAGCAACAAGAACTATTACCAGGAATATTTATAGCAAGATCTATTATATCAAAAACTAATCCCTATGTCAGAATTTTAAACACAAATTATGAAAGCAAGTCGATAAATACAAACAATATTAAAATATTGGATTTAAATTTATTTCATGTATATGCTGTGAAGAATGAAAGTAAGAATAGGTTGAAAGAATTAAGAAAAACATTAAATTTAGAGGTACCAGAATACGTGAGGGATAAGCTAATAAATCTTTGTGAGAATTTTTCAGATATTTTTGCTTTAAAGAACGACATTTTAACGCATAATAATTTTTATGAGCAAAAGCTATTGGTAAAAGATGATACTCCAGTATATATTAAAAATTATCGCACGCCACATTCTCAATCTTCAGAACTTAATAATCAGGTCCAAAAGTTATTAGAACAAGGTATAATCGAATCTTCAATCTCAGATTATAACAGTCCAGTTTTACTTGTTCCCAAAAAGGCAATCAATGGAGAGAAGTCTTGGAGACTTTGTATAGATTTCAGGCAATTGAACAAGAAAATAGTCACAGATAAATTTCCATTACCCAGAATAGATTCGATTTTAGATCAGTTAGGGAGGTCGAAATGGTTTTCAGTCATAGATCTTATGTCAGGTTTTCATCAAATTCCCTTAGAACAATCTTCAAGGAAATATACATCTTTTAGTACAGAAAAAGGTTCTTTTCAGTATACAAGATTACCATTTGGTTTAAATATAAGTCCAAATAGTTTTTCAAGAATGATGTCCATAGCATTCTCAGGATTAACTCCAGAAAAAGCATTTCTTTATATGGATGATATAGTCGTAATAGGGATGTCAGAAAATCATCATTTAAGTAATCTCGAAAGGGTGTTTGACACATGTCGGAAATTCAACCTTAAATTAAATCCACAAAAATGTCAATTCTTCAGGCGAGAAGTAACGTATTTAGGACACAATTTGTCCAGTGAAGGGGTTCTACCCGATAAGGCAAAATATTCAGTCATTGAGAAGTATCCAGTGCCCAAAAATTCAGAAGAATCTAAAAGGTTCGTAGCATTCTGTAACTATTACAGACGTTTCATTCCAAATTTCGCTGAAATATGCATACCTCTCAATAAATTATCTAGGAAAAATGTGAAATTCGAGTGGTCGGAAGACTGCGAAAAATCATTCCAAATACTAAAATCGGCATTAATTCAGCCGCCTATTTTGAAATATCCAGATTTCAATAAAAAATTTATATTGACAACAGATGCTTCAAATATTGCGTGTTCTGCAATACTTAGCCAGGAATACGAAGGTATAGATCTACCTATAGCTTATGCATCGCGAGGTTTTAAGAAAAGTGAATTAAATAAACCTATAATCATGAAAGAACTGTTAGCTATCCATTGGGGAATTAATCATTTTAAGTGTTATTTATATGGTTCTACACATTTTATTGTGAAAACGGATCACAAGCCGTTAACACATCTTTTTTCGATGACAGACCCAACTTCGAAACTTACGAGAATTAGACTAGACCTAGAAGAATACAACTTCGAAATACAATATTTGAAAGGAAATTCAAATTATGCGGACAGTATTTCAAGGATATCCATAAATGAATTAAAAGACTTGTACATTGACAATGCTCACATCTTAGCAATAACGAGGTCAAAAACTCGTCATAATAAAGCTCAGCCTATAGGAGAAGATAAAATAGTTTCCACAGAAATAAAGGAAGATATTCGCAAGCCAGCAGTATATAAAGTACTGAATAATTTAGAGGCGCATAAATTACCAATTCTGCAATTTGAAAATAACCGTGTTTCGTTAAGGATGAACATACGGATCAAAAACAGGATGAGATTTAGCCAAGCCTTATTAAATACCGATATAGTTAACTTTGATTTAGGTCAAACGTTAGTTCAGCTTGATAAGCTAGCGGTAAATAATGGTATAAAAAGGATGAAAATTTATATGAATGATATTATTTTCACACAGTGCACTATAAAAGAGTTTATGGAAAAAGGAAACAATACGTTAAAAAACGTACAAATATGTATTTGCGATATACCTAAGATGGTGGAAAAAGAAAAAGAAAAGCAACAGATTTTAGAAACTTATCATAATGATCCTTTATTTGGAGGTCATGTAGGAAATAACAGGCTATTGAAAAAATTAAGAGCGAATTTTAGATGGAAAAACATGGAAAAAGATGTAAGAAAATATATTAAGCAATGTCACAAGTGTCAGGTCAATAAAGCAAAGAATAATCACAAGGAAGAATTTGTATTAACGGATACAGCAGAAAAACCATGGGATATAACATATATAGATACGGTCGGTCCTTTTCCACAAAGTGAAAATGGTAACCGTTATTGCATCACAATGTTATGTGAATTAACGAAATATGCAGTAATAATTCCAGTTAAAAACAAAGAAGCGAACACGATAGCTCGTGGAATTTTTGAAAATTTCATACCAAATTACGGTCTAATGAAACAAATTAGGACAGATTTAGGCACAGAATATAAAAATGAAATATTCAACGCTTTAACTAAAATGTTAAATATTAGGCATAATTACTCAACAGCATATCATCATCAATCTATAGGAGGTTGTGAGAAATTACATAGAACGCTTAATGAGTATGTGAGACACTTTATAAATGAAAGTAAGGATGATTGGGATGAATGGTGTAAACTATTTGCTTATTGTTATAATACGACTCCAAGCTCGTATCATGGTTATACGCCATTTGAATTATTGTTCGGTAGACGTGCTAACTTACCCGAGAATCTAACAAACGAGATTGAGCCATGCTATAATATTGATGAATATCAGAATGAGTTAAAATATAAACTGCAGGTAGCTCATCAGAGAGCAGAGAAATATTTAACCAAACATAAACTGAGTAGACAAAGTCAAAATAGTAAGGTAGCTAATCCAGTTGATTTTAAAATAGGGGATTCAGTGTTAGTAAAGAGGGAAAATAGAACCAAATTCGAATCTCAATATATAGGTCCATTTACAGTCACAGAGGTGAGTGATGTTAACTGTAAAATTAAATTAGAATCAGGTGTGATAAAAGAAATACACAAAAACAGAATCCATCCTTATTGTAAAATGAATTAAAAATTGTAAAATTGGAAGTGCGAGTGAGTTTATAAACATTTCCGAATAATAAACAAAAGTGTTATAACAAACATTCAAAACATTGAAGTGAAAATAAATAAACAACTAAGTGATCGTAAACAATTTTTAAAGGCAATGAACATTCATTTATTTATGAATATATTATGTAATCGTAGGTTAGTGACATTATTTAATAACCATCTACCATTTATTTTTAGGATAATTGTAAATTCATTTCATTAGGGGGAAAGGAAGCTCAACGGAATTTATTCTTTTTATAAAAGGGGAAGGTGTGATGCCTTTTGGCCTAAACATTAAGTCATTAATTATTTAAAATATTATCGAATAAATTCCCTTCAGCTAATTCCAATAAACCACGAATTGTTTTATAAATAATAAATATAAAGGTTACACGTACGAGTCAATGTCAAAGCAAATAAACATTATCTAGTATCATGTATGTTTACTTATAGTGAACTTGACTCTTTGTATATATAGGTAACAATAGTATTTATTAATTCATTATTAATTCATTATTGATTCATTATTATTATTAAGTCATTATGATGGTCATTCATGAAAGGATGATTACAGTCAGTATCATTCATTCTAAGTAGTAATCTAAGAGTAGTCAATTAGTGTTAGTGGTTAATGTATAGTAAATATTAAATAGAACATGTCCCAGTGAAACAGGTAGTTGTTTTATTCCTGGGGGATGATCCACCAAGTGACCAGCAGCACCACCTAGTCAGAGGCCCTTCTACTATCCTACTACACCCAGTATCCTCATTACATTACACATTACAATTCTTATATGTTTTATGTATATACATTAAAATAGGTACTTATTTCATTATTTTGCCTTCGTTTGTTTTCATTGTTTAGTTGTTCGTATTGTTATTGGATTGTGAGCAGAATTCAGAATAAACAAAACCTCCTAAGTCTATAACAATTCCTGCTTTTTTGTTTTGAAACCTCCTATGTCTGATGAGAAGTTACTATAATGAAAATTGTAGTAAAACTGAAAGAGAACAAGTGAAAAATATCGATAACTAACATTTAGTAAAATTCCAGTTCACGCGAATTGTGCTAAATAAATTCAACATGTTTTTTGTCTCTCCTGTAAAATTTGCCTGAAATGACTTTGATTTGAAAGTAATCCGACAATATGTGCTTTAGAAGTGCTAAATCATTAAAAAAACTTTATGAAAACAAGAAAAAAGAGTTGAGAAAAAAAGTTGGGGAATACAAAAAGTATATGTATCTCACAGGTGGAGGTCCTCCTGCTGTACTGAAAACCCAACCCACTGATGATTTACTATTAGAAATTGTAAACAAAAAATTTATATTTGGACTAGAAAACCCCTTCGATAGTGAATAAAATGTAAGCACTCCTCCGAATGTAGTGGTGAGTACCTACCTAATATATTACCAGCAAGTAACAGCTGGTTATGTAACTGCAGAATGCAATATTCTATTCTTTGATAATTTTAGAACATCCAAAAATTACCAGTTTATCTTGAAGAGCGGAGCTCTATAAATTACCAGCCATGTGCACCATCAGTATCTTTTAACGTTGCACCAAATACTGACAGCGAAGTGACTGATAATATTGAAATTGTGTATGAAGAATCCCCTAGCAACATTTCTGAAACAGAAAATGTCTTGAAAGATGCTTCAAATGTACAAGCATCTGAAGCCAAAAATGCAACAAAACAAGGTAGTAAAAGTGCTATTAATTAACGAGTCTGTAGCATAATCTGTTTGATAAATTACTAACAAATTGTTCAATAAAACCATTCAAAAATGTTATTACCATTCTATTACTGCACATAATGTGTGAGGTGTAATAGAATACACAAGTTAACATCATTTAACGCTACACTTTTTGCTGCGCGACCCCCCATGCTCAGACCTAACGTAAGGAACTAAAGTTCCAAAAATAATATTTGAAAAAAAAGGAGTTAACCTTCCGTCGGGCGCATTTGTTCTACCAGATACAACAGTCTTTATTTTGCATCATGTGTGGCCACTTTTAGTGCTATACCCACCACCACATCAGTAGCCTCCTATTTTTGGATCACCTCTCGATACGTCCGCAGCAGTTTTTGCTCAGTCATTTCATAGGTACGTGGCAGATAATTTGATCTCTTGGATACACTGCGACCTATCACGTTAAAATTAACTAACTATAAATATCGTATTTTTTTTGAGTTGTAAGTATTTTATTTTATTTATTCTTATGTATATTTACAAAACAATATGTTTAGGTACATCGTATATTTGGCAATATTTCAACAGTTAATCTATTGCAGTGGTCTCCAATTAGTTTCGCTCGGGGTCCGTTTTAAGAAATGAAATGACCATCGTGGTCCGCACATTTTATTTATAAGAAAAAATGTTTATTAAACAAATGTAATTAAGGAAATAACAAAGGTATTTTGTTACATAGGTATCAATGCGAAAAATGACATTTTTTGTTGCGAATTATCTGTCTGAAGTTTGGAGTAAAATTGGTGCAAGCTATTGACATTAAATCCTGAAGATGTTCAGTAGTAAGTCGAGATCGAAATTTATTCTTAATGAACTGCCTCTTCGAAAATGCTGCTTCACAAATATATGTCGATCCAAACAAAGTAAGAAGTTTCAAAGCTAATTTTTGTAATTCTGGATATTTATTACCACACACAAATTTTATCCAGAACTCTTCACTGGAAACTCCGATTGTTTGTGTTTTAAAACTGTGTTTTCTTGGAAATCGATTATTTCCATTGCAGAGTAACTTTATCATTTCCGAAAACAATTGCAGCTTCATTGCTCCATTCACCATCAGGATGCAGAGAGTAAATGCTGCTGAGAATTTCTACAACATTCTCAATTTTCTTAAAATCTGCGAACCTTTTTTGAAATTCCGATTTAAGATCCGTAATGAACGTCTTGAATTGGCCGACGTCAATCTCGTTGTCACTGCTGATTATTTTATTTAAATTGGGGAAGTGTAAGCATTCATTTCCAAGTATTCGAGAAAAACTTTTGACATCTGACATGAGCTCGCATACCAGCTTTCCCTTGCCTTGAAGTTTAAGATTCAGGTCATTGATATGTTTAAAAGTATCCGTTAAGAAAGCAATGACAGCAACATTTTCTTTTTCGTTTAGAAAACTTAAGTAAGCGTTTGCTGAAGTCTGATCGCTGTTAAAAAGATATGTCTTCAAGTGTTCTAAAATGCTGAAGAATATTTCTAAAACGCAGCCTCTACTTAACCATCTGACGTTATTATGCAACAGTAGATCGTCATATTGTGCATCAACTTCTTCAAGAAATGATAATTTATCACGAAGAAAGTTTACTATTTCCAATTTTCAATATATAATAGATTCTATTCGATACACTACGCCCGAACAATGTCTTTTTTTGATGTTCAGGCGATACCATGGCTAGCAAACGACAATTCTATAACTTGGAGAATCAAAAACATGTAGATGAGCTACTTCAATTTTTAGACGATGAAAACTCCGATATTGAAGAAAATTTCGACGAGGAAAGTGACAGTGAAGAAGAAGATCACATAGAAACTCAGAAGGAAGACTCTGAAACTGAACAAGAGGAAATAGAGCCCAATGAAAACAATTATTTTCTTGGAAAAGATAAAGTTACAAAATGGTAAATTAACCCTAAATCAAATAGAGTTCGCGCTAGAGCTCAGAATCTGATATGGCATCTACCAGGCGCCGTAAGAGATGCAAAAAAGCGACAACGCCTCTTGAATGTTGGAATTGTTTTTTCACAAATAAGATTTTTAAACCATAGTTACATATACAAACTCGTATATAGAATTTGTGAAAGAGAATTATGAACGAGAAAGGGACGCACGACTAATATATTCGATTGAACTGAAAGAATTTATAGGGCTGTTATTTCTAGCAGGAGTGTATATAAGCAGTAGACTGGTCTGGAAGTACTTTGGAGAACCAATGGAGATGGTTTGAAGATTTTTGCACTAGAAGATGCCAAGGTATGCTATTTATATAATTTGGAAATCTATGCTGGAAAGCAGCCTGAAGGCCCATATAATGTCAGTAATAAGCCAGCAGATGTTGTCAAACGGATGATAGATCCCATAAAAGGCACAGGCCGGAATCTAACTGCTAACAACTGATTTACTGATTTAGACTTAGTGGAATACTTACGAAAAAAACAAATTTCATTTGTTGGTACTGTGAAGAAAAACAAGAGAGCGTTACCACTTGATTTTGTTTCATCAGCTGGGAGACAATAATATTCGAGTAAATTTGGATTCAATGATTCCACAACTTCAGTCTCATATATTCCAAAGTAAAGAAAAACCGTTATTCTTGTTTCTACTTTACATAATGACAAATCAATACATCCTGACACCGGTATCCAAATGAAGCCATCCATAATAACATTCTATAATGGGACAAAGGGTGGAATTGACACCGCTGATAAAATGTGCGCATTTTATAATGTACCGTCAAACGGGGTAAATTCGATATGGCGGGGTAATTTCGACTGAAGGTACTTTGAAATTAAGTAGCTAGTGTCATCTGTTGGGCATTAGCGCAAGTTTCCAACTTATTAAATGTCAAAATAATATAGTTTTGAAAGACACCTTTAGCATAGTAAATCACTATTTTTATAGTTAATTCGGGTACAGTTACAGTGACTATGTACAAGACAGTGGCGACAATAGGGTATTCCGAAACTATCCATAGGAGAAGTTTTCTACTTAAGGCAAGTGAGGCTTTACAATCTGTACATTATGATTAATGACACTCCAATAGACATAAATAAAATATGGCTGTACACTTGGCTAGAAACAGAAGGTGGAAAAGGAGCTAACCAAGTATCTTCAGCGCTAATGAATTATCTGGAAAAGTTGGAAAGAAAAATACTTACAGAGGAAAGAGAAAGTGAACCTAAAGGCGCATTTACATGGTTCACTTTGGATGATCACTTTGGATGAATCATCCAAAGTGAAATAGAAATGAATCGTGTAAACTAGTATTCATCGAAAGTGATCATCCAGAGTGAACATTGATTGAAGTTGAATCGGGTTCTACTTTCGTTCACTTTCGGTGATTCACCGCGGATGAATCATTAAAAGTGAACCGTGTAAACATCCACTTCACTTGCAGTGCGTAGTGAAGAACTGATAAACAACTTAAACAAGCACGTGTTCGTCGTTGTTTACGGATAGAGGTTAACGGTGTTTTATGTCTATTTCTTAAAAATGGTTTTCAAGTGGAAAGATGATCATACTCCGTTAATTTTGAATTTAATGAAAGAGCGACAGTGTTTATGGAATACGAAACAAAACTTGCCGAGACAAAGCTTTAACACGTTGACTGCCGATGACTCAGCTGTTGAGTCACGTGGTTCCCCTACCAAAGGCCGATGGCTCAACTGGTGGGTCACCTGCTATTGATTTAAATATTAACCAGTGCTGCTCCGGCTTCCGTAGGAGTGATTTCGCATTCGGTCGGCCTCTTATATACGTATAAACACGTGTTTTAGCAGTTTTGGTTTTTCGATCGGGTTTGCTGTAAAAACAAAATGGATGATCAAATTGCGGGACCATCTAGGCCCAAAAGAAGGCTTACAGACTCTGAAAAAAAGAAACAATTAACGTCAGCTGAAATGGAAGCGCTGCTTAACCTGTCGGACAGTGATGAGGAACCGTTTGTAGAGAGTGAGAGTGAGTACGAGCCAAACGACACTGATTCGAGCGATGGGGAGGGAGATGTTGAAGACGTTCCTGCTGTGGATGATGGTGAAACAGACACCGACCAAACGACCTATTCGTGGGGTGATAACGCTAATTTCAAAGACTTTCCATTTTTGGGCAACACTGGTCTCAAAATAAACTTGGATGCCGATGAGCCTATGGACTTTGTGCGTTTGTTTCTTACGGATGAATTTCTCGAAAATATCGTAACGGAAACCAACAACTATGCCGAAGAGTTGTTCCTTAGCAAACAAACTAAAGAGAAATCAAGAATAACTGATTGGAAACCTTTAACAGTTGACACTTTACAAGTTTTTTTGGGACTATGGCTTCATATGGGTCACATACAGATAAACCGCTTACAGGATTACTGGAAAACAGATGAGTTATATAATCTTCCTTGTTTTAGAAATTATATGAGCAGAAATCGTTTTTTAACGATTTTAAGATGCCTACATTTCTCTAAAAATCCGGAAAGAGGCGAATTAGGATTTGGCGATCGTTTGTGGAAGATAAGATGGCTTCAAAATTTTTTCAATCAAAGAATAGATGAAATTTACTATCCGAATAAAAACCTTTCATTGGATGAGTCCATGGTGCTTTGGCGAGGCAGGCTGATCTTCAGGCAATATATAAAAAATAAAAAACACAAATTCGGGGTGAAACTTTATATTTTATCGGAACCTAATGGCCTTGTTTTGAAAGTGAGGATATATACCGGCAACGAAACGGATATGCAGGGAGAATTAGGGCACTCAGCAAACGTTGTGATAAGCCTTGTAAAGAACTATTTTGGAAACGGACACTCTCTCTACATGGACAATTATTATAATAGTGTGACTTTATGCAATGAGTTACTTTCGAAAAAAACGTATGCTACGGGCACCTTACGGCAGAACCGGAAAGGAAACCCACCAGAAGTAACATCTAAAAAACTGAAGAAAGGTGAAGTTGCAGTGAAATATTGTAATGGAGTAGGAGTAGGAAAGTGGCGAGACAAAAGAGAAGTATTATTTATTTCTACAGAGTTTGATGGTGAATTGGCTAATGCAGTAACTAGACGGGAAGAAGAAAAACTAAAACCAAACGCTATTATTCAGTATAATAAAAATATGTCAGGGATAGACAGGCAAGACCAAATGCTTTCGTATTACGGAAGTGACAGAAAAACAATTAGGTGGTACAAAAAGATTGCCATCCATTTCATCTCGATTATGCTTCTTGACGCCTTTCACCTTTATAACATGTATTCCACTAAAAAAAAACTCAATTATTATGACTTCCGACACTGTATCATCAAAAATCTCCTATCAAAGGCGAACAACCAACCCACTGAAAATAAACCCAAAAACCAGCTTGGTCATATGCCTGAAAAATATCATCTGGATGACAATGGACGCCAGATGAGAAAGCGGTGCAGGGTGTGTTATGAACAAAAAATCCGCAAGAATACCCCATATTTTTGTTCTGCTTGTCCTGATCAACCAGGACTTTGCCTCGGAAATTGTTTTCGCATATTCCATGACAAAAAATAAAGCTCCTTTGCTTTGATTTTCGCATTTTCATATATTTTTTATTTTTGTTTTATGTATTTTTATTTTTGCTTTATGTACCTATTTTTATTTTATGTACGTTTCTGAGCTTGGAAAAATGCTCATTTTATTTTGTTAAAAGTTAGAATGTTGATTTATGTTGAATTATCCGAATTATTTGAGTTTTGCTTGACTATTATTTGTAAAATATATGATATTTTCAATAAAATGAAGTTTGACTATGCATTTCGTGCTTTTTTCCATATCATAGGTGAGTTTAGGGTCTGACTCGAGTGTTGAGTCATCGGCCTCGTGATAGAGAATAGGTCCTCAGAGGCCGGTGACTCATCCCTTGAGTCATAACAGTTTGAGGTATAATGATTAATTCAAAATTTTTTTAGTAATCAACTTAACACTAAGAAATACTTTTTTTACAAATCTAAACACGAAAAAAAATCGGTTTTTTCGAAAAGTTCCAATTTGACATCGGCAGTCAACGTGTTAAAGGAAATCGTAGCAGAGCTAAATATTGAGGAGGTAACAGTTGAAGATGTCAAATTAAAGATAAAAACAATCCGTACAAGATACTCATCCGAGCTGGCTAAAGTGAATCAGTCAACAAAGAGTGGAGCAGGGCCAGATGATCTTTATGTCCCAAAACTTTTTTGGTATAAACTAGCAGATTCCTTTCTAAATGCAGTATGTGTACCAAGGAGTAGCACAGCAACTACAGTAAGTATGACATTTTGTGTACTTAATATTCACTTAATATGTGTTTTTTTATTTTAAATCAATTTTGTTCAGCGTACCCACAACTATACTAATAACGTATTATACCGTGCGCTGGCTGGCGAGACAGTTTTACAAATTTTTACATTATCCAATATCAAAATGCATATAAGTCATGTAAAAATATTTTTATTGAATTCGTTTTTATTTAGCAAGTTGTACAATCATAAAAAAATATTTAAATCATTTTCCATTGCCATGGGACAATGTCTGTGAAATAAAACCGTTTTGCGTAATCATCCCGCAAGCTTGCAGCCGTTTTCTTGTAGTTGTTACTTGACACAAGTTTAATATCTCCAAGACCTTGATGTGTGACGTGCCGCCAAGCTCCAGGTAAAATTTTGCCTTGCTCCCATAATTCTGTATCAACCAATCCTTCACTAACGTATGGGTTATTGCGGGTAGAAGTTTTTCTGAGCCAGTTATGAAGAGCACATGTTGTTTTCACTAATAGCTCAGTTGTTTCTACTTTAAGTGGGATGGGCTTTTCAAATATTCGAAAACGCGATACAAGTATTCCAAACGCATTTTCTGCCACGCGACGCGCTCTTGATAGCCGGTAATTAAATATCTTTTCTTGATCAGATAACGTTTTTTTGCTGTAAGGTTTTAAGAGAGAGGTTCTAAGCGGGAAAGCGTCATCCCCCACAAAGACACCATGATCAGGTATATTTAGCCAATTATTCTCCAAAGCCTCATTGAATGTGCATTTGGAAAATACTAATGCATCATTTGCTCTGCCATTTGTACCGATATCAATATATATAAAGTTGTAGTTAGCATCCACAATTGCAAAAAGAATGGTGCTAAAGGTTTTTTTATAATTATAAAAATAGGAACCGGTTTTCTTAGGACATCTAATCACAACATGTTTGCCATCCATAGCTCCGCAGCAGTTAGGAAAATTCCAGAACGTGTAGTAATCCTTCATTACCGTTTCCCACTCCGCAGTTGTGCTGGGAACCTGAAACAACAAAACATATAATTGCATCCACTGAAATATACACGTCATTTTTCTTTTAATAGCATTTTAACAAAATTAGGTCATAATACAACTTTCATTATTTGTATTACAATGATTAACCCTATTATTTTTAATACAAAGAGGAATATCTATCTTTTTTAGATCCCAAAACGTAAAAAAACGCCAACTCTGCATAGGCAAGGCATTGATGATACTAATTCAGAGGAATGTATAATAGAAGTTGAGGATACCACATCTGCGGTCGAATCTGCAAATGAAAATATACGTGAAGTATCTGTAAATGAGAATGTACGTGAAGTATCTGCAAAGGAGAATGTGCGTCAAGCATCTGCAAATGAGAATGTATGTAAAAGAGTCAGCGCACAGGGAGACTGGAAAACTCCACGTTCAAAAAAGAGCCGCTTTTCTGAGATTTCGGATGTAGAAAGGGTAATTGATAAATTATCTTCAATTTCTGCAAATAATTCAGCCACAGAGAGTGACAATGAATTTGATCACTTTTGCAAAAGTCTGGCAGCTCAACTTAACCGAATGCCTTTGGATCGCGCTTTACTTTGTCAGGAAAAACTGCTAAAAGTAATGACTGAAGAGCGAATGTGTTTATTCAGATTGGAAAAATCTAGGCAGAATGTTTCTCAATCTACGCCACAGTGGACCTACTCCCCCTCGCCGGATGATGACATGTCAAACTCGATAACATCCTATGAAATAAATTCCTATTCTGAGACTTCCACTCCCACGGCTTCACTATTTACTCACTTGTCACATACTACTGACCTGTCGAATTCTGTACCAAATGCCACTCAAGAAGAAACATATGCAGAACAGCCAGCCGGGGATATAATATCCCAAGCCTTGTCTACTATTGATTATCGGTAAATAAAATGTATTGTTTCATTATAATTTTTTCAATAAAATAAATGTGTGTTATAACAATGATGATGTACCTTGTTATTTTAATGTAAAATAATTTTTAACTATACTTACTTGTATATATTCTTCAAGAACCTTGTAAATGGCAGCCAATACTTCTGGTAAAAACCGAGAAATAAAACATTTTGGTATACGGTATAATGCTTCTGGTGTTGCAAAGCAATCTCCTGATGCAACATATCTCAGTACGATTTGCAGTTTTAGCCTGGGAGGAAGACTTTCTCTCATATTTGTGTTTTGCTTCCTAATTAGTGGCGTCACTTTCTCAAGGAGTTGTTCAAATTGCACTGTAGACATTCTTAAATGGTTTTTGAACATTGCTTGATCTTCTGCAATCCATTCTTCCAACAAACAAGTTGATGCCCCCATTATATTTCGTCGATTTACCCACGGCCTGATCCACCAACGCCTATTTCTTCTACGTTTTATTTTTTCCAGTTTGCTCGAAAGGTATTCACTAATTACCGCAATTCCTACACGTACAATTGGATTATTCGGCGCCATTTTGGAATGAACTGAATAATTCAATTTTGTTGATCAATGTAAACCTCTTTTTTAGCTCTCCGTCTTTTTTCTGATTCGTGTTCAGCGCAGAATAAAAATTCCATACTGGTAGCAGAGAAATTTCCAGAACCATCTACTTCAAACTTAGCTTTGGAGGTAGAATCTGGTCAACAATTGTCAATATCTAAAAGCAGTTTGAGTGAAGACAGTTTATGTACAGCTCCCTCACCGGTAATATCAGAAATTGGTCCAATGAGTGAAATAGCTCAGTTACAGCTTCAATTAAACAAGTACAAAAAGTTGTATGGAAGAGAAAAACGTAGAGCTAATCGATACAAAAAAACTGTAAGAGCCACACGAAAGAAGCTAATAAAAAAACACCCAATTATTCGGACTGTGAACTACTGAAGCAAATATTCAACGAAGATCAAATAGAAGCTTTAAAAAAGAAAAAAAATGGAAAAACAACAAAACTAATGATGTGGACCAGCAACACAGTTACAAATTCTTTAAAATTAAAATTTAGTTGTGGTAGTAGTGGATATACTGAACTAATAAAACAAGGATACCCTCTTCCATCAACCAGAACTTGAAGTTTTATTCGGGTATTCTAAATGAGGTGTTTTCATTTTTAGAATTGAAAGTGGAGCAGTTTTCAACTCATGAAAAGGATTGTGTCTTGGTTTTGGATGAAATGGCTATCACTCCAGGAAAAGCATATGATACCTCCTTTGATAAACATGTTGGTGATGTTACACTCCCTGAACATTCAGGTTTGGCAACACACATCTTAGTGTTTATGCTGGGAGGTATTACAGGACGATGGAAACAGGTTGTGGCCTATTACTTTACCAGTGACTCTGTCAATGGAGCTGTCATGAAGAATATCATAATAAATATATTTAAAAAAGCTGAACAGCTTAATTTGAATATACTTAGTATTACGTCAGACATGGGTCCTTGTAATCAGGCTTTGTGGAAAGCTTGGGATATTAAAGCTGGAAAGTACAGTCCCATAAAATGCAAGATTCCGCACCCATTGAACATTGACAAAAATGTATATGTCTTTGCAGATGTTCCTCATCTATTTAAAAATATTAAATCTATGTTAGTGTCAAATAAAATCATCCAGCTACCAAGTAATATTGTTTTAAAGTATGGACTACCCTCTGACATGGTCATGTCCAGTCATATGTCAGACATATTAAGTCACCAGAAAGATCATTTTTTCAAACTTGCTCCAAAACTCTCAGAAGAAGATCTTCCTACACATTTTTCGCAAATGAAAGTGTCAACTTCAACCAATGTTGTTAGTCACTCAGTTAGTAGCGCTCTCAAATTTTTAGCTGAACAGCTCAATAAACCAGAATATCTAACAACTGCATGGTTTATTGACCAAGTAGAAAAATGGTTTTACTCAATGACGTCGAGACATCCTTCTTGTGCTTTAAGCAAATTTAATATTGACATCTACACTGTGGGCCGAAATAAAGGAGAACATTTTTTAATTGAAAATATATTTTTTGTTTTTTGGGCAAATTATTTTCTTTTTGCAGGGATAATAACCTAACATGTCCTCAACATGACTGTAGATTTGAAAGCAAAAGCAATGTAGAGGGTCGGACTTATAAAAAAAATTATATAACAGTGAATTTGAGCTCGTTGTAAATGAAAACTGTCTTAGCTAAAATTGTACTAATATGCTTTTTCGGTAGATAAACTATCCAGAACACTTCAGTAAAAAGGAAATTTTCCGAAATTACCGGATTCGCGAAATACCTGTGTTGCCTGTGTAGGTGCAGCAGGTTCAAAAAAACCAATTTACAAGAAGTTTTCAAAACTATCCTTAATCAAAAGATTTAAAGAACAATCTCTCTTTTTTGTCACTGAAGAAGTTTTTTATTTTTTTTTAGAAATGGAATGTGTTTTCTTGAAATATTTAGATATTGTTTCACCCCAGAATATAGATATAAAAGAATTTTTCATAAAGGAAATGTCGAAAATACATTTCAATTTACCAAATTGTCACCAAATTAAAACCAAAATAATTAAAAGATTCACTGTTTTCAGGTTGAAAATTAGTTATAAATAATTTAAATCAGCTTCAAAAAAATATAGTAGTAAGTCATTAGCAGGTAACTTGTTATGAAATAAAAAAAGCATTCCATAATTATCAAATAAAATCCGTAAAAGACAAATTTCACATCATAAACAATATTTACATAAATTTTTATAGTTTATAATCCTTACGATGTAATTATATTTTGGGAAACCGATCGAGTAATATATGTTATACTTCTGTTCTTGTGTTTATTATTTATAGATTTTATTTGATAATTAACTGAATTTATATTTATTTATATATGAAGATAATAACAGTTGTGGGTTATTATTATTATAATAATAAAGTGTTTAGGAAATAATAAAGTGTTTATAAAATTCGCCTGCATTTAATTCGATATATCGGAAAGTGCAGCGAAAATTAATCAACTAGAATTTGAATTGTGTCAACAAAAAGTAAAATACGTAGTGCTACATAAAAAACAAACAAGCAAAAAAGGTTAGATTTTGTGAAAACAATTAAATAAATAGGTTAGTGTTAGGTTATTAAAATAAAAAGCAATTGATTTAAGGCGAGTCCAAAACGATTTAATTTGCGACGTTGTCAAATTTAAAAAATAGAGAAAGAAATTAGATATATATAATAAGTGGCTGGATAGATCAAGTATCTCCGAAGAGTAGATCTGGGTATCTTGGTCTTACGCTACCACGAAAATAATATAATTAAATAGTAATTGAATACAAAATATAAACAAAATGGATAGTGATGATTATTCAACAGAAGATTCAAAGAAAAGAAAAATGGATGGTTTATTTGAAAGTAGCAAGAGGACTAGTAGAACCTCACCTAAAAGTAAAAAAGATGAAAAGTTAGACCAAATCATAGCGTTAATGAAGGAAATGTCTGCAGATCAAAAGGATATGAAATGGGAACAACAACTTATTAAAAACGAGATCAAAGAAACCAAAGATCAACAGGCTCTGTTTAATGAGGAAATATTAAAGTTGAAAGTTGAAAACGAAGTATTGAGAAAAGAAAACCAAGCAATCAGAAAAGAAAATGCAGAAATGAAAACAGAAATGGAAGAGATTAAAAAAACAATGGAAATCATAGATAAACAAAGAAGAAAGAATAATGTGATGATAAATGGATTAAAACTTGATACTAATGAGCCGTCGAAATTGGTAGAAAATGTCAGAAACTTTGTGAGTCAACAATTAAAAATAAATATCGAGCCCAAGGCAGTTAACAAGATAGGGGAGAAAAGGTATATAGTGGAATGTCAAAATGAAGTTGATAAAGAAAAAATTATGGCGAATAAAGCAAAATTGAAGGAGAGGAAAGAAGAAAGAGTTTTTATAAATAATGATATGACCAAGAAGGAAAGAGAAAAACAAAAAGAGATAAGGATGTTTGCAAAACTAGAAAGTCAAAAGGGAAAAGACGTGAAAATGGGATACAATAAGGTAACAGTAAATGGACAAGAATGGAGATGGGATAAAGAAACAAATAGAATGAAAATACTGGAAAAAATACATTCAAAAAACTAAATAATGAAACAGATATTCATGGTAACAGAGAAAAAGACACGGCAACGGAATTTGATACGAATAAAGTAAAATCAACAACGGAAATGTGGAGAATTGGAACATGGAATGTTAGAAGTATTTTAGGAAAAGAAAAAGAATTAGAAGAAGAGTTTGAAAATACAAACTTGAAAATACTAGCTATAACAGAGACAAAAAAAAAAGGAAAGGGGATAGTGAAAATGGATAATGGTCATATACTCATATATAGTGGTATTGAAAATGAGAAAAGAGCAGCAGCAGGAGTTGCATGCATAATACATAGAAGCTTAGAAGAACAAATTACTGGATGGACGGGATGGTCGGAAAGATTATTGGTGATGGAAATGAAAAATAAAAATATGAACACAAAAACTATAATAATTGTATATGGACCAAATGAAGACGATAAAGTGGGAAATAAAGATAAGTTTTGGGAAGATCTAACTACGGTTACAGAAAATGCGAAAGGAAAAATAATTATACTTGGAGATTTTAATAGCAGAGTAGGAACAAAAGATGACATTTATAGAACAGTAATAGGAAAACATGGTGAAACATTTAGGAATAATAACGGAGAGCGGCTGCTGGATTTTTGCATATTACACAATTTTATTGTAACTAATACATTTTTCCAACATAAAGACATACATAAATATACACGTGTGATGGAAAGCAGAAATGAAAGGTCAACAATAGATTATATATTGGTGGAAAAAAGAAATAAAAAGGAAGTATTGGATACCAGAGTTAGAAGAGGACCAGAAATAGGAAGTGACCACTATTTGCTAGTAACAAAAATAAGAGAACAAGTAGAAATTACAAACCATAATAAACAAAAATTAGAAAGAACAATAGAATATGAATCGGTCAGATCATACAAACTCCAAAACAAAGATATGGCAGAGAAATACAAAATAGCATTATCAGGGAAGTTCTCAAATAATTATGATGTAATGAAAAATGGCAATGTAGAAGAAATGTGGGATTATTTCAAAAAAACCGTATTGGAAACCGCTAAAGAAATATGTGGTTGTAGCAAGAAAACTAATACGAAAAAACAAACTGCTTGGTGGTCGGACGAAATTAAAATAGAAGTAAAATTAAAAAAAGAAGCGTGGAAAATATATGTAAATAACAAAACAACGGAAAACTATGAAATGTACAAAGATAAGAGGAAAAATGTAAAAGAGATGGTAGCAGTAGCTAAAAGAAATCAATGGAAAGAATTTGGCGAAAAAATGGAAAGCAATAGTAAATCAAATCAAAAACTGTTTTACAAAACTTTGAAGTCATTAAGAAAGGAAAAAACACAAGAAATAACATGGATAAAAAATAAAAAAGGAGATATACTAAGAAATGAAAACGAAGTGATTGATAGATGGAAAGAGTATTTTGAGGAATTATTAGGAGCAGACAGCAAAGTTCAGAACATTAACAAAAAAAAGGATGCAATAACAGAAAGTGAAGACATTGTAACTCTAAAAGAATTACAGGAAATAATAAATGAATTGAAAAATGGAAAATCTCCAGGAATTGATAAGTTAACAGCAGAAATGTTCAAGAATTTAGGGGTAACAGGAACAAAAATATTATTGAACATATACAACATTGCGTGGAGGGAAGAGCAGATTCCAGAAGATTGGAAGACAGCCTTAATAGTTCCAATATATAAAAAAGGGGATAGACAAGACTGCAATAATTATAGAGGAATAAATTTACTTAGTACAGCTATGAAAGTATACGAGAAGATTATAGACAGTAAGCTAAGACCAATAATTGAAAATACTCTCGAAGAATCGCAAAGTGGATTTAGAAGAGGTCGAAGCATCCAAGACCACATATTTACGGTGAAACAGATAATTGATAAGTTCTCACAACAAGAAAAAGAGGTATATATAGGATGCATAGACATGGAAAAAGCTTTTGACAAAGTACCAAGGGAGAAGTTATGGAAAGTATTAGAAGGAAGAGGAGTAAACTACAAAATAATAGACATAATCAAAAACATTTACAAAAATAATAGAAATTGTGTAATATACAAAAATAAAACATCAGAACCATTTTCAACACAAGAAGGATTAAGGCAAGGAGGGGGACTAAGTCCATTATTATTTACAATTTTTATTGATGATATAATTAAAAAATCGTCAACCAAAATGGCAAAACTACACGTTGGATACAGACATTTAGGAAGAGTGGATATATCAGAAGCAGCTTTTGCAGATGATTTAATAATTATGGCAGGGAAAGAGAAGGATTTACAAAAGAATATGGAAATATGGAGCACGGTATCTGAAGAATTTGGAATGACAGTTAACCAAAGTAAAACCAAAGTTATGGTTATAGGACCGAAACAAAAACATTTAAATATACAGTTAGATGGAATAAAAATTGAGCAAGTTAGAAGATATAAATACTTGGGAGTAGAAATAGAAGAAAATGGAACGCAGGAAGTCGAAATTACCAATAGAGTACAAAAAACGATGAAACTTTATCACACGATGAATTCGACATTTATAAATAAAAAAGAAATTTCCAAGAAAACAAAGTTAAATGTATTCAAAACAATTTACCGGCCAATATTAACATTCGGATGTGAATCCTGGGTATTAACAAAGAGACAAAAAAGTCGAATACAAGCAGTTGAGATGAAGTATCTTAGGCGAGTTAAAGGAGTCACAAAGAAAGATAAAATAAGAAATACGAAAATAAGAGAAGACCTTGAAATAGAATCAACACTTAAATTTATTGAAAAGAGACAATTAAGCTGGTGGGGACATTTACAAAGAATGAACGATACAAGACCAGTTAAAAAAGTATGGCAATCAAAAATACAAAAAAGAACGAAAAAGGGAAGACCAAAACAAACATGGGATGGTGTTATGGTAGGCATACTGCAAGAAAAAGGTAAAACATGGACAGAAGCAAAAACAATGGCAAGGGATAAAAAACAATGGGCTAAATTTGTACATGAATAAAATTCTATCTGGACCGGAGCATCGATGAAAAAATGAATATATATGTTTTAAGCATAATGCGATGTACCTAGTTGGAATAAGTATAATTGTAAAAGTATACCCTACACCATATACTATGGTAATTGGGTTTTTGATAATATTTATTAATATATATATATATATAAAGCAATATAATTTTTTCCATGATTTGTCCCCCATTAAACTTTTCAAGAAATTTAATTTTTTTGTATGGTTATTTTTCCTTATACTAAATATAATTAGGTAGAAATATAAAAATTGTGTATTTCATTTGAAGATACCCATATCCTATCAAAATCCAAAAGATATAATGTGTATTTTTATGTAATTATGTTCCAAATTGTTAGTTTTATCATAGATTTCCATTTAAATTATATGCATTTGATATTCAAATTTGCCTCAATATGGCAGAAGGGGCGTGGCTTAGTTGCATTGTCGCCACTGTCTTGTATATAGTCGCTGTAGGTACAGTAACTGTTAGTCTTTTGTTTACATTTATATAGTGTATAAACAAACTTTAGCTGAATAAAAACGGTAAGTTTTTAGGTAATATTTGTTATTGTATGTTGAAACATGTATATCTGTTAAGGAGTAAAAAGTAAAATAAAATTTTTGTACAAAAAAATATTTGTTATGCGGCCATATTTATAAAAAATTGTAATTTTGTAGGTTAAATTCGATCATGGTAAGAAACTACAGTAAGAAGGTTGGGTTGGCGGCATACTGCAAATATGATATAAAACCCAAAGAAAAGGCATTAGAACAAATAAACCAGGGCCGTATTAGCATACGAGGGGTATCTGAAAAATATGGAATTCCATATGCAACGCTCAATAGACATCTGAAAATAAGAATGCAGCGCCAATGTGGTCAATCGTAGAACTATAAATATTGACATTGAAATATAATTTTACCATAAATATAAAGACTTTTCAGGCTTCTTTATTGAACAAGTGTGTTACTGTGTATGTATTCTCATTGCTATTGAGGCGGTAGGTGATTGTCATCATTTGTTTTGTAGCCAAATTGAAAGAAATCTTAGGTTGGATCATGAGTTAATCCTTGTACCCTTCTTCAGATTCAAATGGCAAGATCCCTGCCAGACTGGTTTTTCAGACAGTGCGCATGGCACGGATCCGTGACGCTTGCACATTCTCATTTGTATTGCCAGTAGGAACTAAGCACTTGTGGAAAGTGCATGTAAGTTGACGAGCGTGTAGCGTATGTATTGAGACTTCTAAAAAGTTTGTTCGTTTCGGGTTTTTTTTTCTTAAGTTGATTAATATGGATGATAGTCAGGCGGGTCCGTCAGGTATTAAAAAACGTAAATTGGTGTGTAAAGATCCAAAAAAACTAACTAATGATGAACTATTAAAATACTTGGAAGAATCGAGTGACGATGAAAAATATTTTAGTGACGACGGCGACAATTTTGACCTTGAAGATGAGTTAAGTAGTGATGAGACAGATGATAGTGACGACGAAGAAGGTAGGATTTTATTATTTGTTTTAATTTTTATTTTTGTAGTAAAATTCACATGGTTGGTAAATTCTAAAAGTGACCACTGTAGTATTATACAGGGTGTGTCCAAAAATTTTTTAGTCAGTTTTTCAACAACTCAATGACATATTTTATTGTAGGAGCAGTTTTGTCGACTACACAAGGACCACCCCAAGTTCCAGTTGTTACCGCCATAGGCACAACTCCTGCTGCCACTTTAGCAAGTAACATTCCAAATTGGTCGGAAGTTCCTATGCCTATGTTAGATATTCCATTCTCTAAAACTAACTAGCTATTACAGGCAATAACGGGAAATGAACCAGTAGATTACTTCAGAGCAATATGTGATGACCAAATTTTAAACCAAATAATAGAGAATACCAATACTTATGCAGAGGAGGTTTTCCAGTCTCAAGGTGCTTTTGAAAATTCTCGAATTAGTAGGTGGAAGAATGTAACTTTTCAAGAAATGTTAACATTTATTGGATTAGTGTTACACACAGGTACAATACGATTGAATCGCCTCCAAGACTATTGGAAACGCCACCCATTATTTAATTTGAAATGTGTTTCACAGTACATGAGCCGTGATAGATTTTTGCTGATAATGCGTTGCTTACATTTTAATCGAAATATACCGGGAGAAGCAGCTAAAGATCGATTATATAAAATAAGACCAATTATAGATTTTTTTAACGTCAAGATGTCTGATCTGTATTAAGATGGAAAAAATCTTTCACTAGACGAATCCATGGTGATATGGCGAGGTCATTTGTTGTTCAGGCAGTATATAAAGAACAAACGCCATAAGTATGGAATCAAGCTATATATGTTAACAGAACCGGATGGTACAATTCTGAAAACTTTGGTATACACAGGGGCTTTGGATAATATTGGAGGAAAAGGTCATACTACTAAGGTGGTTTTGGAACTTCTGAAAAACTACTTAGACGCAGGCCATTCTGTATATTTAGACAACTTCTATAACTCTTTCGACCTAGCTGACAAGCTAACTATGCACCAGACATATTGTACTGGAACTCTAAATTCAAAAAGAATTAATAATCCCACGAAACTTCTGTCAAAAAAACTTAATAAGGGTGAAACATGTGCAGTGTATTCTCACAACATTTTGGTCGGCAAATGGAAAGACAAAAGAGAAGTTTTATATATATCTAATGAACAAGAAAACGAAATGATCGAGTTTGTAGATAAAAGACAACGCACCAAAGAAAAACCTAAGCCGATTTTTCACTACAATAAGCAGATGGGTGGAGTAGACCACCAGGACCAAATGAATGCTTATTATCCCTGCGAGAGAAAAACACTGAGATGGTATAAGAAATTAGGCATCCATTTTATACAACTTATGCTCCTAAATGCCTTTTTTCTTTTCAAAAAATATTCAAGTAGAAACATGAGTCTTTACGATTTTCGACTAGCTGTCCTAGTAGAATTGTTGAATCTTAAAATGTCCAATACAACAGCTGCCCCGACCAATGACCCAACGTCACATAGACTGACGAAAATTACATCTGTGAACAAAAAAGGCGAAACAAACAGAAAACGTTGTAGAGTTTGTTCCCAGAAACAAATTCGAAAAATGACATTGTACCACTGTGAAAGATGTCCTGAACTACCTGGATTTTGTGTGGGAGACTGCTTCGACGTTGCCCATAATTAGTTTTTTTACTATTTTCGTATTTATAACATGTATTTGCTATTTGTTTGATTTATGTTCATTGGAAAATGTGAATTAATTTTCTAGCTCTTCTAATTTTATTTTAGTCTAAGTGTTTGAATATTTTATTTGTTACCTATCATAAAATAAAGATTTTCTTTGCATCATTCATATTTTTTTTACATAAATTTGTGCCGAAACTCATAAAAATATACTTGTCACGGATCCGTGTCGACGAGCACTACACAGAAAATTTGTTGACCAATGCTCATGGCACGGATCCGTGACACATGTCAAAATTGACAACTGAGTAATAAATTTACATTACTGAATGCAAAAATAGAGTTTTCCAATGAAGAATTTTATTTTTTACTGAAAAACTAATAGCCGCTTCTGGGCATGTCTTCCAGAAAAATGTAGCAGTGAATGGGCTAGAAGTGTATATGAAGGTGAAGAAGTTTTGAATGCTGGACACGTAATATTATGTGGACGGTTGAATTCTTCTACTCCAGACTAAGTCATAATTTGTGCTTTGAGCCTTCAGAGTAGTGCACTAAATTCTGACCCACATCAAATTCGAGGAGAAGTTCATTGTGACTTGTCGAGAGGGGCCATCAAAATCAAGACCATGTTGTGTTTATGTAAAGCTGGGAATAGTGGTAGATGTAAACACATCTCTGCTGTTCTAATCAAGTGTACAAGGTGTATCATTTTACTATTCAAAAAGGCGATATCGTGCCAAATTAATTTTGAATAAGAATGAATTATGTGCTTATTGTCCTTTTTGTTTTTTGCTGTTTTTTTTTGTTTTAGGGAAAATCTTGAAGATTTTGAGATTATTTCTCGAACAAATTTGAAATGTGCTTGGTCAGCCCAAAAGCACATCAAAAGGGACAAATATAAAGCTGTTCCTCTCAAAGATATGCCATGTTTTGAAAACAAAATAGAGCACTGTCAATTGGAAGTGGATGACAATAAAATGTACGATTTTTTCATAAGCGAATTACTTGAATCTGCAGTTTCTAAACATAAGTCAGTTGCAATATAATAAAGCC